>CM046657.1:16122919-17322919 GCA_025594165.1 Tamias sibiricus | reverse complement strand
GAGGCACCTACATTCATCAAACAAACCCTTCTCAAGTTCAAGAGTAAAATAGACCACAACACAATTATTCTAGGGGACTTCGACACACACCTCTCTCACCAATGGATAGATCATCCAAACAAAAGCTAAATAAAGAAATTTTAGGACTCATTAAAACAATTAATAAATTAGACCTAACAGACAAACACAGAATATTTCATCCCTCAGTGAGTGAATACACTTTCTTCTCAGCAGCACATGGCTCCTTCTTCAAAATAGACCATATATTATGCCACACGGTGAATCTCAGCAAATATAAAAAAGTAGAGATACTACCCTGCATTCTATCAGACTATAATGGGATGAAATTGGAAATCAATGACAAAACAAGAAACAAAAAAACTATTCTAACAAATGGAAGCTAAAAAAACATGCTACTGAATAAACAAGGGGTTGAAAAAGACATCAAGGAGGAGATTTAAAAATTCCTAGAGGTAAATGAAAATGCAGATATGTCGTATAGAAATCTCTGGGACACTATGAAGGCAGTAGTAAGAGGAAAATTCATTGCACTGAGTTCATTTCTTAAAAGGAAAAAAAACCAACAAATAAATGACTTAACATCACACCTCAAAGCACTAGTAAAAGAGGAACAAATCAACAGTAAGAGTAGTAGAAGGCAGGAAATAATTAAAATCAGAGCTGAAATTAATGAAATTGAAGCTAAAGAAACAATTCAAAGAATCGACAAAACTAAAAGTTGTCTCTCTGAAAAAATAAATAAAATTGACAGACCCTTAGCGAAGCTAACAAAAAGAAGAAGAGAAAAAACTCAAATTAATAACATCCATGATGAAAAAGGAAATATCACAACAAACACCTCAGATATACAGGAGATAATTAGAAGTCACTTTGAAAACTTGTACTCTAATAAAATAGAAAATAATGAATGCATCAACAGATTTCTAGAGTCATACGAATTGCCCAAACTAGAACGGGAGGCTATACACAATTTAAACAGATCAATTTGAGTCGAGGAAATAGAAGACGCCATCAAAAAGCTACCATCAAGAAAAAGTCCAGGTCCTGATGGGTTTACAGCCGAGTTCTACAAGACCTTCAAAGAAAAACTAATACCAATGCTCTTCAAATTATTTCAAGAAATAGAAAAAGAGGGAGCTCTTCCAGACTCTTTCTATGAGGCCAATATTACATTAATCCCAAAGCCAGGCAAAGACATAGCCAAAAAAGAAAACTTCAGTCCAATATTTTTAATGAACATAGATGCAAAAATCCTCAACAAAATTCTGGCAAATCAGATACAAAAACATATCAAAAAGATAGTGCACAACGATCAAGTTGGGTTTATCCCAGGGATGCAAGGTTGGTTCAACATTCGGAAATCAATAAACATAATACATCACATCAATAGACTTAAAGATAAGAACCATATGATCATCTCAATAGATGCAGAAAAAGCATTTGACAAAAAACAGCACCCCTTTATGTTTAAAACACTAGGAAAAGTAGGAATAACAGGAACATATCTCAACATCATAAAAGCTTTTTATGCAAAGCCGCAAGCTAACATTATCTTAAATGAAGAAAAATTGAAAGCATTTCCTCTAAAATCTGGAACAAGACAGGGATGCCCCCTTTCACCACTGCTATTTAACATAGTACTTGAAATTCAGGCTAGAGCAATTTGACAGACAAAAGAAATTAAAGGGATCCAGATAGGAAAAGAAGAGCTCAAATTAGCACTATTTGCTGATGACATGATAATATACCTAGAAGACCCAAAAAACTCTACCAGTAAACTTTTACAACTAGTAAATGAATTCAGCAAAGTAGCAGGATACAAAATCAATACTCATAAGTCAAAGGCATTTTTGTACATCAGTGACAAATCCTCTGAAAGGGAAATGATGAAAACTACCCCCATTTACAATAGCATCGAAAAAATAAAATAAAATATCTGGGAATCAACTTAATGAAAGAGGTGAAGGAACCTCTATAACAAAAACTATAGAACACTAAAAAAAGAAATTATAGAAGACCTCAGAAGATGGAAAGACCTACCTTGCTCTTGGATAGGTAGAACTAATATTGTCAAAATGTCCATACTACCAAAAGCATTATACAGATTTAATGCAATTCCAATCAAAATCCCAATGTCATTCCTCAAAGAAATAGAAAAAGCAGTCATGAAATTCATCTGGAAAAATAAGAGACCCAGAATAGCCAAAGCAATCCTGAGCAAGAAAAGTGAAGCAGGTGGCATCACCATACCAAACTTACATTATACTATAGAGCAATAGTAACAAAAACAGGATGGTATTGGCACCAAAACAGACTGGTAGACCAATGGTACAGAATTGAGGACACAGAGACTAATACATATAATTTCAGCTATCTTATATTAGACAAAGGCGCCAAAAATGTACCGTGGAGAAAGGATAGCCTCTTCAACAAATGGTGCTGGGAAAACTGGAAATCCATATACAACAAAATGAAATTAAACCTTTATCTCTCACCATGCACAAAATTCAATTCAAAGTGGATCAAGGACCTAGGAATTAGACCAGAGACAATACACCTAATAGAAGAAAAAGTAAGCTCCAATTTCCAACATGTCGGATTAGGCCCCAAGTTCATTAATAAGAATCCTGTAGCACAAGAATTAATATCAAGAATTAATGAATGGGATAGATTCAAACTAAAAAGCTTCTTCTCAGCAAAAGAAACAATCAGTGAGGTGAATAGAGAGCCACCTATTTGGGAACAAATATTTAATACATGCACATCAAATAGAGCACTAATTTCTAGAATATATAAAGAACTCAAAAAAATTAACTCCAAAAAAACAAATAACCCAATCAATAAATGGGCTAAGGAATTGAAAAGACACTTCTCAGAAGAAGATACACAATTAATCAACAAATACATGAAAAAATGATCAACATCGCTGGTAATCAGAGAAATGCAAATCAAAACAACTCAAAGATTTCATTTCACTCCAGTCAGAATGGCAGCTATTAAGAACACAAACAACAATAAATGCTGGAGAGGATGTGGGGGAAAAGGCACACTCATACATTGCTGGTGGGACTGCAAAATGGTGCAACTGTTATGGAAGGCAGTATGGAGATTTCTTGGAAAACTGGGAATGAAACCACCCTATGACCCAGCTATCCCACTCCTGGGTCTATTCCCAAAGGACTTAAAAACAGCATATTACAGTGACACAACTACTTCAATGTTTATAGCAGCACAATGCACAATAGCTAGATTGTGGAACCAACCTAGATGTCCCTCAGTAGATGAATGGATAAAGAAAATGTCATACATATACACAATGGAATTTTACTCAGCAATAAAATAAAAGAAAATAATGGCATTCACAGGCAATGGATGAAGTTGGAGAATATAATGCTAAGTGAAGTTAGTCAATCTAAAATATCCAAATACTGAATCTTTTCTCTGATATAAGGAGGCTGGCTCACAATGGTGTCGGGTCGGGGTACATAGGAGGATTAGAGGAATGCTAGAAAGGTCAAAGGGGACGGAGGGGAAGGAAGGGAGCAAGGGGGGATGGAGGGGAAAAAAGAAAAGGTGGTTAAATAAGATGGATGTTTTTATCCTAAATGCATGATTGAAGATTTGAATGGTACAAATATACATTGTATACAAACAGTGTTTTGTAAAAAGATTCTCTATATGTTTATTATGAATTATAATCATACTACTATTATAAATACAACAACTTTGAATAAAAAAATAAATTTAAAAAAGCAAAAAATACATAAGTAGAATTATATCAGACTAAAAAACCTCTGCACAGCCAAAGAAATAATCAACAAAATAGAAAGTCAATGTATAGAATTAGAGAAAATAGTTGCAAAAAAATCACATGTGTGATTAGTGATTAACCAAAATTCATAAAACACACTTACAACCCAATAGCAAAAATAAAAAATATCCCAGCATTAAAAATGGCAATGAACTTATATAGGCACTCCTTCAAACAATACCCACAAATGACCAATAGGTATAAAAATGATGCTCTGCATCACAAGTCATCAGGGAAATGCAAACCATAATCACAATGAGATGCCATCTCACACCAGTGAGGATGGCTACTATCCCCAAGATAGATAGATAGATAGATAGATAGTTGTGGGTGAAGATACAGAGATGTGGGAAACCCCCAACACTGCTAACGATAATGTAAAGTGGTGCAGCCACTGTGCAATAGAGCATAGTGTTCCTCACACAAAATAAGAAGAGAGCTACAATATGATCCAGGAATCCCAATTCAAATAAATTCCAAGCAACTTCTTGAAGAGATATCTTCTCTCCTGTATTTATTACAGCTCTAATCATGATATGTTTTGGCAACAACCCAAACATCCATCAACATATAGATGGACTTTATTTTATTTTTTTATTAGAGTTTTAAATTTATACATAGTAGTTGGGTTCATCCTGACAAACTCCCCCTTTTACCTAGCCCTTTTACCTTCCATTCTCCCTCCCCTGCGCCATTCTTCTTCCTCTACTCTGCTGGACTTCCTTTCCCTCGTTTATTTATTTACATTTGATTGGTTCTATTTACTTATATGTAAAGGTGAAATTCCCTGTGGAATATTTACATGTACGTATAACATGAATTTTTAAGAATTTCTTCCACATTGCCTCCCCTTACCCATTCCTCCAATCTGCCTCTCAATCTTTTTCATTTGCACTACTGATCTTACCTATATATAGATGGACTTCAAAATGTAGTATCCAAAATAATCAGATACTATTCAAACTTCAAATAGATGATATTATGTAACTGAAAAAAATTCTTTAGCTTTTCATCTAGATGCCCCCCCCTTTTTTTTCCCCTTTTTTCTTCTATCTGTTCAATTGTGAACTGAATGGTTCATAAACACTTATACATAGTCATACCTGTTTCTTTTTTCTCATTTCTAGCAATTTTTGAAGTCAATTATTTTTCACGAATCAGTATTTTGAGGACTAAAATGTTTGGCTAGAATATAACAGTGTTATTTATATACTCTTATTTATTTATTTGGCACCAGGGATTGAGCCCAGGGGCATTTAATGACTGAGCCACATTTCCAGCCCTTTTTAAAATATTTTATTTAGAGGGAGGGTCTCACTGAGTTGTTAACTGTCTCACTAAGTTGCTACAGCTGGCTTTGAATTTGTGATCCTCCTACCTCAGCCTCCCAAACTGCTGGGATTATGGCATGCACCACTGCACCTGATTACTCTTTTATTTTTATTTAATCTTTTTTACATTTTTTATTTTCCTCTCACTTATCTGTTTCCCTTTATTCTCTTTCTCTCTTTTCCTCTTCTAACTGACAATCTTTGTTGATATCTCTTTTACTCTGCCTTCATTTTTTACTTCTATTTTCTCTCCTCCTCCCTCATAATCATCAAATCTTAAGTTATTTATTTTCTATCCAGTTAATCATCTAAAGTTATAAACCCCTATCTAAACTTACTGTATTTACTGTGGGTAATAACTGATTATATCATTTCTGTTTATTGTGACAATTAACATCGTAAATGCCAAAGCAAGAAGTATTTGGTTTAATGCTGTAAATTATTTACATTGGTTGATATTATCTGTCTCCCCCTAAACTCTGAGGAAATGGAAAATTTCAGGAGCACCATAAGTCCACTGGGTATAAACTCTTCTGCTTCACATCCCTACCATTAAATGTGTAGACACACAGACAACATGAAAAAGCATGGGAACAAATCACCCCAAACAAACCGAAATAATTCAGTAACAGAATCCAGCAACACCACAATGGAAGAAATGTCAGAGAAGGAGTTTAGAATATTTGTAGTTAAATTGATCTGCAAGATAAAAGATGATTTAAGGGGTGGCTTCAGGGAGAAAATACAGGGAACAAAAGATCACTTCAATAAAGAGATAGAGATTCTGAAAAAAATAAAGCAGAAATACTCAAAATGAAGGATTAAAAAAATTAAAAATTCATTCAAATGCATCATCAGCTACTAGATCACTTGGAAGACAAGAGTTTCAAGCAATTAAGACAAAATATATAATCTTGAAAATAAAGCTGACCATGGAGAAAAGATGTTAATAAGCCATAAATAGAACTTCCAAGAAATATGGGGTAACATAAAAAGACCAAACGTAAGATTTATCAGGATAGATGAAGGCTTGGAGATACAAACCCCAAAAAATGCACAATCTTTTCAATAAAATAATATTATAAAATTTCCCAAACATAAAGAATGAAATATAAAATCAAATACAGGATGAACACAGGACCCCAAATACACAAAATTATAACAGACCCACACCAATGCACATTATTATGAAAATGCCTAAACATACAGAATAAGGATCAAATTTTAAAGGCTGCCAGAGAAAAATGACAGGTCACATTTAGAGAAAAATCAATCAGATCTCAGTTGATTTCTCAACCCAGACCCTCAAAGCAAGGAGGTTTTGTAATATTATATACCAGGCTCTGAAAGAAAATGGATACCAACCAAAAATACTATACCCAGCAAAAGTAAGCCTCAGATTTGAAGATGAAATAAAAAACCTTCCAAGAAGCCGGGCGCGGTGGCGCATGCCTGTAATCCCAGCACTTTGGGAGGCTGAGGCAGGAGGATCGCGAGTTCAAAGCCAGCCTCAGCAATGGCGAGGCACTTAGCAACTCAGTGAGACCCTGTCTCTAATAAAATACAAAAAAGGGCTAGGGGATGTGACCCAGTGGTCGAGTGCCGCTGAGTTCAACCCCCGGTACCAAAAAAAAAAAAAAAAAAAAAAAAAAAAAAAAAACCTTCCAAGATAGTCAAAAGTTTAAAGAATTCACAACTAGAAGCCTGCTCTATAAGACATACTCAGTAAAGTATTTCATGAAGAAGAAATGAAAAATGAAAGTGAAAAACAGCAAAGGGAGGAACTACAATAGAAGAATAGTCAATCAAAGGAGAAACTAACTTAGAGTAAAAACCAGAAATAAATCAAAATGACAGGGAATAAAAATTGTATCTCAATAACATTGAATGTAAATGGCCTAAACTAATCAATCAAAAGACATAGACTGGGTGGTTGGATTAAAAAACAAGATCCAACAATATACTGTCTCCAAGAGACTCACTTCATAGGCAAAAACATCCACAAATTGAAGGTAAAAGGGTGGGAATAAACATATATTCACATGGCTCTTGTAAATAAGCAGGTGTAGCTATCCTCATATCAGATAAAGTGGACTTCAAGCCAAAGCTATTCAAAAGGGACAGAGAAGGCCATTGCATACTTTTAAGGGAATTATACATCAACAAGACATGATAATCGTAAACATTTATGGCTCAAACAATGGAACATCTACCTATATCAAACAAACCCTTCTCAATTTCATGAATCAAACAGACTAAAACATAATAACACTGAGTGACTTTAACATGCCTCTCTCACTACTGGATATATCCTTCAAACAAAAACTAAATAAAGAAACTATAGAACTAAAAAGTACAATTAATAATTTAGACTTATCAGACTTAAATATATGTAGAATATTTCATCCATAAATGACTGAGTACCCTTTCTTCTGAGCATCACATGGATCATTATCTAAAATGGAATATATTTTAGGCCACAAAACAACTTTCAATAAATAAAAAAAATATAGAGTTGATGCCCTGCATTTTACTAGATCATAGTGGAATTAAATTAGAAATCAATGATAAAATAAAAAATAGAAGCTACTCTAACATCTAGAGGCTAAATAATATACTATTGAATGATCAGTGATAGCTGAATAAATCAGGAATGAAACAAAAAATACTTTGATGTAAATGAAAATAGTGACACAACATCTCAAAATCTCTGGGACAGTATGAAGGCGGTTATAAGAGGAAAGTTCATTGTGTTCAGTGCAATCTTCAAAATAATAGAAAATTACCAAGTAAATAACCTGATATTACATCTCAAATCCATAGAAAAATAAGAACAAATCAACACCAAAAGCAATAGAAGACAGGAAATGATTAAAATCAGAGGCAAAATCAATGAAATTTCCTATACTGAAAAAAAAAAATCAAAAAAGAAAAAGCTGATTCTTTGAAAAAATGAATAACATTGATAAACCCTTATCCAATCTTAACAAAAAAAAAGAAAGAAAGAAAAGTTTCAAATTTCTAATATTTGTGATGAAAAAGAAAATGTCTGGACAGACACCACTGAAATACAGATGGTAATCAGAAACTATTTTGAAAATCTGTACTCCAACAAAATAGAAAATCATGAAGACAGTGACAAATTTCTAGAGACTTATTACCTACCCAAACTGAATCAGGAAAACATAGAAAATTTAAACTGAACAATTTCAAGCAATGTAATTGAAGATGACATCAAAGGCCTACCAACAAAGAAAAGCCCAGAAGCAGATGGACTCTCAGACAAATTCTACAAGACCTTCAAAGAAGAACTTACACCTATACTTCTCAAATTATTCCATGAAATAGAAAATGAGGAAATCCTTGCAAACTCATTCTATGAAGCTAGTATCACCTGATGCCAAAACCAGACGAAGACACATTCAGGAAAGTAAACTTCAGACCAATACCCCTGATGAACATAGACGCAGAATTCTTAATAATAATACTGGCAAACCATGTACAAAAATATATTAAAAGGATAGTTCACCATGATCAAGTGGGGTTCACCCCAGGGATGCAAGGTTGGTTCACCACATAGAAATCAGTAAATGTAATTTATCACATCAACAGATATAAAGACAAGAATCATGTGATTATCTCAATAGATGTAGAAAAAGCATTTGACAAAATACAGCATACATCCATGTTCAAGACACTAGAAAAACTAGAGATAGTCAGAACATACCTCAACATTCTAAAAGTTACATATGCTAAACCCAAGGCCAACATCATTCTAAATGGAGAAAAATTGAATGTATTACCTCTAAACACTGGAACAAGACAGGGATGCCCTCTTTCACCACTTCTATTCAACATAATCCTGGAAACTCTAGCCAGAGCATTTAGGCAAAAAAAGAAAGAAAGAAAAGAAAAGAAAGGAATATTAATAGGAAAATAAGAGGGGAAAACTATCCCTATTTGCTGATGACATGATTCAAAAGACCTAAACAACTCCAACAAAAGACTTCTAGATCTCATAAATGAAGTAAGTAACGCAGCAAGATATAAAATTAACACCCATGAATCAACTGCGTTCCTATACAGCAATGAAGAATCAGCTGAAATAAAAATTAGGATAACTATCCCCTTTCATAATAGCCTCAAAAAATACTTGAGACTCAATATAACAAAAGAAGTGAAAGACCTCTATAGTGAAAACTACAGAATACTAAAGAAAGGAATTGAAAACCTTAGAAGATGGAAAGATCTCCCATGTTCTTAGATAGGCAGAATTAATATAATCAAAATGGCCATACTACCAAAAGCACTATACAGATTTAATGCAATTCCCATTAAAATCCTAATGATGTTCTTCATAGAAATAGAAAAGGCAGTTAGGAAATTCATTTGGATAAAAAAAGAGGCCAAGAGTAGTCAAAACAATACTTATCAAGAAAAGTGAAGCAGAAGGCATCACAATAACAGACCATAAATTATACTTCATGGCTATAGTAACAAAAATGGCATGCTATTGGCACAAAAACAGGAATGAACACCAATGTAACAGAAGACACTGAGACCAACCCATATAAATATGGTTATCTCATCCTAGACAAAGTCGCCATAAATACACATTGGAGAAAAGACAGCCTCTTCAACAAATGGTGCTGGGAAAATCTAGAAATACATATGTAGTGGAATGAAATTTAATCCCTATTCATCAACCTGCACAAAACTCAGCTCAAAGTGGATCAAGGACCTAGGCATTAGACTAATGACCCTGTACCTACTAGAAGGAAATGTAGGCCCAACTCTCCATTATGTCAGATTAGGAACAGATGTCCTCCAAAAGACTCCTAACGTGCAAGAAGTAAAATCAAGAATCAACAAATGGGTCCAGGTGCAGTGGCGCACACCTGTAATCCAAGTGGCTTGGGAGGCTGAGGCAGGAGAACTGCAAGTTCCAAAGCAGCCTCAGCAAAAGTTAGGTGCTAAGTGACTCAGTGAGATCCTGTCTCTAAATAAAATATAAAAAAGTGCTGCGGATATGGCTCAGTGGTCAAGTGTCCCTGAGTTCAATCCCTGATATCGAAAAAAAAAAAAAATGTATGTGTATATATATATATATATATATAAAAATACATATTTATGTAATATATATTATATATATGTTTAGCAAATGGAATGACATCTAACTAAAACACTTCTTCACAGCAAAGAAAATAATCAAGAATGTAAAGAGAGAGCCTACAGAATGGGAGAAAATCTTCCACCTGCACCTCAAATAGAGCCTTAATCTCCAGGATAT
The DNA here is from genome assembly GCA_025594165.1 of Tamias sibiricus. Taxonomy (NCBI): domain Eukaryota; kingdom Metazoa; phylum Chordata; class Mammalia; order Rodentia; family Sciuridae; genus Tamias; species Tamias sibiricus. The sequence goes on along the minus strand of CM046657.1, from coordinate 17,312,466 downwards.
ATAAAGAATTTTTAAAAATTAATACCAAAATACCAAATAACCCAATCAATAAATGGGCAAAGGAACTGAACAGACACTTCACAGAAGAAAAAATACAAATGGCTAACAAACATATGAAAAACTGTTCAACATCTCTAGCAATTAGAAAAACGAAAATTAAAACCACACTGAGATTCCATCCTACTCCAGTCAGAACGGCAATTATCAAGAATAGAAGTAACAGTAAATGTTGGTGAGGATGTTGGGAAAAGGGCTCACTCATACATTGCTGGTGTGAATGCAAATTGGTGCAACCATTATGGAAAGTAGTAAGGAGATTCCTCAAGAAACCTGGAATAAGCCACCATTTGACCCAATTATCCCACTCCTTGTCATACGCCCAAAGAACTTAAAATCAGCATACTACAGAGATGCAGCCACATCAATGTTAATAGTAGCTCAATTCACAATAGCTAAGCTATGGAACCAACCTTGATGCCCTTCAACAGATGAATGTGTAAAGAAAAATATGGTATATATACACAACAGAATATTACTCAGCCATAAAGAAAAATGAAATTATGGCATTTGCCAGTAAATGGATGGAACTGGACACCATTAAATGCTAATTAAAATAAGCCAGCCCCCAAAATCCAAAAGCTAAATGTTCTGATATGCATATTCTGACATGTAAGGGGGAGAGAATAGACATTCACTGGGATTAGACAAAAGGGAATGAAGTAAAGGGAGCAAGAATGACATTAAGAAAGACAGTAGAATTCATTGAACATAACTTTCCTATGTTCACATATGAATACACGACCAGTGAAAATCCACATTCTGTACAACCACAAGAATGGGATCCTAATTAGAATAAGTTATACTCAGTGTATGTATAATATGTCAAAATACACTCTACTGTCATGTATACCTAAGAAGAACAAATACATTTTAAAAAAGAAAGTAAGTATACACCTGACTACAATGTTGAATCTACTGGTAGCTCTGTGTGGTTTAAATGATTCAAGAATCATTATTCCTAACACAAGATGGAAATGAGTGATGAGTTCAAATGCTGATGTGAAGTCAGCTGCAGAAGATTCGGAAGGTCTAGATAAACTGGTTGTGTGGCAAAATTACTTTCCAGAGTAAATCTTCGATAAGGATGAAAACTCCCTATTTTTTTCACGGATGCCTAAAAGGATTTTAATCCAATCCACAAGGAAGTCAAGTTCATGGCAAGTTTCAAGGCCTTTAAGGACAGAATGACAATTTTGCTTGGCAGTAATGTGAGGCTACAAATTGATACTCTTCGTAACCTGAAGCAGTGAGAACCCCAGGTCCATCAATATATCAGTAAGCACATGCTTCCAGTGTGCTACAGGAGCAAAATCATATTATGGGTGAACCAGCTCCTCCTACAAGATGCCCTCTTGCATTTCTATATCAGTAGAATGGAGACATACAGCTCAGCTTGGAGAATAGCATGCTATTCAATATTTTGCTTATGTTGATATTACTTCTGCATAACCTTTTTCTGGTGATCTTCATCCCAATATTGAAGTGGTGTTTCTCTCTCCAAACTTCACCTCCTTGATCCAACCAATGAATCCAACAATTACGGAAGCTTCTAAAGCCTACTACCTGAAATGACCTTTACCCAGGTGATTGCTGCAACAAAGGAAGACATTAATACAATTATGGAAGGATTATAACAGCTGTGAATGCATTGAGTACCTTGCTGGGATGATGTCACCAAGGAGTATATGAATGGCATCTGGAAGAAGATACTTAAAAATTTTTATCTATTAATTCAAGGGATCTGCCAACAATGAGAATGTTGCAAAAATCAACAAGGGTGATTGACTGGCAAGCAACTTTAATCTGGGTGTGGATGAGGATGACACTGAGCTTCTAGAGGTGGTTTCTGAGGCATTGGCTAATGAGGACTAGAATGCATAGTTGAAGAAGAGGTAAGAGGAAAAAGAAGCTGTGGGAGGGGAGAAAGAACCCCAATGAAAACTCACAATGAAGAAACAGAAGAAGCTTTGGTAGAATTCAAAAGTCTCCTTAAGTCTTAAAATTAAAACACAGAAGTGTCTTAATTTTTAACAACAACAATAACAATTTTTAATACAAAAAATTAATAGAAAAAGGTTTGTAGAATAAAGCATACAGAATAATTTTGGACAGCTGTCAAAGGTATTTGTGTTTTTTAAGCTCAGTGTTATTGCAAAAACGACCAAAAAGAGGAACACACTTCCTAAAATTTGTAAAGTAAAAAGAAACAGGAAGTTAAGGTTAACTCATTTTTCAAGAAATAAAAATCCTTTTTATAAACTCGATGGAGCTCACGGAAACCACAAAGTTTGCAACTGTGCACAGCAACACCTTTGGTTTTCACATTCACTAGCCACTCACAGACTCACCTGGAACCACTTCTGGAAGTGGTCCTGAAAGCTCCGTGCATTATAAATGTCCTGTTCAGATACGCCGTTTTTAATCTTTTAGAATGTATTTTAATGGACCTTTTCTATATTTCAATTTGGACTTACACTGGCCTTCCATTCCTCACAGCACTCAGTATAGTCACACGCCTTGCAGGTCTGTAGCTCAGGAACAGCAGGCTACACCATCTGTGCCAGATACATGGCAGGTCATACATGCCTAATCTAGGCATGTGTAAGCACACTCCATGATGCTTGCACAATAAGGAAATCACTCCATAACACACTCCTTAGAATGCACCCCTATCATTAAGTGATTCATGACTGTAGTTGTATAGATCTGTCATAGAGAACAATGCCTAAAGTCAGTAGTACTGTACTGTGTACTTAAAATTTGGTTAAGAGGATAAAGCTCCTACTGTGTTCTTGCCACAATAAAACTGGGGGCACATAAGGAGACACTGGGATTTGATGGACATGTCTATTACCTTGATTGTGGAGATGATTTAATGAATGTAGCACATGCCCAAAACATGAGGAAGGTACAGTAAATATGCAACTTTTTGTATATTAATTACAACTCAATACAGAAGTGTAGGGGAAAAGAAGGACTTGTTTAAAAGTAGAAGCTTTTAAATATTTATATCTGAAGATAATTTGATATTAATTCAAACTAGACTGTAATATATTTATGATATTTTCTGTGAGTACCATAGTAAGCATTAAGAAAATAACCTTTGAAATATATCAAAGGAGATGAGAAGAGAATAGAATGGTAAAGTACAAAAATATTCTTTAAAGGCAGTAAAGAGGGAAATTAGGAGCAAAAAAATATGTAAGATATAAAAAAATGTCAAAATTGCAGAAGTAAATCCTTCTTTATCAGTAGTTAGTTTAAATGGAAATGGATTGGAATCTCCTATCACAAGATCAGCAGAATGAATTTGTTAAAAATCCAACTTTATCTATCTGTAAGAGACTCATTTTAAAGACACAATATGTTGAAGGTAAAATGATGGGAAAATATATGCCATGCAAGCAGTAACCAAAACAGAAGAGAGGTGAAAATTTGGTGTCATAAGAATACACTTTAGGGCTGGGGTTATAATTCAGTGGCAGAGAGCTTGCCTGGCATTTGCAAGGCCCTGGTTTCAATGCCCAGCACTGAAAGAAGGAGGAGGAGGAGAAGAAGAAGACACTTTTAGTAAAATATTGTTATAGTAAGAGACAAAGAATATTATGCATTGATAAGGGGATCAGTCATTAAGAAGATGCAACAATTTATAAACACATACCTACCTAATAGCAGAGCCTCAAAATATATGAAGCATTCATTCATAGAACCACATTCACAAAACTGGATCCACAATGAGATACTACTGCATACTTGTTCTGATGGGATAATTAAAAGGACAAGTAATGAGAAATATTGGCTAGGATGTGCAGAAATGGGAAACCTCCTACATTTCTGGTTGGAATGTAAAAAGGTGAAGCCACTTTGCAAAACAGGTAGTTCCTCAAATATTAAACATATAATTTACCAAATGACCCAACTATTCTAGACCTCAATGTAAATCAGCTTATGAATGAATAAATAAAATGTGGTATGTCTAAAGAATGGAATATTATTTAGCCTTAAAATGGAATGGAGTAATGATACATGAGACAGTATCCTTGAAAACATTATGCTAGGTAAAAGAAACCAAACAGGAAAGACCATATGTTGTATTATTCTATTTCCATGAAATCTCCATAAGAGCTAAATCCATAGAGATGTAAGTCAGTCATTGTTAGGGGCTGAAGTGAGGCAGGAATTAGGAAAAATGAAATTGATGTGAGGTCTAATTTTGGGGTGATGGAAATGTTCTACAATTTGACACTGGTAATGGCTGCACAACTCAGCAAATATACCCAAACATTTTATGTACACTCTAAAAACATCAGAGACTTACTATGTGATACAGGTCAGAGTGCAGCAGAATGAATTTGTTAAAAATCCAACTTCATTTATCTGTAAGAGACTCATTTTAAAGACACAATATGTTGAAGGTATCATGGGACAGACATGGATTATGCAATAAATAATACTGAAGTAATGATTGGATATTGAGTGGGAAAGTAAAACTGGAGACTTTCACACTACATAACAATAAATTCAAAACGACTCAATGATTTCAACTTAAAATTTAATCCCTAAAGACAATAAGAGAAAAAATGGCGTGTATTTTAAAATCTTTATAAATGTGACACAAAACACACACACAAAAATGCCACAAAAAGTCAAAATGTTCTATGTGGCAAATACACAATAACAAAGTAAAATAATATTGAGAAATAAATATTTGTAACTCATAGAAGGAAGGGCACTGGACTCAAAATATCAATTAAAAATAAACATTAAGGGCTGGGGTTGTGGCTCAGCAGTAGAGTGCTCGCCTAGCACATGCATGGCGGGGTTCCATCCTTAGCACCATGTAAAAACAAAAGGCATTGTATACAACTAAAACAAATAAATAAATATTTTTAAAAATAAATAAACATTAGGAGGGGAACATAGGTAAGTAGGTAATTTACAAAAAAAATATTAATGGTTCTGACACATGAAAAAATGTGCAACATAGCTCATGCAAAAAAAATCTAAAATATGTAATTTTTTTCCTATCATAATGACAAGAAAGAATGAGCGTGTTTTTTTTTAACCAATGTGTTAAAGAGAATTTGGAGAAATAATCATTCTAGGTGTGATGGAAAGTCAAATTAGCAAAATTTTACAGTGTTCATACCTTTTGACTCACAGATACACCTAAATATCTTTTATTCCTAGACATATTTACCCCACTTATGCACACTGATACTCATTATATTGTTTATATTTATTAGTAACAGGTTGGAAATAGCCTAACAGATTGAGGAATGCAGCTATTCAATAAAACACAATAAAAATCTTCAAAAAGTGAGGTTTGTGTTTCTGTACTGGTATAGACAGATAGTACAGAAATATTAAATGAAATGCAAGCTGCAAAACAATGGGAAGGATAAACCGTCATTTGTAAGGATGGTAGAATAAAGAATATAGATACTGATAGGTTTGCAAACACAAGGCAGAGCTTCTATATGGAAAAATAGCAAAACAAAAGCTTAAGGCAGTGGTCATCTCTAAAAAAGTAAACCAGAAATGGAGAATCAAGGGATGGAGGGGGATGTGGTTTTTATCTATGTACTTTCATACTTCCAATTTATTACCAAATAGATGATTTGTTGTTCATCCAAAAAAAAATAATTAAAATTAGGGATTTAGGAATGAAGGGAGGGAAGGAAAAGTGGATTCATCAATAGCATGGCAGCTGTCAAAATGAAACAAGTAGGAGATGGAGAAGGAGGGACAGGGATAGCCAAGGGGAGGAACTCTGGAATGAAATTGACCAAATCATGTTATCTGTGTTATGAGTATATCATAATGAATTCCATTTTATGTGTAACTGTAATACACCAAATTAAAAACTGAATTAAAAGAAAGAAGACCAATAGAGTAGAGAAAGGGGATTGGGGGAGGGAGACAGAAGGGTTAGTCCTGGGGATTGAAATGGAGCAAATTATGTTGTATGCATTTGTGAATACATCAGAATAAACCCCACAATCATGTATAACTATAATGCACTAATGAAACATAATGCTGCTATAAAAAAATAGGAGTCTCCAATGGCAATAACTTAGAAGTAATTGTATCCTCTTTGGAAAGCTTAACATTATTTTTCAGCAGAGAATAACAAATGAACATGTTTATGCAATTCCATCTCAGCTTCTGAAACCTCAGCTGTCAAGGGAGTGAATATTGATCCCTGAGGTTACAGCTATAAGCTCCCTAGTGGGGAGGAATCACAGAGACATCCATGGGCAATCAGCCTGCACCAGTTGCAGAAAGAGTATCCAGAGGCAACGCTGGTCTAAGTACCACAGGGTAATTTCCATTTTTAACACCAGCTGTGTAGCACTGCAGTGTGTGCAGGAAGCAGCAAAGCACCAGGTCAGCGGCAGAGTTCCTGCAGGTCTCACCCCAAGACCAGGACTCAGCTCATCGCAGGTGATGTGATGGAAATGTAGTGAGGGGTCTGAATCTGGCTGAGGGCTGCCCCCAGGAAAGAATGGAAATGAACATGTACTTGAATCAACCAATCAATTGATCCATCATTTAATATTGTATGCTTTTAATGAAATATTGATATGTCATATCATAGCTATTCAGGGAGTACTAGTTTAATGCCTGGCCTTGTGTTGGGAGGTTTACAAGAATTTATTCAGTTGAACCGCATATCACTTCAAAGTAGGTTCTAAATTTCCCTTCCTTATTTATTTACCTATTTTTATGTTTTTACTTTGAACCACTTAGGATTTAAAGGAAGTTGCAAAGACAGTGCCAAGTTATTATGAACCCAGCTTTCTTTCCATAGTTACACATTATAATGTCTGTGCATACATGTGTGTGTGTGTGTGTGTGTGTGTGTGTGTGTGTGATTTTCTCTTCGCGTGGATCAGTATAACCCCCATAGTGACCGAGACATACAATATTCCATCACAGACTCTCTCATAGGGCTCCTTATGCTACCTCCCTCTACCTACAACCTCTACACCCTGGACATCACTAACATTTTCTCCATCTTTACAATTTTGTCACTTGGATAATGCCATAAAATGGAACCATAAAACATGTGGCTATTAAAAATTAGCTTCCTCAGCTTGGAGATATCATCACCCATTTTTCCATAGAAATGGGATGTAAAGTAACGATGTCTAACTCATTCTACATATATACATGTATGAAGACACAATTGTTGTGAAAATACTTTATGTAAAACCAGCAAGTTGAAAAATTGTGCGCTTTATATGGATTGTGAAATGAATTGCACTCTGCAAGCATGTAAAACAAATTAGAATAAAAATAAATTTAACAAAAGAAATAAACCCCAAAAAAGTAATTGCCTTTCAAATATTAAATTTATTTTCAAAGATAAGTACTAAATGATAATTTCATACTTAATAAATCATTGTGCACTTTGAGTATCTTATATCACACTCATTTGCCCCATGTTTGAAAACATAAAGATTAAAAACGTCATTTGTTGGAAAATAAGCTTATCTAAGTATTAAAGCTACTTACAATTTTTAATAGATTTGCCCAATTAAATGAAAATAATCCAACTTTAAAGTGTCTTGTAAATGCAATGAAATATTCAAGAATGGAAATTTAAATTAAATTAAAAATAATTATGTTAGTTGTAGAAAAACAAACAAAAAAATGGAATGTAGAAATTGACAGCGGGGAAATGTAACAGTGGTCCTCTTTATGCCTTGAATACAGACAGCCCTGGCTGCTCTTCCACTGAAACTTATTTTTAAAATGGATATGTCTCTTTGTCTTCCTCTCTCCCTGCTCCTCCCTAATCTCTCACTCTCCCTGATCTCAGGAGAAATGGGATAACCTTTATTCCCCATTTTAAGCATATTTATCTGTCCTTTGAGTACACACCCACCATAAAAAGGAAGTAATCTAGATTTGGGGGATGGCACCAGAAGATCTCAGAAATGACTGTCTCCCAAATTAACAAGTGAATTATAACTCCAACAGAGAACAATGGAATGTAGCCTTTCAGTCCCCTCTTCAAAAGCCCCTTGTTCCAGTTGACGGGCAGAATCACAGCCTCTGGGACAGGAGTCCCCTGTGCTTCTCCTTTGCTAGCAAAGCAACAAACCTTCTTTAAACTTTCTTTTTCCTTTTTCTCAAAAATAAAAAAAAAAGCTTTCTTTTTACTCAGCATGCAGTCATAGAGACACACCCGCCCCCCAACCCCCATGTTGTAAATATCAAGGATTTGGTCCTTCTTATTTCAAGGTGCTATTTCACACTATGACTGTACCACAACTTGCTTAACCAATAACCTGCTTTCAAGCCTTTGGCCTTTGGATTATTTATAGTTTGGTTCTGTTGCAAGTGAAGCTGTTAGGAAAATTTATTTAGATGTTTTTCTGGGTTATAAGTCTTGTGGCAAACATAATTATCAAAGAGTACAAAATCTGTGCCATATAATAGGGGTATGCTGATGTTTTAAAGTGTATGTTGATATTTTTTAAGATACTATCAAACTATTTTCCAGAGTCATTGTATTGTTTTACCTTCCCACCAGCTCCATATGACACATAGTTCTGCATCTTGGTCAGTGTTTGGTATTGTCACTATTTTTATTTTAATAATGATCATACTTGTGCAGGGAGATCTCATCACAGTTAGTGTGGAGACATCCCTTAATGCTCTTAATTTGCATTTCCCTGATGGCTACTGACATTCAACATATTTCATAAGTTTATTTGTGATCACAGAGCCCTTTTTGGTGAAACGTCTGCTCATGCCTTTTTATCAATTTTCTAACTTGATTTTTGCATTTTGAATTTGAGAGTTCTTCATATATTCTTGTTGCCGCCTGAAGCGCTTGGAGCAACAGAGCCGCGGGAAAAACTTCAGAAGCAAACTGGAGACAAACAGCTTTTTATTCTGATAACTTTTCTCTCTGGTTCTAACAACGACTAACTCACGCCAAACACACCACTAAAATGGCGCTGACCCGATCCGCAATTTCGGCCAAGTCACTCGAGATCCCGCAACAAGTCTCGTGAGACTACGGGAGGAGACAATGCCCAAATCTCCACGGCTCATAGTCAACTGCAATTCAAGCCAATCCCTAAACAGGGCTCCTGCATTTCCCCCTTTTTGTTTTAAAAGAGGTAATGCTCTAGGACGTCTATGTGCAACCAACATTCTTACCCGTCATCGGATAATCAAGGCTGTGCCCTTGACTCCTGTCTTAGGTTGATATGTCGGCCACATGAGACTGTCCCGTGCGACTGTGCCTGTCTTAGGTTGTCCCCCTCTGGGGATCTTACCCGTCATTGGCTAACCAGCCATCCAATGGAGCCCTTTAGGATGGACTATATATGATGACTAACAGCCGTCCAATTGTGAGGAGATGTTGCGGCTTTAAGGCGACAAGCCTTTTGGTGATGAGCCAAATTGCATAGCATATCAAATTGTTTAAACAAATCAGCTGCCCTAAGTTCCATCAAGTAACACACTGAATTCTCTAGACAAATACCCGCAAGGCATTGTCCCATAAAGTCCCAAACAATGAAAGATCAAAATGTCCATTTGTTGTAACATGTTGATGTAGGAGGCCCCATGCATGTAGAGCAGAGGCCACACTGTTGGTGAGGTTGTTTGATGTTTGAGCAGCAGGGATGCTTGTGGCGGCCGCGATCCCTGCAGCTGTAGCAGCAGACGTCTTTTTTATGTTTAGACAATGCCACCGGCAAATCTTCAGGGCCCGCTACCTAGAAACTCAAGCATCAATTATTAAAGGAAAGGCAGTGCTATTGCAGCACTGAGTCAAGAGGCGAGTTGTCAAACTACAAAATAGAATAATTAGATTAGAAAATTAAAGTTGATTTTTGTTCACACACATCGCTGGTTGAGCTTCTACAAACATAAGTTGGAAAAATATCATATTTAGAACAAAACAAAGAAAGACTGAGGGTAATTACTGCATTAAAGATAGATTAAATAAAAGGTAAAGGCACTTTAGAGAAATAATTTGTTAGCTGGAACCCTTGAATCTCTGTATACAGAGCAATCTTTTACCTGTTGAGATAATTGAAATTAATGAGCTATTAAACAAATGAAGTTAATAACAAATAAACAATCTTAAGTCAAAACACCAAAATATCAGGTTATATAGTACTAGTCATATTGTTTGCTAAAGAGAAGTCCCAGGGACACCTATAAATCAAAATTGAAAGTACCTTCATTTATAAAATTATTTACCTAAATTGAATACTCTTAACCTAAAATGAATTAAAGTTATTTGGATCCATATATATATATTTTTTTCTTTTTCATAAGCGCTTTGTTCTTTGTGACGTCACACTGGACAGACGAACAAACATACAAACATATATTTGTGACGTCACATTAACATGAAATATAGACAAATATACAGACATAAAGACATATATAAAAAGAAAAGAAAAGAAAAGAAAAAATACAATTGTGTGCACACTAAAGAGAGATCTCCTCGTCCCGGCCGGGAGGAATGACACTTAAGTTGTGAAATATTTTGAAGGACTCTTTTGAGGGAATCATTCTATACCTTCATCTTGGTCCTCTTGATTTTGTACCTTTTTTATTAATCTTGATTCTTCAATAACTTCATCTTGATCATTTTGATGTGGTACCTGTTTTATTAATCTAGATGGTATCCATATTGGAGAGGATTCGTCTTTTGGAAAAACACAAACAGATCCTCTTCCCCAAATTAATACTGGATCTGGACCCTTCCATGTACCTGAAAGAACATCCTTCCAGTAAACCAAAGGTTTATGTTGTTGGTGTGGATTCCAATGTCTGTCTCCAGCAGAATAACCATTAGAGTCTAAAGTTAAAAAATTTAAGGTAAACAGGGCAACTGCCAATCTGTCCTTAGGACTTTTCCAATTTCCTTCTTTTTGTTTTAATAACATAATTTTCAGTGTTCGGTTTGCTCTTTCAATAATGCCCTGACCCTGAGGATTGTATGGGATGCCTGTTTTATAGGATATATTGAATTTTGCGCAAAAGTGTTTGAAAGATGAGGACGTATATGCGGGGCCATTATCTGTTTTAAGCATTTTGGGGATGCCCAATGCAGCAAAAGCTTGCAAACAATGAGATGTAACATCTTTAACTTTTTCTCCAGAATGTAAGGAAGCAAAAATCATGCCTGAACATGTATCTATGGTCACATGAATAAATCGCAATTTTCCAAAACTTGGCTCATGAGTAACATCCATCTGCCACAAATGATTGGGCATTAGTCCTCTAGGGTTAACTCCGAAATGAGGATTGGGCAAATGTGTCATACAAGATTTACAATCTTTTACAATTGTTCTGGCTTGCTCCTTTGTGATTTTAAACCTACGTTGCAAGGTGGTGCTGTTGACATGAAACTGGGAATGAAATAAAGTAGCTTGTTGTAGCGCTGAAAGTATAAATACTGTTTTTGTAAGTTCATCAGCCTTTTGATTACCTTCATGGAGGGGACCAGGCAAATTAGTATGTGCTCTAATATGGCCTACGAATAGAGGTTCTTTTCTTGCCCACAAAAGTTTTTGTATTTGATAAAACAATTTAAAGGCTGGAGTATGAGGTGCTATTGGTCCTGCTAACTCTAATTTTGGGACGGCTTATACAATATAGTGGCTATCTGAAAAAATGTTTACGGGCTGGTCCCTAAAATTTTCCAGAGCTCTTACCACAGCTTCCAGTTCCACTAGTTGAGCTGATTTGTGTGCAGTTATGTAAGTCATATTTTCTTTTTTAGTGACTACTGTAGCAGTACCATTTGAGGACCCATCTGTAAATACATTAAATGCCTTAGGAATAGGTTGATTTTTTATTACCTGTGGAAATATAATAGGATGATTAATACAAAAAGATAATATAGGGGACTTAGGAAGATGATTATCAAAATTTGCAGAAGTAGAGCATTTAACTATAGCCCAATCATTATCATTGAAGCATAAGTATTCAATCTGTGATGATGAATAGGGAGTAATAATAGTAGCAGGGTGAATGCCAAATATTTTAGTAGAAGTCTTAAGTCCTTGAAGAATAAGTTTAGCCACCATGGAGGTATAAGATTCAATTATACTTTTAGGAGAGACGGGCAAATGTATCCATAATAAAGGCCCTTGTTGCCAAAATACTCCTGTGGGTGTATATTGTGAAGAAATAATAATCAACATCAGCGGTTGAGTTAAATCAAATCTATCACAATGAGCTCCTTCGATGGCTTTTTCTACTAACTTTAAAGCTTTCCTAGCATCAGGAGTCAATGTTCGTGGTGAAGATGGATCAGGATCTCCATGAAGGATGTCAAATAAAGGTTTTAGTTGGCCAGTAGTGAGATTTAGTGTAGGGCGAAGCCAATTAATGTCTCCCAGTAGTTTTTGGAAATCATTGAGGGTGGTCAAATGTTCTTTATTTATTAAAATTTTTTTGGGGTCTAACAAAAGTATCCATGATTTTAAATCCTAAATATAATATGGGAGATCTGGTTTGAACTTTTTCTTCTGCTATATATAATCCATATTTTTTTAAATTTTCTACCACATCACTGAATATATTAAATAAGATTTTTTGATTAGGGTGGGCCAATAAAATATCATCCATGTAATGTAGACACATGAGGTTTGGATATTTATTTTTAATGGGTTGGATAGCCTTGTCCACATATATTTGGCATATGGTGGGGCTATTAGCCATTCCCTGTGGTAAAACCTTCCATTGATATCTCTGATCAGGGCCATTATTGTTCATAGAAGGAACGGAAAAAGCAAACCTGGGGGCATCCAGAGGATGTAGGGGAATAGAAAAAAAGCAATCCTTTATATCAAGAGTAATAAGATGGAAATTTTTTGGAATAGCTACAGGACTAGGAAGTCCAGGTTGAGTAGGCCCCATAACTTGCATGGTTTTATTGATTTGTCTAAGATCATGTAACAATCGCCATTTTCCTGACATTTTCTTGATCACAAATATGGGGGAATTCCAGGGAGAGGTGGAAGGTTCTATATGACCTGCTTCTAATTGTTCCTGAACTAATTGGTGGGCCACTTGTAATTTCTCTTTAGATAGGGGCCACTGAGGGACCCACACTGGCTTATCAGAAAGCCATGGTATTTTCAAAATTATTTTCTCAGTGGCCCCGAAAAAAAATATCTTTTTCCTTTATGACAATTATTACTTTTAGGGTTAAGATTACTCTGTACTTTTTGATAATGAGTTCTTTTATGGTTAAGATTACCCTGTAGGTTTTCACATTTAACATCTGCAGGCTTGGTTGCAAGGTGTACTCCCATTTGTTGCAAAATATCTCTTCCCCATAAAGTAACCGGTAGATTAGGTAAAACATAAGGCTGAAATGTTCCTTTATGGCCTTCATCATCCTCCCATTTTAAAATTACTGCACTTTTATCTGGGAGGTTATTATATCCCAAGCCTCTTAAACTGGTTGAAGCTTTTTGCAGAGGCCAGTGCTTGGGCCATTGGCGTAAATTAATAATGGAAGAGTCAGCTCCAGTATCTATTAATCCCTCCATTTCTATTCCTTGGATTTTTGTTTTACACATAGGCCTCCTTGAACAGTCTCGAACCCAGCAAGCCATGGGACTTGAGTCAGTGGAACAAAATCCTCTATTGTTCCCTTCTTGAGGCATACCCATTTTAAATGAATTATGTAAATTGGGAAGGAGAAGCAACTGAGCAATTCTATCTCCTTGATTAACAGAAGTTATACTTTGGGGTGAGCTAAGCATTATTTTTATTTCCCCTTTGTAGTCTGAGTTTATTACACCTGGGGTCACTTGCAAACCTAATAAGCTTTTAGGACTACGCCCCGATAATAAGTCCTACAGTCCCTGAGGGAAGAGGTCCCCTGACTCCTGTGGGAATCAGTTGAACCCCCATTTCAGGTGTTAACACTATTCGGGCGGTGGAACAGAAGTCTAATCCTGCATTTCCTCTTGTTCCTCTGGCGAGGGAGTGGATGGGTAGTAGGGATTGTGTCGGGGAAGCATCTGAGTGGATGCTTGAGGATACTCCTTCTGCAATGCCCCGTACATTTGTGGGCCCTGGGGTATTGGGCCCCGTGCCCCGTTTTTTGAATTCCTGAACAAAGGATTTCCATGGATGTCAAGTTTTGAATGGCATTTATTGGCCCAATGATTTCCCTTTTTACACCTGGGGCAGCGGCCTGGGGCACGATATGAGCTTGGTCTTATTTCTCTTTTGGGATTTTGCCTAGAATTGCCTGATTGATTATGATAATTTTGCCTGGAATATCCTGATTGATTATAATATCTATGTTTAGCCTTTGTGAAATTTCGAGAGGAAGCACCTCTCATTGAGGCTGCAATCACATTTCCTGTGACAAAGGCGCCATTTATATCTTTACATAGTTGTATATATACGGAAAGATCCTTTTTAGTTCTCCATGGCCTGATGGCTGCTTGGCACCATTTATTTGCATTTTCATAAGCTAATTGAACAACTAATGGCATAGCTTGGTCAACATCTGCAAACACACTACCTGCAGTTCTCAAAAGTCGATCAGCAAAGTCGGCATACGGCTCATTAGGTCCTTTAATCACTTTTGACAAGCTACCTTGTAGATCCCCAGGTCCTTGTACAGTTTTCCATGCCTCTAAGGCAGCTGCATTTATCTGAGCATATATATCTGGGTCATAATCTGTTTGAGCCTGTAAGTCTGCGAATTGCCCTTCTCCTGTGAGCATGTCTATATTATAGTTTTCAAACCCTGCAGCCGCGTTTCTTTTAGCCGTTTCTATACAAAGTTCTTGGAATTGCGATCGCCAAACCAAGAATTGCCCCCCGCTTAATGTTGCTTTACATAGACTTTTCCAGTCTGAGGGGGTTAAGCTAAAGGTGTTAAGGGACTCCAGCATACTCAACGTGAAAGGAGCTTGGGGCCCATAAGTCATTACTGCCTCTTTGAGATTTTTTATTGTTTTGAAATCTACTGACTGATGGACACTCTGTCCATTTTTCTTTTCAAATGCTGGCGGTTCCCAATGTATCTGTGAGTTGTCCTCGAGAGCGCATAAGCGATCAGAAAGACTTTTTATTTCTGTTTCTAGGGTATGCAAATGCCTAGTAATACCCTTCATATTTTCTGTAATGGATTCCACCCATGGGGGAGTAGAGGACACAAGTGACTCCTCTGCCTGACGGACCTTTTTCTCGGTCTTTTTTAATTTCTTTTTCCTCATTTTCTCAGGATCACTTTTACTAGATTCCTCACCACTGCTAATTTCACTGACAGCAATATCCTGAGGCCCAGGTTCCAGTGAGAGCAAGTATCCTTCAGCTTTTGCCAATAACTCCCGAATAGCTTTAATAGCTTGGATTTTTGTCATTTTTGGGTCTCTTCTAATACTCTCTTTACTGGTCTCAGTTTGCCCAGTGGAATCTACACTTTTTTGATCACTTTCACTTTTGTCTATATACTCCTCACTGAGAACAGTGTCAGGTATATCAAGGAGTCTTTGCATAGCCTCTATCACTTGGGATTCAGTTATATTCGAACCCATCTTTAGAGACCTTTCAGTTCTTACCTGTCCGCTCCAAAGTTCCCCGTACGGGCCGCCACCTGTTGCCGCCTGAAGCGCTTGGAGCAACAGAGCCGCGGGAAAAACTTCAGAAGCAAACTGGAGACAAACAGCTTTTTATTCTGATAACTTTTCTCTCTGGTTCTAACAACGACTAACTCACGCCAAACACACCACTAAAATGGCGCTGACCCGATCCGCAATTTCGGCCAAGTCACTCGAGATCCCGCAACAAGTCTTGTGAGACTACGGGAGGAGACAATGCCCAAATCTCCACGGCTCATAGTCAACTGCAATTCAAGCCAATCCCTAAACAGGGCTCCTGATTCAAATTGTTTAAACAAATCAGCTGCCCTAAGTTTCCATCAAGTAACACACTGAATTCTCTAGACAAATACCCGCAAGGCATTGTCCCGTAAAGTCCCAAACAATGAAAGATCAAAATGTCCATTTGTTGTAACATGTTGATGTAGGAGGCCCCATGCATGTAGAGCAGAGGCCACACTGTTGGTGAGGTTGTTTGATGTTTGAGCAGCAGGGATGCTTGCGGCGGCCGCGATCCCTGCAGCTGTAGCAGCAGACGTCTTTTTATGTTTAGACAATGCCACCGGCAAATCTTCAGGGCCCGCTACCTAGAAACTCAAGCATCAATTATTAAAGGAAAGGCAGTGCTATTGCAGCACTGAGTCAAGAGGCGAGTTGTCAAACTACAAAATAGAATAATTAGATTAGAAAATTAAAGTTAATTTTTGTTCACACACATCGCTGGTAGAGCTTCTACAAACATAAGTTGGAAAAATATCATATTTAGAACAAAACAAAGAAAGACTGAGGGTAATTACTGCATTAAAGATAGATTAAAGAAAAGGTAAAGGCACTTGAGAGAAATAATTTGTTAGCTGGAACCCTTGAGTCTCTGTATACAGAGCAATTTTTTACCTGTTGAGATAATTGAAATTAATGAGCTATTAAACAAATAAAGTTAATAACAAATAAACAATCTTAAGTCAAAACACCAAAATATCAGGTTATATAGCACTAGTCATATTGTTTGCTAAAGAGAAGTCCCAGGGACACCTATAAATCAAAATTGAAAGTACCTTCATTTATAAAATTATTTACCTAAATTGAATACTCTAAACCTAAAATGAATTAAAGTTATTTGGATCCATATATATATATATATATATATATATATATATATATATATTCTTTTTCATAAGCGCTTTGTTCTTTGTGACGTCACACTGGACAGACGAACAAACATACAAACATATATTTGTGACGTCACATTAACATGAAATATAGACAAATGTACAGACATAAAGACATGTATAAAAAGAAAAGAAAAAAAAATACAATTGTGTGCACACTAAAGAGAGATCTCCTCGTCCCGGCCGGGAGGAATGACACTTAAGTTGTGAAATATTTTGAAGGACTCTTTTGAGGGAATCATTCTATACCTTCATCTTGGTCCTCTTGATTTTGTACCTTTTTTATTAATCTTGATTCTTCAATAACTTCATCTTGATCATTTTGATGTGGTACCTGTTTTATTAATCTAGATGGTATCCATATTGGAGAGGATTCGTCTTTTGGAAAAACACAAACAGATCCTCTTCCCCAAATTAATACTGGATCTGGACCCTTCCATGTACCTGAAAGAACATCCTTCCAGTAAACCAAAGGTTTATGTTGTTGGTGTGGATTCCAATGTCTGTCTCCAGCAGAATAACCATTAGAGTCTAAAGTTAAAAAATTTAAGGTAAACAGGGCAACTGCCAATCTGTCCTTAGGACTTTTCCAATTTCCTTCTTTTTGTTTTAATAACATAATTTTCAGTGTTCGGTTTGCTCTTTCAATAATGCCCTGACCCCTGAGGATTGTATGGGATGCCTGTTTTATGGGATATATTGAATTTTGCGCAAAACTGTTTGAAAGATGAGGACGTATATGCGGGGCCATTATCTGTTTTTTAAGCATTTTGGGGATGCCCAATGCAGCAAAAGCTTGCAAACAATGAGATGTAACATCTTTAACTTTTTCTCCAGAATGTAAGGAAGCAAAAATCATGCCTGAGCATGTATCTATGGTCACATGAATAAATCGCAATTTTCCAAAACTTGGCTCATGAGTAACATCCATCTGCCACAAATGATTGGGCATTAATCCTCTAGGGTTAACTCCGAAATGAGGATTGGGCAAATGTGTCATACAAGATTTACAATCTTTTACAATTGTTCTGGCTTGCTCCTTTGTGATTTTAAACCTACGTTGCAAGGTGGTGCTGTTGACATGAAACTGGGAATGAAATAAAGTAGCTTGTTGTAGCGCTGAAAGTATAAATACTGTTTTTGTAAGTTCATCAGCCTTTTGATTACCTTCATGGAGGGGACCAGGCAAATTAGTATGTGCTCTAATATGGCCTACGAATAGAGGTTCTTTTCTTGCCCACAAAAGTTTTTGTATTTGATAAAACAATTTAAAGGCTGGAGTATGAGGTGCTATTGGTCCTGCTAACTCTAATTTTGGGACGGCTTGTACAATATAGTGGCTATCTGAAAAAATGTTTACGGGCTGGTCCCTAAAATTTTCCAGAGCTCTTACCACAGCTTCCAGTTCCACTAGTTGAGCTGATTTGTGTGCAGTTATGTAAGTCATATTTTCTTTTTTAGTGACTACTGTAGCAGTACCATTTGAGGACCCATCTGTAAATACATTAAATGCTTTAGGAATAGGTTGATTTTTTATTACCTGTGGAAATATAATAGGATGATTAATACAAAAAGATAATATAGGGGACTTAGGAAGATGATTATCAAAATTTGCAGAAGTAGAGCATTTAGCTATAGCCCAATCATTATCATTGAAGCACAAGTATTCAATCTGTGATGATGAATAGGGAGTAATAATAGTAGCAGGGTGAATGCCAAATATTTTAGTAGAAGTCTTAAGTCCTTGAAGAATAAGTTTAGCCACCATGGAGGTATAAGATTCAATTATACTTTTAGGAGAGACGGGCAAATGTATCCATAATAAAGGCCCTTGTTGCCAAAATACTCCTGTGGGTGTATATTGTGAAGAAATAATAATCAACATCAGCGGTTGAGTTAAATCAAATCTATCACAATGAGCTCCTTCGATGGCTTTTTCTACTAACTTTAAAGCTTTCCTAGCATCAGGAGTCAATGTTCGTGGTGAAGATGGATCAGGATCTCCACGAAGGATGTCAAATAAAGGTTTTAGTTGGCCAGTAGTGAGATTTAGTGTAGGGCGAAGCCAATTAATGTCTCCCAGTAGTTTTTGGAAATCATTGAGGGTGGTCAAATGTTCTTTATTTATTAAAATTTTTTGGGGTCTAACAAAAGTATCCATGATTTTAAATCCTAAATATAATATGGGAGATCTGGTTTGAACTTTTTCTTCTGCTATATATAATCCATATTTTTTTAAATTTTCTACCACATCACTGAATATATTAAATAAGATTTTTTGATTAGGGTGGGCCAATAAAATATCATCCATGTAATGTAGACACATGAGGTTTGGATATTTATTTTTAATGGGTTGGATAGCCTTGTCCACATATATTTGGCATATGGTGGGGCTATTAGCCATTCCCTGTGGTAAAACCTTCCATTGATATCTCTGATCAGGGCCATTATTGTTAATAGAAGGAACGGAAAAAGCAAACCTGGGGGCATCCAGAGGATGTAGGGGAATAGAAAAGAAGCAATCCTTTATATCAAGAGTAATAAGATGGAAATTTTTTGGAATAGCTACGGGACTAGGAAGTCCAGGTTGAGTAGGCCCCATAACTTGCATGGTTTTATTGATTTGTCTAAGATCATGTAACAATCGCCATTTTCCTGACTTTTTCTTGATCACAAATATGGGGGAATTCCAGGGAGAGGTGGAAGGTTCTATATGACCTGCTTCTAATTGTTCCTGAACTAATTGGTGGGCCGCTTGTAATTTCTCTTTAGATAGGGGCCACTGAGGGACCCACACTGGCTTATCAGAAAGCCATGGTATTTTCAAAATTATTTTCTCAGTGGCCCCGAAAAAAAATATCTTTTTCCTTTATGACAATGATTACTTTTAGGGTTAAGATTACTCTGTACTTTTTGATAATGAGTTCTTTTATGGTTAAGATTACCCTGTAGGTTTTCACATTTAACATCTGCAGGCTTGGTTGCAAGGTGTACTCCCATTTGTTGCAAAATATCTCTTCCCCATAAAGTAACCGGTAGATTAGGTAAAACATAAGGCTGAAATGTTCCTTTATGGCCTTCATCATCCTCCCATTTTAAAATTACTGCACTTTTATCTGGGAGGTTATTATATCCCAAGCCTCTTAAACTGGTTGAAGCTTTTTGCAGAGGCCAGTGCTTGGGCCATTGGCGTAAATTAATAATGGAAGAGTCAGCTCCAGTATCTATTAATCCCTCCATTTCTATTCCTTGGATTTTTATTTTACACATAGGCCTCCTTGAACAGTCTCGAACCCAGCAAGCCATGGGACTTGAGTCAGTGGAACAAAATCCTCTATTGTTCCCTTCTTGAGGCATACCCATTTTAAATGAATTATGTAAATTGGGAAGGAGAAGCAACTGAGAAATTCTATCTCCTTGATTAACAGAAGTTATACTTTGGGGTGAGCTAAGCATTATTTTTATTTCCCCTTTGTAGTCTGAGTTTATTACACCTGGGGTCACTTGCAAACCTAATATGCTTTTAGGACTACGCCCGATAATAAGTCCTACAGTCCCTGAGGGAAGAGGTCCCCTGACTCCTGTGGGAATCAGTTGAACCCCCATTTCAGGTGTTAACACTATTCGGGCAGTGGAACAGAGGTCTAATCCTGCATTTCCTCTTGTTCCTCTGGCGAGGGAGTGGATGGGTAGTAGGGATTGTGTCGGGGAAGCATCTGAGTGGATGCTTGAGGATACTCCTTCTGCAATGCCCCGTACATTTGTGGGCCCCGGGGTATTGGGCCCCGTGCCCCGTTTTTTGAATTCCTGAACAAAGGATTTCCATGGATGTCAAATTTTGAATAGCATTTATTGGCCCAATGATTTCCCTTTTTACACCTGGGGCAGCGGCCTGGGGCACGGTATGAGCTTGATCTTATTTCTCTTTGGGGATTTTGCCTAGAATTGCCTGATTGATTATGATAATTTTGCCTGGAATATCCTGATTGATTATAATATCTACGTTTAGCCTTTGTGAAATTTCGAGAGGAAGCACCTCTCATTGAGGCTGCAATCACATTTCCTGTGACAAAGGCGCCATTTATATCTTTACATAGTTGTATATATACAGAAAGATCCTTTTTAGTTCTCCATGGCCTGATGGCTGCTTGGCACCATTTATTTGCATTTTCATAAGCTAATTGAACAACTAATGGCATAGCTTGGTCAACATCTGCAAACACACTACCTGCACTTCTCAAAAGTCGATCAGCAAAGTCGGCATACGGCTCATTAGGTCCTTGAATCACTTTTGACAAGCTACCTTGTAGATCCCCAGGTCCTTGTACAGTTTTCCATGCCTCTAAAGCAGCTGCATTTATCTGAGCATATATATCTGGGTCATAATCTGTTTGAGCCTGTAAGTCTGCGAATTGCCCTTCTCCTGTGAGCATGTCTATATTATAGTTTTCAAACCCTGCAGCCGCGTTTCTTTTAGCCGTTTCTATACAAAGTTCTTGGAATTGCGATCGCCAAACCAAGAATTGCCCCCCGCTTAATGTTGCTTTACATAGACTTTTCCAGTCTGAGGGGGTTAAGCTAAAGGTGTTAAGGGACTCCAGCATACTCAACGTGAAAGGAGCTTGGGGCCCATAAGTCATTACTGCCTCTTTGAGATTTTTTATTGTTTTGAAATCTACTGACTGATGGACACTCTGTCCATTTTTCTTTTCAAATGCTGGCGGTTCCCAATGTATCTGTGAGTTGTCCTCGAGAGCGCATAAGCGATCAGAAAGACTTTTTATTTCTGTTTCTAGGGTATGCAAATGCCTAGCAATACCCTTCATATTTTCTGTAATGGATTCCACCCATGGGGGAGTAGAGGACACAAGTGACTCCTCTGCCTGACGGACCTTTTTCTCGGTCTTTTTTAATTTCTTTTTCCTCATTTTCTCAGGATCACTTTTACTAGATTCCTCACCACTGCTAATTTCACTGACAGCAATATCCTGAGGCCCAGGTTCCAGTGAGAGCAAGTATCCTTCAGCTTTCGCCAATAACTCCCGAATAGCTTTAATAGCTTGGATTTTTGTCATTTTTGGGTCTCTTCTAATACTCTCTTTACTGGTCTCAGTTGGCCCAGTGGAATCTACACTTTTTTGATCACTTTCACTTTTGTCTATATACTCCTCACTGAGAACAGAGTCAGGTATATCAAGGAGTCTTTGCATAGCCTCTATCACTTGGGATTCAGTTATATTCGAACCCATCTTTAGAGAGCTTTCAGTTCTTACCTGTCCGCTCCGAAGTTCCCCGTACGGGCCGCCACCTGTTGCCGCCTGAAGCACTTGGAGGAACGGAGCCGCGGGAAGAACTTCAGAAGCAAACTGGAGACAAACAGCTTTTTATTCTGATAACTTTTCTCTCTGGTTCTAACAACGACTAACACACGCCAAAAACACACCCTAAAATGGCGCTGACCCGATCAGCAATTTCGGCCAAGTCACTCGAGATCCCGCAACAATCCCGTGAGACTACGGGTGGCGACAAAGGCCAAATCTCCACGGCTCATAGTCAACTGCAATTCAAGCCAATCCCCAAACAGGGCTCCTGCACCGAATAGCTTTAATAGCTTGGATTTTTGTCATTTTGGGGTCTCTTCTAATACTCTCTTTACTGGTCTCAGTTGGCCCAGTGGAATCTACACTTTTTTGATCACTTTCACTTTTGTCTATATACTCCTCACTGAGAACAGTGTCAGGTATATCAAGGAGTCTTTGCATAGCCTCTATCACTTGGGATTCAGTTATATTCAAACCCATCTTTAGAGACCTTTCAGTTCTTACCTGTCCGCTCCGAAGTTCCCCGTACGGGCCACCACCTGTTGCCGCCTGAAGCGCTTGGAGCAACAGAGCCGCGGGAAAAACTTCAGAAGCAAACTGGAGACAAACAGCTTTTTATTCTGATAACTTTTCTCTCTGGTTCTAACAACGACTAACTCACGCCAAACACACCACTAAAATGGCGCTGACCCGATCCGCAATTTCGGCCAAGTCACTCGAGATCCTGCAACAAGTCTCGTGAGACTACGGGAGGAGACAATGCCCAAATCTCCATGGCTCATAGTCAACTGCAATTCAAGCCAATCCCTAAACAGGGCTCCTGCATATTCTAGATATATGTCCAGTATTAGATATGTGTTTTTGTAAATATATTCTACAGTCTGCATCATGCTTTTTCATCCTCTTGAATGTGTCTCCAACAGAGCGAAAATTTTAATTTTGAAAGGTTATTTACATATCTTTATTTACCTATCATGCTTTTGTGTTATATGTAAGAACTCCTCACTAAGACCCTGGACCTAAAACTTTGGTCTTATGTTATCTTCTAAATGTTCATGGTTTTCTATTTTACCTTTAAATATACAATGTGTTTCTTGTAGAAGATGTAACATTGTGGTTGAGTTATTTTCCTGTTACTAGACAAATGCTCCAGCTCCATTTACTAAAAGGGCATTCTTCCTCTAATGTATGGCTTTTGCCTTTTTACCAAAACCTGTTCTTTGTAACTGTGTGACTATTTCTGTGGTTTTTTTTTTTTTTTCCTGCTTTATCTTAGTGTCTATCCCACCACCAATAGCACAGTGTTGGCTACTGTAGCTAAATGACTAATCTTCATATCAAGTGAAGTGATTTACACATTTTTTTTCAGAATTGGTTTAGATTTAATTTTTTGCCTTCTATATAAATAGTAAAAAAAAATGGCTATATCTTTAAAAAATATTCTGCAGTTATTTACAGTAATTCTATTATGTCTATATCTCACTTTAGGAAGAATTCTAATTTTATTTTATTGAGTCTTCTAACCCATGAACACAGTAAGTCTATTCATTTAGATCTTTGATTTCTTTCATCAGTATTTTGTAATTTTCTGCACACTAATCGTATGCAGGTTTTGTTGATTTACAATTATGTATTTTAATTTCTCAGGTGACTGCAAATAATATATTTTATTTTCAATTCTACCTTTCCACAGCTAGCACAGGAATAGTATCTATGTCTTTATAGTCATCTTGTATTCTGCAACTTTGCTACATTCACTTTTTAGCTCTAGAAGAGCTTGGTAGATTACTTGGGATCTTCAATATATGGACTATTATGTCAACTGCAAATAGGGACAGTTGCATTTCCTCCTTCCTGAAATGTGATTTTTATTCATTTTCTTCCCTTAATCTTTGGGGTGAGTCTTACACAATTATAATATTCCAGGGATGAGGGTGTATTTTGCCGTTTTCCTGATCTTAGGTTGCAAGCATTAAGCCTAATCAGTAAGTATGATTATTTTGTAGATTTTCTTCATCAGCATGAGAAAATATCTGCTATTACTAGTTTTCTGAGTTCTGTCCTATAATAGGGTTTAATTTTGCCTATAAATTTACATGATCCTGTTATTCTTCTTTTTTTTTTTTGAGTTTTTTTAATTAAATTATTTATTTATTCTAATTTTTTATACATGATGGCAGAATGCAATTCATTTCATATTACACATATAGAGCACAATTTTTCAAGCACTGGTTGTACACAAAGTATTTTCACACCATTTGTATCTTCATACATGTACTTAGGGTTAGGGTAATAATGTTTAACTCATTCCACCATCATTCCTACCCCTGTGATTCTTCCTTAGATTGTAAAAGTGGTTGACTCTCATATAGCAAACCAGGTTTTCACAAACACTGTAGTAACCCCACTTGGTCATGGTATAAATTGTTTATTTTGTGTGTCTGAATTACATTTTCTAATATTTTGTAAGAGGATCTTGCTTCTAGTCAGATGTGGTGCCACATACCTGTAATCCCAGTGACTTAGAAGGCTGAGGCAGGAGGATTGGAAATTCAAGGCCAGCCTCAGCAAATTAGCAAGGCCTGAAGCAATTTTGAGACTCTGTCTCAAAATTAAAATTAAATAAATAAAAAGGGCTGGAGATGTGACTCATTGGTAAAGTTCCCCTGAGTTTAATCCCCAATATAAAAATAAAATCTTGCCTATATATTTATGAAAGATATTGGACAGTAGGTTTCTTTCTTAGTCTTATCTTTATCAGGTGGTATTATCAAAAAAATACTAAATTCATGGGATAATTTGGGAAGTGTTCTTTCCAGATTGTCTTTAATTCTTTTCTAAATTTTGGTTAAATTCTCCAGTGAGTTTTGAAGGGGAAGTTTTATAACTAAAAATTTAATTTTCTTCATGGCCATATGGCTACTGAAATTACCAATTTCATATTGAGTTAGTCATGACAATCTTATGTTTCAAGGAATACATCCTTTTCTTCTAACTTGTCACATCCTATGTGTGAACAGTTCTACATGGAATTCCTATATTCTTCTTTTATTGTCTGCTGGTGTGAAGTGATTCAGCCCATTTTATTCCTAGATTAGTAATTGATATCTTATCACTCTTTTCTTTGTCAGATATACAAGGACTCTTTCAATTTTGTAGATCTTTTCAAAGAACTGGTGATTTGTTTCATTTATTTACTTCCTATGGTTTTTCTCTCTTCAGTTTCATTAATTTCTGTACTTTGCTGTATTTTCCCCTTCCCTTTATTTTCTTTAGGATCACGTTGCTCCTTTTCTACTTTTTTTAGGTGGGACCTTAAAAAATTGAGTTGAAATTTTTTTCCCCTCTTTTCTATTGTAAGCATTCAGTCCTGTCAACATGATTTGACTGTAGCTCAAAATTTTTTGATAGGTCATGTTTTTTATTTTCAGTCAGTTCTTTTTTTTTTTATTTCTCTTGAGTCTTACTGACCCATTTATTATTTAGAAATGAGTTTTTCTTTGCCAGTTTGTGAGTAATATTCCCATTCTGTTATTTATCGATGCTTTGCTTTCATTACATTCATGAGACATTCACTGTGTGATTTCAGATTTTTGTTTTGTTTTGTTTTGTTTTGGGCACTGGAGATTTAACCCAGGGGCACTTTACCACTGAGTCACATCCCAAGCCCTTTTTATTTTTTTCATTTAAACACAGTCTTATTAAGTTGCTAAGGGCCTTGCTAAGTTACTGAGCCTGGCTTTGAACTTGAAATCCTCCTGTCTCAGCCTCCTGAAATGCTGAGATTGCAGGCGTGCACCATTACACTCAGAATGATTTCAGTTATATTAAGTTGATACAGAATTTTTATGACTCAGGGTATGGTCTGTCTCAAAATATATTTGTACATACTTAAGAAAAAATGTGTTCCACTCCTGTTAGATGGAGTATTCTGTAAATGTTAAGCAGCCCCTGTTGGTGAATGGTGTTGACATCTATATACTTGCTGATCTTCTGTCTAGATGCTTTAGCAGTTCTCAAGAAAGGAACACTGAATTCTCCACTCAAAATTATGGGTCATCTTCTCCTATCTCTGGTATGGTCAGATTGGGTTCTGCATTCATTACAGGTCTCTTGCTTGGTGCCCACACATCTATAATTGCTCTTTCTTCTTGGCAGCTTAACCCTTTTGTAATTTTGTAATGTCTTTCTCTGTCCCTGGGAAATTTCTTTGCTATGAAGTCTACTTTACCTGAAATTAATATAACCATGCTTTCGATGCTTGGCATGTTACATCTGTTCCTTCCTTTTCCTTTTGACCTACAGATATCACTACATTTAAAGTGAGTTTCTTGTTCACGGGATTTACAGCATGTTTGTCTATCCAGTCTGCCAAGCTCTTACTCTTAACTGAAATTTAAGGAAAGGAAGGAAACATGGAACATCAGGGAAGGTCAAAGAGCATAGAGACAGAAAAAAATAGAGACAAATTCAACACATTTTCATTCTCCTCTTGAGCTTGCTAATTTGTTTGGTGAAGGAAACTTTTGACTTGATTCATTTTGGTTTTCCATATATGGAGGAAATATTTAAAACGGGAGACTTTAAAGAATTAAAAAAATAATAAGTAAAGGGAAATCAGCATAATACAGAAAAGGACCCAGGAGGTGGAAGGGAGGGAGGGGGTAGTGCTGGGGAGGGATAGTGACCAAATTATATTCTTATATTGTGTGCATGTACAAGTATGTAACAACAAACCCCACCATAATGTACAACCTTTTTAATTTTATAAAGGAAGTAGTGTTTCCATATAATTTCAATAGTTAACATGTAACAGTAGTTATGTTCCTTCAACATAATACACAGAGCAACCACAAATAAAAACACTGCAGATGAATCAAATTGGAATTCTAAAAATAAATTCAAGTGACCTACGAAAAAGACAGAAAGATAACTGATAGAAAAAAAGAAAAGAAAAAAAAAACAGAAAGCAAAATCAAAATGATGGACTTAAACCTTAGCATACCATTGACAATATAAAAGGTAAATAGTGTTCATTTTTAAATAATAAAAGTCAGGAATTTATTTTTTTAATATTTTGTAGTTGTAGGTGGACACAATGCCTTTATTTTCATTTAATTATTTTTTATATGGTGCTGAGGATCAAACCCAGTGCCTCACCAGTGCTAGGTGAGCACTCTACTGGTGAGCCACAATCCCAGCCCAGGAATTTATTTTTTATAGTGTAAAAACCAGTTAATAACAAAGTTTGTAAGTATAATAGTAAGGTTTCTTCTCACCCAAACCATACTGTGGATGATTAAAACTAAGGAGTTTGATATGTATTATTTTTCAACTTTATCTATGAATAAATAGAATGAATGCAAGAGATATGAACTGAGAGGGAGAGAGAGAGAGAGAGAGAGAGAGAGAGAGAGATTTTGCTCAAGGGCCCCATTTGTCACATTTTTGGACTATGCATTGATCTAGAACACATATTTTCAAACTTTTATTTAAACATGTTTTCAAACTTTTGCTTTTAGAAACATTGTTGCATTGCATATAATAAACTTCCAAGTAAACTTCCATTTTACAGAGGAAGGAAGTGAGGCAGAGCAAGTTATACATCCTTTCCCTTTACTAATTGGCAGGACAAGAATTCAAACCCAGGGCCACCTTTCTACAGGTACATAATTTTAAAAATTATGAAATTACATAAACAAAAATTCAACTGTGTGCTTAGCCATGATATAATTCAAAATAAAAGTAATAGCTAATTTTAATACATTTGACTATGGTATTAATATTGTATATAATGATCAGCATTTGCCTGGCATATTCAAGGTCCTGGTTTGGATCCTTACCACTGCTAATTTTTTTTCTTTAATACCTTATATAAACTTTAGTAATTATGTTTCAATTTATACTCTGAAAAGGCAAAAAATTTGTGTGTGTGTGTGTGTGTGTGTGTGTGCATGATATATACACACATGTGTGTGTGTGTGTGTATATGGTTATGGGGTTGCTCGTGAGTTCCAAAATTTGTCCTTCTCCACTGAAGTTTCAGCTTCCTTCAAATGGACTTTTTACCTTTCTTTGTTCTTCAGGAACCTTGTGAGCTTTTTCTGTGTTCACATTGAAAAGCTAAGAAAGCTCAGATGTCTTAGGTAAACTGTGGGCTTATAAATCATAATCCATAAATTGTTTCTTGGAAGACTCAAACCAACCTTTTTTCTTGTAATACTCTTCAAGCCTGTCACATTGTACCAATTAACCTCAATTTCTGAGCCTTTTGAGGATTCTACAGTATAAACTTAAGTCAAATCTAATCTTTCTCTACTGATGACTCATATTTGGTTTTCTTGGGTCTGATAAATGAGTCATCATTCATCGATCCACTTTCTAGAAAGAAACTTGTACTGTTGTATCTTCTTTCATTTATACCTTTTAATAAGAAAAATCTTTATTACATTGTATAAATGAAATAACAATACTTAAAAATAAAACAAATAGTTATAAAGGAAAAAAAAAACCTGTTGTAAAGGAAAGAAAAAAACTAAATCCCAGTGACATATAACAACTGAAATCTCAATCACATCAAACCCAGAGTAGGAAGTATGTTACTGGTAGGAGGATGATATTGATTCAAATCTTTCTCCAAAGCTCACCTGTTAGAAACTTATTCATTAAAGCAACAGTGTTGGGAGGTAAGGCCTAATAAGAGCTGAATGGGGCACAAGGGCTCTGCTCCCTTAACTGAATTAATGTTGTTCTTGGGAAACAGAGTCAGTTATCTAGAGAGTAGATTTCTCATTAAAGCAGGTTTGACCCTCTCTTGCTCTCTCAATTTCACTCTCCCTTGCCCTTCTACCTTTGGCCATAGGATATGTAGTAAGAAGGCCCCTGAACTGATACAGTCCCTCAATTTTGGCCTTCCCAACCTCCAGCATTGTGAGCCAAATAAATATATTTTTTCCTATATAAATCACCAAGCCTGTGGTGTTCTGCTATAGCAACATCCAAAGGACCAAGACAGAGACTCTGTTCCACACAGCCATTCATGAATCCAGCCTAAAGGAGACTGCAATACTCAACACAGGGCCACCAAAATTAATAAATAAAAATATAGAAAGCCCAGTTAATTTTGAGTTTCAGATAAACAAGGAGTAATATTTTTACTATTTTCCATGTACTAGTTGAGGTCACATTTCTATAAAAAAGAACACATGTTTATCTGAAATTCATATTTTACCTGTTTTTCCTTATAATATCTTGCTACCCTAACACATGACTTGTAAAATCTCCCTGAATGTCAATATACAGCTAATAGATGAATAAGAAAGGACATAGAAAGTTATATGCTTCCTGTTTCTGTAGAAATGGGGGAGGGGAGTTGGTTCAAGGCTAGATATAGCATATGTTACTTTTGCCCACAATTGGGCAGACTATCACATCATGACCACACAAGAGCAAGTTGATTGGAAATGTGGTTTATGTCTGGTCTCATGCAGAGAATCATGTGTTGATAGGCAGCAGCCAATTTTTGCCATACCAAAAGTCCAGGATTCATTACTCCAAAGCTTGAGCTAAAATTAGATGAGTAAAATGGCAACTGTCTGAGGAAAATTACAGGCTGTTAAAAAAACAACTGCAGGTGGATCCAAGATGGCAGATTAGAGGAAGACGAACTTCAGGACAGCTCCGTGGAAAGAATCCAACAAAGCAGATAAATTGCCTTTCTTCATATATATATAGGCTGAAAATACCGATCTCCTGGATGGTTTGATTACCACTACCAGAGAGAGAAAGAGACAAGCTGTCTGCAGCGGCTGGAGCCGCGAGGCTCCTGCAAAACCGCCTGGGTGGTGCACAGGCTGTCCGAAACAAAGTCAGTGTGGGGAGACCGCGCTACTACTGCAACCCCCAACCAAACTCACGGCACACCAGCGTGAAACCGGCGATAAAAACCAGCGATAACAGCCTGCGGGATTGGTGCTGGGGAACCACGGGAGACCGCAGGCCCACAGCACCAGTTCAAATCCACACTCCGCCTGACATGACCCTCAGTAGTGGGGCCCCGGACAGAGCAGCGCAGAGATCAGCGATCAGCAAACAGGGGCAGAGTCGAGCGGGCCACAGTCCGAAGCAGCGCTGTCTGCACCACAGTCACAGGTGTGGCTTCCCGGTGCTACTTCGGCAGGGAGACATCCACCCAACAGTCTTGAAATCGATCGGCGAGGATACGGGAGTTTGCGGAACTGCTGCTGACTGGAAGGAGAGCACCGCCATCTTTGAAAGCTCCAGACAAAGGGGAGGAGATGGAGAGCAACGGCTTCAGCCATCCAGGGACTCTCCAGCTCTCTGAAGACAACGCACAATTGGGTGAGACTCGGGTGGTCAGCAGGGGAAGGCGTTTCTGAGGCTAGCGCATTAGCAACAAGAGGCTGCAACTGTGGGTGGGCTTGGGGAGGGGGTGCCTTCTGGAGGGTCCCCTTCCCGGTGCCATTCATCTGCTGACACACGCAAACCCCCTGGGCCACTCCTTCACTGATCCGTGCAGCCACTGGCCTAAGATGCAGCCTTGATTTCACTGACAGGATCGCAGACTGTCTGGACGTGGTCCAATGGCAATTGGTTTGAACTGGAAAGGAAAAAAAAGAGGGGGGCTTCCCAGGACCCGTTTTGTCTGAGACTTGGGTTTGACTTTTTTTTTTTTTTTTTTTTTTCCTTTTTGTTGGTTTGCTTGTCTTGTTGGATTGCAGGGAGGTTTTTTTTTTGTTTGTTTGTCTGTTGTCTGTTTATTTTTCTTTTTCTTTTTTTGGCTTTGTTTTGTTCTGCTTTTTTTTTTTTTTTCCTTCTGCATTGATTGTTAGTGTGTTTGTTTGCTTCCGCTCCTTTTTTCTTTCCTTCTTTTCTTCCTTCCCACTCTTGTATCTTTTCTTCCTCCTTCATCTTTCATGTTTACATCCTGCCAGTGCATACTAAACAGAGGCAAAAACAAGTTATACGCAGAACTTGGGATTTCTAGAACCGGCGCAATTGAACTGGGTAGCAAAGTGGTGTTATATATAGTTTACTCTCTATTTCCTTGATTCTGTCTCTCCTCTCTCTTACACCAAATCCTACTCTTTTATCTTTTTTTTTCTTTTCCAACTTACTTTATATATAAATTGATCTTTTCACCTAATTGTCAACCCCATTCTCTTTCTTCCATCGTCTACTGATACTAAACCACTTCCACTAAACCACTTCAATAGATAACTCTCTTTCATACTTTCCAAGAAAGAAAATTCAAGACACTTCCTTCTTCCTAAACATAACACCTCTGTATCCAATACTTGAAGCTATAAAACCCTAACAGAAGCGTACAGAGTAAATTGGAAATAATATCTGGGTTAACAAAATCTGTACATTGTGATCAAACTTGGATTTTCTGAATAGAAAGTGTTAGGTTTTAAAAGTGTAAAGGAATTATAAGGTGATCTGATAGCATTGTACTACAGGAACAACATAAGGCTTTAAGGTAAAATCGAAATAGTCAAGGTCCCACAGTGCAGGAAGAATAGACACACAAGCAACATGAAAAAACAAGGAAAGAAAATGACACAAACAAATCAAGATACCTCATCAGTAGATGTCATGGCAAGCACAGTTGGTCAAATGCCAGAGATGGAATTTAGAAATTACATATGCCAAATGTTTATGGAACTTAAGAATGAACTCAAAAATGAGATGAGGGAGCAAGTACAGGAGGCAAAAGATCATTTTGACAAAGAACTCCAAAAACAAATACAGGAAGTAAAAGATTACTTCAATAGGGAAATAGAGGCTCTAAAGAGAAACCAAATAGAAATTCCAGAAATGAAAGAAGCAATAAACCAAAATAAAAGTTCAATTGAAAGCATCTCCAACAGAGTAGATCACTTGGAGGAAAGAACCTCAGACAATGAAGACAAAATATATGTCCTAGAGAAGAATTTAGAACATACAGCAAAACTTGTTAAAAAATCAAGAACATAACATCCAAGAATTATGGGACAGCATAAAAAGACCAAACTTAAGAGTGATCGGCGTAGAGGAAGGGGCAGAGTTTCAAGCCAAAGGAATGAGTAATCTATTTAACGAAATAATTACAGAAAAATTTCCAAGCTTGAGGAATGAAATGGAAAACCAAGTTCAAGAGGCATACCGAACACCAAACAAACAAAATCTCAACAGATCCACACCTAGACACATTATAATGAAAATGCCTAATACACTGAGCAAGGAGAGAATACTAAAAGCCACAAGAGAAAGGAAGCAAATTACATATAGGGGGAAACCAATCAGACTATGTTCAGATTTTTCAACCCAGACCTTAAAAGCAAGAAGATCCTGGAATAGCATATTTCAAGCTCTGAAAGAAAAGGGATGTCAACCAAGAATCTTATATCCAGCAAAATTAAGCTTTAGATTCGAAGATGAAATAAAAACCTTCCACGACAAGCAAAAGTTAAAAGATTTCACAACTCGAAAGCCAGCACTTCAGAGCATTCTGGGCAACATTTTTCATGAAGAAGAAGAGAAAGATGATAACGAAAATCACCAAAGGGAGATATTAAACTAAAGGAAATACCAATCAGAAGAGAAACCAAACCAAGCTAAAGACCATAATTCAAATAAAAATGGAGGGGAATAAAAATCACATCTCAATAATAACCCTGAATGTTAATGACCTAAACTCGCCAATCAAAAGACACAGATTATCAGAATGGATTAAAAGAAATGACCCAACAATTTGCTGTCTCCAAGAAACACACCTCATAGAAAAAGACATCAACAGACTGAAAGTAAAAGGCTGGGAAAAGTCTCATCACTCACATGGCCAGCGGAAGCAAGCAGGGGTTTCCATTCTCATATCAAATAAGGTAGACTTCAAACCAAAACTAATCAAGAGGGACAAAGATGGATATTTCTTATTACTCAAGGGAACCATCCATCAACAGGATATAACAATCATAAATCTGTACGCCCCAAATAATGGAGCACCTACATTCATCAAACAAACGCTTCTTAAGTTCAAGAGTAAAATAGACCACAACACAGTTATCCTAGGGACTTCAACACACCTCTCTCACCAATGGATAGATCATCCAAACAAAAGCTAAACAAAGAAACTTTAAGCCTCCTCAAAACAATTAACAATTTAGACCTAACGGACATATATAGAATATTTCATCCCTCAGTAAACGAATACACATTTTTCTCAGCAGCACATGGCTCCTTCTCCAAAATAGACCATATTTTATGTCACAAGGCAACTCTCAGCAAATAAAAAAAAATAGAGATACTACCCTGCATGCTATCGGACCATAAAGGGATGAAATTGGAAATCAACGACAAAACAAGGAATAAGAAAAACTACTCCATCAACTGGAAGCTAAACAACATGCTACTGAATGAACAAGGGGTTGAAGAAGACATCAAAGAGGAGATCAAAAAATTCCTAGAGTTAAATGAGAACACAGATACATCATATAGAAATCTCTGGGACACTATGAAGGCAGTAGTAAGAGGAAAATTCATTGCACTGAGTTCATTCCTTAAGAGGAAAAAAACCCAACAAATAAATGACTTAACATCACACCTCAAAGCATTAGAAAAAGAAGAACAGACCAACACCAAGAGCAGTAGAAGACAGGAAATAATTAAAATCAGAGCAGAAATTAATGAAATTGAGACTAAGGAAACCATTCAAAGAATTGACAAACTAAAAGTTGGTTCTTTGAAAAAATAAACAAAATTGACAGACCCTTAGCGATGCTAACAAAAAGAAGAAGAGAAAAAAACTCAAATTACTAACATTCGTGATGAAAAAGGGAATATCACAACAAACACCTCAGATATACAGAATATAATTAGAAATTACTTTGAAAACTTGTACTCTAATAAAATAGAAAATACTGAATGCATTGACAGATTTCTAGAGTCATATGATTTGCCTAAACTGGATGTGGAGGCTATACACAATTTAAACAGATCAATTACAAGCGAAGAAATAGAAGATGTCATCAAAAAGCTACCAACAAGGAAAAGTCCAGGACCTGATGGGTTTACAGCCGAGTTCTATAAGACTTTCAAAGAAGAACTAATACCAATGCTCTTCAAACTATTTCAAGAAATAGAAAAAGAGGGAGCTCTTCCACACTCTTTCTATGAGGCCAATATTACATTAATTCCAAAGCCAGGCAAAAGACACATCCAAAAAAGAAAACTTCAGGCCCATATCTTTAATGAACATAGATGCAAAAATCCTCAACAAAATCCTGGCAAATCGGATACAAAAACATATCAAAAAGATAGTGCACCACGATCAAGTGGGGTTTATCCCAGGGATGCAAGGCTGGTTCAACATTCGGAAGTCAATAAACATAATACATCACATCAATAGACTTAAAGACAAAAATCATATGATCATCTCAATTGACGCAGAAAAAGCATTTGACAAAATACAACACCCCTTTATGTTCAAAACACTGGAAAAACTAGGAATATCAGGAACATATCTCAACATTATAAAAGCTATTTATGCAAGGCCCCGAGCTAACATTATCTTAAATGGAGAAAAATTGAAAGCATTCCCTCTAAAAACTGGAACAAGACAGGGATGCCCCCTTTCACCACTGCTATTTAACATAGTACTGGAAACTCTGGCCAGAGCAATTAGACAGACGAAAGAAATTAAAGGGATCAAGATAGGAAAAGAAGAGCTCAAATTAGCACTATTTGCTGATGACATGATAATCTACCTAGAAGACCCAAAAAACTCTACCAGAAAATTTTTACAACTAATAAACGAATTTGGCAAAGTTGCAGGATACAAAATCAATACACATAATTCAAAGGCATTTGTGTACATCAGCGACAAAGACTCTGAAAGGGAAATGTTGAAAAATACCCCATTTGCAATAGCATCAAAAAAAATAAAATACCTGGGAATCAACCTAACGAAAGAGGTGAAAGACCTCTATAACGAAAATTATAGAACACTAAAGAAAGAAATTATAGATGAACTCAGAAGATGGAAAGACCTACCTTGCTCTTGGATAGGTAGAATTAATATTGTCAAAATGTCCATACTACCAAAAGCATTATACAGATTTAATGCAATTCCAATCAAAATCCCAATGTCATTCTTCAAAGAAATTGAAATAGCAGTCATGAAATTCATCTGGAAAAATAAGAGACCCAGAATAGCCAAAGCAATCCTGAGCAAGAAAAGTGAAGCAGGGGGCATCACCATACCAGACTTTAAATTATACTATAGAGCAATAGTAACAAAAACAGCATGGTATTGGCACCAAAATAGACTGGTGGACCAATGGTACAGAATTGAGGATACAGAGTCTAATACATATAATTACAGCTATCTTATATTAGACAAAGGTGCCAAAAATGTACAATGGAGAAAGGATAGCCTCTTCAACAAATGGTGCTGGGAAAACTGGAAATCCATATGCAACAAAATGAAATTAAACCTTTATCTCTCACCATGCACAAAACTCAATTCAAAGTGGATCAAGGACCTAGGAATTAGACCAGAGACAATACACCTAATAGAAGAAAAAGTAAGCTCCAATTTCCAACATGTTGGATTAGGCCCCAAGTTCCTTAATAAGAATCCTGTAGCGCAAGAATTATTACCAAGAATTAATGAATGGGATAGATTTAAACTAAAAAGCTTCTTTTCAGCAAAAGAAACAATCAGTGAGGTGAATAGAGAGCCAACTAATTGGGAACAAATATTTAATACATGCACATCAGATAGAGCACTAATCTCTAGAATATATAAAGAACTCAAAAAACTTTACACTAAAAAAACAAATAACCCAATCAATAAATGGGCTAAGGAATTGAGAAGACACCTCTCAGAAAAGATACACGATTAATCAACAAATACATGAAAAAAATGTTCAACATCGCTGGCAATTAGAGAAATGCAAATCAAAACTACTCTAAGATTTCACTTCACTCCAGTCAGAATGGACACAAACAACAATAAATGTTGGAGAGGATGTGGGGAAAAAGGCACACTCATACATTGCTGGTGGGACTGCAAAATGGTGCAACCGTTATGGAAAGCAGTATGGAGATTTCTTGGAAAACTGGGAATGGAACCATCCTATGACCCAGCCATCCCACTCCTGGGTCTATTCCCAAAGGACCTAAAAACAGCATATTACAGTGACACAGCTATCTCAATGTTTGTAGCTGCACAATTCACAATAGCTAGGTTGTGGAACCAACCTAGATGTCCCTCAGTAAATGAGTGGATTAAGAAAATGTGGTATATACGCACAATGGAATTTTACTCAGCAATAAAAGAAAACAAATTCATGCATTTGCAGGTAAATGGATGAAGTTGGAAGACATAATGCTAAGTGAAGTTAGTCAGTCTCAAAAATCCAAGTACCAAATGTTCTCTCTTATATAAGGAGGCTATTTCAAAGTATAGTTGGATGGGGGTACATAGGAGGATTAGAGGAACACTAGAATGGTCAAGGGAAGGGAGGGTAAGGGAGGGAGCAAGAGGGGAGGGAGGGGGAGAAAAAAAAAAAACGTGGTTGAATGAGACGGATATCATTTTCCTTAATGCATGATTGAAGATCTGAATTGTACGAATATACTTTGTATACAAACAGTTGTATGTAAAAAGATACTAAATATATGCACTATGAGTTGTACATATTAAAAATTTATAAAAATAAAATTTAAAAAATAAAAAAAAAAAACTGCATAACCAAATTTTCATATTGCCTTATACAACACAGAAAACTCTTTATCATAATGGATTAGTGTACTAATTTACATTTTTTTAGATCCACACATTAAAAGACAGCATTTATCTAAGAAGTATTCTTCAATTTAAAATTAACCCATGATTCTATTTTACTATTTATGTGCTGGCTTCCTATCAAGAATATTTTACAAATTGTTTGGAAAACAATAAACTTTATTGCATATGTCATGGACATCAAAGTCAAAAATGTAACATAAAATATAAGCAGTCACAAGATTTTTATTCTTCTTGTAACATTGTTCCTCTAAAGGTTTTTGGTAGCTAGGACACAAGGAAATGGCACTGAAGTGACTGAATTCCACCTTCTGGGATTTGGTCTCCATCATGAGATTCAGACCATCTTCTTCATTGTGTTTCTCATGATCTATGTGACATCCATGGTGGGTAATACTGAAATGATCCTACTCATCAGGACAGTTGCCAGACTTCAAACACCCATGTACTTTTCTCTACAACATTTGGCTTTGGTTGACATCTGTTATGTGACTGCTATCACTCCCAAGATGCTGCAAAATGTCATCACAGAAAACAAGTCCATATCATTTGGTGGATGCTTAATGCAATTACTGGTCTATGCAACCTTTGCAACCAGCGACAGTTACTCCCCGGCAGCTATGGCAGTGGACCATTATGCAGCCATCTGTAAGCCTCTTCACTCTCCCATTATCATGTCTGCATCAAGAAGGCAATCGGTTCATACCTCATGGGAACAATAAATGCCTCTGTACACACCGGCTTTACATTTTCACTGACCTTATATAGATCCAATAGCATTGATCACTTTTTCTGTGATGTTCCCCCAATTATCACCCCTCCATTCTCCAACACTGACATCAACATCATGGTACTTACTGTGTTTGTGGGATTTAACCTGATGTGCACTGTGTTGGTGTGTTGGTTGTCATCTTCTCCTACATTTACATCATGACCACCATCCTGAAGATGTCTTCTACTGCAGGGAGGAAGAAGACCTTCTCCAGGGGTGCCTCCCACCTCACAGCTGTCACCATATTCTATGGCACCCTCGCTTACATGTACTTACAGCCTCATTCTGAGAATGCCCAGGAGAATATGAAAGTGGCCTCTGTATTTTATGGCATTGTCATTCCCATGTTGAACCCCCTGATCTACAGCCTGAGAAACAAGGAGGTGAAAGAAGCTTTAAAAGTGGTGGGC
Source organism: Tamias sibiricus (assembly GCA_025594165.1). Taxonomy (NCBI): domain Eukaryota; kingdom Metazoa; phylum Chordata; class Mammalia; order Rodentia; family Sciuridae; genus Tamias; species Tamias sibiricus. The sequence goes on along the minus strand of CM046657.1, from coordinate 17,274,302 downwards.
AAAAGATCTTTTAGGTTGGATCCAAATTGTTCAAATTCAGCCCACCAAAGCATGCAGTGGAAACATATTACTGCCCTTTAATAATTTAGAAACTGAAAGTGTGTTAACATGTTCAGTTTTTAAATCCAGATTATTGTATCAACACGTAAGATGCTAGAATGTGAGAAATATTCTAAGAACTCTCCTGAGACTCATTTTCTCTGGAGTATAATTTGAAAAACATAATCCTCAAGGAGAAGACTTTATATAGATGGTAAAAAATTATAAGGAGTTTATATAAAACTTATAAAACATAATTTCAAATATTTTTCAAATACACTTTTAATGGCTAGAAAATGGTTGATTGAATATTGTCAGTACTAAAATTAGAGTTTACTGATTTCCCATCCTTTGAAAAGTTTCCTAAATTTTCTACAGTGAGGTCCTTTGTAAATTCTGTTGCAATTATTGTACAACTCTGAATGTGAAATAAATGTATTCCTTACAAATCATCTTGTGACTCAAGCTATCACTTCTATACGACAATCTTGTACTTGTTACATCCCACACCACTTAGGAACACTTATTTCTGTCAACAATTACTCTCTTTATTCCCATTCCATCACTTTCCTTCCTTGGGAACAGGAACTCTGGATAACAGTTCTATTCCTATCTCCAGTTGAGGTAACCTAGAAAGAGATGAATCTGAACACTTGCCAGTAATCATTCATTTACAACCATTTTGTTCAAACAAATAAGGTTAAACTACAGAAACTCCATGGGAATTCAAACATAGGTCAAGAGATCTTTGAGTCAAAGAAAGAATATTTGGCAGGATAGCTTTAGTACACAAAATAGGACCTGACTTCATAATGGTGTGCAAGCACTGAAGGAAAGCACCAGCAGTCATTTTCATAACTTACCACACAGTGGTAGATTCCTTCCCAGAGTCAATAGTTTTCACCTGACACCTTGATCAAGCCACTATTCATCCTGCTATAGTGTATATATGAGAAAACATTCAAGCTGAATCTCTGTTAAGACTAGAAGTGCACTCTTGCATCCCAAGCACCTATCAAGTGTCTGGAATTTATGACATATTTGTTAAAATAGTTGTAGAATGAGGGAACAAGGAATGTTCACAGAAAATGTGAATCTGTCCATTAAATGAGAAAATATATAATCCAGCTATATAACAGTTCAGTCTGGCAATCTATTCTTATGGAAGTATGTATTTTACAAGGACTTACTTGGGACCAGCAACTGTTTAACATTATTGTGAAGGCCCAACTCTTCCGATAGAATTTGAAGTCAAGGGGAGGGCAAGGGAAGGTAGTGGGAAATGTCCTGTGCATATATAAATATGTCACAATGAATCCCGTTAGTATATAAAATTGCTATGCAACAATAAAAAGGTTTAAAAATAACTTGAAATCAATCATGATGAGAAAAGGCTACCTGTATAAAAATATAAATCTGAACTCAGAGAAAAATATGGGATCATGTATAGAACAGTTTGGGATAGCAATGGCCTGGAGAAGAGAGTGTTCACATTTACTGAAAGATAAAATATTTGTCATTCCATATGTGAATTCATTGTTGTGAAAAATATAGCTGATTGACTATATACTATCCATTCTTGTATTCCTTCCTAAATGAACTCTAATATTTGATGGGAATAATGCTTCCAGAAATAAACAGTTGATGTCGCATACTCTTGCAGCTAGAACAACATGTGCCTTAGTTTTCATTCCTAAGACATGGACATGAGTAAAGATCATCTATTTGGGACGTGTAGAGAAGATTTAAGCTCACCTCAAGTCTGTCCTTGCCCTCAGCTACTGGGAAATGATCTGTAACTGAAGGAATCTCCTGCCAGATAGGAGTGTCAGTGTTGGCCTGGAGGTTTGGCCACTGCAGAGTCCAACAAAATGAATGATGTTGGGAATTTGAAGGTATTCTTTATCAATTTCACACTTCAGAGGAATTGGGGACACAAGATATTATCTGATCCCCCAGAGGAGCTTGTATCTAAGGATCAGTCACATGGCCAGCATGTCCTCAAGCTCCAATAAAAACAGAAAACCAAAGACTCAGTGAGTTCCCTGGGTTGGTAATACTCCACGAACATTGCCTTAACTGAGGTCATGACAGCAATGAGTCCCGGCGAATGACTAAAGTTTCATCCGGACTACACTCTGTGTCTCTCTTACTTTTATTGGAACTAACTTTTAATTCTTCTGCTATAATAAAACTGAACCTGTATGTATGGCACTTATCTGAGATCTTCCTCTGTTTGGGCTCTGTATCAAATATACTATCAAATTACTATTGACCGTATAATTTGTAAACGGCAGTAATTTCTTTCTCATAATTCTGGAGGCTAAAGTCCAGTGAGGGAACTGTTCCTGGTTGGACACAGTCAACATCTCCACGTATCCTCACTAGGCAGAAAAAGAGGGCTTAGAGATTTCTCCAAGCCTACTCAGGAAGGATCCACAATCTTACTTAATTATCTTCCAAAAGTGTCATTTCCTATGCTATCACATAATGATATAGGATTTTTTTGTGTTTTTTTTTTAACTCGTTCTAATTAGTTTTACATAACAGTGGAATGCACTTTGACACATCATACATAAATGGAGTAAAAGTTCTCATTTTTCTGAAGGTACATGATGTGGAATCACACAGGTTGTGTAGTCATATATGTACATAGAGTAATAATGTCAGATTCATTCACTATCCTTCTTATGCCCATACCTTTCCTCTCCCTCACTCCCCTCTATCTACTCTAAAGTAACTCAATTCTTCCCTAGCCTCCTGGCCCTATTGTTGGAAATTAGCATCTTCATATCAGAGAAAACATCCATCCTTTGGTTGTTTTTTTTTTTTTTTTGGGGGGGGGGGGAGATTGGAATATTTCACCTAACATGATATTCTCTAGCTCCATCCATTTACTGATAAGTGCCATAATTTCACATTAGCTACATGTTGGTTACTACAAGTTGGTTACTACGGAACCAACTTGGGGTCCTTAAACAGATGAATTGATAAAGAAAATGTCATATAAATATATACACAATGGGACAGGACTTTGACATTGGAATTTTGAGAAACCACACTGAGTCCATAATATTCTGCATCTGGGACCCTAAAAATCTTATCCCTCTGACATACACAATGAATTCATTCCTTTCTGGAAATCCCAAAAGTACTTGTATCTACCATTAACCATAAAGTTCGATTGCAAAGTCTCATCTAAGTATCATATAGATAAGATATGGATCAGAGTTATGGAATGATTTATTCTGAGCCAAAATTCTCCAGCGGTGAGCCTCAAATCCATCAAGATATGTGCTTCCAAAATATAAGAGGAGAACAGGCACAGGATAGACACTCCCACTCCAAGAAGGAGAAATAGGAATTAAAAAGGGATAATGGGACTCAAGGAAGTCCAAAACCTAGGAAGGTGACCTCTGAAATCCCAAGGCACAAGAACCATCATCTTTAGCTCCATACACTGCCCTCCAGGTCCTCTGGGGCAGTAGTCCCGCCTTCTAGACCCAGAGATTGACATCTCAGCCGAACATACTTACAGTCCGTTCTTTTGTTTCCTAGATCTCCAGAAATAAGGAAACTTCCTCTATGTCTCTCTTTTCTTTCTGGGGCCTCATATGAGTCACTCTTAAAACTCAGAAGTCTAGACTGTTACCTATCAACCTTTCAAAATCCTTCAAACCTCTATCCATCACCCTAGTCCAGAGCCACTTTCAATTTTTTAGATATTTCCAATTGTAGAGCCTCACCCTAAGTAAAAATTCCTGTCTTTGTCAGTTTGGGCTAGTATAACAAATTACTACAGGCTAGAGGGCTTTAAAATGACAGAAACTTATTCGTCACTGTTTGGATGACTGGAAGTCTGAGGTGAGCAAATCCGTGTGATCAGGCTCTGGTGAGGGCTGTCTTCTGGGTGGAGATGGCTCGCTTCTCATTCTGTCCTCTCATGGCAGACAGGAAGAGGGTCTTCAAGCTCCCCCAGCATTCACAAGGCACAAGTCCCTTAATTAGCACCACTCCTCCCTTACAACTAGTCAATCCTACACACCTCCCAAACTCCCCACCTCCGAACACCAGCACATTGGGGGCAGGATTTGAACATATGAATGGAGGGAGAAGGTGGGACATGAACCTATAGTGTGCCTAAGGTTCAGAGTTGTGACATATTCTAGTGCACTGTCAAGTCTGAGCGTGATAATCCGTAGTGATTTTGTAAAAAGGGTGGTCTTTGGCACCCCTGAACTCTTGGATGTTATCTGAAGTGACATCAGTTCTGTGGGAACTATGCCTTCACACTCTGCAGTTGCTAAACTTTCTGGTTGTGTTCATTCCAGGCAACATAAAGAATAACAAGAAAAACTGAAGGAGGAAATGCAGGGAAGAGTGAGTGAGTGACTTACTCAAATGGACTATGGTAGAACGCGCCTCAGAATTGTCCCTCCCAGGACAGAAGATTGTGACATTTATTCTGCTCCCCTCTCCTCCATTGTTTGAAAGTTTGCCAAAGTGGTAGACATTCCCTCACATCTATGCTGATTCTGATAGGTGGTCATTCATGGCCCAAGAGATATTCCTGAGGCAAGAAGCAGAAAGATGCTATAAAAGATGGGCTCCTCTAAGGACAGAGAAATCTCTCTACCACAGATGCACTAAAATCAAGTTCTGAGAAGATGTGCTGCAGGACCTGTATATTTCTGCTAATTTATTTACCTTGAAGTTTCCTGGGGAAATTTGGAGAAAGTTTTTGCTTTCTTGTTCAAAGGTACATGTGAAATAACTTGTCCTCTCTGTGTATATTTCCTGCTCTGTAATGAATTGTGATATCTAAAGCTACAGCAGACCTGATAGATTGTGAGGCAGCCAATATATGAGAAAGACAAAGCAAATCAAAAAGACACTGGTCCTGACTCTCAAACTGCTGTCGCAAAGGGAAATGAATCCTTATATTTAAACCAGATTCCTGAGGCGCTAGCCATTCCATAAGGAAACCTGAATATTAAGCCACTAGACTTTTGATAATAATTTCCCCTCATACATTTGTTATTTAATCAAAAATCTACAGGTTCAACAAATTAATTAACTTACTTAGGCTTAAGGCTAGCAGGCTTATAGCAAACAAAACTCAAAGTCTCTTGTTTTATAGATGGTTGTCTGAAATAGTCATAAAGTACAACTAGAATACATGTTTTTTTTTTGTAGAGTTGATTTTTGTAATGTATAAATTTATAGAAATAATTCAAGAGCAATTTTTGAAATAAATGAACAATGATAAATGCAGTATTCTGATATGTGCTCATATAATAGTATAATTATTTGTCATACCAGAAACCATGTGCCCATAAATTTAGGTTAGATTTACATTTCTTTTTTCAGAAAGGTGTTTTTCACTAATTATAGGAACATACAGATTTATACACACATCATCACTGGTCCTAAGACATAAGATGCTCACCCTGACTCATAACAAAAAATAGTTATTAAAGAATAAATGACATGAGAAAGAATCATTTTCTCTAAAAGTCTTGAAAAGGCTCATATTCCAGCTTAAATTTTCATCAGTCATGGGGCTGGGGATGTGGCTCAGTGGTAGAGCGCTCGCCTAGCACGTGAGCAGCCTGGGTTCAATCCTCAGCACCACATAAAAATAAACGAATTGTGTACAACTAAAAGCAAATAAATAAATATTTTTTAAAAAATTTTTTTCATCAGTCAAAAATCACCAGATCATTGTTTACACAATTCTATCTCAGTTCTGGAACCTCAGGTGCTCCAAGGAACGAGTATTGATCCCTGGAGCCACAACTATAAGCTCCCTGGTGGAATCACAGAGAGAACCCTCCATGGGCAATCAGCCTGCACCAGCTGCAGAAAGAGATTCTGGAGGCAACTCTGGTGTAAGCACACAGGGCAATTCCCATTTTCAACAGCAGCTGTGTAACGTTTCCATGTGCAGGAAGTAGCAAGGCACCAGGGTTAGAGGTGGAGTTCCAGCACATCTCACCCACAGACCAGGACTCAGCTCATCACAGGTGATATGATGGAAAGGAATTGAGGGGTTTGAATCTGGCCAAAGTTTGCCCAGGAAAGAATGTGAATGATCAAATAATTGAATCAACCAATCAATCGATCAACCAACCAATACTAAATGTGCTTAACATAACATTTGCATGTGTCATTTGGCCATGGGGTGAGCACTCAATGTCTGCACCATGCTGTGAGGTCTTTGTAGATTTGCTAACTTGAAACTCATATCACTTCAAGCCAGGATCTGTATTTTCCTCTTTATTTTTTATTTTATTTTTTATTTTGAAATGCTCATAAATTTACAAAAAGTGGCAAAGTTAGTTCAGAGTGCCTATGAACACTTCACCTAGTGTTCCCTCAATGGTTCATCTTATGTAATTCCACTCTGACACCAAAACTGGGGTTTTGAATTTGGTATATTGTGCACACATGCCACTCTCACTGTCTCATGTGTGTGGATTCCTGCAACCACCATAATCATAAAGATGTAGAATTTTCTGTCACAGTTCTCAGATTCCACACAGACTTCACACCCTTCCCTGTATAGACATATCACCCCCCTCCACCTACAGTCTCCAGCTCCAGTCAATCCCTGACCTATTCTCCATCTTCACAATTTTCACTTTGATAATGTTAGAAATGCAATCACATAGTGCATGGTGATTGGAAATTAGCTTCTTTATTAATCTGTTTAATGCCATTGAGATCCGTCTTGCATTTGTCAACAGATTGTTGTGCTCATTTCTTTGTACTGTTTCACAATACAGATGGACCACACTTTAACCAATAACATGTTATAGAACATTTTAGTTATTTACCATTGAAGGAATGTTATAAATGCCGCTGCTTTGAAATTTGTCTATGCATTTAGAAGTGGATATGATTTTGTGCAAATATAATTACCTAGGTGTACAAGGACTAGGCTGTATGAATTTTTTTAAATGCTACCAAACTTTATTCCAGAGTAATCACACCATGTTGCGTTCCCACAAGCACTGTATGGGAGACCCAGTAGTTCTTGTATCTTTGCCAGCATTTGGTATTGTCACTATTTTTATGTTAGCAATTGTGTTACATGTTCAGTGATATCTCATCATGTTTAGTGTGGTGCTATCCCCTCGTGTAACTAGTTTGCATTTCCCTGACGACTACTGACATTGGACATATTTTTATATGTTTATTTTTCATCCATATGCCCTTCTTTGAAGAAATGTTTGTTCATGTATCACCAATATAAATCTTAAGAACTAAAAATTTGGTCCTCTTCTGAAAATTTATGGTTTTATATTTTGCATTTATACATATGTTCTTTTTGAGTTAATGTTTGTGTAAGACATAAGGTTTAGGTCACGTTCATTTTTCCCTATAGATAGATAAATACTCCAGGACTATTTATTAAAGTGGCCCTTTCTCCTATTGAATGACTGCTGCATCTTTTTCAAGGATCAGCTAGCTGGCTATTCCCATATGTATCTGTTTCTGGGTTTTCTGTTCTGCTTCATCTTTGTGTATTTCCCTCCACCGACATTAGTGCATATTACTACAACTGCATAACAATCTCTGAGATCAAGTGCAGTGATTCACTCACTTTATTTTTTTCTCAGAATTGGCTTAGATATTCTAACACCTTTGCCTTTCCATATAATTTCCAGAATAACCTTGTCTATTTATAAAGAAAAAATTGCAGGTGTTGTCAGAAATTGTGTTACACGAATATAAATGTTTGGGAAGATTGACATTTCATTATATTGAGTCTTCTGAACCATGAACACAGTAGGTCTATTTATTTAGATCTTTGTTTTATTTTATTCATGTTTCCTAATTTTCAGCATGCTAATATTATGCAGATTTTCTTAGATTTATACTCAAATATTTCAGTTTTTTAGTGATTATAAAATAGGTATTTTAATGTCAGTTCCCCCCTTTCTGTTGCTAGCATAAAAATACGATTGATTTTTTTATGATCATCTTGTATTTCATAAACTTCTGAACTCTGGAAGACTTTGGTAGATTTCTCAGGATCTTCAACGTAGACCTATTTGTCACTGGCAAATAGGTTGCATTTCTTCCTTTCTGAAATGTGTGATTTTGTTCCTTTTCTTCCCTAATTATTCTATGGACTAGAACTTCCACCACATATAATAGAACTTCCAGAAGTACTGTGAACAGCTGTGATAAGCACCTATTTACCTTGTTACTGATCTTAAATGTTAAGTGTTTAGTGTCTAACCATTAAGGACAGTATTTGTAGTTTTACATCAAGGTAAGGAAATTGTTTCTAGTATGAGTTTCAGTAGCTTTGTCATGCAATCATAAATAGGTGTTGGATTTTGTCAAATGTCTTCGTGCACACATTTTTATGATCCTGATATCTTTCTTCTTGTGTGTGTGTGAGAGAGAGTGTGTACTACATTGATTGGTTTTATATATCTTGAACCAGTCTTTCACCACTGAGGTAAATCTCATTGGTGATGGTATATAATTGTGTATCTGAATTATATTTGCCGATATTTTATACAAGAGTCTTACATCTATATTCATGGAGGTTTTTTCTTTCATAATTTTTTCATCTGGCATTGCTGTCAGAGTTGAACTGGAATTATAGGAGAAGCTGGGAAGTGTTCTCTTCGTAGTATTTAATTCTTCCTTAAATTTTGACAAATTCCTCAGTGATTTTTGAATGGCTAGTTTTATATTCATAAATTCAAATTTGTGAATTCAAATTCATTGCTGTATGGTTATTCAAATTACTGCTTTCACATTGATTTAGGTATAGTTTTTACTTTTCCTCTATGTTGTAAAAACTCTGTATAGAGTTATTCATGTAATTCCCTCATTACTTGTCTCTTGGGTCTGAAATGATTCAGCCTGCTTTTATTCCTAGTTGAATCATTGGTATCTTCTCTCTTTTTACTTTGTCAGATCAGCTATGTGTTTTACTGACATTTTCAATGGTCTTTCTCTGTCAAATTGCACTTACTTCTACCCTTAGCTTTGCTTTTCCCTTCCTTCTGTTGGTGTTAGGTTCACTTTCTCCTTTTCCTAGTTTCTCTAGGTGGGAGTTTAGATCATTGGTTACAGACCTTTTCTCTTTTCTATTGTGAGCATTCAGTGCTACACCTTGCCCTCTCCACACAATGCTAGGAACATCCCCCAAATTTTGATGTATTATATTTTCATTTTTATCCATTTTCATATTTTTATTTCCCTCGTTGACCTTATTGACCAACATGATGTTTAGAAATGAGATTTTTATTTGCAAGCTCGCGAACATATTCTGTTCTCTTTCTATTGTTCACCTCTAGTTTCAACTCAATGTGTTCAGAAGATACTCATTGTATTTTTTTGCAATTATTTAAAGTGGATATAGAATTTTTGTGGCCTCAGATACAGTCTGACTTGAGGTATATATGTACTTGCTTGGGAAAAAATTAGTCTTCTGCTCATAATAGATTGGGTGTTCCATATGTCAAGTAGACCCTGATGATCGAAGGGGTTGAGTTCTATATAATTGCTGATCTTCTGTCTAGATGTTCTACCAGTGACTAAGAGGGGAATACTGAATACCCCATCCTAATTGTGGATTGCCTTTTACACTCTTCAATTCTGTCACTTTATGCTTTACATTTGTTGCATTTCCCTGGTTTAGTGTCCACACATTTAGGATTACTGTTTCTTCTTAGTGGATTAACCATTTGCCATTAACATCTCTCTTTGTTTGGTAATTTTCTTTCATGTGAAGTCTGCTTTATCTATATTAATATTGCCTCGCTTTCCATTTTTTGGTTAAAGTTTGCATGGTATTTCTTTTCCTTCCTTTTCCTTTTGATCTACTATATCATTAAATTTACATGACTTTTTTGGTCCACCACATATAATAGCATGCTTTTCTATCTTCTCTGCCAAAATCTCTTAGTTGATATTAGATGAAGGAGTCCCAGAACATCAGGAAAGATGAAGGAGTGTGAAAAAAGCAAAAACATTGAAAATGAGAGAACATTTACATTCTCCTCTTGAGTTTTCTATTTGAGCATTGAAGAAAACTTTTTTTATACTCTAAAGTGGTAGAAATATACATGCAAGTAATATTTTAGATAATTATGATAGAAAATGGGAGACTATCAGGGATAACAAAGGGAGTAAGGTTTCTATGATACCCAAATTGGTAAAATTCAACACTAATAATGTGTCGATAATACCCAGCTAGAACAGCCACTTTAAACAAAAAGCTTTATTTTAAAAAGGGTATATATTAAAACCACTAGAGAAATAGGATAGTGGAATTCTGAAAAAAATGTTCAAATGACCTACCAAAAATCAGGAAAAAGAAACATAGAAATGAAAATAGAGCAAACAGAAAACAAAAAAGTAAAATGTTAGGCATAAGCTTTTCATTTCAATGACAACATCAAAGGTTAGTAGTGTTCATCTGTAATCTAAAATATCAAAATTTCTAGTGTAAAAATAAAAGAGAACAAACTTTATAATTTTTAAAAATAAGGTTATCTCTCACCCAAACCATACTCATAGATAATTATAACTAGTTAGTATGCATCATGTATAAATTTTATCCATAAATAAATAAAGAATGAAAGAAAAGGAGAGTGAGAGAAAGCTTAACTTCTAAAAGAGCCCACACTAAAAATATCATTCTACACCTTGCTTTATTCTTTTGACCATGAGATGTGGGCACTTTTGGATTATGTCTTGATCCATACTATGTACCTGCCAATGTATTTAAGCCTATTTCCAAACTTTCATTTTTAGAAACATTGTTGGAGTGCCCATGGGAAACTTACAAGTAAATTCTCTGACACCCATCTTAGAGAAGGAAGTGAGGCAGAGGGTGGCTACATCCTTAGCCTCTGTTAACTGGCAGGAAAGAATTCAAACCCAGGGCTGCCTGTCTCCTTTTCATTGCCCAAAGGTAAATCCAAATGAAGCCAGAAGCACTAGGAATAAGTATGCTAAGCATATTTGAAATATTCTGATTGTGGGCATGTTCTGAATAGCATACATTTGATCAGGAAACATCTCCATCACACATGAAACAAAATAATTCACCTTTGATATAAAGGTTCTGTCTGTGCAATGGTCTGGGGGGTGGTCCTCATCCTTTGAAAAGCATCCCCATATGATATATCATTTTACTTGGATTCAGAATGATCAAAGTGAAGTTGAGAAGGTAAATGTCATTACCCCATCAAGAGTATATTAAATAGACCCTAACCTAGACCACCCTCCTCTCATAAGTGTTTTCTCTACCTGTTTTCAATGTGGCCTTCTTAAAAGGGCTCCAGGGGTCTATTTTCCAAGAAATTCAGATGAAGAAAGCATATGTACTAAATTGTTTCTTTTCAACTCTCACTAAAAGTTGAATTGAAGATGCTACTGCCTTGTTTCATTACTGGAACAATCAACATGCTGCTTATTTCTCAGGGAATTTAAGGATCCAGAAGTACTGACACCAGTAATTGGCTTAGTTTGCTACATGCCCACAATTCAGCATGCATTCTTCCTGCCCATCTTCTCTGTGAAGGTGGAGCTCTCCTTAAAGTCACTGAAATGAGGAAAGAAACACACAACCAATATCTTGGAAGATGTCCTTGTTCCTTCCTGGGTAATTTCTTTTATTATATAATACTGTCCATATACAAAAATGTATGGAATTATATGAACAATAATTCAGCCATTATTTAGCCATGAGATACTAATTTAAGAATGGCTAATTTGAATGACCTTAGGTATCCTTCAATAATTACATTCCCATTGATAGTCCCGGACGGTAAAAATCACACACACATAGTTTGGAGGGGTTGCTTGCAAGGTTCAAAGACGGTCCTTTTCTTGAGTAGTTTCTGTTATTTCCAAGTGGACTTTCCTCTTTCTTTGTTCTTTAGGTATCAAGTGAGATCTTTCTGTATGTTCACATTGTTAAGCCAGGAGAGCTCAGTTGACCTACGTAAGCTGATGACCTAGAAATTATAATCAAAAGCTGTAACCTGAAAATTGCTACTTAGAAGGCTCTCAACCAACCCTCATTCTTTTTATACTCCCTTCAATCCTGTCACAGTGTTCCTCTTTGAGGATTTTTCAGTATAAATTTGGTTGATTCTAAGCTCTTTCTTTGCTGATCGGTATTTGGTCTTTTTATGTCTGATACGTCAGTAATCAACCACCAATCCACTTTCTAGGTAGAACCTGGTACTATTGTTTTATCTTCATTCACGTGCACCTTTAAATAATTAGAAAAGGTCTTTATTGCATTGTGTGAATGAAATAACAATCATTAAGAATAAGACAAGGGGCTGGGGCTATGGCTCAGCAGTAGAGTGCTCGCCTCGCATTGTGTGAGGCCCTGGGTTCAATCCTCAGCATCACATAAATAAAATAAAAGTATTGTGTTCACCTACAACTAAAAGAGAGAGAGAGAGAGAGAGAGAGAATAAGACAAACTGTAATAAAAAAAAAAATCCCCAAATCTCAGTAACACGTAACAATAGAAATTCTCAATCACGTCAAACCCAGAATAGGCAGTAGAGTGCTATTGATTTAAAGTCTTCACCAAAGCTCACCTGTTCGAAACTGATTCACTAAAGCAACAGTGTTGGGAGGTAAAGCCTATTAAGAGGGGACTAGGTCGTGAGGGCTCTGCTCAGTAGCTGAATTAATGCTGTTCTTGGGAAAGAGCTTCAGTTATTTAGAGAGTAGATTTCTTATTAAAGCAGGTTTGGCCTCTCTTGCTCTCTTGCTTTCACTCTCTCTTGCCCTTCTACCTTTGGCCATAGGATGTGCAGCAAGAAGGCCCCTGCCTGATACGGTCCATCAGTCTTAGACTTCCCGGCCTCCATCACTGTGAGCCAAATAAATATTACTTTTCTAGATAAATTTTCTAGATAAATTCTGCTGCATAAACATCAAATGGACCAAGATAGAGACTCTGTTCCACACAGTCATTCAGGAATCCATCCAGAAGTGAACAGCAATAAGCAACACAGATAGAACCACCAGACTTAACAAATGAAAATACAGGATTCCCAGTTAATTTTGATTTACAGATGAACATTGAGTAATGTTTTATTTTTACTATTTCCTATGCAACATTTAGGTCACAATTCTACTAAAAAATGTTGCATCTGAAATTCATATTTTTGACGCACCTGTACCCCGTTTTCCTGTATAATACCTGGCCACCTTATTCCTTAATTTACATAGTTTTGCTGAGTTTGAGTATCCCACTAATAGACGAGATATAAAAGGAGTAGAAATTCATTTGGTTCCAGTTTGCATAAAAATGTGAGTAGTATCCCAGAGGCCTGACTGAGGCCCAGACGTAGCATGCACTGCTTTTGCCCATCACTCTTAGAGTATTACATGATAAGATGACCTTGCATAATAAGCAAGCTTGTTTAAAGGGTGGTTTGTCTGTGGCTTAGAAGGAAAGTCAGGTGTATTCATGGGTGATCCATTTCTGCCAACCAATAGTCCATGATTTATTGCTTCACAATGAGCAGCACTTGGCAATATGGAAGGGTATCTAAAGACATTAAATCAGTGAATTTGAAGTCTAACACTGTATGGAAAATCATGCAGGAATGCATCAGTTGTACACCTAGCCAGGAAAAGAAACAGGAACTTGAAGAAATCCAAGACATTGCTGATTTAAAATAAGCCATCATCATGTACTGAATTGCTACCACACAAATTTTTCTTCAGCTGGGCAATAATGTAAAAGATAACAATGCCATGGGATTTTGTAAGGTATCTCTCAGATATATGCAATAAGAGGATTATGTGGTATGTGAAGTAAAGACCTCTGATGGGAGTCATTGAAAAGAAAATAGTACTGACACACTGTGAAGCCATCAAATGCATGTGGGCCAGGATATATCCCTAGAAATTTTTCTTGCTCTAATGTTCTCAATTTCAAGGGCTTGAACAAGTATTAAAAGGATAAAATACTAAAATAAGAAAATGTAGGCTGCAGAGGACATACAAAATCAGAGTCAAATATTTCCCTAAGCAAATGTAGATAACTAAAATTCAATAAAAAAAGTATGTTACTCGATGTTTCTTAGAATAACACTTTAAAAGTTGTTGCTCTTCCATGAGGCAGTCTTCATGTTGACTTGAAATCATGGCCCAAATGCCCTGTTTATGTTGTGGTAACCTTTATATTAACGAATATAGAAGAAATTATTTGGAAAGCAATAAATCCCTTTGTCTGCTTCTGTTACGAACAGGGAAGTTGAAACAGTGTCAAGAAATGTAGGAATATTTCATTTGAAGGAGTCACAATACTTTCTTTTCTTCTCTTGGTTTTCTCTAGAGGTTGGGTAGCCATGACACAAGGAAATGGCACTGAAGTGACTGAATTCTATCTTCTGGGATTTGGTGCTCAACATGAGTTTCACATCATCTTCTTCATTGTCTTTCTCATGATCTATGTGACGTCCATGGTGGGAAATACTGGAATAATCCTACTCATCAGGACAGATGCCAGGCTCCAAACACCCATGTACTTTTTTCTACAACATTTGGCCTTTGTTGACATCTGTTACACGACTGCTATCACTCCCAAGCTGCTGCAAAACGTCATCACAGAAAACAAGTCCATATCATTTGGTGGATGCTTAATGCAATTACTGGTCTATGCAATCTTTGCAACCAGCGACTGTTACCTCCTGGCAGCTATGGCAGTGGACCATTATATAGCCATCTGTAAGCCTCTTCACTATTCCATCATCATGTCTCGGACAGTCTGCCTCCAGATGGTAGCTGGTTCCTACCTCATGGGAACAATAAATGCCTCTGTACACACCGGCTTTACTTTTTCACTATCTTTCTGTAAGTTCAACATCAATCATTTTTTCTGTGATATTCCCCCAATTATCACCCTTTCATGCTCCAACAATGATATCAATCTCATGCTAATTTTGATCTTTGTGGGATTTAACTTGACGTTCACTGTGTTGGTCGTCATCTTCTCCTACATTTACATCATGACCACCATCCTGAAGATGTCTTCTACTGCAGGGAGGAAGAAGACCTTCTCCACGGGTGCCTCCCACCTCACAGCGGTCACCATATTCTATGGCACCCTCGCTTACATGTACTTACAGCCTCATTCTGAGAATGCCCAGGAGAATATGAAAGTGGCCTCTGTATTTTATGGCATTGTCATTCCCATGTTGAACCCCCTGATCTACAGCCTGAGAAACAAGGAGGTGAAAGAAGCTTTAAAAATGGTGGGCAGAAAGCTCTTTTAGGTTGGATCCAAATTGTTAAAACTCAGCCCACCAAAGCATGCAGTAGAAACATATTACTGCCCTTTAATGATTTAGAAAGTCCAAGTGTGTTAACATGTTCAGCTCTTAAATCCAGGATACTGTATCAACACATAAGATGCTAGAATATGAGAAATATTCTAAGACCTTTCTTGAGAATCATTTCTCTGGAGTGTAATTTGAAAAAACAATCCTCATGCTTTATGTAGATGGTGAAAATATTAAAGAGTTTAAACAAAACTTACAAAGTATTATTTCAAGTATTTTTAAATATACCTTTAATGGCTAGAAAAATTAAAACCTGCTTGAATATTTTCAGTACTAAAATTGAAGTTTATTGATTTCCAACCCTTTGAAAAAGTTCCCTAAATTTTCTACAATTAGTTCCTTTGTAATTTCTGTTGCAATTATGGTACAACTCTTCAATTATTGTACATCTTTGAATGTGAAATAAATGTATTCCCTTACAAATCATCTTGTGACTCAAGCTATTACTTCTATACAACATTCTTATATTTGTTACATCACACACCACATAGGAACACTTATTTCTGTCAACAATGACACACTTTATTCCCATTCCATCACTTTCTTTCCTTGGGAAAGGGAACTCTGGATAACAGTTCTATTCCTATCCAGTGGAGGTAACCTAGAAAGAGATGGATCTGAACACTTTCCAGTAATCATTCATTTACAACCATTTTGTTCACACAAATAAGTTTAAGGTACAGGAACTCCATAGGAATTCAAACCTAGATCAAGAGACCCTTGAGTCAAAGAAAGAATATTTGGCAGGATAGCTTTAGTACACTGATAGGACCTGACTTCATAATGGTGTGCAAGCAATGAAGAAAAGCACCAGCAGTCATTTTCATAACTTACCACACAGTGATAGATTCCTTCCCAGAATCAATTGTTTTCACCTGACACCTTGATCAAGCTACTATTCATCCTGCTATAATGTATATATCAGAAAACACTCAAGCTGAATCTCTGTTAAGACTAGAAGTGCACTCTTGCAACCCAAGCATCTATCAAGTGTCTGGAATTTATGAAGTATTTGTTAAAATAACTGTAGAATGAGGGAACAAGGAATGTTCACAGAAAACATGAATCTGTCCATTAAATGAAAAAACATATAGTTCAACTATATAATAGTATGGCAATCTATTCTTACGGAAGCGTGTGTTTTATAAGGCCTTACTAGGACCAAGAACTGCTTCTTAACATTACTGTGAAGACCCAAGTCTTAAATTAGAATTAGAAGTCCTGGGAGGGTGAAAGGAGGAACTGGGGAATGTCCTGTGCATGTATAAATATGTCACAATGAATCCTACTATTACATATAAATCCTAAGCTCCAATAAACAGGCTTTTAAAATATTTTGAAATCAATCAAGATCAGGAAAGGCTACCTTGAGAGAACCGTCTGTTCAGTTCCTTAGCCCATTTATTGATTGGGTTACTTGGTTTTCTTGGTGTTAAGTTTTTTGAGGTTTGCTTTTTTTTTTTTTTTTTTTTCATTTTTTTTTTTTTTAATTCTTATTAAGTTCATCCTGGAGAAAAATGCTCTATTTGATACGGATGTGGTCAAGATTTACTCCCACTCTGGAGGCTCTCTCTTCACATTATTAATTATTTCCTCTGCTGAGTAGAAAATTTTTGTTTTGAATCCATCCCATTTATTGATTCTTGATTTTATATCTTGCACTCTAGGGGTCTTGTTAAGAAAATAAGGACCTAATCTGACATGATGAAGATTTGGGCCTACATTTTCTTCTATTAGGCACAGGGTCTGTGGACCAATTCCCCGGTTCCTGATCCACTTTGAATTGAGTTTTGTGCATGGTGAGAGATAGGGGCTTAATTTCTTTTTGCTGCATATGGATATTCAGTTTTATCAACACCATTTGTTGAAGAAGCTATCTTTTCTCCAGTGAATGTTTTTTCCTCCTTTGTCTAGTATGAGATAACAATTTATGTGGGTTTGTCTCTGGGTCTTCTATGCTGTACCATTGTTCTACATGTCTATTTTGGTGCCAATTCCATGTCATTTTTGTTACCAGAGCTCTGTAATATAGTTCAAGATCTGGTATTGTGATGCCTCCTGTTTCACTCCTCTGGCTAAGGATTGCTTTGGCTATTCAGGGTTTCTTATTTGGCCAAATGAATTTCATGATTGCTTCCTCTAGTTCTATAAGGTGTGTCATTGAGTTTTAATTGGAATTGGATTAAATCTGTATTATGGTAGTATGTTCATTTTGACAATATTAATTCTTCCTATCTAAGAACATGGGAGATCTTTCAATCTTCCTAGGTCTTTTTCAATTTCTTCCTTTAGTGTTCTGTAGTCTTCATTGTAGAATTCTTTCACCTCTTTTGTTAAATCAATTCCCAAGTTTTGGGGTTGTTGTTTTTGTTTTGGGGGGGGGTGTTTGTTTGCTTGTTTGTTTGAGGCTATTGTGAATGGGATAACCTTCCTAATTTGTCTTTCAGAGGATTCATCACCGATGTATAGAAATGCATTTGATTTATAGGTATTGATATTATATCCTGTTACTTTCCTGAATTCATTTATTATAGACATTTTCTGGTGGAATTTTGTGGATCTTCTAAATGTAGAATCATGTTGTCAGATAAATAATGATAGTTTGAGTTCTTCTTTTCCTATTCATATCCCTTTCATTTCTTTCATCTAATTTCTCTACAAGACTGCTGAAAGAGTTAGAGCAAGGACAGGCCTGGCTACTGCCCTTCCCTTCTTGGCCTTCCCTACCTCAAATGAAATTAGATGCTCTAGAACTGTAGCAGATGGGTTGGCAACAAGGAGGTAACCAGCATCTGAGAAAGACAGAGCCAATCTCAGAGCTACTGGTCCTGACTCTCAAACTGTTATGAAGGGAAATGAATCCTGGTATTTAGGCAAAAGAAAGTTATCTTTTCTTCTACTGGCAGTTGAGCACATCCCTACCTGAAACACAGTCATGCAGTAAAGGAAACTGAATGCAATTCAGTAGTGTTTTGAAAATAACTCCCCTCCTTTAATTTCAGTTCACCAAAAAACAACAGATTTGCTAAATCAAGCTCTCTCCTTACATATTTATTTTTTTCTTGCATCTTTTTAGTTATATACAACATCAGGTCCAACCCTGACATTATCATGAATACATGGAAAACATCTTTATCCAATTCAGTCCCCAGCACTTCCCTCCCTGCCCCACCCCCACTTCCCTTCTCCACCTCTCCACTCCACTGATCCCTCTTCAATCCATTTACAGATTTTTTTTTAAATTAGTGTCCTTTGAATACATCTAATTCTGGGCCCAACCATGCAATATCCCTGCATGTACATATGAAAGTTTGGTCAGATCCATTCCACTGTTCTTTCCTTTTCCTGTCCTTCCTTCCTCCTCCTCAAACACTTTGTCAATCTTCTGATATTTTCTCTATTTACAAATGCTTTCTCTCTCTCTCTCTCTCTCTCTCTCTCTCTCTCTCTCTCTCTCTCTCTTTCTTGTTTTTTATCCTCCCCACCCCTTCCCTTATTTTGGATTAGGTTTTGCATATCAGAGAAAACATTCAACCTTTGATTTGGGCCACTGGCTTATTTCACTTTGTGTGATAGTCTCCAGATCCATCCATTTACTGAAAAATGTCATAATGTCATTCTTCTTTATGACTGAGTAATGTTCCATTGTGTGTGTGTGTGTGTGTGTGTGTGTGACTTTCTCCTTGCATATTTATTAAATGCTTTAGCCTAACAAGTTTATAGCCCAACTAAATTCAAGGTCTTACCTAAAATATTTTCCCATGATGAAGTAAACTAGGAATAAATGTTGTTATTGTGTAGGGCTGATTTTTTAAATGTAAGTTTAAAGAAAAAAATGGAAATAAGTGATTTTGGGAAATTTTTTCAACCAATAAGTAACAGCTAACATAATATTGTAAAATATGTTTATATTATAATATCTATTTGTTATACTATGAATAATACACCTTTAAATTTAGGCTACATCAATAAATGCTGGTGAGGTTATGGGGAATATGGCACAATCATGCATTGTTGCTGGAACTATAATTAGTACAAGTGCTTTGGAAATCACAATGAGAGTCCTCAAAAACTGGGAACCAACCCACCAAATTACCACACGTTGGTATTTATTCAAACAAACTAAAATCATCATACAATAGTGATACATTCATACCAACATTTATAGCAGCAAAATTCAAGTACAAAACCAGCCTAGGTGCCCATCAACAGTTGAATGAATAAAGAAAATGTGGCATATAGACACAATGAAGTTTCACTCAGCCTTAAAGAAGAATAAAATTATAGTTTTTCCTTGTAAACAGATAGAACTAGATAACATCATGTTAAGTGAAATAATTCAAATTCAGAAAGTCCACGGCCAAATGTTTTCCCATGTATGTAAAAGCTAGAGAGAAATAAGAAAATTTTTAAAAGGGATGATCTCATGAAAATAGAAGGGAGAACTGTGGAGTAGAGGAAGGAGATTTGGATGGAAGGAAGAAGAATGGGAAAGAGGAGGAGTTGAAAAATGAAATTGACCAAACTCTGCTATATACATACATGAACATATCACAATGATATGTATAACTTTGTATGTGTAACTATAATACAACAATTTTAAAATATTAATTTACACAAGAAACACCAATAGAATAGAAGAAGGGGACGGGGGTAGGGAAGTGAAAAGGAAAGGAGGTAGTACTAGGAATTGATATGGAACAAATTACGTTACATACACTTATTAATATGTCAAAATGAACCCCATAATTATGTATGACTATCATGCACTAATAAAATTTTTTTAAATTGAGTTTATTTTTACATTTCTTTCATTGAAAAGGTATAATATTTACTGATTAGTGACAAGATTTATCTAGACCTAAACACAGGTACTTAGACATATGAACATGCTCAAACTGATTTATAACAAAAGTTTTTTTAAAAACACTTGTTAAAAAAAACTAAATTATGTGATCTGGGTTCTGTGGCACATGCCTGTAATCCCAGCGATGCAGTGGGCTGAAGACAGGAGGATCATGAGTTCAAAGCAAACCTCAGCTGGTTCGCGAGGCACCTAGCAACTCAGCGAGACCCTGTGTATAAATAAAATACATAAAAGGGCTGGGGATGTGTCCCCGTGGTAAAGCACTCCTGGGTTAAATCCCTGCTACCCAAAATAAATAATAAATAAATAAATAAAATGAGAAAGAACTGTCCTCCAGAAGCATTACAATAATACTGAAAAACAATGTCCTCTCTAGAAAGTGTATAGTTAGTCCCGAAGGCATATGCAAAGACACTCAACCTGATTCATAACAATAAAAAAGTTGTAAACAATACAGGACATTGGAAATAATTGTCCTCTCTGAAAATAGAATAACATTGAAAATATTTGCTATCTCTGGAAAACGTAATTTTCTTCAGCCAATTACCACTGGCAATCACTGTTTTTCCAATTACATCTCAGCCTCTGGAACCTCAGATATCAAGGGAGTAAGTATTGATCCCTGAGGTCACAGCTATAAGCTCCCTGGTGGAGAGGAACTACAGAGAGAGCCCTCCACAGGCAATCAGCCTGCACCAGCTACAGAAAGAGATTCTGAAGACAACTCTGGTGTAAGTACAACAAGGCAATTCCCATTTTCAACAGCAGCTGTGTAGCACTACATTGTGTGCAGGAAGCAGCAAGGCACCAGGGTCAGAGTTGCAGTTCCACCATGTCTCACCCCAAGACCAGAACTCAGCTCATCAGGTGATATGATGTGATGATGAGAGGTTTCAATCTGGCCAAGGGTTGCCCAGGAAAGAATGTGAATGATCAAATAATTGAATCAACCAATCAGTTGATCAACCAAGCAACACTAAATGTGCTTAACATAACGTTTGTATGTGTTGTTTGGCCATGGGTTTAGCACTCAATTTCTGCACCATGCTGTGAGGTCTTTGTAACTTTGCTAACTTGAACCTCACATCACTTCAAGCCAGGTGCTATATTTTCCTCTTCATTTTTCTTTGACTTTTAATTTTGAAATACTCATAGATTCACAGGAAGTTGCACAAACAGTGCCAAAAGTTCCTCTGAAACTTCCACCCACTTTTACATCTTGTTTAGTTCCACTATGACAACAAAAGCAGGATTTAGATATTCATTCTGTGTGTGTGTGTGTGTGTGTGTGTGTGTGTGTGTTTGTCATTTTGTCACGTGTGCAGACTTGTGTAGTGATCAAGGAATAATGATCAAGGTATAGACGATTCCACTCCACATCTCAGATCCTATACAGATTTTTCTCACAGTGCCCCTTATATTCCTACCACCTCTTTCCACCTGCAACCTCTAGAACTTGTTCTCCAAGTCTACAATTTTGTCATTTTAATAATGTTTACAATGAAACAATATGTGACTATTGAAAGTTAACTTTGTTTTTGTTCTGCCCAATGTCAGAAAGCTGTCAGGTTTTCTCTAAGTGATGTAGACCCTATTGGTTGATGGTGAGTTCTATGTCTTTGCTGAACTTCTGTCTACATGGTCCCTATGTGACTAAGAGAAAAATATTAAATTCCCCAGTGGTAATTGTGGATTGCCTTTTCCCCTCTTACATTTTATCTGTTTGGGCTTTACATTTATTGTAGCTCTTTAGTTTGGTCTCCACACATTTAAGATTGCTATTTCTTCTTGGAAGATTAACATTTTTATCATTATGTAACATCCCTCTTTGTCCCAGGTGATTTTCTTACCTGTGAAGTCTGTGCTATCTGATATTAAGATAGCCACCACTTCAATCTTTGGATTAATTTCTGTATGGTATGTATTTTCCTTGTGTCTACTTTTGAGCAACAAATATTATATTTAAATGATTTTCTTGTTCAAGCCTTATAATAGTATAATATTTTCTACCTACTCCACAAAACTCTTAATTGGTAATAAGGGAAGGAATCAGGAAAGATGAAAGAACATGGAGATGGCAAAAAAAAACCTGGCAAATATAATACACTTTTATTCTTCTCTCAATTTCTCTAAGTTATATTTGACTGTTGCAAGAAATTTTTAATATTTTCTGATGTGGTTCTTAACATACATAGAACAAACATTTAAGACAAACATATTAAAATGGGAGCCAGAAAGGGATTTAAAAAGGAAGTTTCTATGCCACTTCAAAAGGAAACATGCAAAAATAATTATGTACTTAGAGTACAATACCTCAAGCAGACACTAAACAACTATAGAAACACGTACACAAACCACTAGAAATAAATCAATGTGGAATTCTAAAATGCCTTCAAGTGAACCAGAGGAAAGCAAGAAAAAGAAAACAGAGAAACCAGAGGAACGGGACCTTAGGGAGAGAGGAAGGGAGGACGAGGTGAGGTCCTGGAAAATGAAATCAACCAGATTATGACTTGTGCATGTACGAGTGTGATACAATGAAACCCACTGCAATATAATTATGCATCAATAAAAAATTAAATTATACTAAAATAAAATTCCAAACTTAAGAGGCAACAGGCACTGCAAAGGATTTTCTTTATAACAATAAGAGTCATGGATTTCTAGTATAAAAAATAAAAGAACAAATTTTATATGTTAGAAAGTAAAGTTCTCTCACCCACACCACACCTAGGGAAACTTATTTCTAAAGGGCTAAGTGTACACCATTCCTGATCTTGATCAACGAATAGATAGAATGAAATCATGAGTAAGAATGAGGGAAAAAATGGTTTGATTATTAAAGGGCCCATTCTCTAAACATTACTCTGCAGCCTGCCTTCTCTCTGGGCAGTATGACATGGACATCTTCCATAAAGTATATGTATATTTCATTCATTTACTTCATTTAGACTGTGTATTAACCCATAATATGTATCTAGTGTGAGTTTTTTAAACCTATTTCTAAATTTGCTTTTTTGAAACATTGTTGCAGTGCCCATAATGAATGCCTAAGTAGGTTCTGTGCAGGAGCCCTGTTTGGGGATTGGCTTGAATTGCAGTTGACTATGAGCCGTGGAGATTTGGCCATTGTCGCCACCCGTAGTCTCACGGGATTTTGTTGCGGGATCTGGAGTGACTTGGCCGAAATTGCTGATCGGGTCAGCGCCATTTTAGTGGTGTGTTTTTGGCGTGTGTGAGTCGTTGTTAGAACCAGAGAGAAAAGTTATCAGAATAAAAAGCTGTTTGTCTCCAGTTTGCTTCTGAAGTTCTTCCCACGGCTCCGGTGCTCCGAGCGCTTCAGGCGGCAACAGTTCTGCAACACATTTTGCAGAGGAAGAAAGTGTGGCAGAAGAGGGGTTACATCCTTAGCCTCCAGTGATTGGCTGGACAAGAATTCTGGTAATGAGCCATAGCCTTTGTGGCATTTGTTGATTAGAAACTATATCCATCATGCATAACCAAAAAATACTTCCTATTGAGTCTGTTGTTCCTCAATACACAGATTCTGTCTGTAAGATGGAGAAAGAGGCCTTCTCCTTAACTCTTGAAAACTGTCCCCATAATGTGATATCATTTTATTTGAATTCAAAATGATTAGAGTAAAATTAATAAAGGAAAAATCATTACTCTATCAAGTTTCTGGTTTAAAGGGTTCCCTGACCTACTTGGGCTTCCTCAAAGGTGGTTCTCCCCATAGGATGGATTTTCTTGGAAAAGACTCCATTTCATCTCTTTTCCAACAAATTTACTTGAGGAAGGAACTTGTACATATGTTTTGTTTCTCAGCCCTCACTAAAGGTTTGTCCTGAAAGACAGTAGTGTCTTGTCCCTGCAGTTGGGTTATCCCATAGTGCTGGTTTCTCAATGTATTTAAGAGAGCCAGAGAAGTTGAGAGCAGCAACTGGCTTCCTCTGCTGCATTCCCATCACTAAGGGCATGTTCTTCCTAACAATCCTGTCTCTGAAGGTGGATCTCTGCTTAAAGCCATGATACCAGTGAAGGTGCAGCAAGGCTGTTGATGAATTGAGATGTGTGATGTTCCTCCACCTGCAGTTCCATTTTTTATAGAATGTATAAAAATTATTTTCATGGTAAAACTCCATGAAAATAATTCCATCACACCTACACACACAATATAATTCAAAGTATAAATGATGGCCAATTTTTAATCCCTTACATGTACTTCAATAGATTCTATTTATCTATCATGAATGTAATAATTATACATACAACATATACATTATGTATTCATATTAATACAATATGAACAGTTAGCACACAAAACATAAACTACATAGTATATGTTTCAGATACATGATAGACAAGAGAGAGAGAGAGAGAGATCATATTTGGGAAAGGGAGGCTGTGAGTTTCAAAGATGGCCCTTCTCCCTGCTATCTTTTGCTCCCTCCCAGTGATCTTTTTTCTTCTTTTGTTCTTTAGGTAACAGGTGAGCCTCTATTTGTAGGTTTGCATTGATAAGCCAAGGAAGCTCTAGTGTCTTAGGTAAGCTGTTGATGAACCAAAAGTTCTAACCTATAACTTGCTTCTTAGAAGGACCTCAACCAAACCTCATTCTGTTAGGATTCACTTCAACCCTCTCACAATGCACCTGATTAGGATCAGCATTTGGAGGATTCTAAAGCCTAAATCTAGTTGATGCTAAGATTGTCCTGTTGCTGACTTAGTATTTCAGTTTCTTGCATCTGATAAATGAGCCACCACTCACCAATCTACTTCTCACGTGGAAACTTGTGCTTCTGTTACAACTCATTGCCTTTATGCCTTTTGACAAATATCATTACTGTATTTTAGGACTGAAATAATAGTTCTTTAAAATAAAACTGTGTAAACAAAACACTCCATAAATATCAGTAATGTAGAACATTAGAAATTCTCAGTCACACACAGTCCAGTGGAGGAAGGGTGTTGTTGGTAGTGGACTACTATGGACGGAATGTGTCCTCCAAGTTTGTATGTTAGAAATTAATCACCATAGTGACATGGTCAGGAGTTTAAGGCATGAGAAGAGGCATGACCCTCATGAATGAATTAATGTTGTTTTATGGTAGAGTGTTGGCTATCTTGAGCTTAGATTTGTTATAAAATCAATTTCCTCCTCTCTTGTTATCTTGTTGTCAATGTTGCCTTTCCACTTTCTGCCATGTGATGAGGCAGTATCAAGGGGACCACATGATATTGCTCTGCCATCTTGGACCTCCCAGAATTTAAAAATGTGAGTCAAATACATCTTGTTTCATTTTTTTTGAGTTACCTTCTTTTTCATGTCTATGAATTTCATTATTATTAGCATAAAGTGTGGTATTCTGCTCTGTCAACAGAGATTCTATGTTCCACACTGTCATGCCAGAACTCTGCCTGAAATGGACCATAATAAGCAACAAAAGGGGAGCTACCAAAAAAAAGAAAAGTATAGGAGGCCCAGTTAAATGTGAATTTTGTAAAATAATAAGTATTTCTTGCTTTTATTATTTCTTACATAATAAATGCATAAATAATACTGTTGGTATGTATTTACATGAAATACTACACTTATTTGTACCAAAACTTACTTTAACTTGGTGTTCTGTGCTTTACCTGGCACATTA
Organism: Tamias sibiricus; assembly: GCA_025594165.1. Taxonomy (NCBI): domain Eukaryota; kingdom Metazoa; phylum Chordata; class Mammalia; order Rodentia; family Sciuridae; genus Tamias; species Tamias sibiricus. Next base: position 17,248,389 of record CM046657.1, on the reverse strand, counting down.
TGAGATTTATCTCATAACTATGAGATAAATCTCATAATTAGGAAAGTCACTCTAAATTGCCAATATCCCACAAACAGATGAGTTGAAAGTTACATTGTAACCATTTTCATAGCTATGGGTGTGAGAGGGCTGCTTTAGACCTAGATGTAGCACACATTGCTTTTGCCCATGTTACACTGAGCAGAACTGTGAGGTCATAACCTCACATAAGCAAGTTTGGCTGGAAGTAAGGTCTACCACACAATTTCCAGAAGAAAAGACGAAGATACTGATGGGCAGCCAGCCAGTTTCTACAGTACCTAGCCAAGATGTGTGACACATTACTCAGCAACAAGCAGTGCTAGGAAATATGGAAAATTGTTTAAAAATTAAGACACCAAAACAGAGAGTTTTAGGGCTTACACTACACGAAAATCATTCATGAATACATCTCGCTCTACACTCAACTGAGCACAGGGGTACACAGGTAGAGAAAAACAAAGATTCATGATGTAAAGTAAGCAATAACCACATATTAATCAAATAGTTACCACATGATCTTTCCTTAAGCTAAGCCAAAGCCACAAGAGAAACAATGCATGGAAAAGACACCTTTCTCTGTCTATTAATTATATGTGAAAAGAGGATTATTTCAAGAACAATCAGAAATATTTTGTGAAAGAAATCACTTAAAAGGGAGTTGTAAACAGTAAGAGAGGTACAGACACACTGTGAAGACATCAATCATGTGAACCATTGTTATGGTTTCTATGTGATATGTCCCCCAAAAGCTCGTGTGTAAGATAATACAAGAAGGCTTAAAGGAGAAATGATTGGGTTATGAGAGCCTTATCCCAATCAGTGAATTAATCCTCTGATGGGATTAATTGAGTGGTAACTGAAGGTTGGTTGGGTGTGAAGGAAGTGGATTATTGGGGGAATGCCTTTGGGGTATCTATTTTGTATCCGGTGAGTGGAGTTTCATCATGTGATCATCAGGTGAGCTGCTTCCCTCCACCACACCCTCCCGCCATGATGTTCAGCCTCACCTTAAATGTAGAAGAATAGAGCCTGCTGTCTATGGACTGAGACCTCTGAAACCCTGAGTTCCAAATACACTCTTCCTCCTCGACAATTATTCTTGTCAGATATTTTAGTCATGACAATGAAAGAGCTGACTAAAACAACTTCGAACATAATTCAGAAAATTCTGCATTCTAATGAGTTCTAATGTCCAAAACTTGAACCAGGATTCAAAGAAGAGAATGATAAATGCAAAAGAAATATTGTGGACTGCGGAAAAGTGGAAAATCATATGGCCTCATGCAAATATAGATTTTTTTATTTAAAATATTGCAAAAGTATATTAATATACTTTTTCTAATCACAGGTTAAAAGACAGACTCCAAAAACACATGCAATTTTTTCTATGAAGTATTCTCCCATATAAAATTTAACTACACCTTAAATACACTAATTTGAGGTGGCTTCTTATCAAAACTATAAAAAAAACTATATGGAAGACAATATATAAGATTCTGATTTTTGTCATGAATATCAAATTCAAAAAATAGTAATGTGAAATGTAAGGATCTTTCATTTGAAGAAGTCACAAAGATTTCCTTTCTTATCTTGGTCATTCCCTGTGTCTCTTCAGACATTGGGTAGCCATGACACCAGGAAATGGCACTGAAGTGACTGAATTCTATCTTCTGGGATTTGCTGCCCAAGGTCAGTTTCAGACCATCTTCTTCATTGTGTTTCTCATGATCTATGTGACATCCATGCTGGGTAATACTGGAATGATATTACTCATCAGGACAGATGCCAGGCTCCAAACACCCATGTACTTTTTTCTACAACATTTGGCCTTTGTTGACATCTGTTACACGACTGCTATCACTCCCAAGATGCTGCAAAACGTCATCACAGAAAACAAGTCCATATCATTTGGTGGATGCTTAATGCAATTACTGGTCTATGCATCCTTTGCAACCAGCGACAGTTACCTCCTGGCAGCTATGGCAGTGGACCGTTATGTAGCCATCTGTAAGCCTCTTCACTATTCCATCATCATGTCTCGGACAGTCTGCCTCCAGATGGTAGCTAGTTCTTACCTCATGGGAACAATAAATGCCTCTGTACAAACAGGCTTTACTTTTTCACTATCTTTCTGTAGGTCCAACAGCATCGATCACTTTTTCTGTGATGTCCCCCCAATTCTCATCCTATCGTGCTCAAACACTGACATCAACATCATGGTACTTACTGTGTTTGTGGGATTTAACTTGATGTTCACTCTGTTGGTCATCATCTTCTCCTACATTTACATCATGACCACCATCCTGAAGATGTCTTCTACTGCAGGGAGGAAGAAGACCTTCTCCACGTGTGCCTCCCACCTCACAGTTGTCACCATATTCTATGGCACCCTCGCTTACATGTACTTCCAGCCTCATCCTGAGAATGCCCAGGAGAATATGAAAGTGGCCTCTGTATTTTATGGCATTGTCATTCCCATGTTGAACCCCCTGATCTACAGCCTGAGAAACAAGGAGGTGAAAGAAGCTTTAAAAATGGTGGGCAGAAAGCTCTTTTAGGTTGGATCCAAATTGTTCAAACTCAGCCCACCAAAGCATGCAGTAGAAACATATTACTGCCCTTTAATGATTTAGAAAGTCCAAGTGTGTTAACATGTTCAGTTCTTAAATCCAGGTTACTGTATCAACACATAAGATGCTAGAATATGAGAAATATTCTAAGAACTTTCTTGAGACTCATTTCTCTGGAGTGTAATTTGAAAAAACAATCCTCATGCTTTATGTAGATGGTGAAAAATATTAAGGAGTTTAAATAAAACTTACAAAGTATTATTTCAAATATTTTTAAATATACCTTTAATTTCTAGAAAAATTAAAACCTGCTTGAATATTGTCATAGTAAAATTGAAGTTTATTGATTTCCAATCCTTTGAAAAAGTTCCCTAAATTTTCTACAACTAGTTCCTTTGTAATTTCTGTTGCAATTATGGTACAACTCTTCAATTATTGTACATCTTTGAATGTGAAATAAATATATTCCCTTAAAAATCATCTTGTGACTCAAGCTATTACTTCTATACAACATTCTTATATTTGTTACATCACACACCACATAGGAACACTTATTTCTGTCAACAATGACACACTTTATTCCCATTCCATCACTTTCTTTCCTTGGGAAAGGGAACTCTGGATAACAGTTCTATTCCTATCCAGTGGAGGTAACCTAGAAAGAGATGGATCTGAACACTTTCCAGTAATCATTCATTTACAACCATTTTGTTCACACAAATAAGTTTAAGGTACAGGAACTCCATAGGAATTCAAACCTAGATCAAGAGACCCTTGAGTCAAAGAAAGAATATTTGGCAGGATAGCTTTAGTACACAGATAGGACCTGACTTCATAATGGTGTGCAAGCAATGAAGCAAAGCACCAGCAGTCATTTTCATAACTTACCACACAGTGATAGATTCCTTTCCAGAGTCAATTGTTTTCACCTGACACTTTGATCAAGCTACTATTCATCCTGCTATAGTGTATATATCCGAAAACACTCAAGCTGAATCTCTGTTAAGACTAGAAGTGCACTCTTGCAACCCAAGCATCTATCAAGTGTCTGGAATTTATGAAGTATTTGTTAAAATAACTGTAGAATGAGGGAACAAGGAATGTTCACAGAACACATGAATCTGTCCATTAAATGAAAAAACATATAGTTCAGCTATATAATAGTATGGCAATCTATTCTTCTGGAAGCATGTGTTTTATAAGGGCTTAATAGGACCAAGAACTGCTTCTTAACATTATACAATAACATTCTTAACATCATACAATAGTGATACATTCATACCAACTTTTATAGCAGCAAAATTCAAGTACAAAACCAGCCTAGGTGCCCATCAATAGTTGAATGAATAAAGAAAATGTGGCATATAGACACAATGAAGTTTCACTCAGCATTAAAGAAGAATAAAATTATAGTTTTTGCTTGTAAACAGATAGAACTAGATAACATCATGTTAAGTAAAATAAGTCATACTCAGAAAGTCCATGGCCAAATGTTTTCCCATGTATGTAAAAGCTAGAGAGAAATAAGAAAATTTTTAAAAGGGATGATCTCATGAAAATAGAAGGGAAAACTGTGGAGTAGAGGAAAGGGATTTGGATGGAGGGAAGAAGAATGGGAAAGAGGAGGAGTTGAAAAATGAAATTGACCAAACTCTACTATATACATATATAAACATATCACAATGATATATATAACTTTTTCTGCATAGCTATAATACAACAATTTTAAAATATTAATTAATACAAGAAACACCAATAAAATAGAAGAAGGGGACAGGGGTAGGGAAGTGAAAAGGAAAAGAGGTAGTACTAGAAATTGATATGGAACAAATTATGTTACATACACTTATTAATATGTCAAAATGAACCCCATAATTATGTATGACTATCATGCACTAATAAAAATGTTTTTAAAATTGAGTTTAGATTTAGATTTCTTTCATTGCAAAGGTATAAGATTCATTGATTAGTGACAAGATTTATCTAGACTTAAACACAGGTACTTAGACATATGAACATGCTCAAACTGATTTATAATAAAAGTTTTTTAAAAACACTTGTTAAAAAGCTTAATTGTGAGAGCTGGGTGCTGTGGCACACGCCTATAATCCCAGCAATGCAGTAGGCTAAAGACAGGAGGATCATGAGTTCAAAGCAAACCTCAGCTGGTTAGAGAGGCACTTAACAACTCAGTGAGACCCTGTGTCTAAATAAAATATATAAAAGAGCTGGGGATGTGTCCCAGTGGTAAAGCACTCCTGGGTTCAATCCCTGGTACCATAAATAAATAAGTAAGTAAATAAATAAATAAATAAAATGAAAAAAAACTGTCCTCCCCAAGCATTACAATAATACTGGAAAAACAATGTCCTCTCTAGAAAGCACATAGTTAGTCCTGACAGCATATGCAAAGACACTCAACCTGATTCATAATAATAAAAATGTTGTTAAACAATACATGACATTGGAAATAATTGTCCTCTCTAAAAATAGAATAACATTGAAAATATTTGCTATCTCTGGAAAACGTACATTTCCTTCAGCCAATTACCACTAATAATCATTGTTTTTCCAATTCCATCTCTGGAACCTCAGATACCAAGGGAATGAGTATAGGTCCCTGAGGTCGCAGCTATAAGCTCCCTGGTGGAGAGGAACCACAGAGAGAGCCCACATGGGCAATCAGCCTGCACCAACTACAGAAAGAGATTCTGGAGGTAACTCTGGTGTAAGTACAACAGGGCAATTCCCATTTTCAACAGCAGCTGTGTAGCACTACATTGTGTGCAGGAAGCAGCAAGGCACCAGGGTCAGAGTTGCAGTTACACCATGTCTCACCCAAAGACCAGGACTCAGCTCATCAGGTGATGTGATGGAAAGGAATTGAGGGGTTTCAATCTGGCCAAGGGTTGCCCAGGAAAGAATGTGAATGAACAAATAACTGAATCAACCAACCAACACTAAATGTGCTTAACATAACGTTTGTATGTGTTGTTTGGCCATGGGTTTAGCACTCAATTTCTGCACCATGCTGTGAGGTCTTTGTAACTTTGCTAACTTGAACCTCACATCACTTCAAGCCAGGCGCTGTATTTTCCTCTTCATTTTTCTTTGACTTTTAATTTTGAAATACTCATAGATTCACAGGAAGTTGCACAAACAGTGCCAAAAGTTCCTCTGAAACTTCCACCCACTTTTACATCTTGTTTAGTTCCACTATGACAACAAAAGCAGGATTTAGATATTCGTGCTCTGTGTGTATGTGTTTTTGTCATTTTATCACTTGTGCAGACTTGTGTAATGATCAAGGTATAGACTCTTCCACCCCACATCTCAGATCCTATACAGATTTTTCTCACAGTGCCCCTTATGTTCCTACCACCTCCTTCCACCTGCAACCTCTAGAACTTGTTCTCTATCTCTACAATTTTGTCATTTTAATAATGTTTACAATGAAATCATGTGTGACTATTGAAAGTTAACTTTGTTTTTGTTCTGCCCAATGCCAGAAAGCTGTCAGGTTTTCTCTAAGTGATGTAGACCCTATTGGTTGATGGTGAGTTCTATGTCTTTGCTGAACTTCTGTCTACATGGTCCCTATGTGACTAAGAGAAAAATATTAAATTCCCCAGTGGTAATTGTGGATTGCCTTTTCCCCCTCTTACATTTTATCTGTTTGGGCTTTACATTTATTGTAGCTTTTTAGTTTGGTCTCCACACATTTAAGATTGCTATTTCTTCTTGGAGGATTAACATTTTTACCATTATGTAACAGCCCTCTTTGTCCCAGGTGATTTTCTTACCTGTGAAGTCTGTGCTATCTGATATTAAGATAGCCACCACTTCAATCTTTGGATTAATTTCTGTATGGTATGTATTTTCCTTGTGTCTACTTTTGAGCAACAAATATTATATTTAAATGATTTTCTTGTTCACGCCTTATAATAGTATAATATTTTCTACCTACTCCACAAAACTCTTAATTGGTAATAAGGGAAGGAATCAGGAAAGATGAAATGTTGCTGCCTGAAGCGGAAGCCGCTTGGAGCAACGAACGCCACAGGAAAATTCGGAGGCAGGATGAAAATGAAAAAAAAGGTCTTTTAGTCTTCTTCTCTCTCCGGCTCCAGTAATCACTCCAAACGCTCTAACTCCAACCACCACCTTCTTCTTCTTCCCACACACTCTAACCAACCTCACCCAGTTATATACATATAGCTTTAAAAAGGACAAGTGCTTACAGCTCGAGCTTACAGGTGCGTCACAGAGTGTTCACGGGCATACAAAGATTTTTTGGATAATGCATTAATATCAGATGACTAGAACATCTTTATTGACTCTCAGCTAACCACAATCTTTAGCTATCTCCTTGATTATAGGCTCCTACAATGAAAGAACATGGAGATGGCAAAAAAATACTGGAAAATATCATACACTTTTATATTCTTCTCTTAATTTCTCTAAGTTATATTTGACTGTTGCAAGAAAATTTTAATATTTTCTGATGTGGTTCTCAACATATATAGAACAAACATTTAAGACAAACATATTAAAATGGGAGCCAGAAAGGGATTTAAAAAGGAAGTTTCTATGCCACTTCAAAAGGAAACATGCAAGCCGGGCGCGGTGGCGCACGCCTGTAATCCCAGCACTTTGGGAGGCTGAGGCAGGAGGATCGCGAGTTCAAAGCCAGCCTCAGCAATGGTGAGGCACTTAGCAACTCAGTGAGACCCTGTCTCTAAATAAAATACAAAAAAAAGGGCTGGGGATGTGACCCAGTGGTCGAGTGCCCCTGAGTTCAATCCCTGGTACCACAAAAAAAAAAAAAAAAAAAAAAAAAGGAAACATGCAAAAATAATTATGTACTTAGAATACAATACCTCAAGCAGACACTAAACAGCTATAGAAACACGTACACAAACCACTAGAAATAAATCAATGTGGAATTCTAAAATGCCTTCAAGTGAACCAGAGGAAAGCAAGAAAAAGAAAACAGAGAAACCAGAGGAACGGGATCTTAGGGAGAGAGGAAGGGAGGACGAGGTGAGGTCCTGGAAAATGAAATCAACCAGATTATGACTTGTGCATGTACAAGTGTGATACAATGAAACCCACTGCAATATAATTATGCATCAATAAAAAAAAATAAATTATACTAAAATAAAATTCCAAACTTAAGAGGCAATATGCGCTGCAAAAGATCTTTATAAAAACAAGAGTCATGGATTTCTAGTATAAAAAATAAAAGAACAAATTTCATATGTTAGAAAGTTAAGTTCTCTCACCCACACCACACCTAGGGAAACTTATTTCTAAAGGGCTAAGTGTACATCATTCCTGATCTTGATCAATGAATAGATAGAATGAAATCATGAGTAAGAGTGAGGGGGGAAAAATGGTTTGATTATTAAAGGGCCCATTCTCTAAACATTACTCTGCAGCCTGCCTTCTCTTTGGGCAGTATGACATGGACATCTTCCATAAGATATATGTTTATTTCACTCATTTACTTCATTTAGACTGTGTATTAATCCATAATATGTATCTAGTGTGAGTTATTTAAACCTATTTCTAAATTTGCTTTTTTGAAACATTGTTGCAGTGCCCATAATGAATGTCTAAGTAGGTTCTGCAACACATTTTGCAGAGGAAGAAAGTGTGGCAGAAGAGGGGTTACATCCTTAGCCTCCAGTGATTGGCTGGACAAGAATTCTGGTAATGAGCCATAGCTTTTGTGGCATTTGTTGATTAGAAACTATCTCCATCACGCATAACCAAAAAATACTTCCTATTGAGTCTGTTGTTCCTCAATACACAGATTCTGTCTGTAAGATAGAGAAAGAGGCCTTCTCCTTAACTCTTGAAAACTGTCCCCATAATGTGATATCATTTTATTTGAATTCAAAATGATTAGAGTAAAATTAATAAAGGAAAAATCATTACTCTATCAAGTTTCTGGTTTAAAGGGTTTCCCTGACCTACTTGGGCTTCCTCAAAGGTGGTTCTCCCCATAGGATGGATTTTCTTGGAAAAGACTCCATTTCATCTCTTTTCCAACAAATTTACTTGAGGAAGGAACTTGTACATATGTTTTGTTTCTCAGCCCTCACTAAAGGTTTGTCCTAAAAGACAGTAGTGTCTTGTCCCTGTAGTTGGGTTATCCCACAGTACTGGTTTCTCAATGTATTTAAGAGAGCCAGAGAAGCTGAGAGCAGCAACTGGCTTCCTCTGCTGCATTCCCATCACTAAGGGCATGTTCTTCCTAACAATCCTGTCTCTGAAGGTGGATCTCTGCTTAAAGCCATGATACCAGTGAAGGTGCAGCAAGGCTGTTGATGAATTGAGATGTGTGATGTTCCTCCACCTGCAGTTCCATTTTTTATATAATGTATAAAAATGGTAAAACTCCATGAAAATAATTACATCACACCTACACCCACAATATAATTCAAAGTATAAATGATGGCCAATTTTTTAATCCCTTACATGTACTTCAATAAATTCTATTTATCTATCATGAAGGTAATAATTATACATACAACATATACATTATGTATTCATATTAATATAATATGAATAGGTAGCACACAAAACATAAACTACATAGTATATGTTTCAGATACATTATAGACGAGAGAGAAAGAGAGAGAGAGAGAGAGAGAGAGATCATATTTGGGAAAGGGAGGCTGTGAGTTTCAAAGATGGCCCTTCTCCCTGCTATCTTTTGCTCCCTCTCAGTGGTCTTTTTTTCTTCTTTTGTTCTTTTTTTTTTTTTTTTGGTACCGGGGATTGAACTCAGGGGTACTCGTCCACTGGGTCACATCCCCAGCCCTTTTTTGTATTTTATTTAGAGACAGGGTCTCATTGAGTTGCTAAGTGCCTCGCCATTGCTGAGGCTGGCTTTGAACTCATGATCCTCCTGCCTCAGCATCCCAAAGTGCTGGGATTACAGGCGTGCGCCACCGCGCCCGGCTTCTTCTTTTGTTGTTTAGGTAACAGGTGAGCCTCTATTTTTGTAGGTTTGCATTGATAAGCCAATGAAGCTCTAGTGTCTTAGGTAAGCTGTTGACGAACCAAAAGTTCTAACCTATAACTTCCTTCTTAGAAGGACCTCAACCAAACCTCATTCTGTTAGGATTCACTTCAACCCTCTCACAATGCACCTGATTAGGATCAGCATTTGGAGGATTCTAAAGCCTAAATCTAGTTGATGCTAAGATTGTCCTGTTGCTGACTTGGTATTTCAGTTTCTTGCATCTGATAAAGGAGCCATCACTCACCCATCTACTTCTCACATGGAAACTTGTGCTTTTGTTACAACTCATTGCCTTTATGCCTTTTGACAAATATCATTATTGCATTTTAGGACTGAAATAATAGTTCTTTAAAATAAAACTGTGTAAAAAAAAAAACACTCCATAAATATCAGTAATGTAGAACATTAGAAATTCTCAGTCACACACAGTCCAGTGGAGGAAGGGTGTTGTTGGTAGTGGACTACTATGGATGGAATGTGTCCTCCAAGTTCGTATGTTAGAAATTAATCACCATAGTGACATGGTCAGGAGGTTAAGGCATGAGAAGAGGCATGACCCTTATGAATGAATTAATGCTGTTTTATGGTAGAGTGTTGGTTATCTTGAGCTTAGATTTGTTATGAAATCAATCTGCCCCTCTCTTGTTATCTTGCTGTCAATGTTGACTCGCTTGCCTTTCTACTTTCTGCTTCTGTTTCAGAGATACTGTGATGAGGCAGTATCAAGGGGACCACATGATATTGCTCTGCCATCTTGGACTTCCCAGAATTTAAAACTGTGAGTCAAATATATTTTGTTTGATTTCTTTGAATTACCTTCTTTTTCATGTCTGTGAATTTCATTATTATTAGCATAAAGTGTGGTATTCTGCTCTGTGAACAGAGATTCTATGTTGCACACAGTCATGCCAGAACTCTGCCTGAAATGGACCACAATAAGCAACACAAGGAGAACTACCAAAATTACCAAAAAAAAAGTATAGGAGGCCCAGTTAAATGTGAATTTTGTAAAATAATAAGTATTTTTTGCTTTTATTATTTCTTACATAATAAATGCATAAAGAGTAATGTTGGTATGTATTTACATGAAATACTACACTTATTTATACCAAAACTTACTTTAACTTGTTTAACTGTGTTTTATCTGGCAACTTACTTTAACTTGTTTAACTGTGTTTTATCTGGCAACCCTATCTCATAATTTGTAAAGTCTCTCTAAATTGCCAATATCCAACAAACAGATGAATTGAAAGTTACATTGTAAGCATTTTCATAGCTATGGGTGTGACAGGGCTGCTTTAGACCTAGATGTAGCACACATTGCTTTTGCCCATGTTACACTGAGCAGAACTGTGAGGTCATAATCTCACATAAACAAGTTTGGCTGGAAGTAAGGTCTACCACTATTTCCAGAAGAAAAGACGAAGATACTGATGGGCAGCCAGCCAGTTTCTACAGTACCTAGCCATGGTGTGTGACACATTACTCAGCAACAAGCAGTGCTAGGAAATATGAAAAGTTGTTTAAGAATTAAGACGCCAAAAAACAGAGAGTTTTAGGGCTTACACTACATAAAAATCATTCATAAATACATCTCGCTCTACACCCAACTTAGCACAGGGATACACAGGTAGGAAAAAATTAAGATTCATGATGTAAAGCAAGCAATAATCACATATTAATCAAATAGTTACCAAATGATCTTTCCTTAAGCTAAGCCAAAGCCACAAGAGAAACAATGCATGGAAAAGACACCTTTCTCTCTAATATTAATTATATGTGAAAAGAGGATTACTTCAAGAACAATCAGAAATATTTTGCGAAGGTAATCACTTACAAGAGAGTTGTAAACAATAAGAGAGGTACAGACACACTGTGAAGACATCAATCATGTGAAGCATTGTTATGGTTTCTATGTGAGATGTCCCCCAAAAGCTCGTGTGTAAGATAATGCAAGAAGGCTTAAATGAGAAATGATTGGGTTATGATTAACCCAATCAGTGAATTAATCCTCTGATGGGATTAATTGAGTGGTAACTGAAGGTTGGTTGGGTGTGAAGGAAGTGGATTATTGGGGGAAATGCCTTTGGGCTATCTATTTTGTATCTGGTGAGTGGAGTCTCATCATGTGATCATCAGGTGAGCTGCTTCCCTCCGCCACACTCTCCAGCCATGATGTTCAGCCTCACCTTACACATAGAGGAATAGAGCCTGCTGTCTATGGACTGAGACCTCTGAAATTATGAGTTCCAAATAAACTTTTTCTCCTCGACAATTATTCTTGTCAGATATTTTAGTCATGACAATGAAAGCGCTGACTAAAACAACTCCGAACATAATTCAGAAAATTCTGCATTCTAATGAGTTCTAAGTCCAAAACTTGAAGCAGGATTCAAAGAAGAATATGATAAATGCAAAAGAAAAATTTTAGATGCTGAAAAGTGGAAAATCATATGGCCTCATGCAAATATAGTTTTTTTATTTAAAATATTGCAAAAGTATATTAATATACTTTTTCTAATCACAGGTTAAAAGTCAGACTCCAAACACCCATGTAATTTTTTCTATGAAGTATTCTCCCATGTAAAATTTATCTACACCTTAAATATACTAATTTGAGGTGGCTTCTTATCAAAACTATAAAAAAAAAACTATCTGGAAGACAATACATAAGATTCTGATTTTTGTCATGAATATCAAATTCAAAATAAAAGTAAAGTGAAATGTAAGGATCTTTCATTTGAAGAAGTCACAAAGATTTCCTTTCTTATCTTCGTCCTTCTCTTGCTTCTCTTCAGACATTGGGTAGCCATGACACAAGGAAATGGCACTGAAGTGACTGAATTCTACCTTCTGGGATTTGGTGCCCAAGGTCAGTTTCAGAGCATCCTCTTCATTGTGTTTCTCATGATCTATGTGACGTCCATGCTGGGTAATACTGGAATGATCCTACTCATCAGGACAGATGCCAGGCTCCAAACACCCATGTACTTTTTTCTACAACATTTGGCCTTTGTTGACATCTGTTACACGACTGCTATCACTCCCAAGATGCTGCAAAACGTCATCACAGAAAACAAGTCCATATCATTTGGTGGATGCTTAATGCAATTACTGGTCTATGCAACCTTTGCGACCAATGACTGCTACCTCCTGGCAGCTATGGCAGTGGACCGTTATGTAGCCATCTGTAAGCCTCTTCACTACTCCATCATCATGTCTCGGACAGTCTGCCTCCAGATGGTAGCTGGTTCATACCTCATGGGAACAATAAATGCCTCTGTACACACCGGCTTTACTTTTTCACTATCTTTCTGTAGGTCCAACAGCATCAATCACTTTTTCTGTGATGTCCCCCCAATTCTCATCCTATCATGCTCGAACACTGACATCAACATCCTGGTACTTACTGTGTTTGTGGGATTTAACTTGATGTTCACTGTGTTGGTCGTCATCTTCTCCTACATTTACATCATGACCACCATCCTGAAGATGTCTTCTACTGCAGGGAGGAAGAAGACCTTCTCCACGTGTGCCTCCCACCTCACAGCTGTCACCATATTCTATGGCACCCTCGCTTACATGTACTTACAGCCTCATTCTGAGAATGCCCAGGAGAATATGAAAGTGGCCTCTGTATTTTATGGCATTGTCATTCCCATGTTGAACCCCCTGATCTACAGCCTGAGAAACAAGGAGGTGAAAGAAGCTTTAAAAATGGTGGGCAAAAAGCTCTTTTAAGTTGGATCCAAATTGTTCAAATTCAGCCCACCAAAGCACCCAGTAGAAGCATGTTACCACCCTTTAATGATTTAGAAAGTCCAAGTGTGTTAACATGTTCAGCTCTTAAATCCAGGATACCGTATCAACACATAAGATGCTAGAATGTAAGAAATAGTCTAACAACACTCCTGAGACTCATTTTCTCTGGAGTATAATTTGAAAACCATAATCTTCATAAAGAAGACTTTAGAGAGATGGTGAAAAATATTAAGGACTTTATGTAATGCTTACAAAGTATTTTTTCAAATATACATTAAATGGCTAGAAAAATTAAATTTGCTTGAATAGTGTCAGTACTAACATTGGAGTTTATTGATTTCCCCTGCTTTAAAAAAAAGTTTCCTAAATTTTCTACTGTGAGGTCCTTTGTAAATTCTGTTGCAATTATGGTACAACTCTGAATGTGAAATTAATGTATTTCCTTACATATCATCTTGTGACTCAAGCTATCACTTGTATACAACATTCTTATATTTGTTACATCACATACCACATAGGAACACTTATTTCTGTCAACAATGACCCTCTTTATTCCCATTCCATCACTTTCTTTCCTTGGGAAAGGGAACTCTGAATAACAGTTCTATTCCTATCCAGTGGCGGTAACTTAGAAAGAGATGGATCTGAACACTTGCCAGTAATTATTCATTTACAACCATTTTGTTCAAACAAATAAGGTTAAACTACAGAAACTCCATGGGAATTCAAACATAGGTCAAGAGATCTTTGAGTCAAAGAAAGAATATTTGGCAGGATAGCTTTAGTACACAGATAGGACCTGACTTCATAATGGTGTGCAAGCAATGAAGGAAAGCACCAGCTGTCATTTTCATAACTTACCACACAATTTTAGATTCCTTCCCAGAGTCAATTGCTTTCACCTGACACTTTAATCAAGCTACTATTCATCCTGCCATAGTGTATATATGAGAAAACACTCAAGCTGAATCTCTGTTAAGACTAGAAGTGCACTCTTGCATCCCAAGCCTCAAGTGTCTGGAATTTATTACATATTTGTTAAAATAGTTGTACAATCAGGGAACAAGGAATGTTCACAGAAAATGTGGATCTGTCCATTAAATGGGAAAATATATAATCCATCTATATAATAGTTCAGTTTGGCAATCTATTCTTATGGAACCATGTGTTTTATAAGCACTTACTAGAACCATCAACTGCTTCTTAACATTATTGTGAAGGCCCAAGTCTCCAATTAGTACTTGAAGTCAAAAGGGGTGGGGGAGTGGGGGCAAAAGGAGGTACTGGTTAATTTTCTGTGCATGTATATATGTATGTCACAATGAATCCAACTATATCATATAATTGCTATGCATCAATAAAAATGTTTTAAAAGAATTTGAAATTAATCTGAAAAAGCTACTTTTATAACAATATCAATCTAAACTCAGAGAAAAACATGGCATCATGTATAGAACACTTTGGGATACCCATGGCCTACAGAGGAGAGTATTCACATTTACTGAAAGAAGAAAATATTTGTCATTCCATACGTGAATTCATTGTTGTGAAAAATATAGCTGGTTGTCTATATACTATCCATTCTTGTTTTCCTTCCTAAATGAACTCTAATATTTGATGGAGTAATGCTTCCAGAAACAAATAGTTGATATCCCATACTCTATTGCAGCTAGTGCAACATGTGTCTTAGTTTCCATTCCTGAGACATGGACTTGAGTAAAGGTCATGATTTGGGATGTGTAGAGAAGAATTAAGCTCGCCTCAAGAAAAGTCTGGCCATGTCATCAGCTACTGGGAAGTGGTCCGTAACTGAAGGATTCTCCTGCCAGATAGGAATTCCAGTGTTGGCCTGGAGGATTTTGCTACTGCACAGTCCAACACAATGAATTATGATGGGAATTTGAAGGTATTTATATCAATTTCATGCTTCAGAGGAATTGGAGACAGAAGATATTATCTGATCTCCCAGAGTAGTTTGGATCTAAGGATCAGCCACATGGCCAGTATGTCCTCAAGCTTCAATAAGAACTGGACACCAAAAACTCAATGTGTTCCCTGGGTTAGTAATACTCCATGAATATTGCCTGAACTGACACCAAGACAGCAATGTGTCCCTGAGTATGGAAGAAGTTTCATGTGAGGACCAGTCCCAGACTTCACTCTGTGTCTTTCTTACTTTTATTGGCACTAACTTTATTCTTCTGCTATAGGAAAACTGAACCTGTGCGTATAGTGATTTCCTGATGTCTTCCTCTGGGATCTATATCAAATATGCTATCAAATTACAAATGACAGTATAATTTGTAAACAGCAGTAATTCCTTTCTCACAATTCTGGCAGCTAGAGGTCCAAATTCACGATGGCAACAGGATCTAGTGAGGGAACTCTTCCTGGTTGGACCCAGTCAACATCTAAATGTGTCCACACTGGCAGAATAAAAGGGCTATAGAGTTCTCCATCCATCCTCATACTTAATTATCTCTCTCCTTACATACTTATTTTTTTTCTTACATCTTTTTAGTTATATACAACATCAGGTCCAACCCTGACATTATCACAAAAGCACGGAAAACATCTTTATCCAATTCGGTCTCCAGCACAATCCTCCCTGCCACGCCCCACTCCCCTCTCTCCACCTCTCCAACCCCCTGACCCTTCTTCAATCCACTTACACACATTTTAACTAATTAGGTATGACCAATGGATAGACCTAATGCTGGGACCCACCATGCCACATTCCTGCATGCACATAGGATAGTTTGGTCAGATTCATTCCACAAATTCATTTCCTTTTCCTATCTCTTATCCCTCCTACTCAATCCCCTTTGTCTACTGATCTTTTATCTATTTACATATAATTTCCCATCCCTTTTTTTTCTTTCTCTCTCTTTTTCTTGTTTTTTATCCTCCCCACCCCACCCCTTATTTTGGATTAGATTTTGCATATCAGAGAAAACATTCAACGTTTGAGTTTTGGTGACTGGCTTATTTCACTTAGCATGATAGTCCCCAGATCCATTCATTTACTGGAAAATTCCATCATGTCATTCTTTGTTATGACTGTATAGTGCTCCAAAGGGTGTGTGTGTGTGTGTGTGTGTGTGTGTGTGTGTGTGTGTGTCACTTTCTCCTTGTGTATTTATTAAAGGCTTAAGCCTAGCAAGTTTATAGCCCAACAAAATTCAAGGTCTCTTATTTCACAGATAGTTACTTTAGATATTTTGATGTTGTGAAGTGAACTGGGAATAAATGTTATTATAGTGTAGGACTGATTTTCTAAATATATGTTTACAGAAAAAATAGAAAGAAGCAATTTTGAGAAATATTTTTCAACAAATAATAGCCAACATAATATTATAAAATATATTCATATAATAATATCTCTATTTGTTATACTGTGGACAATATGCCCTTAAATTTAGGTTAGATCAATAAATACTGGTGAGGTTGTGGGGAATAAGGTACACTCATGCATTGTTGATGGAACTGTAATTTGTGCAATTGCTTTGGAAAGCAGTATGGAGATACCTCAAAAGACTAGGAATGGACTCACTATATGACCCAGCTATACTACGCCTTGGTATTTATCCAAAAGAACTAAAATCATCATACTATATTGATACATTTATGCCAATGTTTATAGCAGCACAATTCATAATATCCAAGTATGCAACCAGCCTAGGTGCCCATCAGTAGTTGAATGGATAACGAAAATGTGCAACATATACACAGTGAAGTTTCACTCAGCCTTAAAGAAGAATAAAATTATAGTTTTTGCTTGTAAATGGATGGAACTGTAGAACTTCATGTTAGAGAAATAAGTCAGACTCAGAAAGTCCAGGGTCAAATGTTTTCCTTCATATGTAAAAGCTAGGGGAGAAATAAGAAATTTTTTAAAGGGATCTCATAAAAATAGAAGGAAAAAGAGTAGACTAGAAGAAATGGATTTGGAAGGAGGGAGGAAGAATGAGAAAAGGGAGGAGATGTAAAATGAAATTGAACAAATTCTGCTGTAAATATATGAACATATAACAATGATTTGCACTTTTATGTATAACTACAATACATCAATTTTAAAATATTAATTAATAGAAGAACCACAAATAGAATAGAGGAAGGGATTGGGGGTAGGAAAGAGGAAAGGGAATAGTACGGAGAACTGAATTGGAACAAATTATGTTATGTGCATTTGTGAATACATCAAAATGAACCTCACAATTATGTATGTCTATAATGCACTAATGAAAATGTTTTCAAATTTTAGGTTAGATTTAGATTTCTTTTTTCAGAAAGTCATGTTCTTTCCTAATTAGTGACAAAATTTATCTAAACCTGAACACATGTCCTTTGACATAGAAAAAGATGCTCAACCTGATTTATAACGCAAATTTTTTTAAGTTCTTATTAAAGAATAAATGACATGAAAAAGAACTCTCCTCCCCAGGCATTACAGTAACATTGAAAGCCAAAGTCCTCTCTAGAAAGTGTAAATTTAGTCCTGACACTCAACCTGATTCATAACAATAAAAAAAAAGCAAAGTTGTCAAACAACACATGACATTAGAAATAATTGTCCTGTCTAAAAATAAACTAACACACAAAAAAAGTTGTTCTGTCTGGAAAACGTACATTTTCTTCAGCCAATTACGACTAGTAATCATTGTTTTTCCAATTCCATCTCTGGAACCTCAGATACCAAGGGAATGAGTATAGGTCCCTGAGGTCGCAGCTATAAGCTCCCTGGTGGGGAAGAACCACAGAGAGAGCCCTCCATGGGCATTCAGCCTGCACCAGCTACAGAAAGAGATTCTGGAGGCAACTCTGGTGTAAGTACAACAGGGCAATTCCCATTTTCAACAGCAACTGTGTAGCACTATCATGTGTGCAGGAAGCAGCAAGGCACCAGGGTCAGAGTTGCAGTTCCAGCATGTCTCGCCCCAGGACCAGGACTCAGCTAATCCCAGGTGATGTGATGGAAAGGCATTGAGGGGTTTCAATCTGGCCAAGGGTTGCTCAGGAAAGAATGTGAATGAACAAATAATTGAATCGACCAATCAGTCGATCAACCAACCAACACTAAATGTGCTTAACACAACTTCTGCATGTGGCGTTTGGCCATAGGGTGAGCACTCTGTATGCGCTGTGCTGTGAGGTCTTTGTAGCTTTGCCAACTTGAACCTCACATCACTTCAATCCAGGTGCTGTATTTTCCTCTTCATTTTTCTTTACTTTTTATTTTGAAATACTCATAGATTCACAGGAAGTTGCACAAACAGTGCCAAGAGTTCCTCCGAAACTTCCACCCACTTTTACATCTTGTTTAATTCCACTATGACAACAAAAGCAGGATTTTGATATTAGTGTTGTGTGTGTGTGTGTGTGTGTGTGAGAGAGAGAGAGAGAGAGAGAGAGAGAGAGAGTGTGTTTGTGTGTTTGTGTGTGTGTCTTTGTCATTTTATCACTTGTGCAGACTTGTGTAATGATCAAGGAATAATGATCAAGGTATAGACTCTTCCACCCCACATCTCAGATCCTATACAGATTTTTCTCACAGTGCCCCTTATGTTCCTACCACCTCCTTCCACCTGCAACCTCTAGAACTTGTTCTCTATCTCTACAATTTTGTCATTTTAATAATGTTTACAATGAAATCATGTGTGACTATTGAAAGTTAACTTTGTTTTTGTTCTGCCCAATGCCAGAAAGCTGTCAGGTTTTCTCTAAGTGATGTAGACCCTATTGGTTGGTGGTGAGTTCTTTGTCTTTGCTCACCTTCTGTCTACATGGTCCCTATGTGACTAAGAGGAGAATGTTAAATTCCCCAGTAATAATTGTGGACTGCCTTTTCCCCTCTTACATTTTATCAGTTTGAGCTTTACATTCATTGTAGCTCTTCAGTTTGGTCCCCACACATTCAGGATTGTTATTTCTTCTTGGAGGATTAACATTTTTATCATTATGTAACAGCCCTCTTTGTCCAGGTGATTTTCTTACCTGTGAAGTCTGTGCTATCTGATATTAAGATAGCCACCACTTCAATCTTTGGATTAATTTCTGTATCGTATGTATTTTCCTTGTGTTTACTTTTGAGCTACAAATATTATATTTAAATGATTTTCTTGTTCACGGCTTATAATAGTATAATATTTTCTACCTACTCCACAAAACTCTTAATTGGTAATAAGGGAAGGAATAGGGAAAGATGAAAGAACATGGAGATGGCAAAAAAACTGGCAAATATAATACACTTTTATTCTTCTCTTAATTTCTCTAAGTTATATTTGACTGTTGCAGGAAAATTTTTAATATTTTCTAATGTGGTTCTCAATATACATAGAGCAAATACTTAAGACAAACATATTAAAATGAAAGCCAGAAAGGGATTTAAAAAGGAAGTAAAGTTTCTATGCCATTTCAAAAGGAAACATGCAAAAAATAATGATATACTTAAAATACCTCGAGCAGCCACTAAAATAGATATACAAACACGTACACAAACCACTAGAAATAAATCAATGTGGAATTCTAAAATGCCTTCAAGTGAACCATAGGAAAGAAAGGAAGGAAGGAAAGAAAGAAAAAAAAACAAGTAAACAAGGAAAGGGACCAGAGGGAGAGAGGAAGGGAAGATGAGGGGAGATCCTGGAAAACAAAATAAAATATACCATATTATGCTTTGTGCATGTAGAAATATTATACAACAAAACCCACTGTAATATAATTATGCACCAATAAAATTTTAAATTATAATAAAATAAAATTCCAAACTTAAGAGGCAACATGAGTAGCAAGGGATCTTTTTTATAACAATAAGAGTCATGAATTTCTAGTATAAAAATTAAAAAATTTTTTTCATATGTTTGAAAAGGAAAGTTCTATCTCACCCACACCTAGGGAAACTTAACTCTAAATGGCTAAGTGTGCACAATTCCTGATCTTTATCAATGAATATATAGAATGAAATAGTGAGTTTTATTGAGAAAAAAAATGTTTGATTATTAAAAATGGTAAAATTCTATGAAAATAATTCCATCACACATATACACATAATATAAATCAAAATATAGGGCTGATGATATAACTCAGTTGGCAGAGTGCTTTTCTTGCATGCACAAAGCCCTAGGTTCAATCCCCAGCACCACACACACACACACATACACACACACACACACATACACACACACATAATCAAAATATAAATGACATCCAATTTTTAAATCCCTTACATGTACTTCTATACATTCCTATTTATCTATCATGAAGGTAATAATTGTATATATATAACTTGACATTATATATTTATATAAATATATTATGCATACCTAGTATGTATAATATAAATTATATAGTATATGTTTACCCCAAGTGATCTTTTCCTCTTTATTTTTTCTTCAGATACAAGACGAACCCCTTTTTATATGTTTACATTGATAAACCAAGGAAGTTCTAGTGTCATAAGTAAGCTACTGACTATCATCAACAGCTATCACCCAAATACATTTTTTTTCATTTATATGAATTTCGTTATTATGAAGTGTGATATTCTGCTCTGTCAACACAAAATTCTGTGTTGCACACAGTCATCCCAGAACCCAGCCTGAAGAGGACCACAATAAGCAACACAAGGAGGGCTACCAAAATTACCAAAATTAGGTAATGTGTATACACACACACACACACACACACACACACACTTTAATATATATATAAATATATATGTATATGTACAGGAGACATATTAAATATTAATATTTGCATGTGAATATGAATATTTGAAAATTAAATATGAATATTTGAAAATGATAAATATTTTTGTTTTTATTATTTCTCATGCAATAGACGACATAAATACTAAAGTTGATGTGTATTTAAATTAAATATTACACTTATTTATACTAAAACTCAATTTAACTTGTTATCCTTTGTTTTATCTGGCAACCCTGTCTCATGATTTGCAAAGACTCTCCTAATTGCCAATATCCAACTAACAGCTCAGGTAGAAATGGAATAGAAAGATATCTTGTAACCATTTTCATAGGTACAGGGGTGAGAAGGCTGTTTCAGGCCTAGATGTAGCATACATTGCTTTTTCTTATGCTACATTGAGCAGAACCACGAAGTCATAACCAACCTCACAAAGCAAGTTTGGTTGGATATCTACCTGCATTTCCAGAAGAAAAGATGAAGATACTTATGGGTAGAAAGCCAATTTCTGCAGTACATAGCCATGGTCTGTTACACATTACTCACCAACAAGCATTGCCAAGAAATATAGAAAGAATTATTTAAGACACCAAACCAGACAGTTTGAGGGCTTAACACTACATAAAAATCAGTCATGATTACATCTCAGCTGTATACCCAATGGGGCAAAGAAGTATACAGGTAGCGAAAAACAAAGATATTCATGATGTAAAATAAGCTATAACCATATATTAATCAAATAGTTACATGATCTTTCCTAGCTAAGCCAAAACTACAAGAGAAATAATACTATGGAAAAGGCAACTTTCTCTCTCCCTTAATTATATGAATCAAAAGGATTATCTCGGGGATAATCAGAAAAATTTTGTGAAGGTAATCGCTTAAAAGAGAGTTGTAAAATAGAAGAGAGGAACAAACACAATACGAAGCCATCAATCGTGAGAACTATTGTTGTGGTTTGGATGTAAGATGTCCCCCAAGAGCTCATGTGTAAGACAATGCAAGAAGGTTTAAAGAAGAAATTATTGGGTTAACCAATCAGTGAATTAATGCCCTGATGTGATTAACTGAGTGGTAACTGAAAGCTTGTAGGGTGTGCCTAGAGGAGGTGAGTCATTAGGGGCATGCCTTTGGGTTATATATTTTGTATCCGATGAGTGGAGTCTCTCTGTCTGCTGCCTGATAATCATGTGAGCTGCTTCCCTCTGCCATACTTTTCCGCCATGCGGTTCAGCCTCCTCTTGAGCCCAGAGGAATGGAGTTAACTGTCTATGGACTGAGACCTCTAAAACCCTGAGCCCCAAATAAGCTTTTCCTCCTCTACAATTGTTCTATCAAGAATTTTAGTCACTGCAGCAAAAAAGCTGACAAACACAACCATGAACATAACTCAGAAAATTCTTCATTCCATTGAGTTCTAACGTCAAAAGTTTGAATCAGGATTAAATGACAAGAATGATAAATGCCTGCGAAAAATTGTAGACTGCTGAAAAACTGGAAAATTTTATTGCTTCATGCAAATATAGATACTTTTTTAAAATAATGGAAAAGTATTTTAATATTTTTTTATTCATATGAATTTTTCTTAATCACAGGTTAAAAGTTGGTCTTCCTCTCTGAAGCATTCTCCACTGTAAAATTTATCTACAGCTTGAATACACTGGTTTGTGATGGCTCCTTGGCAAAACTATAGAAAAATTATATGGAAGACAATAAACCAGCTTCTGATTTTGTCATGAACATCAAAAATTTTTTTAAAAAAGTAATGTGAAATGTAAAGATCTTTCATTTGAAGAAGTCACAAAGATTTCCTTTCTTATCTTCGTCCTTCTCTTGCTTCTCTTCAGACATTGGGTAACCATGACCCAAGGAAATGGCACTGAAGTGACTGAATTCTACCTTCTGGGATTTGGTGCCCAAGGTCAGTTTCAGAGCCCTCTGTATTTTTTAAAATTTTCTACCATGTCACTGAATATATTAAATAAGATTTTTTGATTAGGGTGGGCCAGTAAAATATCCCATGTAATGTAGACACATGAGGTTTGGATATTTATTTTTAATGGGTTGGATAGCCTTGTCCACATATATTTGGCATATGGTGGGGCTATTAGCCATTCCCTGCGGCAGTTTATTGTTAGAGGAACTGAAAAAGCAAACCTGGGGCATCCAGAGGATGTAGGGGAATAGAAAAGAAGCAATCCTTTATATCAAGAACTAATAACATGGAAATTTTTTGGAATAGCTATAGGATTCGGAAGTCCAGGTTGAGTAGGGCCCATGACTTGCATGGTTTTATTAATTTGTCTAAGATCATGTAATAATCGCCATTTTTCCTGATTTTTTCTTGATCACAAATATGGGGGAATTCCAGGGAGAGGTGGAATGTTCTATATGTCCTGCTTTTAATTGTTCCTTAACTAGTAGGTGGGCCGCTTGTAATTTCTCTTTAGATAGGGGCCACTGAGGGACCCACACTGGCTTATCAGAAAGCCATGGTATTTTCAAAATTATTTTCTCAGTGGCCCCAAAGAAAAATGTCTTTTTCCTATATGATTAATGATTTCTTTTAGGGTTAAGCTTGCCCTGTACTTTTTGATGATTTCTTTTAGGGTTAAGATTACCCTGTTGTTTTTACATTTAACACCTGCAGGTTTGGTTGCAAGGTGTACTCCCATTTGTTGTAAAATATCTCTTCCCCATAAAGTAACCGGTAGATTAGGTAAAACATAAGGCTGAAATGTGCCTTTATGTCCTTCATCATCCTCCCATTTTAAAATTACCGCACTTTTTTCTGGGAGGTTATTATATCCCAAGCCTCTTAAACTGGTTGAAGCTTTTTGTAGAGGCCAGTGTTTGGGCCATTGACGTAAATTAATGATGGAAGAATCAGCTCCAGTATCTATAAGACCCTCCATTTCTATTCCTTGGATTTCTATATTTTACACATAGGCCTCCTTGTACAGTCCCGAACCCAGCAAACCATGGGTTTCGAATCAGTGGAACAAAATCCTCTATTGTTCCTATTTAGAGGCATATTCATTTTAAATGAATTATGTAAATTTGGAAGGAGGAGCAGCTGAGCAATTCTATCTCCCTGATTAATAGAACTTATACTTTGGGGTGAGCTAAGCATTATTTTTATTTCCCCTTTATAGTCTGAGTTTATTACGCCTGGGGTCACTTGCAAACCTAATAAGCTTTCAGGACTTTGCCCGATAATAAGTCCTACAGTCCCTGAGGGAAGAGGTCCCCTGACTCCTGTGGGAATCAGTTGAACCCCCATTTCAGGTGTTAACACTATTCGGGCGGTGGAACAGAGGTCTAATCCTGCATTTCCTCCTGTTCCTCTGGCGAGGGAGTGGATGGGTAATAGGGATTGTGTCGGGGAAGCATCTGAGTGGATGCTTGAGGATACTCCTCCTCCAATGCCTCGTACATTTGTGGGCCCCGGGGGCATTGGGCCCCGTGCCCTGTTTTTTGAATTCCTGAACAAAGGATTTCCATGGATGTCAAATTTTGAATAGCATTTATTGGCCCAATGATTTCCTTTCTTACACCTGGGGCAGCAACCTGGAGTACGGTATGAATTTGGTCTTATTTCTCTTTGGGGATTTTGCCTAGAATAGCCTGATTGATTATGATAATTTGCCTAGAATATCCTGATTGATTATAATGTCTATGTTGAGCCCTTGTAAAATTTTGAGGGGCAGCATCTCTCACAGCTGCTGCAATCACATTCCCTGTGACAAAGGCATCATTTACATCTTTACATAGTTGTATATATATGGAAAGATCCTTTTTATTTTTCCATGGCCTGATGACTTCCTGGCAATATTTATTAGCATTTTCGTACGCTAATTGAATAACTAATGGCATAACTTGATCAATGTCTCCAAAAACTCTACCTGCAGTTCTCAAAAGTCTATCAGCAAATTCAGCATATGGTTCATTAGGTCCTTGAATTACTTTGGACAAGCTACCTTGTAGATCCCCAGGTCCTTGTACAGTTTTCCATGCCTTTAAGGCAGCTGCATTTATCTGAGCATATACTCCTGGGGTATAATGTTTTTGATCCTGTATGTCTGCGAATTGCCCTTCTCCTGTGAGCATTTCTATATTATGGTCTCCAAACCCCGCATCTGCATTTCTTTTAGCTGTTTCTATACAAAGTTCCTGAAATTGCGATCGCCAAACCAAGTATTGTCCCCCACTTAATGTTGCTTTACATAGACGTTTCCAGTCTGCGGGGGTTAAGCTAAAGGTGTTAAGGGACTCCAATATACTCAACGTGAAAGGAGCTTGGGGTCCATAAGTCATTACTGCCTCTTTGAGATTTTTTATTGTTTTTGAAATCTATTGGCTGGTGGCCCCTCTGTCCATTTTCATATTCAAATACTGGCAGTTCCCAATGTATCTGTGAGTTACCCTCGAGAGCGCATAAGCGCTCAGAAAGACTTTTTATTTCTATTTCTAGGGTATGCAAACGTCTAGTGATACCCTTCATATTTTCTGTAATCGATTTCACCCATGGGGGAGTAGAGGACACAAGTTCCTCCACTTGATGATCCCTTATCTTGGTCTTCCTTAATTTCCTTTTATTCATTTTCTCAAAATCACCTTTAGTTAATTCCTCCTCACTACTACTACTCTCATTGGTCCTAACTGACTCAGTAACATCCTGAGTCCCAGGTTCAATTGAGACCATGTATCCTTGAAATATCTCTAATAAATCTTGAATAGCTTTAGCAGCTCGGATCTTTGTAATTTTGGGGACACTTCTAATACTCTCCTTACTGGTCTTAGTTGACTCAGCGGAATCTACGCTTTTATGATTGCCTTCACTGTTTTCTAAATCCTCCTCACTAACGGCAGACTCATCCATATCAAAGAATTCATCAAGAGCCTCGTACACTTGGGTCTTAGTTATTTTCGAACCCATTTTAACCGCTCTGACTAGAGACTCCTGCGAGGTTTCTCAGTTCTTACCTGCCGTGCTGAATTCCCCGTACGGGCCACCAACTGTTAGCCGCCGGAAAGGGATTGCAGCCTGGAACGGCAGCGCCGCGGGAAGGAGTCCGGAGACAGGATGGAGACGAAAAAATTCTTTAATCTTTCTGTCTCTGTCTCTTGTAATTTCTAAACACTACATACACACTCTCACAAGAAACCAACCACGTACTCTTACAAGAAACTACAATGTATCTATACAATAGCGATAACCCTGTCCTTTCACTCTCACAAGAAACCAAGCCACGTACTCTTACAAGAAACTACAATGTATCTATACAATAGCGATAACCCTGTCCTTTCTCTCTCTGGTCTCATCCCATGCGCCCGAGCAGGAATGGTGCTTGCTCGATCTGCCGAGTCACTCCTCAAATCTCTCGAGATCTTGGGCCAAGTCCCGTGAGACTACGGAAGGCGACAATGCCCAAAAATGTCAATCTGCTGAGTCATTGCTCAAATCTCTCGAGATCCTGGGCCAAGTCCCGTGAGACTACGGAAGGCGACAATGCCCAAAAATGTCTATGGCCCATAGTCAACCGCAATCTTAGCTATCTCCCCAAACAGGGCTCCTGCACCTCTTCATTGTGTTTTCTCATGATCTATGTGACATCCATGCTGGGTAATACTGGAATGATCCTACTCATCAGGACAGATGCCAGGCTCCAAACACCCATGTACTTTTTTCTACAACATTTGGCCTTTGTTGACATCTGTTACACGACTGCTATCACTCCCAAGATGCTGCAAAACGTCATCACAGAAAACAAGTCCATTATCATTTGGTGGATGCTTAATGCAATTACTGGTCTATGCAACCTTTGCAACCAGCGACTGTTACCTCCTGGCAGCTATGGCAGTGGACTGTTATGTAGCCATCTGTAAGCCTCTTCACTATTCCATCATCATGTCTCGAACAGTCTGCCTCCAGATGGTAGCTAGTTCTTACCTCATGGGAACAATAAATGCCTCTGTACAAACAGGTTTTACTTTTTCACTGTCCTTCTGCAGGTCCAACATAAATCATTTTTTCTGTGATGTCCCAATTCTTACCCTTTCATGCTCCAACACTCACATCAACTTCATGCTGATTTTGATCTTTGTGGGATTTAACTTGACGTTCACTGTGTTGGTCGTCATCTTCTCCTACATTTACATCATGACCACCATCCTGAAGATGTCTTCTACTGCAGGGAGGAAGAAGACCTTCTCCACGTGTGCCTCCCACCTCACAGCTGTCACCATATTCTATGGCACCCTCGCTTACATGTACTTACAGCCTCATTCTGAGAATGCCCAGGAGAATATGAAAGTGGCCTCTGTATTTTATAGCATTGTCATTCCCATGTTGAACCCCCTGATCTACAGCCTGAGAAACAAGGAAGTGAAAGAAGCTTTAAAAGTGGTGGGCAAGAAGCTCTTTTAGGTTGGATCCAAATTGTTCTGATTCAGCACATCAAAGTATCCAGTAAAGATGTGTTAGCGCAATTCACTAATTCAAAAATTGAAAACATTCAGGTTTTAAATCAGGGCTTACCCTTATTGATACAAAATATCTTAGATGTAAGAAATATCCTCAGACCTCTTCTGAGACTCATTTACTCTGTAAATCAATGGAAGATAAATAATCCTTGTGGAGAATGATTTATGGATAAAAATGAAATATTAAGAAATGTGTATAAACTTTGTAAAATATCGTTTTAAATATTTTTCAAACATGCTTTTAATGGCTACAAAAATCCCTAACTTTCCATAATAAAAAAAAAATGTAAACTCATTTTCCTCATCTTTAAACAATTTCACTATATTACCTACAATAAAGTCTTTTGTATATTCTGTTCAAATGATTACACAAACCTCAATGTAAAATAAATAAATTCTCTATAAATCATATTTTGACTCAAGCTATCCTTTTAACCTAATATTCCCATGTTGTTACATTCCCTGGTGATAGATGGGCTACCCTCCCCCCTCCCAGAGTTTTCCACATCCTTAGAGAAGCAATCTTGTAGGATGTTTCTTCCCTGGACAGGATGTTTCTTCCCCAGGCAGGATGTTTCTTCCCCAGGCAGGATGTTTCTTTTCCCTGGGCAAGAGCCAATAGGCTTAAAGGTTGCCCTGTTCTAGGGGCAAAGAGCCAATGGCGTTGGGGTAGCTCTGGTGCACCTCCCACCAGAAATCCCTATATAGGGCCCTGTTCTAGAGACTCAGAACACACACACAGACACACAAAGACAAAGACACACAGAGACACACAACATCAGCTTGTCGCTGCTGAGAGGAGGAAGCCACTCAGACACATCAGCTCAACCCTGTGGAGAGGAGGAAGCCACTGCAACAGCTCCAGACCCATCACCTCCAGTCGACGGCAGCTGCCCCAGCCGGCAACTCCAGACCCATCGCCTTCAGCCCGATGGCCGCTCCCAGCTGACAGCTCCAGCCTCCAGTCAGACAGCAGCTGCTTTAGCCGATAGCTCCAGAGATCCTAGCCGGTGCGACCAAGCACCCACCTTCTGTCCAGAGCTTGCACACTCCCTCTCCCTGACTCCCCCTCTCCCACCAGAGCTTGCACACTCCCTTCTCCCTGACTCCCCTCTCGCAGCACCTCTTCGACCTTCAACCGGAACACCTCTTCTTCGGTTTTGCTACCAGCCACGAAGGCTGTTGAATAAATCTCTTGGCTGCACGGCTGTCCCTAGTGTGATGTTTTGCCCTTCATCTGGCACTTGAATACACTTATTTCTGTTATAAGTTACCCTTTTCAGACTCATCCCATCCATTTCTCCCTAGGGAAAGGGAACTCTTGCAAACATTTTCTATTTCCATCTCCAGTCCAGGTAATCTAGAAATAGCTACATCTAAACACCTACCAGTGATGATTCATTTACAAAAGCTATACTGATTTTTTTTTTTTTTCAGATAAATGCTACAGAAACTCAATAGGAATGTAGGCCAAGAGCCCTTTGAGTCAAGACAAAGAACAGATAGCAGAAAAGCTTTAGTGTACAGATTGTACTTCATACCATAATGGTGTGCAGGCAACAAAAGGAAGTACTTGTGGTCATTTTCATGCCTACCTCAAAATGGTAAGCTCCTACTCAGAGAAAGCTTATTTTTCGATGACACCCTGATTAGGACATGTTTCATCCTGCCATACATGAAAATTATAGAAACACTTAAATTGAATCTCTGTTAAGAGATTCCTTATTATGCCTCCAGCATCTATTAGTGTCAGGAATTCTCTAAGTATCAATTAGAATGGGTTTTGAATAGGTGAACAGAGAATACACATAGAAAAGTTGAAGGTGTCCATGAAATGAGGAAGTTTATCATCTACAGTCCAGCACAGTAAGCTGTTCTTATGGCAACCCATGCTTTTAAAAAGTGTAAGTTTAGAATGTAAGGAAAGAAATATGATATCATACACCAAATAGTTTGGAATGGGAATAGCATGGAGCAAAGAATAGCTACATATGCTGAAATACAAAGAATTAATAACCATTCCATGTGTGGCAAAACACAGTTGGTTGTTTATGCACAATGATAGATGGGCTACCCTCTCCGCCAGAAGTTTCCATATCCTGAGCAAAGCAACCTTGTTTCGTTTTCCGGGCAAGATGTTTCTTCCCCGGACAGGATGTTTCTTTTTCCCTGGCAGGAGCCAATAGGCTTAAATGTTGCCCTGTTCCAAGGGCAAAGAGCCAATGGCGTTGGGGTTGCTCTGGTGCACCCCCCACCAGAAATCCCTATATAGGGCCCCGTTTGAGAGACTCAGAAGACAATAGCTAGTCGCTGCTGAGAGGAGGAAGCCAAGAACACAATAGCTCATCCCTGTGGAGAGGAGGAAGCCACGGCACCAGCTCCAGACCCACCACCTTCAGCCTGACAGCAGCTGCCCCAGCTGACAGCTCCAGACCCACTGCCTTCAGCCCGACAGCAGCTCCCCAGCCGACAGCTCCAGCCTCCAGCCAGACAGCAGCTGCCCCAGCCGCCAGTTCCAGAGATCCCAGCCAGCGCGACCAGACACCCACTTTCTGTTCAGAGCTTGCACACTCCCCTCTCCCTGACTCCTTTCTCCCACCAGAGCTTGCACACTCCCCTCTCCCTGACTCCTTTCTCCCACCAGAGCTTGCACACTCCCTTCTCCCTGACTCCCCTCTCCCAGCACCTCTTCGACCTCCAATCAGCCACAAAGGCTGTTGAATAAATCTCTTGGCTGCACGGCTGTCCCCAGTGTAATTTTTGCCCTTCAATAGGAATGTAGTTTGAGTCAAGACAAAGAACAGATAGCAGAAAAGCTTTAGTGTACAGATTGTACTTCATACCATAATGGTGTGCAGGCAACAAAAGGAAGTACTTGTGGTCATTTTCATGCCTACCTCAAAATGGTAAGCTCCTACTCAGAGAAAGCTTATTTTTCGATGACACCCTGATTAGGACATGTTTCATCCTGCCATACATGAAAATTATAGAAACACTTAAATTGAATCTCTGTTAAGAGATTCCTTATTATGCCTCCAGCATCTATTAGTGTCAGGAATTCTCTAAGTATCAATTAGAATGGGTTTTGAATAGGTGAACAGAGAATACACATAGAAAAGTTGAAGGTGTCCATGAAATGAGGAAGTTTATCATCTACAGTCCAGCACAGTAAGCTGTTCTTATGGCAACCCATGCTTTTAAAAAGTGTAAGTTTAGAATGTAAGGAAAGAAATATGATATCATACACCAAATAGTTTGGAATGGGAATAGCATGGAGCAAAGAATAGCTACATATGCTGAAATACAAAGAATTAATAACCATTCCATGTGTGGCAAAACACAGTTGGTTGTTTATGCACAATGATAGATGGGCTACCCTCTCCGCCAGAAGTTTCCATATCCTGAGCAAAGCAACCTTGTTTCGTTTTCCGGGCAAGATGTTTCTTCCCCGGACAGGATGTTTCTTTTTCCCTGGCAGGAGCCAATAGGCTTAAATGTTGCCCTGTTCCAAGGGCAAAGAGCCAATGGCGTTGGGGTTGCTCTGGTGCACCCCCCACCAGAAATCCCTATATAGGGCCCCGTTTGAGAGACTCAGAAGACAATAGCTAGTCGCTGCTGAGAGGAGGAAGCCAAGAACACAATAGCTCATCCCTGTGGAGAGGAGGAAGCCACGGCACCAGCTCCAGACCCACCACCTTCAGCCTGACAGCAGCTGCCCCAGCTGACAGCTCCAGACCCACTGCCTTCAGCCCGACAGCAGCTCCCCAGCCGACAGCTCCAGCCTCCAGCCAGACAGCAGCTGCCCCAGCCGCCAGTTCCAGAGATCCCAGCCAGCGCGACCAGACACCCACTTTCTGTTCAGAGCTTGCACACTCCCCTCTCCCTGACTCCTTTCTCCCACCAGAGCTTGCACACTCCCCTCTCCCTGACTCCTTTCTCCCACCAGAGCTTGCACACTCCCTTCTCCCTGACTCCCCTCTCCCAGCACCTCTTCGACCTCCAATCAGCCACAAAGGCTGTTGAATAAATCTCTTGGCTGCACGGCTGTCCCCAGTGTAATTTTTGCCCTTCACACTAGACAACCCATTCATTGTCTTAATCCTTCCTGAAAGAACTCTGATTTTATAGGAAAACTAAAGTGGCAGAAATTGAAATTTTATACCCCAGACTTCATTGCAGCTTCATGGCACATGTCTTGAATAGAAGTCATATATTGAGGGTTGTACAGAGAATAATTAAGCTTACCTAAAGAAAGTTTTGGCCTATTCTCAACTACTGGGGGAATGATGTCTAAATTGAAGAATGCCCTACCCAATAGGAATATCAGCATTTTCCTTGAGTCTTTAGCATCAGACAGTCCAACAAAATGATTTATAATGGAAATATGGAAATATTCTACATCAATTTCAAATACAAGAGGAACTGGAGGCTCAAGATGATATTGTTCCTCTAGGAGTGGCCTGTATCTAAAGATCAGTCATGTGGCTAGTTTGTCCTCAAACCCCAATAAAAAGTCTGGATACCAAAGACTCAGGTGAGCTTCTTGGGCAGGTAATACTCCATGCACATTGCCTTACTTGAAGTTGGGAACATAACCCATCCCCTAGGGTGGTGGAAGTCATATTTGAATCACTCCCAGACTTCACTCTATGCATCTATTCCTTTGGTTGGTTCTTATTTGCATCTCTTTGCTTGTTGTAATAAAACTGTACATGTATGTATAGTTCTTTCCTGGTGTCTTCCACAGTTTGGATTTTGTAAGAAATTACTATTGATGGGTAGTTCATAAACAACAGCAATTTCTTTCTTGTAATTGTGGAGGCTAGAATTCCACAATGAAGATGCTGGCATGAACATGGTATCTCATTATGTCCTTCCTAATATGGCATAAAAAAGGTTAAAGAGCTCACTAAACCCATTCAGGGTGGCTTCACCCTTGTGACTTAGTTATCTGCTAAAGGTGCCATTTCCTACTATTAAAGTAAGAGTTATAATTTCAACAAATGAACCTTAAGTAAACACATATATTAAGTCCATAACATTCCACCTCTGGCCCCCTAAAATTCATATCCATCTTGCAGGCAAAATGCCTTCATTCCATTTCAAAAATCCCAAAATCTTACATCAACTGAAGTCTAAAGTCCAAAGTCTTATCAAAACATCATCTAACTAAAATATAAGTGAGATTCATGGTATGACTTATTCTCAGGCAAAACTCCTGTTCAGGCTGTGAGCCTCTCAAACCAATTTATGTGCTTCCAAAAGACAGTGACAGGATGGGCATAGTATAGAAATTCCCACTCCAAAAATCTGAAATAAGAAAGGAGCAATGATCCAAAGCAAGTCCCAAACATAGGAAGTTAAACTCTATGAGAATCTATTGCTTAAAAATAACCCTCTTGGGGCTGAGTGTGGTGGTGTACACCTGTAATCCCAACTACTAAAGAGGTCAAAGCAGGAGAATCACAATTTTGAGGTCAACCTGGGAAATTTAGCAAAACCCTGTCTCAAAATAAAAAAAATAAATGACTGGGGATGTAACTTAGTGGTAAAGCACCCTGAATTCAACACCAGTAATGATTATGATGATGGTGATGATAACGATGATGATGATGATGATGATCATGGTGATGATGACAATTCTCTTTGGCTCCATATACTACTGCCTTTCAGTCCTTACAGGGCAGAAATCTCACCTCCTAGACCCACAGGGATGGCAACAACACATCCATAGCTTATCTTGGAATTGCCCACACTGCTGTTCTCTGCCTTGACCCATCTATGCTGCTATTCTCTCTTGGGTCTGGTTCACACCCCAAGGTTCCATTCAGGCAGCCTCACTGCCACAGGTCGCATGGCTATTGGTCCAACACTTGGAAACTGAAGTGGAGGCAATCCTGCCCCCACCATGATCCTATGAACTCTGAGCCCATGGCAGGAGTTGCAGCCCCAGTGATCTCTGAATGGCCTGCAAGGTCCTTCTTCCCACCTCTGGAGGAGCAACACATGTCTGGACCTGAATCATCGATAGTTCAATCCTGAAGGTTCCAAGCAATCCAACACTCTTGCTTCAATTTTTCCCCCTTTCCATCTTTCATTGAATTTATTTTTCAAATTTATTTTTTATTCTAAGTTGTTAGAAATGACAGCAGAATGTATTACATTTCATATTATACTTGTAGAGCATATTTTTACATATCTCTGGTTGCATACAAAGTATATTCACACCATTCGTGACTTCATACATGCACTTAGGGTAATGATATCCATCTCATTCTACCATCTTTTTTTTTCTTGACCCTTTTGCCCCCTCCCTTCCCCTCCCTCCCCATTGGCCATTCCAGTGTTCCTCTAATCCTCCTATGCTCCCCATCCCAACCCAACTGTGAATCAGCCTCCTTATATCAGAGAAAACATTTGGCATTTGGCTTTTGGGGATTGGCTAACTTCACTTAGCATTATATTCTCTAACTCCATCCATTTACCTGTAAATGCCATGATTTTATTCTGTCTTATTGCTGAGTAATATTCCATTGAATCTTAACTGGTGTTTTTCTGAGGGTATGATCCCTTCTCAGATCCTGGCTTAGGGTGATTCACATAAGATCCTGGTTTCAAGTCCGTATGAATCTTCTCATCAGTCATCTGGCCATATCCTTAGTAATCTCTTCCATGTATGCTTTGTTATGATTTACAGTACAGGTATCCTGAGAGTCTCCCAAATTTTTAAGCTCCTAGTCTCCTGTGTTTGACAAATCCATCTTAAATAGTGTTGCTCTTTTCACATTTGACCATAAGCACTTAATAAGAAGCAAATGATTCCTTCAACACTTCCTCCAGGAATGGAATATGCGTTTTCATCATTCCACCTTCCCTGAAAAACAAGAATGTGAACACATCTCGGCCAAGTTCTTTGCCACTTTACGACAAGGATTGTTTTTTCCCATTGTCCAATAATATGCTACTCCTTTCCATCTAAGACCTCATCAGGAGCCACTATACTACCCACCCAATATTCCACTCCTGGTTAATTGGGTATTCTCTAATAAGAAAGAAGCTATCTCTATAAACTCTTTTTTTTTTTCCTGAGTCCTTTTGTGAATCATTTTAAAATTCTGACCACAGAAGTCTATGCTCTTTCCAGCACGTAACCCAAGATTCCTGGGGCCTCTACCATTAACCATATGCCAAGGGGCTACCATATTTTTAGATATTTGGAGCATAGCATGCTACCAAAAAATGCTGTTCTAAATATTCTTGTTTGTATATGTCTATTTGTATCAACATGTACAATACATGTATGTGTACATATATGTCAATATCCATTATATGTAGTTACTAATATTGCTAGAATATGGCCTATACTAGAAATACTGGATCACAGACTCACACCTTTAATTATGCTAATATATTCAATTGTTTCAACCATTGCTGTACTAATTTGCCTTACTAACAGGAAAATATGAGTTCCTGAGGGACCGTGTTGCCACCAAAACTTGGCAATTTAAAGTGATGTCTGTAAAATTATACTTCAATGAAGTATTCATATATAATTGATTACTAGTAAGCTGTGTATCTTTTCATATTTCTATTGAATATTTAGGTTTGCTTTCTTCCATAATTACCCTGTTCTTATCTCTTATGAATTTTCACATTACACTGAATTATAATTAGATTTATATATTGGATATATACTAATCTTTGACATCTATGTGTTGGAAATAAATCTGCCTGACCAAATTTCCAGTCCTATTCAGTCTTTGCTCTTTTCTAATGATGATTTTAAATAGAGTTGAATTTTCAATTTTTATGATTTGTGCTTTTAAGTCATCTAAATTTTTTTTTCTTCACAGCTAAATCATACATATTCAGCAATGTTTTACCTCAAAACTTTAAAATCTCAATTTCTAACACATTGGGAAGCCATTTTTATAAAATATAAAGTAGGTAATCAATATTATTTTTTTGATATATAAGCATTTAGAGCACCACAGGTGTTACTCCATTTTTCACTGATGTACATACTAATGTTTTCACATTTCAAGTGTCCATAGACGAGAGGGTCTGTTTGTGACATCTTTTTCTTAGTTGCATTGGCCTATTAGTCTACCCAAAGCCACCTCCACACTGTTCTTATTATTAATTTCTTTATAATAATGTCTGATGTTTCACAGGACAAGTTCTGCTCTCACCTTGTTTCCTAGGAAATTCCATATAAAATGCCAAGTGGAACATAAAATTTAC
This sequence comes from Tamias sibiricus, assembly GCA_025594165.1. Taxonomy (NCBI): domain Eukaryota; kingdom Metazoa; phylum Chordata; class Mammalia; order Rodentia; family Sciuridae; genus Tamias; species Tamias sibiricus. Next base: position 17,212,566 of record CM046657.1, on the reverse strand, counting down.
TCAAGTATCTGATTGGAATTACATAGAATCTATAGACTAATTTATGGATGACATGTGATATTTATAGTATTAAGGTCTTATCCAGGAAAACAGTCTGTGTTTTGGTCTTCTTCAAGCCTTTAAACTTTTCTTTTCCTTAATAAGGCTCATGATGCAGTCTGCTAAACAAACTTATAGTTATACTTTACATATATTGTTACTGTACTTTTGATTTGTATGTTGCTGAATATATTATATTGCTTTTCTAAATAATTTTTCTTTTTGTAGTAAACAAATGCAATTGACTTCTGCATTTTTGCTATACAGCAAGTATTTTACTGGCCTCAATAAGAATTTATCTGACAATTCTCTAAGGTTTTCCATGGAGAAAATTACATCATCCTGAAATAATAACAGTCACAGAGATTCCTTTGCAGTCACCATACTGTGATACTCTTTGCATGCCTTTTGCCACCTGGTAGGAAGTGTTTACCAGGGTGACGCAGCTCCCCTCTAACTCCATTTTGCTAATATTCTATCATGAAAGCTTATTGAATTTTACCAAATTTTTTTTGGTATCTGCTGAGAAGATATGGCTTTCCCACATTAATATATTGGTATGGCAAATTAGATCAATGAGCTTTTCAATGTTAACAATACCTTCATCCTGCCATAAATGTCACCTGAACTTGGTTAACAATGAAAAATGCACTTTCCTTGTTTCTGTCCTGAAAGAGGATTTCCATTTGTGAAATCAAAGAATTGCTTCTCTCCATTTTATGGGCTCTGTTCCTAGAAAGGTGGAATAACATGTTTGGTGAATCTGAGAACAGACTGGCAGACTCTGCTCTGCCCTTGCTCACTTGGAGCATATGGCCTGCTAAAGCTCAGGTCCCCGCACCACAGAGGGACTACCTTGTTCATGCATCAGAGACAAGTCATTGCTGCCAAGACTGGGTGGGTAAGCCTATCTACTTACTATATTGATGGGGAACAAGTAATTTGCTTAATAAAACTGAAGTCTTCCCCAGCTTCCTAAAGATGATACTATATTCTCTCCATAAATACACTTTCTTTTATTTCTCAATTGGATAATCACCTTAGAAAGGAAGAAAATAGATATTTTCTAAAGCCTCCTTTGATCTCTGCAATTGTTTATTTATTACATGGCTGGCTGGATTTGGTAGATAAATGTTTTTTTGTTTTTTGGGGTTTTTTTTTTTTTGGTACTGGGGATTGAACTCAGGGGCATTTGACCACTGGGCCACATCCCCAGCCCTTTTTTGTATTTTATTTAGAGACAGGGTCTCACTGAGTTGCTAAGTGCCTCGCCATTGCTGAGGCTGGCTTTGAACTCGCGATCCTCCTGCCTCAGCCTCCCAAAGTGCTGGGATTACAGGCGTGCGCCACCGCGCCTGGCTCTAGATAAATGTGTATTTTTGTACTTGGTTGTATCTATAGTCAAAAGTGAGTGAGGTACTAATTTTCTTTCCTTATTTTGGTATTAACTTTATACTAGCCTTATGAAGTTAGTATAGGGAATGTTCTCTTGCCAATTTCTGAAAGAAAAATTCATAGTATTAGAGTTAGTTGTTGCATAAATGTTTGGTAGATCTTGCTTGTAATAAAGATGCTAGTGTCTGTAAGCAGATTTTAAAATAGCAACTTCAACTACACAGTGAAGTTTAATATATTTAAATACATGTCATGTGTGGACACATGGAAGAGTACACACACACACACACACACACACACACACACACAAACACACATTATCACTATGTTGGCTTGCCTCTTGGTCAGCATTCTATTAAAAATAAACAATAAAAAATAACCTATCCATTTGTATCTGTGGTACAAAGTATCATGATTCAACAAACAAGTACCAGCAACCAAATATAAGAAGGAAAAGAAATTGTATCACAGAATTTGGCTCTCATAGCAAAATGAGCTGGCAAAAAGAATGTACTTCATTAATATTTGTTTTGTTGGAAACAAACCATGAGACAAAAATGTCAGTTATTATTTAAGATTAATGGATTTCTAGTTCATAAAGGATAAAAGAGATGTTACTGGGGAACAGAACATGAGAACAATCTTTGTTAACAAATGATGAGAGGTTTAACAATAGAACGAACAAAAGTTTCCCTAAATCACCTCCGTAGATATCAGCAAAAAGTAAAAAGAGGTGTTTACTACAAAGTAGAATTTGAAAATTCTAAGAAATTGAACAATGGTCAAGTTATTTGCAGTGGAAGAAAAAATATACAACGCCACTGTAAGAAAAGATGAAAAATAAATACATAAATAAATAAATAAATAAACAAACAATCCTAAATACCCATGGGCAAAATATGTCAGAAAACCACCAATGCCCACCAGGAGGTGAGGACGTGGGGTCCGTGCACAGGGAGCTACAGCGTGCACTGAAGCTTCCACTAGGGAGAATGAAGTGGCCACACTTGGGTGAGTGAATGTGTGCAGCAGGCCTTCAAACTTAATGGTGTTTTTGCCAGGAATACATCACAGAGAAATGTTCACACTGAGGTATGTGCAGTAAGAACAGTTGTAGGCAATCTGCTTCTCCATCACTATCAGAAGAATAAGGTAAATGGGGACAATGGACAACACAGAGCACACACCTGCCCAGGTGTGGACCAGCATTGCATCAGGGTCTCCATACGAAGCCAGGGTGAGATAAATACAGGCAGTGATAGTGCATGTTGAAAACTATTAAAGAATACTGACAATGCTGAGACCATTTGATTGCTTTGTATAGCATTTTGGTCTAAAACACACTAACAATCTTAAAAAGATAATGTCCATTTCCATAGATACATTGAAAACATTTCTAAAGAAGACTATACATAACAAAGAGTCCACGATAGTCACAGAGGAGTTGGTGAGAAGGAAGGAAGGGTAAAATGGGAAAATGGACATAAGTTAGAGCAAGATCATATACAACTATATGGGCAGGTTAAGGCTTTCAGATACAATAACTTACATTTGGGTAAATGGTATTTTCACTAGAATATAGAGAGTGTTTTTTAAAAAGCATAACTAAATAAAAGCCAGCATATTTTATGTTCCTTAACTGATGTATTTATGAAATGTCAATCACTTCCTGAGAGTGCAGCTGATGCTCAAATAGCCATTTCTCCAAAATACACAGGCAATTATCTGTGCTGAGCACCAAGGCTCAGCCTTTAAATTCAAGTCCATCATGTCTGAACCCACTGTGAAACCAAATGTCATACTATTTTCACATCCAGATTAAGAGAATCACAGGGTCTTTTTCTGCTCGTTTCGTTTCCACTTTACAGATGCTGTTTAATCTTTAGCAACCATGAGGCACAATAATCACACTGAAGTGACTGAATTCATTCTGCTGGGATTTGCAGGTCAACACAAGTTTTGGCACATCCTCTTCATGGTATTTCTGGTGACCTATGCAGCCACCTTGCTAGGCAATGTAGGCATGATCCTACTCATCAAGAGCCACTCCTCCCTTCACACTCCTATGTACTTTTTCCTCCAACACTTGGCTTTTGTTGACCTCTGCTATGCCTCTGCTATCACTCCCAAGATGCTGCAGAATTTCCTGGGCAACAAACAATCCATCTCCTTCACAGGATGTCTGCTGCAATTACTGGTCTATGGTACTTTTGTAACCAGTGACTGCTACATCCTGGCTGCCATGGCCAACCACGGGACCAATAGGTCTTAAGAGCAGGAAAAAGTGGCATCTGTGTTTTATGGTATCATAATTCCTATGTCAAACCCCCTCATCTACAGCCTGAGAAACCAGAATGCGATAAAAAGCCCTAAAATACATAGGAAATAAGAGCTTCATTGACTTAATTCAACTTTTCCTCTAGGAATCTCATGTCTGTTTGTTTTTAAGAAATACATCTCCTCTTAGATTAAGGGGGAGTAAATAGAGACGGGAAGTGTGGAATAAATTTGACAAATTTTCACCCAAATGTGCCAAGTGAACCCAAGTTGTTCCCATTCACATACCATTATGTGGCCATCTGTAACCCACTGCACTACCCAGTTGTCATGTCTCAGAGACGCTGCATTCAGCTGCTGCTGGGTTCATATTTCATGGGTTTCCTGAATGCCTCTGTAAACACAGGTTTTACTTTCTCATTGAACTTTTGCAAATCCAATGCAATTAATCACTTCTTCTGTGATGTGCCTCCAATCCTTGCCCTGTCTTGCTCCAGTATCCACATCACGGTACTGACTGTCTTTGTGGGGTTTAACTTGACATTCACCGTGCTGGTCGTCATCTTTTCCTGGCTGCCATCCTAAGGATCTCTTCTGCTGCAGGCAGGCAGAAAGCCTTCTGCACGTGTGCCTCCCACCTGACAGCAGTCACCATCTTCTGTGGGACTCTCTTGTATATGAATGTACACCACAGGACCAATAGGTCTCAAGAGCAGGAAAAGGTGGCATCCGTGTTTTATGGTATCATAATTCCCATGTCAAACCCCCTCATCTATAACCTGAGAAACCAGAATGCGATAAATACGTAGGAAGTAAGAGCTTCATTGACTTTATTCCACTTTTCCGCTAGGAATCTCATGTTTGTTTGTTTTTTAAGAAATACATCTCCTCTTAGATTAAGGAGGAGTAAATAGAGATGGGAAATGTGGAATAAATTTGACAAAATTGGGCTATATACCTGTATAAATATACCCAGGTGAATTCCACCTTTATGTATATCTATTATGCACCAATTATAAATAAACAAATAATGAATGGAAGGGAAATAAAAGGAAGGTAGGGGAGGGGGAAGCATTGGGGACTGAAATGGGGCAAATTCCCTGCCATGCCTGTATGATTATGTCAAAATAAATCCAACTAAATGTAAAATACACTAGTAGAAACATAAAAAAAAGAAGTATATCTCTTCTTGGAAATGAAAAATAACTCCTGCTATTTTTCTCTAGCTATCTAGGTTATTATTTTAAACAAAAATGGTAAAGGCTGTTTCTTTGGATAATAAGTACAGAAAACAAGAGTGGGACAGATAGGGAAATAGAGAAAATCCTCACAGATATAGTGGCATTTGGGAACAATATCCATTCATGCCCTCCTGGTTTCCTAACAAATCAGGAAATTGACATAGGTGTCAGGAAGATCCAGTGCATATTGGTTGTATGATTGATAAATGCAACTTAAATCTCTAGCTGGCTTTCTCTAGCTCTGTCATGAAAGGTGTATTTCTACCTATTGTGAATTGTGCTGTTATAAACAATGAAGTGGCTGTGCCACTGTAATATGCTGTTTTTAAGTCCTTTGGGAAGAGACCCAGGAGTGGGATAGCTGGGTCATAGGGTGGTTCCATTCCCAGTTTTCCAAGAAATCTCCAGACTGCTTTCCATAGAGGTTGCACCATTTTGCAGTCCCAACAGCAATGTATGAGTGTGCCTTTTTCCCCACATCCTCTCCAACATTTATTGTTGTTTGTGTTCTTGATAGCTGCCATTCTAACTGGAGTGAAATGAAATCTTAGAGTAGTTTTGATTTGCATTTCTCTAATTGCCAGCGATGTTGAGCATTTTTTCATGTATTTGTTGATTAATTGTGTATCTTCTTCTTTTTTTTAATTTTATTTTTATAATTTTTAATATGTACAACTCATAGTGCATATATTTAGTATCTTTTTACATACAACTGTTTGTATACAAAGTATATTCGTACAATTCAGGTCTTCAATCATGCATTAAGGAAAATGATATCTGTCTCATTCAACCACCTTTTTTTTTTCTCCCCCTCCCTCCCCTCTTGCTCCCTCCCTTACCCTCCCTTCCCTTGACCATTCTAGTGTTCCTCTAATCCTCCTATGTACCCCCATCCAACAATACTTTGAAATAGCCTCCTTATATAAGAGAGAACATTTGGTACTTGGATTTTTGAGACCGACTAACTTCACTTAGCATTATGTCTTCCAACTTCATCCATTTACCTGCAAATGCCATTAATTTATTTCCTTTATTGCTGAGTAAAATTCCATTGTGCGTATATACCACATTTTCTTAATCCACTCATTTACTGAGGGACATCTAGGTTGGTTCCACAACCTAGCTATTGTGAATTGTGCAGCTACAAACATTGAGATAGCTGTGTCACTGTAATATGCTGTTTTTAAGTCCTTTGGGAATAGACCCAGGAGTGGGATGGCTGGGTCATAGGATGGTTCCATTCCCAGTTTTCCAAGAAATCTCCATACTGCTTTCCATAAGGGTTGCACCATTTTGCAGTCCCACCAGCAATGTATGAGTGTGCCTTTTTCCCCACATCCTCTCCAACATTTATTGTTGCTTGTGTTCTTGATGGCTGCCATTCTGACTGGAGTGAAGTGAAATCTTAGAGTAGTTTTGATTTGCATTTCTCTAATTGCCAGCGATGTTGAACATTTTTTCATGTATTTGTTGATTAATCGTGTATCTTCTTCTGAGAGGTGTCTTCTCAATTCCTTAGCCCATTTATTGATTGGGTTATTTGTTTTTTGAGTGTAAAGTTTTCTGAGTTCTTTATATATTCTAGAGATTAGTGCTCTATCTGATGTGCATGTATTAAATATTTGTTCCCAATTAGTTGGCTCTCTATTCACCTCACTGATTGTTTCTTTTGCTGAAAAGAAGCTTTTTAGTTTAAATCTATCCCATTCATTAATTCTTGGTAGTAATTCTTGCGCAACAGGATTCTTATTAAGGAACTTGGGGCCTAATCCAACATGTTGGAAATTGGAGCTTACTTTTTCTTCTATTAGGTGTATTGTCTCTGGTCTAATTCCTAGGTCCTTGATCCACTTTGATTTGAGTTTTGTGCATGATGAGAGATAAAGGTTTAATTTCATTTTGTTGCATATGGATTTCCAGTTTTCCCAGCACCATTTGTTGAAGAGGCTATCCTTTCTCCATTGTACATTTTTGGCACCTTTGTCTAATATAAGATAGCTGTAATTATATGTATTAGTCTCTGTACCCTCAATTCTGTACCATTGGTCCACCAGTCTGTTTTGGTGCCAATACCATGCTGTTTTTGTTACTATTGCTCTATAGTATAATTTAAAGTCTGGTATGGTGATGCCCCCTGCTTCACTTTTCTTGCTCAGGATTGCTTTGGCTATTCTGGGTCTCTTATTTTTCCAGATGAATTTCATGACTGCTATTTCTATTTCTTTGAAGAATGACATTGGGATTTTGATTGGAATTGCATTAAATCTGTATAATGCTTTTGGTAGTATGGACATTTTGACAATATTAATTCTACCTATCCAAGAGCAAGGTAGGTCTTTCCATCTTCTGAGTTCATCTATAATTTCTTTCTTTAGTGTTCTATAATTTTTGTTATAGAGGTCTTTCACCTCTTTTGTTAGGTTGATTCCCAGGTATTTTATTTTTTTTGATGCTATTGCAAATGGGGTATTTTTCATCATTTCCCTTTCAGAGTCTTTGTCGCTGATGTACACAAATGCCTTTGACTTATGTGTATTGATTTTGTATCCTGCAACTTTGCCAAATTCGTTTACTAGTTGTAAAAGTTTTCTGGTAGAGTTTTTTGGGTCTTCTAGGTAGATTATCATGTCATCAGCAAATAGTGCTAATTTGAGCTCTTCTTTTCCTATCTGGATCCCTTTAATTTCTTTCATCTGTCTAATTGCTCTGGCCAGAGTTTCCAGTACTATGTTAAATAGCAGTGGTGAAAGGGGGCATCCCTGTCTTGTTCCAGTTTTTAGAGGGAATGCTTTCAATTTTTCTCCATTTAAGATAATGTTAGCTCAGGGCCTTGCATAAATAGCTTTTATAATGTTGAGATATGTTCCTGATATTCCTAGTTTTTCCAGTGTTTTGAACATAAAGGGGTGTTGTATTTTGTAAAATGCTTTTTCTGCGTCAATTGAGATGATCATATGATTTTTTGTCTTTAAGTCTATTGATGTGATGTATTATGTTTATTGACTTCCGAATGTTGAACCAGCCTTGCATCCCTGGGATAAACCCCACTTGATCGTGGTGCACTATCTTTTTGATATGTTTTTGTATCCGATTTGCCAGGATTTTTTTGAGGATTTTTGCATCTATGTTCATTAAAGATATGGGCCTGAAGTTTTCTTTTTTGGATGTGTCTTTTCCTGGCTTTGGATTTAATGTAATATTGGCCTCATAGAAAGAGTCTGGAAGAGCTCCCTCTTTTTCTATTTCTTGAAATAGTTTGAAGAGCATTGGTATTAGTTCTTCTTTGAAAGTCTTATAGAACTCGGCTGTAAACCCATCCGGTCCTGGACTTTTCCTTGTTGGTAGCTTTTTGATGACATCTTCTATTTCTTCGCTTGTAATTGATCTGTTTAAATTGTGTATAGCCTCCACATCCAGTTTAGGCAAATCATATGACTCTAGAAATCTGTCAATGCATTCAGTATTTTCTATTTTATTAGAGTACAAGTTTTCAAAGTAATTTCTAATTATATTCTGTATATCTGAGATGTTTGTTGTGATATTCCCTTTTTCATCACGAATGTTAGTAATATGAGTTTTTTCTCTTCTTCTTTTCGTTAGCATCGCTAAGGGTCTGTCAATTTTGTTTATTTTTTCAAAGAACCAACTTTTAGTCTTGTCAATTCTTTGAATGGTTTCCTTAGTCTCAATTTCATTAATTTCTGCTCTGATTTTAATTATTTCCTGTCTTCTACTGCTCTTGGTGTTGGTCTGTTCTTCTTTTTCTAATGCTTTGAGGTGTGATGTTAAGTCATTTATTTGTTGGTTTTTTTTCCTCTTAAGGAATGAACTCAGTGCAATGAATTTTCCTCTTACTACTGCCTTCATAGTGTCCCAGAGATTTCTATATGATGTATCTGTGTTCTCATTTACCTCTAGGAAATTTTTGATATCCTCTTTGATGTCTTCTTCAACCCCTTGTTCATTTAGTAGCATGTTGTTTAGCTTCCAGTTGATAGAGTAGTTTTTCTTATTCCTTGTTTTGTCGTTGATTTCCAATTTCATCCCTTTATGGTCCGATAGCATGCAGGGTAGTATCTCTATTTTTTTATATTTGCTGAGAGTTGCCTTGTGACATAATATATGGTCTATTTTGGAGAAGGAGCCATGTGCTGCTGAGAAAAATGTGTATTCATTTACTGAGTGATGAAATATTCTATATATGTTCGTTAGGTCTAAATTGTTAATTGTTTTGAGGAGGCTTAAAGTTTCTTTGTTTAGCTTTTATTTGGATGATCTATCTATTGGTGAGAGAGGTGTGTTGAAGTCCCCTAGAATAACTGTGTTGTGGTCTATTTTACTCTTGAACTTAAGAAGCGTTTGTTTGATGAATGTAGGTGCTCCATTATTTGGGGCATACAGATTTATGATTGTTATATCTGTTGATGGATGGTTCCCTTAAGTAATAAGAAATATCCATCTTTGTCCCTCTTGATTAGTTTTGGTTTGAAGTCTACCTTATTTGATATGAGAATGGAAACCCCTGCTTGCTTCCGCCGGCCATGTGAGTGATAAAACTTTTCCCAAACTTTCACTTTCAGTCTGTTGATGTCTTTTTCTATGAGGTGTGTTTCTTGGAGACAGCAAATTGTTGGGTCATTTCTTTTAATCCATTCTGATAATCTGTGTCTTTTGATTGGCGAGTTTAGGCCATTAACATTCAGGGTTATTATTGAGATGTGATTTTTATTCCCCTCCATTTTTATTTGAATTATGGTCTTTAGCTTGATTTGGTTTCTCTTCTGTTTGGTATTTCCTTTAGTTTAATATCTCCCTTTGGTGATTTTCGTTATCATCTTTCTCTTCTTCTTCATGAAAAATGTTGCCCAGGATGCTCTGAAGTGCTGGCTTTCGAGTTGTGAAATCTTTTAACTTTTGCTTGTCGTGGAAGGTTTTTATTTCATCTTCGAATCTAAAGCTTAATTTTGCTGGATATAAGATTCTTGGTTGACATCCCTTTTCTTTCAGAGCTTTAAATATGCTATTCCAGGATCTTCTTGCTTTTAAGGTCTGGGTTGAAAAATCTGAACATAGTCTGATTGGTTTCCCCCTATATGTAATTTGCTTCCTTTCTCTTGTGGCTTTTAGTATTCTCTCCTTGCTCAGTGTATTAGGCATTTTCATTATAATATGTCTAGGTGTGGATCTGTTGAGATTTTGTTTGTTTGATGTTCGGTATGCTTCTTGAACTTGGTTTTCCATTTCATTCCTCAAGCTTGGAAAATTTTCTGTAATTATTTCGTTAAATAGATTACTCATTCCTTTGGCTTGAAACTCTGCCCCTTCCTCTACGCCGATCACTCTTAAGTTTGGTCTTTTTATGCTGTCCCATAATTCTTGGATGTTATGTTCTTGATTTCTAACAAGTTTTGCTGTATGGTCTAAATTCTTCTCTAGGACATATATTTTGTCTTCATTGTCTGAGGTTCTTTCTTCCAAGTGGTCTATTCTGTTGGAGATGTTTTCAATTGAGCTTTTATTTTGGTTTATTGCTTCTTTCATTTCTGGAATTTCTGTTTGGATTCTCTTTAGAGCCTCTATTTCCCTATTGAAGTAATCTTTTACTTCCTGTATTTGTTTTTGGAGTTCTTTGTCAAAATGATCTTTTGCCTCCTGTACCTGCTCCCTCATCTCATTTTTGAGTTCATTCTTAAGTTCCATAAACATTTGGCATATGTAATTTCTAAATTCCATCTCTGGCATTTGACCAACTGTGCTTGCCATGACATCTACCGATGAGGTATCTTGATTTGTTTGTGTCATTTTCTTTCCTTGTTTTATCATGTTGCTTGTGTGTCTATTCTTCCTGCACTGTGGGACCTTGACTATTTTGATTTTACCTTAAAGCCTTGTGTTGTTCCTGTAGTACAATGCTATCAGATCACCTTATAATTCCTTTACACTTTTAAAACCTAACACTTTCTATTCAGAAAATCCAAGTTTGATCACAATGTACAGATTTTGTTAACCCAGATATTATTTCCAATTTACTCTGTACGCTTCTGATAGGGTTTTATAGCTTCAAGTATTGGATACAGAGGTGTTACGTTTAGGAAGAAGGAAGTGTCTTGAATTGTTCTTTCTTGGAAAGTATGAAAAGAGATATCTATTGAAGTGGTTTAGTGGAAGTGGTTTAGTATCAGTAGACGATGGAAGAAAGAGAATGGAGTTGACAATTAGGTGAAAAGACCAATTTATATATAAAGTAAGTTGGAAAAGAAAAAAAAAATGATAAAAGAGTAGGAATTGGTCTAAGAGAGAGGAGAGAGAGAATCAAGGAAATAGAGAGTAAACTATATATAACACCACTTTGCTACCCAGTTCAATTGCGCCGGTTCTAGAAATCCCAAGTTCTGCGTATAACTTGTTTTTGCCTCTGTTTAGTATGCACTGGCAGGATGTAAACATGAAAGATGAAGGCGGAAGAAAAGATACAAGAGTGAGAAGGAAGAAAAGAAGGAAAGAAAAAAGGAGCGGAAGCAAACAAACACACTAACAATCAATGCGGAAGGAAAAAAAAAAGCAGAACAAAACAAAGCCAAAAAAAAAAAGAAAAAGAAAAATAAACAAACAAACAACAAAAAAAAAACCTCCCTGCAATCCCACAAAACAAGCAAACAAACAAAAAGAAAAGGAAAGAAAAAAAAAAAGTCGAACCCCAAGTCTCAGACAAAACGGGCCCTGGGAAGCCCCCCTCTTTTTTTCCTTTCCAGTTCAAACCAATTGCTATTGGATCACGTCCAGACAGTCTGTGATCCTGTTAGTGAAATCAAGGCTGCATCTTAGGCCAGTGGCTGCACGGTTCAGTGAAGGAGTGGCCCAGGGGGTTTGTGTGTGTCAGCAGATGAATGGCACCGGGAAGGGGACCTTCCAGAAGGCACCCCCTCCCCCAAGCTCACCCACAGTTGCAGCCTCTTGTGGCCGCTGTGCTAGCCTCAGAAACGCCTTCCCCTGCTGACCACCCAAGTCTCACCCAATTGTGCATTGTCTTCAGAGAGCTGGAGAGTCCCTGGATGGCTGCAGCCGTCGCTCTCTGTCTCCTCCCCTTTGTCTGGGCCAGCCACTGCAGCTTTCAAAGATGGCGGTGCTCTCCTTCCAGTCAACAGCAGCTCCGCAGACTCCCGTATCCTCGCCGATTGATTTCAAAGCCATTGGGTGGATGTCTCCCTGCCAAAGTGGCACCGGGAAGCCATACCTGTGACTGTGGTGCAGACAGCGCTGCTTCGGACTGTGGCCCGCTCCACTCTGCCCCTGTTTGCTGATCGCAGATCTCTGTGCCGCTCTGTCCGGGGCCCCACTACTGAGGGTCGCGTCAGGCAGAGTGTGGATTTGAACTGGTGTTGTGGACCCGCGGTCTCCAGTGGTTCCCCAGCACCAATCCCGCCGGCTGTTATCGCTGGTTTTTATCGCCGATTTCACGCTGGTGTGCTGTGAGTTTGGCTGGGGTTGCAGTAGTAGCACGGTCTCCCCACACTGACTTTGTTTCCGACGGCCTGTGCACCACCCAGGCGGTTTTGCAGGAGCCTCGCAGCTCCAGCCGCTGCACACAGCTTGTCTCTTTCTCTCTCTGGTAGTGGTAATCAAACCATCCAGGAGATCGGTATTTTCAGCCTATATATATATGATGAAAGGCAATTTATCTGCTTTGTTGGATTCTTTCCACGGAGCTGCCCTGAAGTGCGGCTTCCTCTAATCCGCCATCTTGGATCCACCTTGTGTATCTTCTTCTGAAAAGTGTCTTTTCAATTCCTTAGCCCATTTATTGATTGGGTTATTTGTTTTTTTGGTGTTAAGTTTTTTGAGTTCTTTATATATTCTAGAAATTAGTGCTCTATCTGATGTGCACATATTAAATATTTGTTCCCAATTAGTTGGCTCTCTATTCACCTCACTGATTGTTTCTTCAGCTTTTTAGTTTAAATCTATCCCATTCATTAATTCTTGGTAATAATTCTTGCGCTACAGGATTCTTATTAAGGAACTTGGGGCCTAATCTGACATGTTGGAAATTGGAGCTTACTTTTTCTTCTATTAGGTGTATTGTCTCTGGTCTAATTCCTAGGTCCTTGATCCACTTTGAATTGTGTTTTGTGCATAGTGAGAGATAAGGGTTTAATTTCATTTTGTTGCATATGGATTTCCAGTTTTCCCAGCACCATGTACCTCAGTAGATGAGTGGATAAAGAAAATGTGGTATATACACAAAATGGAATTTCACTCAGCAATAAAAGAGAATAAAATAATGGCATTTGCAGGCAAATGGATGAAGTTGGAGAATATAATGCTAAGTGAAATTAGTTAATCTCAAAATCCAAATACTGAATTTTTTCTCTGATATGAGGAGGCTAGTTCACAGTGTTGTTGGATGGGGGTACATAGGAGGATAAGAGGAACACTAGAATGGTCAAAGGAAAGGGAGGGGAAGGGAGGGAGCATCGGGGGAGAGAGGGGGAGAAAAACGGAAAAAAATGGTGGTTGAATGAGATGGATATCATTATCCTAAATGCATAATTGAAGATCTGAATGGTATTTATATACTTTGTATACAAACAGTTGTATGTAAAAGATGCTATATATGTGCATTATGAATTGTAATACATACTACTATTATAAATAAAAAAATGCCTCTTCTTAAAAAAAAGAAAAAAGAAAGGTGTATTTCTTAGGATACCAAAATCTAGTGAAGAGCAGACTCATTTTTCCAAAAATTGATGCTTTATATCACCCAATCTCCAAAAACAATGAGGAGAGATAGAGGAGTCCAAGCTTAAGTCCAGAAGCCAAGTATGCACTCAGAACATGGTATTCTCAACAGCTGGGGGAAGAAAAAAAAGAATCAAGCACACATCCTCCTATGTACAGGAAATGTAAATTAAAAGAATAACAGCTCTCCTTGCAATTCTGTTCTGTATTTCATTGGTCAGTTAAACCACGGGGAGGTGTCAGTGGGATCATGGATAGGAGACATTGTTCACCACCTTTCCCAGTGTTTCCAAAATGTTCACTGAGACAGGAACAGTAGGGTTATCAACCAATCATCACCCAAATGTGCCAAGTGAACCCAAGTGGTTCCCATTCACAGAGCAATTATTCTTAAACATAATGGCTGAAAATGCCTTTGCTCAGAGAAAGCAAATGCAGTGTCTTTTGTGTTTGATTTATTTCACTTAGTTATTGTTCTGCAGGTTTGTCTACATTGTCAGTAATGGTTGATTTCCTTCTTTATAAAGACTGAATAATGTTCCATTGTGTATATGTGTGTGGGGGTGTGCTTGTGCCCCATTTTCTCTATGCACTTACCCCTGGTGGACATTTACATTGTTTTGATGTCCTGGCTATTGTGAATAATGCTTCAGTAAACACGGGAGTGCAGATATCTCTTGAAGGAACTATTAGATTTTCTAATACTGAATTATTCTGTGTTCCTATGGAAGAACTAACTTAGTTTTGAGACATTTTACTTTTTATTGTGCTGCCATTATTTTTGTGCTGTTATGGTTATTTCGTGTTTTTATATTAATGTCTGTGAGTGGCAATGGACTAGTTTTTGAGCTTTTTTAGCTTGCTTCATGAAAATTACTGTGAAGCATTCCTTCTTCACCCATGCCCTCCATGGGGTCACCTTACATTGGTATTTTCTGGTCCATGACAACTTTCAGGCCTACAGACGGGTGCTGTAGTGAGGAGAAAAGTGCTATATTGTAATCACTTCCTTCTTTCCTCATGATAGCATAGTACCTGCTATTTCATATCTTTTGTGTAACTTTTGGGGATCATTACTTCCTGAGAGATAATCATCCATTCTACCAGGTTCTTTGTTTCCATACTGTAAAGCTAAGTATGAGCATATTTTTACATATCTCTGGTTGTATACAAAGTATATTCACACCATTCCTATCTTCATACATGTACTTAGGGTAATGATATCCATCTCATTCTATGATCTTTTTTTTTTTTTTACCCTTTTGCCCCCTCCCTTCACCTCCTTCATTCTTTGTATTTCTTGTGTCCCCCAGCATTATTTTTCTTTAAAAGATAGCAAGTGATAAAATGAAAAAAAAAATCACATTTTGGTTTTGCTTCGGAGAATGAAAACTTAGAATTATGAATTATATCACTTAAAAATATTGATTATAAACTAACTTTATGCAAAATAAAAGTATTTCCTTCTCACCATACAATAATTTGCTCATCTTTTGAAAGGTAGGCTTAATCATTTTATCCTATTTGTACTTAATAATTCTAGTATTTATAGAGTCATAAATTTTGTTTGAACACTGTAGCTTAAAATGTAGCTTCTAAAATGGTTTGTACATTTTTAGAGATATTTGCAAATTTTTTCCAACCAAAGGCTGGCGTAAATGATATTTAACTTTCAAAGTGGCAGAAACCTAGAGAAATTCCCTGTTCCCCTAATCCACTTGGGCTCATTTAGCAAAGTTCATATTAAACTACAGATGCCCTTCTAATGTCTCCTATGGTGAGGCCTAGTTTCTGAGAAGCATGTGTTGCAGAAGTTTAAAAGAAAAAAAAATGAACATTTTTAGCTCTAGACATGTTTTTTAAAACAAAATAAAGGCCCTAAATGTGAACTTGATCAATTTTATTAGCTATATCTAATTATTTTTCTATAAAATAAACTTTTTCTCAATGTGGTTTGTCATGGGCTAAAAGAGGTTAATTTGCTATTCTTATTGCCTTACTTTTGTCCTTTATTTAACATATTTTTACTTTATAAATGTTGAATAGAATTTATTTGGAACAGAAATTGACTAAGAACTTTTCCCACATCTGAACAGTCCAGTTCTTCTGAGCAAAGGCATTGACAGCCATTATGTTTAGGAACAATGGTATAAGGAAACGTATCAGGAAGGTAAAATTTCCAGGTATCTCCCTCCATGGGTATGGTCCAGCATGGTAAAGATCAAACTTGTACTTCATTGTTAGAGATTTACTTACATTTCAGAGTAGAATCAAGGTTCCTCTCAATAGGGGGGAGGATGGTCAGGATCCCAGCAACATCATGCAAGACCCGACTTCACTAATTCAGGGACTCCTCTACTGTGATACACCCTGTTCCAACTGGATGGGAACCACTTGAATTCCCTTGGCACATTTGGGTGATGATTGGTTGACAACCCCACTGTTCCTATCTCAGTGAACTTTCTGGAAACACTGAGAAAGATGGTGAACAATGAGCCCACTGACATCTCCCTGTGGTTTACCTGGCAAGTGAAACACAGGAACAGAATTGCAACAAGGGTTCTCAGCCTGTTAATTTACATTTCCCATAAATAGGATGAGTGTGTGCTTAATCCTTTATTTTCCTCCAGCTGTTGAGAATACCATGTTCTGAGTGCATACTTGACTTCCAGATTTAATCCTGGATTCTTGTATCTGTTCTCAATTTTGGAGTCTGGGCAATGATTCTCCTTTGTACTGGATTTTGTTTTCGTAAGACATACACCTATCATGGAAGATAGCTGAAGATTCAAGGTACATTTTAACAATGATAACACTGATATATACCAGATTTCCCTGACTCCAGTGTGAGTTTCCTAATTTGTTAAGAAAACAGGAGGGAAAGGGTGGATGTCATTCCTTTTTCCTCCATATGTGTGATGATCTGTTGCCGCCGGAAAGGGAGTGCAGCCTGGAATGGCAGCGCCGCGGGAAGGAGTCCGGAGACAGGATGGAGATGAAAATATTCTTTAATCTTACAAGAAACTACAATATATCTATACAATAGCGATAACCCTGTCTTTTCTCTCTCTGGTCTCTTCCCATGCGCCCGAGCAGCAATGGCGCTAGCTCGATCTGCTGAGTCACTGTTCAAATCTCTCGAGATCCTCGACCAAGTCCCGCAAGATCCCAGACCAAGTCCGGTGAGACTACGGAAGGCGGAAATGCCCAAAAATGTCTATGGCCCAATAGTCAACCTCAATCTTAGCTATCTCCCCAAACAGGGCTCCTGCATTTCCCCCTTTTGTTTTAAAAGAGGGGATGCTCTAGGACGTCTATGTGCAACCAACATTCTTACCCGTCATCGGATAATCAAGGCTGTGCCCTTGACTCCTGTCTTAGGTTGATATGTCGGCCACATGAGACTATCCCGTGCGACTGTGCCTGTCTTAGGTTGTCCCCCTCTGGGGATCTTACCCGTCATTGGCTAACCAGCCATCCAATGGAGCCCTTTAGGATCGACTGTGTAAGATGACTAACAGCCGTCCAATTGTGGGGAGATGCTGCGGCTTTAAGGCAACAAGCCTTTTGGTGACGAGCCAAATTGCATAGCATATCAAATTCTTTAAACAAATCAGCTGCCCTAAGTTCTATCAAGTAACACACTGAGTTGTCTAAACAAATACCCCCAAGGTACTGTCCCATGAAGTCCCAAACAATGAAAGATCAAAATGTCCACTTGTTATAACACGTAGATCTAGGAGGCCCCATGCATGCAGAGCAGAGGCCACACTGCTGGTGAGGTTGTTTGACATTTGAGCAGCAGGGATGCTTGCAGCGACCGCGATCCCTGAATCTGTAGCAGCAGCCGTCTTTTTTTTTTTTTTGTCTAGACAATGCCACCGGCAAATCTTCAGGGCCCGCTACCTAGAGACTCAAGCATCAATTATTAAAGGAAAGGCAGTGCTATTCCAGCACTGAGTCAAGAGGCGAGTTGTTGCCGCCGGAAAGGGAGTGCAGCCTGGAATGGCAGCGCCGCGGGAAGGAGTCCGGAGACAGGATGGAGATGAAAATATTCTTTAATCTTACAAGAAACTACAATATATCTATTCAATAGCGATAACCCTGTCTTTTCTCTCTCTGGTCTCTTCCCATGCGCCCGAGCAGCAATGGCGCTAGGTCGATCTGCTGAGTCACCGTTCAAATCTCTCGAGATCCTCGACCAAGTCCCGCGAGATCCCAGACCAAGTCCGGTGAGACTACGGAAGGCGGAAATGCC
Organism: Tamias sibiricus; assembly: GCA_025594165.1. Lineage (NCBI taxonomy): Eukaryota > Metazoa > Chordata > Mammalia > Rodentia > Sciuridae > Tamias > Tamias sibiricus. The sequence goes on along the minus strand of CM046657.1, from coordinate 17,194,614 downwards.
CAAAAATGTCTATGGCCCAATAGTCAACCTCAATCTTAGCTATCTCCCCAAACAGGGCTCCTGCAATGATCTATCCTATTGTCCTCTCAGTCTGACTCTTCTGTATGCACATATTACCTGAAGAAATGCCCTCTAAATTTAACTTCATAATAATAAGATGGATAGGTACTGGGAGAAAAAACAAGAGCTATTTTTATTCTCAAGACAAGACCAAAAGAGAAAAGAAGGCAAGTACTTGGTAAAGACCAACCAGGCTTTTCCCTTGGTGAATCTTCATAGTCCAACTGAAGAGGCATTTATACGCATTCATTATGTTCTCTTTAATGTATTTAATGTCAGGTGTATCAAGAGGCTCATTAAAGTGTACAAAGGCAATAGCAAAAACTTATTACTTATTTTCAGATGGCTGTTTTCTAAGAAATATATTATTAGAAATTCAATTATTTAATCAATTGATTTTAATGTCTTTTAGGTGTTGTTGATAATTAAGGAATAGGTTTTTATGTCACAAACAGTTGCCTCATCATTTGATTGAATAGGAAGAGCCCTTCCTGTTGGCCTTCTTGTTGGATCCTGCTGATAAATAAATCGTGTTTCAAGCTAGAAGCTCTTACGTCCTATGTGTTTTAGGGCTTTTATCACATCCTGGTTTCTCAGGCTGTAGATGAGGGGGTTTGACATGGGAATTATGATACCATAAAACACAGATGCCACCTTTTCCTGCTCTTGAGACCTATTGGTCCCGTGGTGTACATACATATACAAGAGAGTCCCATAGAAGATGGTGACTGCTGTCAGGTGGGAGGCACACGTGGAGAAGGCTTTCTTCCTGCCTGCAGCAGAAGAGATCCTCAGGATGGCAGCCAGGATGTATGTGTAGGAAAAGATGACGACCAGCACAGTGAATGTCAAGTTAAACCCCACAAAGACAGTCAGTACCATGATGTTGATGTAGATACTGGAGCAAGACAGGGCAAGGATTGGAGGCACATCACAGAAGAAGTGATTAATTGCATTGGATTTGCAAAAGTTCAATGAGAAAGTAAAACCTGTGTTTACAGAGGCATTCAGGAAACCCATGAAATATGAACCCAGCAGCAGCTGAATGCAGCGTCTCTGAGACATGACAACTGGGTAGTGCAGTGGGTTACAGATGGCCACATAACGGTCCACTGCCATGGCAGCCAGGATATAGCAGTCACTGGTTACAAAAGTACCATAGACCAGTAATTGCAGCAGACATCCTGTGAAGGAGATGGATTGTTTGTTGCCCAGGAAATTCTGCAGCATCTTGGGAGTGATAGCAGAGGCATAGCAGAGGTCAACAAAAGCCAAGTGTTGGAGGAAAAAGTACATAGGAGTGTGAAGGGAGGAGTGGCTCTTGATGAGTAGGATCATGCCTACATTGCCTAGCAAGGTGGCTGCATAGGTCACCAGAAATACCATGAAAAGGATGTGCCAAAACTTGTGTTGACCTGCAAATCCCAGCAGAATGAATTCAGTCACTTCAGTGTGATTATTGTGCCTCATGGTTGCTAAAGATTAAACAGCATCTGTAAAGTGGAAACGAAACGAGCAGAAAAAGACCCTGTGATTCTCTTAATCTGGATGTGAAAAACATTTGGTTTCACAGTGGGCTCAGACATGATGGACTTGAATTTAAAGGCTGAGCCTTGGTGCTCAGCACAGATAATTGCCTGTGTGTTTTGGAGAAATGGCTATTTGAGCATCAGCTGCACTCTCAGGAAGTGATTGACATTTCATAAATAAATCAGTTAAGAAATATAAAATATGCTGGCTTTTATTTAGTTATGCTTTTTAAAAATGCTCTCTATATTTTAGTGAAAATACCATTTACTCAAATATAAATTGTTATATCTGAAAACCTTAACCTGCCCATATAGTTGTATATGATCTTGCTCTAATTTATGTCCTTTTTCCCATTTTACCCTTTTCCCTCCCCACCAACTCCACTGTTACTAGCATAGACTCATGGTCACATACAGTCTTCTGTAAAAATATTTTCAATGTATCTATGGAAATGGATCATTTCTTTTTAAATTATTAATGTGTTTTAGACCCAAATGTTTAAAAAGCAATAAAATGGTCTCAGCATTGTCAAAATTCTTTAATAGTTTTAAAAGTGCATTATCACTTCCTTTGCTTATCTCACCAAGGCCAGGTAATGGAGTCCCTGGTGTGATGCTAGTCCATAGACCACACCTGGGCAGGTGTGCTCTGTGTTGTCCATTGTCCCCATTTACCTGTGTCCTCTGCTAGCGATGAAGTGCAGATTGCCTGTAACTGGTCTTACTGCAAATACCTCAGTATGACTTTTTCTCTGTAATGTATTCCTGGAAATGCCACCATTGATTTTGAGGGCCTGACACACACATTCACTCTACCCAAGTGTGGCCACTTCACTTTCTAGTGGAAGCCCAGTGCACACTGTCGCTACCTGTGAATGAGCCCCACATTCTCACTTCCTTGTGGGCATTCATGATTTCCTAACATATTTTACCCAAGAAAATACGTGTCACAAAATGTCTTATTTTCATTTTTTTTTCCTTGACTACAAAATAATTTGATCCTTATCCAATAGTCATAGATTTTGTTGTTCTACTTCTCATTAAATGTCTGTTATACTACTTTCTCATTAATTTTTTTTTTTTTTTGCCAATATTTCTACAGAGTTGGTTTATAGATACTTTTGTTTATCCTTCTTTTGACTCTCTCATCTGGTCTTTCTCACATTCTGTCCGCATTAACATTTTCTATTTTGTCCTTTATGGGCCAGAAATCATTAAATCTTAAATAATAATGGACATTTTTTTTCTTTTTTTTTATTATTTATTTACTTATTCATCATGCACAAGTATAGTATCTTTTTACATACAACTGCTTGTATACAAAGTATATAAGTACCATTCAGATCTTCAATCATGCATTTAGGATAATGATATCCATCTCATTCAACCACCAATTTTTTTCCACCCCCCCCTTACTCCCTCCCTCCCCTCCCTTTCCGTTGACCATTCTAGTGTTCCTCTGATCCTATGTACCCCCTTCCAACAACACTGTGAACCAGCCTCCTTATATCAGAGAAAACATTCGGTATTTGGATTTTTGAGATTGACTAATTTCACTTAGCATTATATTCTCCAACTTCATCAATAATGGACATTTTTTAATCATGGTTTGTTCCTAAAGAAGAACTGCAATGAGGTCCATTCCTATTTCCAAGCCATTTTACTGAGAGTCAAATCCTGTGATACAAGTTATTTTCCCTCTTATATTTTGTTGCTGGTACATGATGTTGGTTGAATCATGATAGTTTGTACCATAAATATAAGTTGACACATGCTCCTTTATGTTTTCTTATTCATTTTTTAAATGCTCTTAAGAGTAATAATGTATGTATGCAAGTGTGCATGTATACATGTGTCAGATATATTTGAGTATTAAATCAGTAAATTTGCTATTTAAAAACAACTCACAAAAGCACTCCATTCATCTCTGTTGCAAGCAATTTCTACCAAACATTTATGGATTACCTCCCATATTATATAATCTTCTCTCAAAAATTGCCAGAACATTTTCTGAGTCATTTCATGATGCTAATATAGCCTCAACACAAAAGTAGTATAATGGAGGAGGAAAAATTAGAATTCCATTCATTCGCGAATGGAAAAGTAAACAACTTTAAAAAAAAAAAAAAAAAAAACTCACCAAATCCAGTCATGTAGTAAGTAAATGATTGTTGGGTACAAAGGAGCCTTCAGTAATTATTTATTCTGTTCCTTTCTCGGGTTTTTTTATCCAATTTATAAATAAAATACAGTGCATATAGAGAGACTATAATGTCATCTTTAGGCAGCTGGGGAAAACTTCAGGTTTATTAAGCAAATACTTGCTCCCAATCAACATAGTAAATAGATAGACTTACCCACCCAGTCTTGGCAGCAATGACTTGTCTTGTCTCTGAAGCATTATAGGGGAGCCCCTCAGTGCAGGGGTCATGGGCTATAGTAGGCCAGATGCTCCAAGCATGTAAAGGCAGAGCAGAGCATGCCAGAAATTCTTCTCAGACTCACCAATCAAACATGTCATTTCACCCTTCTAGGATCAGAGCCCATAAAATGGAGAGAAGGAGGACATGGTTTCACAAATCAAAGTCCTCTTGCAGGATAGAAACATCAGAAGCAAGGAAAATACACTTTCCATCAGCAATCACGATCAAGTGATGTTTATCCCAGATGTAATAGTTGTTTTGTTTTTTTTTTTTTTTTAACATTAAAAAGCTCATTGATCTAATTTGCCATACCAATACATTAGTGTTGGAAAGCCATATGATCTTCTCAGTAGATACCAAAACAATATGGTAAAATTCAACAAACTTTCATGACAGCAAAATAGAGTTAGAAGAGAGCTGTGTTGCCTTGGTACGTGTGATCTACCACACTGCTGTACCAAACATCTAGTCAGTCCTGGGAAGCAGTGCCCATAAATGAAGGAATAAGACCAGATGCCTACTATGATGAATCTACTCCATATTTTTCTTGAATCTTTATCCAGAGCAAGAGAAGACATGCAAATGATTTGAAAGCCACTATAATTATGAAGGAAGAACTATGACTATTATTATTTGGGGGTGATGAAAGTTTTTGCACGCAAAATTGTAAAGAATTGCCATCAATTTTTAGACCAACAAAGTCCCATGATATTGAGCTAATATGCAAAACCATATTATAATTTTAGAAAAATGAAAAAAAGCTATTTTAAAAAATATATGTCATGACAATAAATATAATGTATGTAAATGTAAATCCAATAGAGTGTGTCATGATACTTATTAAGGAAATAAAACTTTGTCTCACAATTTGAAGAAGACCAAGACATAGACCATTTTAATGGATAAGAACTCAGTACTACAAACACCAAATTTCCCCCAAACTGATCTATACATTCTAGGAATTCTAGTCAAATACTTGTGAAATTTTTGTGTTCATCCTGATATTTCTATATGGAATTTTAAAGGAAAATAAGGTGGGACAGAACTTGCCCTACCAGATATCAGAACTTATTATAAAGAAACTAATAATAAGGACCATGTGGAGCTGGCTTTAGGGTAGACTAATAGGCCAGTGGAACTGAGGAAAGAAAGTCATAAATAAGCTGGCATGGTAGCACATGCCTGTAATCCCAGCACTTGGGAGACTGAGGCAGGAGGATCACAAGTTCAAAGCCAGCCTCAGCAATGGCGAGGCACTTAGCAACTCAGTGAGACCCTGTCTCTAATAAAATACAAAAAAGGGCTGGGGATGTGGCCCAGTGGTCGAGTGAGTTCAATCTCTGGTACCAACAAAAGCAAAAAAAAAAAGTCATAAACAGACCCAATAGTCCATGGAAGCTTGATGTATAAAAACATGAGCATGTACATCAATGAAAACAGTGCAACATTCTTTGGTGCTTATACATATATTTAAAATTAGATTCCTACATTACGTTTCACCAAAATTGTTTCCAAGTGGGTTACAGATTAAAAATTTAAGGTTTTAAGAGTAAAATATTGCTGAATATGTATGACTTAGCTATGTGGAAAAAATATTTACATAAGACATAAAAGTATAAATGATAAAACTTGAAAATTCATCTCTATTTAAAACCAATATTATAAAACAGAAAGGATTAGATGTTCACTGGAAATTTAATCTGGCAAATTTGTTTGCACTCATCCATGTCAAAGATTAGTATTTAGTATTTATAAATAGTTTCTATAAACAATCTAATTGGAAAATTCACAAAAGACACGAATTAGAGAATTATAGCCAGACTTGCTGGCACACGCCTGTAATCTCAGGAGCTCTGGAGGCTGATGCAAGAGGATCACAAGTTCAAAGCCAGCCTCAGCAAAAGTGAGGCACTAAGCAACTCAGTAAGACCCTGCCTCTAAATAAAATACAAAAATAGGGCTGTGGATGTGGCTCAGTGGTTGAGTGCCCCTGAGTTCAATCCCTGGTACCCCCCCACACACACACACACACAAAGAGAAAAGAATTATAGAAGAAAGAAAACAAATATTCAATAGAAATATGAAAAGATATCATGCAAGGTAATAGGAACCTGTAAACCCAGCAACCCTGGAGGCTTATTAAAAGGGTTGCAAGTTGGACTCCAGCCTGAACAAATTAGGGAAACCTTGTCTCAACACTTTAAAAAAAATAAAATAAAAAGTTCTGGGGATATCACCCAGGGTTACAGCCCCTTGGATTCAATCCTCTGCCCCAAAAAAAGTTAACAAAGGAAATGTGTAAAGACACCCAGCTCACTAGTAATCAGACAACTGCACAGGAATACTGAATTAAATTATAATGTCATGCTCATCAATTTAAATTGCCAAGTTTTGGACACAATGTGATCCCATAGTAAATCCTATTTCTCTGTTCAGAAAGCAAATTAGTACAGTAATGTTGAAGACAATTTGGAAATACTAGTAAAACTAAACATACATCTCTATGGTCCAGAATTTCCAGAATAGGTAGATGTTCTAGAAAGCATTTGATCACACAAATATGGTACTACACAAATACATATGTGTATTTATAAATATACGTATATACAAATATACACACACTTAAGGATGTTCATGGCAGCATTGTCTGTCATAGAAAAAATAGTCGTCTTTACTGCATACCTAGCGAGAATTCAGGAGATGGGTGCCACGACCTCTATGTGGATGAATCTCTCTCATGGAACCCTGAGTAATGAAGACAAGAGGCAGAAGTCAGCCTCACTCAGAGGTCAATAAGGCCAAGCAGAGCTGTGCATGGCTCCACAGACGGACTGGTCAGTTGTAGAGGTGGGTGTGCCTCTAGTGATGGGAATAGAGCCAGCTAAGCCTGTCACTGATGTAGGCTTCTCTGTTGCTTTCAAGTATCTCCAGAAATAGCAGAGTAGAATAATTCTGTAACAATGAGACAACAAACAATTTGGTTATTCTGGATTCAAATAGAATGATATGTCATTGCCAGGGGCATTTTTCAAGAGCCAAAGAAACAAGGAGTATGTGCGCGCGCGCACACACACACACACACACACAAGATCTGTCTCTTATGGAAGGTTTTACTCAATGTGAAATTCTTTGATCCATCTTTGATGAGGGTATTTGATCAAATAATTGCTATGGAAAGGAGGGTCAGTAGCTTGAGTGTTTTGAACAGTTTGCCTTCTTATGCACTGCAATGCTTCTGAAGCTTCTTTTAAGTTGTGCACTGGAAATAAACAGACTGACCTAGGTTTGAATTCTGGTTCCACCACTTCAGAGACCAAGGATGTATCTGTCTTCAGGCTCAGTTCTTCCTTTGTAAAATGAGGATTATGGAACTACTTGGAAGACAACATGTTCATTGTAACATTGTTACTCATCAGTTGGTCTTAAAATCCCATGCAAATGACACATAGAGGGTATCTCCTGTTCTTCCTGCCATTCAATCATTTGCTCATTCACATCCTTCCTATGCAACTCTCAGCCCAATTCAGTTTTCTCACTCTGTTCCCATAATGTCACCAGGGATGAAGTGACTCCTGTTGTTGATTGGAACACTCTGTAACCCTTTGCTCCACCATTACCTGCACACACCACTGTGACGCACAGCTCATGCTGAAAGGGAAATTTGCCTTTCCTTTACATCACAGCTGCCTCCAGATTCTGTTCAGCAGCTGCCACAGCTGATTGCCCACCAAGGTCTCTCAGAGGGGTTCCCCACCAGGGAGGTTATAGCTGGGGCCTCAGAGATCTGGGCTCACTCTCTTGAGAACATGAAGTTCCAGGGGTTGAGATGGAATTGGATAAACAATATTCACTGTTATTTTTGCTGACTAAAATCTAAGCTTTCTCTCTAGAGAGAACAACTTTTTGTATGTGTTATTCTTATTAGGGTTTCTTTTTCTTTTTTCTTTTTTCTTTTCCCCACTCATTCCTGCATTTTCTCCACCTGTATCTCACTCTGCTTGCTACTGTTCTCTGCTTCCCAAGATGACCACCTTCAAAAATCCTTTAGTGGACTGCACAGCAGGAGAGAACAGTGCCCGTGGAACTGATGCCATCTCAGACACATCCCAAAGTTTTAGAGTCCCCATGGTCACCTTTCTTTTAGACCTACAGGCAATAAATTTGGGGGCTTCCACAATCACCCTCAGGTTGGACAATTCACTAGAATATCTCATGAAACGCTGGCATTATAGACCAAATGTTGAAATCCTACCCACCAAGGTGATGGTATTAAGAGATGGGGTCTTTGAGAGGCACTCACAGTGAGAAGAGGCCAGAAGATTGGAGCTAATGAATGGAATCTGTGCCCTTATAAGTGTCACAGGAGCCCTTTCTTTCCCTCTCTGCTCCCTGCTGTGTGGAGATACAATGAGAAGTTGGCAGACTGCAGCCCAGAAGAGGACCCTCCTCAGAACCTGGTCAAGCTGGTACCCTAACCTCAGAAATCCAGCCTCCAGACCTGTGGGAAATAAATGTCCATTATTGATGAGCCACACAGACTACAGTAATTTGTTACAGAAGCTGAAACTAAGACAGATATTGGTACTGAAAGGTAGGTACTGCTGTTCTGAATAGCTAAAATGGAAGCAGCTTTGCATATGATAATGGTAGAAGCCAGAGGAATCTTAGGCTGTAGGGTAGAAGAAGCATTGATTTCTGTGATCAGAATTTTATTGGAATTTTTTTTGTGCACATTGATTATACAGAATAATGGATTTCACTATGGCATATTCACACATACATAAAAACAAATTTGGTCAGTTTCACTCTGAAATACCATCCCCATGTCCCCTCCTTTTAGTCCCCTCCCTCTACCTTAATGTTCTTATTTCTACTTTCATAGTGTTTCTTGTTTTCCTGTGTTTTGTTTTGTTTTCCCTCTAGCTTCCACATTAAAAAGAAGATATATGATGCTTTTTTTTCTATGAGTCTGACTCATTTTGTTCAACATTGTGATAACCAGTTCCATCTGTTTTCCTGCAAATGACATAATTTCATTCTTTCTTATGGTTGAGTAAAACACCATTGTGTATATATACCACATTTTCCTTATGCAATCTGTAAATTGCTTATTGTGAAGTTTGTTATGATAAACATGGGTGTGCATGTATCTCTAAGTATGCCAACTCTACTTTTCTATATATATAAATACCGAGGAGTGATATTGCTGGATCATAACAGCAGTTCTGATTTTAGCTTTTTGAGGGATTCTCATGCTGATTTCCACAGTAGCTATACTAATTTGCATTCCCACCAACAAAGTCTAAGGATTCCTTTTTCCCCACATCCTTACCAGCATTTATTGTTGTTTGTTCTCTTGATAATTGCCATTCTAACTGGGGTGAAGTAGAATTTCAATGTAGTTTTAATTTGCATTTCCCTGGTGACTAGTGATGTTGAACATTTTTTTCATACAATTATTACCTATTTGTACTTCTTTTTAAAGAAGAGTGTGTTTAGTTCATTTCCCATATATTGGATGATGTTTGTTTGTTTGGGGTTTGGGGATTTTTTTTTTGTTTGTTTGTGTTTGCGTTTGCTTTTGGTGTTAAATTTTTTAGTACTTTATACATTCAAGATATTCATTCCCTGTTGGAAGACTAGCTGTCAGAGATTGTCCCCATTCTATAGTCTATCTACACTCTGTTAATTATTGCCTTTACTGTGCAGAAGCTTTTTAATTTGATACCATCTATTTGTCAACTCTTGCTGTCATTTTCTGAGCTACTAAAATCTATTCAGGAAGAAGTTGTTTTTATTTTGTTTTGTTTTGTTTTTTGTTTATTTAATTATTTATTTACTTATTCATAATGCACAAGTATAGCATCTTTTTACATACAACTGCTTGCATACAAAGTATATAAGTACCATTCAGATCTTCAATCATGCATTTAGGAAGGAAGAAGTTTTTTTGTGTGTGCATATATCTGGAAGTATTTTCCCTGTTTTCTTTTGGCAGTTTAAAAAATTCTGGTCTTATCCATAGGTCTTTGATCCATTTTGAATTGACTCTTTTTACAGGGTAAGAGGGATCTAATTTAAATTCTTCTGTCTATGCATAGCCAATTTTCCCAGCACCATTTGTCTTTTCTCCAATATGTACTTTTGCTGCCTTTCTTGAGAACCAGATAATGGTAGCTATAGCTGTGTGGGCTTCTTTCTGAGCCCTTTATTCTATTCAATTGGTCTACATGTCTGCGTTTATGACAGCATTATGCTACTTTTTTAACTATGTCTCTGTACTATATTTTTAAATCAAACATTGTAACACTTCTAATGTTGAGCCTTTTTAAAAATCATGAATAGGTGTTGAATTTTATCGAATGTCTTTTTTTCCATAAACATACATGATCCATGATTTTCTTCTTTGGGCTGTAAAAGTGCTGGGTTGCATTGGTTGATTTTCATTTACTGAACGAAACTTTCAACACACGTGGTAATGCACACCTGGTGATATACATAACTGTGTGTGTATTCTGAACTGCTGATATCTTAGAAAAGAATCTTGCTTCTATGTTGATAAAAGATACTGGACAATAGTCTTTTATACTGTCTTTATCTATTATTGTTATCAGAGTGTTATCAGCTTATAGGCAGGACCACCCCTCAGGGGGTCCCAGGTCCAGGTTCTTGGCATCTTGAACAAAGAATTGAGCAAGATGCCAGAGATTGGCAAGCAAGGCAAAGGTTTATTAAAAGTAAAAGAAAACATTCAGGAGAGCAGAGTGAGCTGAGCTGCTGAGCAGCTCAAGGCCTTGTCTATACAGTGGAACTCACTTTAATTGGGCTGTGTTAGTTCTCCCCCTTCCTCCACCCCCCAGTGGATCTGAGGTTGGTGGCACTTTGATTGACAGCTGAATTTGACATAATTTCTTCTTTACTGTCCATGCATATGTTTCTTCCCCACCACCGTCCAGGAAAATGCATGGGGATGGGTGGAGGGGGGACCAAAGGTACAAGGCTAATGATATGCTAACTAGCAACAAGTGAACTTCAGGTCAGTCCCTTGGGTTCTTGCCCATGGCTGGGATCAGGGACTTTCCTTTCAAGGCCTTGAATTCCTCTTGTGGTCATCTAGCTTCCTCCCTTTAACCACAAGATGGCCTACTTTCCCTTCACAGGAAGGACTTCCAGGGAGTGTGTTGGGTGGGGTAGAGGGTCCCTAAATGAAGCCAAGAACCCCACGCCCTATCTCCTACCTAAAAGTAGCATTCATATCAGATTAAGTTGGGAAGTACTCTTTCAACATAGAGTTTAATTCTCCCTTAAGTTTTCGTGAATTCCTTAGTGGATTTTGAGGGGAACATTTTAAAACTACACATGCAATGTTCTTCACGGTTGATTATTGATTTAATATTGAGTTAATCATGTTTTTACTTTTCAGTGAGTTCATCCTTTTCTTCTGAGTTGTTCAAACCTATGTGTGTAGGTTGTTCATAACATTCCTGTATAGTTTTTTTTTGGTATTTGTGCTTAGGAATTTGCATCTTCTCTCATTTTTTCTTTGTCAGACCTACTGGAATTCATCAATTTTATTGATCCCTTCAACAAAACCACTTATTTTTTTCATTGATTTTTCTCCCTGTGTTTTTTCTCCATTCAATTTCAATTTATTTCTACTCTCAGCTTTATTTTTCTATTCCTCAGCTTGTGTTATGTTTACTTTATTCTCTTCCTAGTTTCTTGGGATAAAAGCTTTGACAATGGAGTTGAGACTTCTTCTCTTCTCTTTTCTTTTTTTTTTTTTTTTGGGGGGGTGGGGATAAGACAAAGTAAGTTTTCATAGAGATTTGTTTATAACTGATATTTTAGCTCACGACCACAAGGTCAGATGCCTTGTGGCAATCACTTTTCTGATTCAAACAAGACCTATCTTAGATACAGCAGTTGTAGTCCCTTTCCTCATGAAGGCAGAGCCCTCATTCTTTCAGTAGGATAGTGCCAGTAGTGTGGTACTTGCCACTACTAAAGAAAAAGGACAGAGGAAGTGGACATTTTCCTTCAGTTTCTTTCTATTGAAGGATAGGCAAGATTGGAATAATTTATTCCCCTAAATATCAAGTACAGAGAATGTGAAGATAAACATGAGAATCTACCTGCATTTCCAGGCAAAAATAAAATTGAGTAGATTTACCAAAGTTGATGCCTCTGAAGTTCCCTGTGAAAGCCACCAAGAGACGTCACAGGAGTGGAGGTGTCTCTGAGGAGTTTCCAAGGTAAAGGGGGAACTTGAGTTAGGACCAGTGGAGTTTTTGTTTTGTTTTGTTTTGTTTTGTTTTGTTTTTACCAGGGATTGAACTCAGGGGCACTCAACCACTGAACCACATCCCCAGTCTTATTTTGTATTTTATTTAGAGACAGGGTCTCACTGAGTTGCTTAGCGCCTTGCTGTTGCTGAGGCTGGCTTTGAACTTGTGATCCTCACATAATCCCGAGCCACTGGGATTATAGGTATGTGCCACCACGTCCAGCACCAGTGGAGTCCTCCTCATACATGTCAGAAAAGAATTTCAGCTTGTGCCTGCCAAAAACAACCTGGTTTATTTATGAAAGTAGATACATATTCAATGAAGAACGGGAACAATCTCAAGAGAGAGATGCTTTTGGTATAAAGCAAGGAATACACATTCAAGGGAGAAGGGAAGGAAAGAGAGCCTCCTGAGGGAAAGACAGCCAATAATCCTTTATTATATATTAGTGACAGTCAACTATGTCACTAATATAACCACTCATGGGGCAAAAGTCCATCATATGGGTTTATTTTTAAAGAAATAAACCCATTACAAATATTAGTAGGCAGAACTGTAAGATGGCTCTCAAGATCTGCCCATTTGGTAAATAGGCTCTGCATAATCCCTGGAAACATGAGTATGATAGACTTCTTCTCTTTTCTAACATAAGCTTTCAGTATGCACTTTTCCCTCTCAGCACTATTTTAGCTATATCCCATAAATTTGGGTGTATTTCAATCTCATTTTCATTCAGTTCAATATTTCTCATTTCCCTGGAGACTACCTTATTGACCCACGTTTTATTTAGAAATGAGTTATTTCTTTTTCCACTTTACAGGAATGTTTTAGTCAGCTTTTTCATTTCTGTAACTAAAAGACCTGACAACAACAATTTTAGAGAAGAAAAAGTTTATTTGGGGGTTCCCAGGTTCAGAAGTCCTGGTCCATTTCTCGGGCTTAAGGTAAGATAGAGCATCATGGCGGAAAAGCATGGCAGAGGAAAGCAGCTCACATGATGATCAGGAAGCAGAGAGAGCCTAAGCTCAGCTCACCAAATATGTACCCCAAAGGCACACCCCCAATGACCCATCCTCCTCCTCCTCCAGCGACACTCTACCTGCCTTTAGTTACCACTCAGTTAATCCCCATTAGGGGATTAATTCACTGATTGGGTTAAGAGCACTCATAACCCAATCAGTTCACTTCTGAATGTTCTTGCATTGTCTCACATGTGAGCTTCTGGGGGACACCTAATGTCTAAAGCATAACGAGAGAGTTTTCTTTTCTCCCTTCTATTATTGGTCTCTGGCTTGATTTCATTGTGTTCAGAGCACACTTAACTGTATGATTTCAAATATTTTAAATTAATACCAGATTTCAATGCTGTCAGACATGGTCTGTCTCAATAAAAATTGGTACGTGCTTGAAAAAAAAATGTGTATTCTGCTCATGTTAGGTGGAATGTTCTATAAATGTTATATAGATCCTATCAGTTGATGGTGAGGTTTCTCTTTGCTGATCTTCTGTCCAGAGGTTCTATCAAGTTCCCCGATAATAACTGTGGATTACCTCTTTCACTCTTCATTTTTATCAGTTTTTGCCCTCTAGTTTAGGGCCTGCACATTTAGAACTGCTATTTCTTACTGGTGGATCAATCAATGTACCATGGTATAATGTCTCTCTCTTTCCCTGCTAATTTTCTTTGCTGTGAAGTCTGCTTTATCTGATATTTAACATAGCCACCCTTTCAATCTTTTGATTAATGTTTGCAGGGCTTTTTGTTTCCTTCCTTTTACTTTTGACCTGCCTATATCATTCTATTTGAAGTGATTCTCTGTTCACAGAATATAATAACACAGTGTTTCTCTATCCATTCTGCCAAACTGCTCCTCTTAACTGGCATCAGAGAAGCAATCTTGAAATATCAGAAAAGATGAGAGAGCACGGACACACTCTCCTCTTGAATTTCCTAAATTATGTTGGAGTGTTGTTGAAAAATTCAGCACTCTCTGATATGGTTCTCAATGTACATGGGGGAAATACTTAACATAATCATATTAAAAATTGGCCAGGTGCAATGGAAATCCCACACTTGTAATCCCAGCAACTCAGGAGGCTGAGAAAGAAGGATTTGTAAATGTGAGGCCAGTTTCAGCAATTAGATGAGACGCTCAGCAGTTAAGGGGGACTCTGCCTCAAAATTTAAAAATAACAAATTACTGAGGGTGTAGCTCAGTGGTGAATGCCCCTGGGTTCAATTCCTAGTACTAAAAACAATAATAATAATAGTAATAGTAATAGTAATAATATGATAATAATAATGGGAGTCAGGGATATAAAAGAAAGTAAGGTCTCTACACCACTTCAACCAGGAAAATACAATAAATATGTAGCTATAATATAACACCTGGAGTAACCCCTGTAAACACTATATAAATCATACATAATTCTAAAATATGTTCAAGCAGCCCACAGAAAAGCATGAAAAATAAAAGAAAAAAAAAGGAAAAGAAACAAACAGAAAACAAAAAAAAAGTCAGATTTAAGTGTTATATCAAGGACAAATTAAATAAAAAGAAATGATCTTTGTTTTTAAAACAATGACTCATGAATTCCAAACGTAACAGGAAAAGTCAAAAAACAAAGTTTACAAAGATCTAAAAATCAAGGTTCTCTCTCACCCCAAACCACATCTATGGATAATAATAATTAAAGAGTTAGTATGTGTTATTTCTCAAGTTTACCCACAAATCAATAAAGGGAATGAGAACAAAAGAGTTGGAGAGGGAAAGAGGGCTTGGTTATTAGAAGGGCCCACACCCCCTAAACATTATTCTAGGCCTTGCTTTCTCTTCTGACCATATGACACAGGAACCTTTCCATAAAGGCATATATTTATCTCATTTGGGGGGGCTGTGTGTTGATTCACAATATGAACCTACTGTGATCTAGTTAAACCTGTTTCTTAAATCATTTTGGACAAACATTGTTGCAGGCACATAATGAACTTCAAAGTGAGTTTCCTAACTCCCATTTTACAGAGGAAGGAAGTGAGGCAGAAGAGGGCTCCATCTGTAGCCTCTGGCAAGACAGGAATTCAAACGCAGGGCTGCCTGTCTCCTTCCCATGAAATATGATGAAAGTTCAGGAGCACAGAGACCAAGTGCATGCTAAGCATACTTAAAATATTCTGGTGGCGGGCTATTTTCTTTGTAGCATTTGTTTGACTAGGAAATACCTCCATCACGCAAAAACAAAATAGTTCATATTGAGTCAATTCACCCCCAATGTATACATTCTGTTGTGAGGTGATGGGGAGGGAGTTAGTCCTCAGGTGTGAAAAGGGTCACCATAATGTGACATCTCCTTCGTTGAATTCAAAATGATTACAGTAACACTGATAAGGTAAATCTCATAGATTGCAGTTTCAAGAGACCCCTGACCTACTCCAGCTCCTGAGAAGTCCATCCTGCTGGATGGATGGATCCTTGGAAGGACTGCATTTCATCTGCTTTCCAACACATTTACCTGAGGAAGGAGCTCCTTAGAACTTACTGTTCTCAGGCCTCCCTAAACGTTGACTTTGAGACAAGAGTGTCCTGTTCCATCAGTTCAGTTATCCCACTGTGCTTGTCTCTCCAGATATTTGAAAGAACCAGAGAAGTTGATATCAACAACTGGCTTCCTCTGCCTTGTTAGCAATCTTGTCCCTGAAGGTGGAGCTCTGCTTAGGCATGCGTGAAGAAGCTGAAGTCTACTGATGAACCACCGGGGATGTGTCTTTCTCCCCCTATGGGACAATTATTTCATTACACTACATTTCACATGAATAAAGATGTATAAAATGCTAGGGAGAAATTCAACCACACTTTTAGCCATGGCATAATTCCAACTTAAAATAATACCTAATTTTAACTAACATCCACATTCTTCAATAATGACCTTCCCATTTTCCTCCATGAAAGTAAGTTTACTGGGCGGGGATTGTGGCTCAGCGGTAGAGCGCTCGCCTAGCACGTGCGCGACCCGGGTTCGATCCTCAGCACCACATAAATAAACACATTGTGTACAACTAAAGCAAATAAATAAATAATAAGAAAAAAAAAAGAAAGTAAGTTTACTAAATATATAAGATAACATATACTTACATAAAATTGATCGATATATTGTTTAGGGCATGGTTTCTACATTTCAACATATGGTCCCTCTTCCTTATAGATTTGACTTCATCCGAGTGATTTTTTTTTCTTCTTCAGGTATCAGATAGCTACTGATCTAAAAGTTGTAACCAAAAGTTATAACCTACAACTTGCTTCTTAGAAGGCTCTCAATCGACCCACATTCTTCTAACACTCCCTTCAACTCTCTCAGAGTACATGTGTCCATATCAGCATTTGGAGGATTCTGCAGTATAAATCTAGTTGATTCTACGCTTTCTCTATTTCTGGCTTAGTATTTCATCTTCTGGGGTCTGATAAATGAGCAATCACTTGCCAATCCGCTTTCAGATAGAAATTTAGACCGTTGCTACATCTTCATTCATTTATGCCTTTTAATTAAAAAAAAATTCCCTATACTGTGTGACTGAAATATTAATGATTTAAAATAAGACTCTATGTTGTTTTTAAAATTCCCTAAGTTGCAGTGACATAAAAGGATAGAAGTTCTCAGTCACATAAAATGCAGAGGCGGAAGCATGCTGCTGACAGGGGGACTTCTGCTGGAGGAAGGTGTCACCAAAGTTCTCATCCTGGGATGGAATCCCCGACACCACAGGGTTGGGGGTGAGGCCTAATAAGAGGTGGTTGGGGCATGAGGGCTCTACTTTCATGAGCAAATTCGTGATGTTACTGTGGAAGAGACTTAGTTATACCGAGAGTAGTTTATCATGAAAACCAGTTTGGCCCTGTCTTGCTCTCACTCTTTCTTGCCCTCCACGTTCTGCCATGGAATGGCACAGTAAGAAAATCCTCACTCACGTGGAGTAGCCCCTTCATCTCAAAACTCCCAGGCTTCAGAACCATAAGCTCCAAAACTTCCTTTTCTGTATAAATTGCCTAGTCCCTGGTAGCCTACTACAGGACACAAAATGCTTTAAAACAGGGACTCTGCTTCACACACAGGAACTCCGCATCGAGTAAACCACAGTGAGCCACACTAGTACAGTCGCCAGGCTTAACAGATGGAAATACAGGATGCACGGTTAAATTTGAGTTCTGGATATGCAGTGATTATTGTTTTAATTCTACTAAAAATTATGTTCTTTATCTGAAATTTAAATTTTAACTTGGTATCTGGTATTTTATCTGGCCACCCTACTACATGATTTGCAAAATGTCCCTGAATGTCAACAACCAGCTATTATGTGAGAAGAAAGGGAGCACAAAGTCATTTGGTTCCATTCGCATAGGAATGGGAATAGAGAGCTGATTCAGGTCTAAAGATAGTTTTTTCCTATGTTCCTTTGGCCAGAATATTATGTCACAAGCACACACAAACAATTTTGGATAAAAGTGTGTGCTACTGCTCCAGAAGACAAGACATATGTGCAGACAGGTGTCAAGGATACGAAGCCAATTTCTGCCACACCAAGTGTCCATTATTCCACAATGAGCAGGGTGTGACAGTATACTAGGGTGTTACCATAAAGACACTAACAGGGTGTTTAAGGGCACTCTACACCACACGAAAAATCATGCATGCATGCATCAAACACCAAACTTAGAAAAAAGAACAAAACGTAGATAGAAAAAAAAAGCAAACATACTTATGAGTTAAAATAAGCTATCATTATATATCAGTCAAATTGTTAGCGCCTGACTTTTCCTTAAGCTACATCATAACTGAAAAGAAAGGATTCTGTGGAAAATGCAAACATACCCTTTTCATGTAGATATAAAATGAGAAGATAGCCTAGTTTGCAAAGAGAACTTTTGTAACGGGAGTTGTAAAAAGACAACGGTACAAGCACACTCTGAGGCCATCACACTAGAGGAACATGAAATTCATTGAGACACAGACTCAATTTCACACAACCACACAGGAGGCCAGCATAAAATGCAATAAACCATACGAGTACAGTTGCCACACTTAACAGATGAAAATACAGAATGCACATTTAAATTCATGTTTCAGATTCATAGTACGTGTTTTATTTTGATATTTCCATGCAATATTTAATTTACATTTCTACTAAAAATTATGTTGTTTATCTGAAAGGATAGATTAAAAAATATATATATGAAAGGTGTATGGACCATGAACATAGCTCAGAAAATTTGTCTCACTCTAATTCTATTAATGTCAAGAGCTTGAACCAGGATTATATGGCTAAAATGATAAATGGCTGAGGAAAACTGTTGGCTGCTAAGAAGGTACAAAATCATATTTGTTTACTGTCTCATCCAAGTAGTGATGCCTGTTGAATATAGTTGAAAAGTACATTAGTCTATGTTTCTTAGAATCCCACATAAAAAAAGTATTATCTTCAGTAGTCTTCATTTTTAAATGACTACATGGCTCAATTATACTGATTATGTGAAAAATATTGAAAGAATTATTTGGAAAGTACTAAATTCCCTCATGAGTGTTTGTCAGAAAAATCCAAGTCAAAGTGATGTGAAATGTAAGAATAATTCACTGTAAAATGTCACAACGATTTCTCTCTTTTTCTTTTTCTTTTCCTGATTCTCTCTAGAGTTTTTAGCAGCCATGACATAAAGACATGGCACTGAAGTGACTGAATTCTACCTTCTGGGATTTGGTGTCCAACATGATGAGTTTCAGAGCATCCTATTCATCATTTCTCATGATCTGTTTGACATCCATGGTGGGTAATACTGGAATAACCCTGCTCATCAGTACAGATTCCAGATGTACGTTTTCTTGCAACATTTGGCTTTTGTGATGTCTGTTGCACAACTGCTATCATTCCCAAGATGCAGAAAAACTTCATCGTAGAAAACAAGCCCATATCATTAAGAGGATGTATAATTCAATTGGTTCTTGCAAAGTGTGCAACCAGGGACAGTTACCTCCTGGCAGCCATGGTGGTTAACCCTTATATAGCCATCTGTAAGCCACTTGCTATCCCATAATTGTGTCTTGAACAGTCTGCAGCCAATTCACAGCTGGATTCTTATTGGTTCAATAAATATCCCTGTCCACACAGGACTTACTGTTTCAATGTCCTTCTATAAGTCCAACAGCATCAATGATTTTCTGTAATGTCCCCCAAATCTCACCCTTCGTGCTGCAACACTGACATCAATATCATGCTACTTGTTGTGTTTGTGGGATTTGATTTAACTTGACATGCACTGTGTTGGTCATCATCTTCTCCTACATTTACATCATGACCACCATCCTGAAGATGTCTTCTACTGCAGGGAGGAAGAAGGCCTTCTCCATGTGTGCCTCCCACCTCACAGCTGTCACCATATTCTATGGCACCCTCGCTTACATGTCCTTCCAGCCTCATTCTGAGAATGCCCAGAATATGAAAGTGGCCTCTGTATTTTATGACATTGTCATTCCCATGTTGAACCCCCTGATCTACAGCCTGAGAAACATGATAGCATCCATTGTGGATGCTCTATACCATGGTTTAACATTTCTAAGATAGGAAGACACAATCACATCTTAAACCAATACGTTTTCATTCAATAGATCAGTCTTAAAATGTGGGAAACAGAGTAGTAACACATCCTAGAACCGAAAAACGCCTCCCGGGAAGTACTGATACTGAACTAGTTTAAAGCCTCTGACTTTTCCACATCAAGCGTAGAGGAGGACACACCCTCCATAAGAATAGTTAGAGAGATGCCTAATTACACCGGAAATGCTGTAACATCTCTTTAATGGTTAATTTCCTTCTTTGTTGGCTCCATAATGACAGTGTGCTTCATCCTGCCACCCACGGAAATGAATGTCCACGCCAATACAGACACAGAAGGGTAATATGAAGACATCTTGCTCAATACTGGATTCCCAACATCCAGCATGTCCTTAACATATTATCATTGCTCAATAAATATTTGTTGAGTAAATACATGGCCAAATGAAAGCTCACAAATCTAAACAGAGCGCTCTCTCTCAGGAATTGGAAGTAATAGTCAGCAGCTGGGCACAGCCTTTTCTGGGTTGAAGGGTGAAACCACAGCCATAGCTTTGCCAAGCTTACTAGGAAAAGCAACTGCCTGTACCAACACAAACACTGTTATCATAAATCAAGCCAGAAAATGAAATTTTGAAGAATGTTTCTGTAACTTTGAATGTGACGACTAGAATGAGGAACAACAAGACACAAGTGAGAAAATCCATTCCCTCACATCCTCAGTGTCTTGATGTTATCAGTTTTATAATTCACAGTTTATGGAATAAATATGTGAATCGAGCTTGGTAGCTTGAGCAAGCCATGGGGGAATCTCCAAGAGTTGTTTCTCTTTTGTTATTACTGATGTTGTCTTCTTTTTGTTTTTGAAGTTTCGGTGTTTGTATGTGTTATGTGTGACAGAAGACAGAATTATTTAATGGCACAGGCAAACTACGGACACTAAAAAGGGAATGACCAGAGATGTCATTGACCAAGAGGAGTAGTGGCCCATTCTGGCAACAATCAATGTTTGAGTCAGCTTTTTCACCCCTACACCTGAAAGATCCCAATCAGATCAATTGTAGAAGAGGGAAAGTTTTATTTAAGGGCTCATGGTTTCAGAGGTCTTAGTCCATAGAAGGCCATCTGCATTCCACAGGGCTCTAGGTGAGACAGAACTTCATGGTAGAAAGGGTAGTGGAAGGAATCAGCTCACATGATGATCAGGAAGCAGAGAAAGAGGTTTCCAATTGCCAGATACAAACATATACCCCAAAGCCACACCCCCAATTCCCACCTCCTCCAGCCACAACCTACCTCTTCAGTTACTACTCAGTTAATCCCTATCAGGGGATTAATTCACTGATTGGGTTAAGACTCTCACAACCCAATCACTTCTCCTCTGAACCTTCCTGCATTGTCTCACTCATGAGCTTTTGGGGGACACCTCACTTCCAAACTATAAAAATGAATGAATGTTATCTCCATCATTCCCCACCAAACAAATCACACATTTCTTAGACTAGTCCGAGACACTTATTGCTATGGTTTGGAAATGGTTTGAGTATTTCCCGTAAGGGTATATGTGTTGCAGGGAAGGTTCCCAATTTGGAAAAGTTAAGAAGTAGTGGGACCTAGTGGAAGGTCATTGGAGTTACTGACCTCAAAATGAATTAATGTCATTCTCATGGGACCCCAATTAATTCTCACAAGAAGGTTATTATGAAAGAGCAAGACTGGCCTCTCCCTACTCTCTCTGGCTTCCAGTCTTGACATGTGATATCTCCCTTTCACACGTGCTCCTACCTTGATGCAATTTGCCATGATGTGATGCAGCCAGGGAGGTCCACACCAGAGTTGGTGCCATGTTATATGGACTTTCAACCTCCCAAGCTGTGAATTAAGTAAACATGTTTTTATACACTACTCAGCCTTAGATATTTTGTTAAAGCAATATAAAATGGACTGTTAAACTTGGCATAACTGTTGGTTATAGATAACTGGTTAGTGCTGCCTAGAAAAAGGTCAGACTACTGCCAAAGATATTGGTGTTAGGAAAAAGATGATAATGGTTACCCACAACTGTTGTGGAATTTAAGGGGATAGTAAACACAAAACTATCTCAGAAGAATTCTACGTAGAAGTAAAGAAGTAGAATGGTGCCACTCTCTGAGAATTAGGATACACAAAAGTGGTGGTCTTCATAATATCTCCACTTAATTAACCAGTCCAGGACCTGAGAAACCCAAATGGGTTGTGGCAGATGATGGGCTACCACAGATGTAGCCAAATGGTAGCACCTATCTAAGCTGCTGTTCCAGATGTGCTATTGTTATTAGAACAAATAACCTTTCATATTATGCACTGACACTGATTTGATGTGCTATTGTTACTAGAACAAATAACCTTTTATACTATGCACTGACACTGATTTGGGAATGCATTCTCTTCACCATCAGCAAGCAAGGTACCTTCTCTTGACATACATATCAGTATCCATTCCCAGTCCTTCCCAGGGCCATATGTACTCTACTTAGCCACAGGATAGTCCATAGGAACTTTCTCATTTGAAAACCTGTAGAACATCATTCTAATCCATGGAGGAGTTTAGACCCAAGGAAGAAGAAATGGCAAGTTCCCTGTGGTAATTTGTACATCATCAATAGGAACAGGAACTAATACAATATCCATGTACCATGCACAATAGAGTTTGATACAAACTTGTGTATATTGGAAACACCTTGAAATAATACACATTCTTTGGCAGGATATGTTAGTCCTGATCCCCTAAGAAGCCAACACTAGATAAGATTACATATGCAAAAAAAAAATGTTTCAGAGAATTCTTATGTAAAAGGTGATAGAACAATGAGAAAAGCTGAAAATGAAGTAAGTCTGACCCCAAGTAAAGGAAGGAAGGAGAAAAGATCGGATGGAGCATATGAGATGAGACTGTCATAAAGTGTAAGGTTGCTGAGAAATCCTTGAGTCAAAATGGGTTGACAAAGGAGTACTAAGGAGACTAGTACTAAGGAGTCTAGTCCTTTGGGTCTGCCTCAGAACTCCTTTCCCACAGTCATGGGCGGGGAGTAGCCCACAAGAGGTGTGGCCTCAGCAAAACTGCTACAGTGGACTTCAAAGTGAGCAGCTGAGACCCTTAGTCATTTACACTTTTGTGTAATATCCACAGATTTTTCACATGACTATCACACACATAAATGGATTAGGATCTAATCACATATGTAATATTAGCTAGCAGAGAAAACAAATTTGTGATACTGCTATCACAACACGACAGGTTTTAGTGCTATTGAGTAAAAATAAATATCTCAGAAGTAAATAGAATAAAATTTTTCATTAAGATCAGTAATAAGAAAACTAGAAAATACATTGTTTAGGCATGAAAAAGTACTTAAAGCTAGAGATCAAAGAATAAAAGGCAGAGTCTTAGTAACAAAACCAGCATGGTACTGGCATAAAAGCAAAGACGTAGCCCAATGGAAACAGGATGCAGAGTCAAACCCACACAACTACAGGCATCTGATCCTCAACAAAGCTGCCAAAAACATGTTAGAGAAAAGAGAGCCTCTTTAACAAATGGTAGTGGGAAAACTGGATACCCACATGTAGAAGAATGAAACTAGATCTTTATCTCACAACCTGCACAAAAGTTAACTCAAAATGAATCAAAGACCTAAGTATAAAACCAGAAATGGTACAACTGTTAGAGAAAAATACAAGGTCAACATCCCAGCATATGGACACAGACAATAGGAAACCTAAAGCTTAGGGGGAAAAAAAGAATTGTTAAATAAGATGACATCACATTTAAAACTTCTGCAACTTCTGCACACCAATAAAACAATTATCAAGGTGAAAAGACAGCCTAAAAAACTACACACACACACACACACACACACACACACACACACACACACACAAAATGGCCCATTCGATAAATAGGCAAATAAACAAAGCAGATATTGCTAAAATAAAAAGGCACAAATGACCAAGAAATGCAGGTAAAGAATGTTCATCATCTCCAAATGATAGTTTAGATGTGAGGTGTCCTCCAAAATTCCATATGTGAGAAAATGCAAGGTTTAGAGGTGAAATTATTTTGTTGTGAGACTCTTATCCCAATCAGTGAATTAATCCCTTGATGGGGATTAACTGAGTGATGATTATAGACCAGTAGTGTGTATCTGGGGGAACTAAATCCCCCAGGGTGTGCCTTTGGTGTTTATATTTTGTTCTTGTTGAGCGGAGCTCTCTTTCTGCTTCCTGATGTGATGTCTTGAGCTGCTTTCCTCCACCACTGTCTTCTGCCATTATGTCCAGCATGACCTTGAACCCTAAGGAATGGAGCCAGCCTTCTATGGACTGAGACAGCTTAAACCGTGAGCCCCCAAATACACTTTTCCTCCTCTAATTGTTCTTGTCAGGTCTTTAAGTCACAGCATCAGAAAAGCTGACTAAAACAGAAACTGGTACCAAGATGTGGGGTCATTGCTGTGACTAACCAGACCACATGGTTTAGAAACTTTTGGAACTTTTTGGAATTTGAGGGACAAATTTTGGAAAGTTTAGGAATACAAGCTGGAAAAGATTTAGATTATTTTAAATGGAGCTTAATGAGGGATTCTAGTGGGAGTCCTGAAGACTAGAATGCTGATAGGACTGTGGACAGTAAAGGCAGGACTCATGAGATTTCAAAGAAGGAGGACTCTATTAGAAATTGAAATAGTGGACCCAGCCACCAGTTCGCCTGGCCTCCAGGGCCCAGAGTAGCAGCTCCCTGCTGCTGCACGCAGGGCCCGACCTGATGAAAAGCCCGCTCCACTCCCGGGGAAAGGGCAACCTGCCCAGCTGTGACCAGAACAAGAGGTAGACACCCGCTGAGCCACTCTTCCGCTGTGCCATTCTGCAATTGGCCAAAGGTGCAGCCTTGACTCCACTAACAGGATCGCTGATTGGACGTGAACCAGGTCAATTGGCTTAAACTGGAAGGGAAAAAAGAAGGGCTTCCCAGGGTCTATTTTGTTTGAGACTTGTTCCTGGGTTCAACTTTTTGTTTGTTTGTTTGTTTGTTTTGTTGTTGGGGGGAGTTTGTTTTGCTTTGTTTTTGTTTTGATTGACAGTGTGTTTGTTTGCTTCTGCTCCTCTTTTCTTTCTTTTCTTTTTTCTCACTTTTGTATTTTTTCTTCTTCCTTCATCTTCCCTATTTACACCCTGCCATTGCATACTCAACAGAGGCAAAAACAAGTTATACGCAGAAATTGGGAGTTCTAGAACGGGTACAATTGAAATATATAGCAAAGTGGTGTTGTATATAGTTTATTCTCTATTTTATTGACTCACTCTCTCTCTCCTCTCTCTTACACTAATTTCTACTCCTTTGTCATTTTTTTTCTTTTCCATCATTCTTTATTTCTTCTCTCAACCGCTGCATAAGTTAGGTTTATATATAAATCGGTCTTTACACCTAATCATTCACTCCATTCTCTTTCCTCTCTCATCTGCTAATACTAAACCACTTCCATAGGACTCTCTTTTCATACTTTCTAAGAAAGAACAATTCAATACACTCACTTCCTTCTTCCTAAACATATCAACTCTGTGCCCAATACTTGAAACTATAAAACCCCATCAGAAGCATACAGAGTAAATTGGAAACAATATCTGGGTTAACTAAATCTGTACATTGTGATCAAACTGGGATTTTCTGAATAGAAAGTGTTTGATTTAAAAGTGTAAAGGAAATATAAGGGGATCTGATAGCATTGTACTACAGAGCAACATAAGACCTTAAGGTAAAATCAAAATAGTCAAGGTCCCACAGTGCAGGAAGATAAGACACACAAGCAATATGAAGAAACAAGGGAAGAAAGTGACACAAACAAATCAATATACCTCCTCAGTAGATTCCATGGCAAGCACAGTTGGTGAAATGCCAGAGATGAAATTTAGAAATTACATATTCCAAGTGTTTGCAGAACTTAAGAATGAACTCAAAAATGAGATGAGGGAGCAAATACAGGAGGTGAAAGATCATTTTGAAAAAGAACTCCATAAACAAATACAGGAAGTAAAAGATTACTTCAATAGGGAGATAGAGATTCTAAAGAAAAACCAAACAGAAATTCTGGAAATGAAAGAAGCAATAAACCAAAATAAAAGCTCAATCGAAAGCATCACCAACAGAGTAGACCATTTGGAAGAAAGAACCTCAGACAATGAAGACAAAATATATATCCTAGAGAAAAATCTAGATGACACGGCAAAAAATGTAAGAAATCAAGAACATAATATCCAAGAATTATGGGACAACATAAAAAGACCAAACTTAAGAGTGATTGGGGTAGAGGAGGGGGCAGAGTTTCAAGCCAAAGGAATGAGTAATTTAATTAATGAAATAATTACAGAAAATTTTCCAAACTTGAGGAATGAATGGGAAAACCAAGTTCAAGAGGCATACCGAACACCAAACAAACAAAATCACAACAGATCCACACCAAGGCACATTATAATAAAAATGCCTAATACACTGAGCAAGGAGAGAATATTAAAAGCCACAAGAGAAAGGAAGCAGATTACATATAGGGGAAACCAATCAGACTATGTTCAGATTTTTCAACCCAGACCTTAAAAGCAAGAAGATCCTGGAATAGCATATTTCAAGCTCTGAAAGAAAAGAAATGTCAACCAGGAATTTTATATCCACCAAAACTGAGCTTTAGATTCAAAGATGAAATAGAAACCTTCCATGACAAGCAAAAGATAAAAGATTTTGCAACTCGAAAGTGAGCACTTCTGAACATCCTGGGCAAAATTTTTCATGAAGAATAAGAGAAAAATAACAATGAAAATCAACAAAGGGAGATATTAAACTAAGGGAAATACCAACAAGAAGAGAAACCAAATCAAGCTAAAGACCATAATACAAATAAAAATGGATGGGAATAAAAATCACATCTCAATAATAACCCTGAATGTCAATGGCCTAAACTCGGATTCAAAAGACACAGATTGTAGCTGTGCAATTCACAATAGCTAGGTTGTGGAACCAACCTAGATGTCCCTCAGTAAATGAGTGGATTAAGAAAATGTGGTATATACGCACAATGGCATTTTACTCAGCAATAAAAGAAAATAAATTAATGGCATTTGCAGGTAAATGGATGAAGTTGGAAGACATAATGCTAAGTGAAGTTAGTCAGTCTCAAAAATCCAAGTACCAAATGTTTTCTCTGATATAAGGAGGATAGTTCATAGTATTGTTGGATGGGGGGGGGTACATAGGAGGACTAGAGGAACACTAGAATGGTCAAAGGGAAGGGAGGGTAAGGGGGGAGAGCAAGGGGGGAGGGAGGGGAAGAAAAGGAAAAAAAAAAGGTGGTTGAATGAGACGGATTTCCCTAAATGCATGATTGAAGACCTGAATTGTACGAATATACTTTGTATACAAACAGTTGTATGTAAAAAGATGCTAAATTCATGCACTATGAGTTGTACACATTAAAAATTATTAAAAAAAAAAAAAAAAGACACAGATTATCTGAATGGATTAAAAGAAATGACCCAACAATTTGCTGTCTCCAAGAAACACACCTCATAGAAAAAGACATTAATAGATTGAAGGTGAAAGGCTGGGAAAAGTCTTATCACTCACATGGCCTGCAGAAGAAAGCAGGGGTTTTCATTCTCATTTCAAATAAGGTACACTTCAAGCCAAAGCTAATCAAAAGGGACAAAGACGGATATTTCTTACTACTTAAGGGAACTATTCATCAAAGGGATATAACAATCATAAATCTATATGCCCCAAATAATGGAACACCTATATTCATCAAACAAACTCCTCTCAAGTTCAAGAGTAAAACTGACCACAACACAGTTACACTAGGGGACTTCAACACACCTCTCTCACCAATGGATAGATCATCCAAACAAAAGCTAAACAAAGAAACCTTAGGCCTCCTTGAAAAAATTAATAACTTAGGCCTAAAGGACATATATAGAATATTTCATCCCGCAGTAAATGAATACACTTTTTTCTCAGCAGCACATGGCTCCTTCTCCAAAATAGACCATATATTATGTCACATGGCAACTCTCAGCAAATATAAAAAAATAGAGATACTACCCTGCATTCTATCAGACCATAAAGGGATGAAATTGGAAATCAACGACAAAACAAGGAATAAGAAAAACTACTCCAACAACTGGAAGCTAAACAACATGCTACTGAATGAACAAGGGGTTGAAGAAGACATCAAAGTGGAAATTTAAAAATTCCTAGAGGTAAATGAGAACACAGATACATCATATAGAAATCTCTGGGACACTATAAAGGCAGTAGTAAGAGGAAAATTCATTGCACTGAATTCATTCCTTAAAAGGGAAAAAAAACAACCAATAAATGACTTAACATCACACCTCAAAGCACTAGAAAAAGAAGAACAGATCAACACCAAGAGCAGTAGAAGACAGGAAAATAATTAAAATCAGAGCAGAAATTAATGAAATTGAGACTAAGGAAACCATTCAAAGAATTGACAAAACTAAAAGTTGGTTCTTTGAAAAAATAAACAAAATTGACAGACCCTTAGCAATGCTAACAAAAAGAAGAAGAGAAAAAACTCAAATTACTAACATTCCTGATGCAAAAGGGAATATCACAACAAACACCTCAGATATACAGAAGATAATTAGAAATTACTTTG
Organism: Tamias sibiricus; assembly: GCA_025594165.1. Lineage (NCBI taxonomy): Eukaryota > Metazoa > Chordata > Mammalia > Rodentia > Sciuridae > Tamias > Tamias sibiricus. The sequence continues at coordinate 17,166,012 of CM046657.1, read as the reverse complement.
AAAACTTGTACTCTAATAAAATAGAAAATACTGAATGCATTGACAGATTTATAGTGTCATATGATTTACCTAAACTGGATCTGGAGGCTATACAAAATTTAAACAGATTGATTACAAGCGAAGAAATAGAAGATGTCATCAAAAAGCTACCAACAAGGAAAAGTCCAGGACCTGATGGGTTTACAGCCGAGTTCTACAAGACTTTAAAAGAAGAACTAATACCAATGTTCTTCAAACTATTTCAAGAAATAGAAAAAGAGGGAGCTCTTCCAGACTCTTTCTATGAAGCCAATATTACATTAACTCCAAAGCCAGGCAAAAGCGCATTCAAAAAAGAAAACTTCAGGCCAATATCTTTAATGAACATAGATGCAAAAATCCTCAACAAAATTCTGGAAAATCAGATACAAAAACATATCAAAAAGATAGTGCACCACAATCAAGTGGGGTTTACTCCAGGGATGCAAGGCTGGTTCAACATTCGGAAATCAATAAACATAATCCTCAACAAAATTCTGGAAAATCAGATACAAAATCATATCAAAAAGATAGTGCACCACGATCAAGTGGGGTTTACTCCAGGGATGCAAGGCTGGTTCAACATTCGGAAATCAATAAACATAATACATCACATCAATAGACTTAAAGATAAAAATCATATGATTATCTCAATAGATGCAGAAAAAGCATTTGACAAAATACAGCAACCCTTTATGTTCAAAACACTGGAAAAACTAGGAATATCAGGAACATATCTCAATATTATAAAAGCTATTTATGCAAGGACCCGAGCTAACATTATCTTAAATGGAGAAAAATTGAAAGCATTCTCTCTAAAAACTGGAACAAGACAGGGATGCCCCCCTTTCACCACTGCTATTTAACATAGTACTGGAAACTCTGGCCAGAGAAATTAGACAGATGATAGAAATTAAAGGGATCCAGATAGGAAAAGAAGAGCTCAAATTAGCACTATTTGCTGATGACATGATAATATGCCTAGAAGACCAAAAAAACTCTACCAGAAAACTTTTACAACTAGTAAATGAATTCGGCAAAGTTGCAGGATACAAAATCAATTCCCATAAGTCAAAGGCATTTTTGTACATCAGTGACAAATCCTCTGAAATGGAAATGATGAAAACTACCCCATTTACAATAGCATCAAAAAAAAAAAAAAATACCTGGGAATCAACTTAACGAAAGAGGTGAAAGACCTCTATAAGGAAAATTATAGAACACTAAAGAAAGAAATCATAGAAGAACTCAGAAGATGGAAAGACCTACCTTGCGCTTGGATAGGTAGAATCAATATTGTCAAAATGTCCGTACTACCAAAAGCATTATACAGATTTAATGCAATTCCAAACAAAATCCCAATGTCATTATTCAAAGAAATAGAAAAAGCAATCATGAAATTCATCTGGAAAAATAAGAGACCCAGAATAGCCAAAGCAATCCTGAGCAAGAAAAGGGAAGCAGGGGGCATCACCATACCAGACTTTAAATTATACTATAGAGCAATAGTAACAAAAACAGCATGGTATTGGCACCAAAACAGACTGGTAGACCAAAGGTACAGAATTGAGGATACAGAGACTAATACATATAATTTCAGCTATCTTATATTAGACAAAGGCGCCAAAAATGTACAGTGGAGAAAAGATAGCCTCTTCAACAAATGGTGCTGGGAAAACTGGAAATCCATATGCAACAAAATGAAATTAAACCCTTATCTCTCACCATGCACAAAATTCAATTCAAAGTGGATCAAGGATATAGGAATTAGACCAGAGACAATATGCCTAATAGAAGAAAAAGTAAGCTCCAATTTCCAACATGTTGGATTAGGCCCCAAGTTCCTTAATAAGAATCCTGTAGCATAAGAATTATTACCAAGAATTAATGAATGGGATAGATTTAAACTAAAAAGCTTCTTTTCAGCAAAAGAAACAATCAGTGAGGTGAATAGAGAGCCAACTAATTGGGAACAAATATTTAATACGTGCACATCAGATAGAGCACTAATTTCTAGAATATATAAAGAACTCAAAAAACTTAACTCTAAAAGAACAAATAACCCAATCAATAAATGGGCTAAGGAATTAAAAAGTCACTTCTCAGAAGAAGATACACAATTAATCAACAAATACATGAAAAAATGCTCAACATCGCTGGCAATTAGAGAAATGCAAATCAAAACTACTCTAAGATTTCATTTCACTCCAGTCAGAATGGCAGCTATCAAGAACACAAACAACAATAAATGTTGGAGAGGATGTGGGGAGAAAGGCACACTCTTACATTGCTGGTGGGACTGCAAAATGGTGCAACTGCTATGGAAAGCAGTATGGAGATTTCTTGGGAAAATGGGAATGGAACCACCCTATGACCCAGCCATCCCACTCCTGGGTCTATTCCCAAAGTACTTAAAAACAGCATAGTACAGTGACACAGCCATTTCAATGTTTATAGCAGCACAATTCACAATAGGTAGGTGTGGAACCAACCTAGATATCCCTCAGTAGATGAGTGGATAAAGAAAATGTGGTATATATACAAAATGGAATTTTACTCAGCAATAAAAGACAATAAAATAATGGCATTTGCAGGTAAATGGATGACATTGGAGAATATAATGCTAAGTGAAATTAGTCAATCTCAAAAATCCAAATACCGAATGTTTTCTCTGATGTAAGGAGGCTAGTTCACAGTGTTATTGGATGGGGGTACATAGGAGGATTAGAGGAACACTAGAATGGTCAAAGAAAAGGGAGGGAAAGGGAGGGAGCAAGGGGTGGGGGAGGAAAAAACATTGGTGGTTGAATGAGATGGATATCATTATCCTAAATGCATGACTGAAGATCTGAAAGGTATTTATATATTTTGTATACAAACAGTTGTATGTAAAAAGATGTCATATATGTGCATTATGAATTGTAATACATACTACTATGATAAATAAAAAAAGAAAGAAAAAAAAGAAATTGAAGCCGGGCGCGGTGGCGCACGCCTGTAATCCCAACACTTTGGGAGGCTGAGGCAGGAGGATCGCGAGTTCAAAGCCAGCCTCAGCAATGGCGAGGCACTTAGCAATTCAGTGAGACCCTGTCTCTAATAAAATACAAAAAAAGGGCTGGGGATGTGACCCAGTGGTCATGTGCCCCTGAGTTCAATCCCTGGTACCACAAAAAAAAAAAAAAAAAAAAAAAAAAAAAAAAAATTGAAATAGTGGTCATTATGCTACATTCCAGCTGAGAATTTGTCTGTATTTTGCCCATATCCTAAGACTTCCTATGAGGCTAATTTTAAAAGTGATGGACTTCTTAATCAGGCAGAAGAAATTTCTAGGCAGCATAGCATTCAGATGGTGGCATAGGTATTGCTGGCATGAATTTAGACAAATTCATTATGATAATTCGGACAGAAAGCAGATCAGAAAGATTTGAAAAACTTGGACTTGAAAGGTGGGAGTAAAACTGGGGCTAAGGAAGTTGTTGTTACTAAAGACATTGTAGCCAATTAATAAATGCTAAAGATTATGCCCTGAAAGACTATACCTAGGAAAGATGGCTTGAGGGCATCTCAGGAATTGGCAAGATCACACCCATTTCAGACCCAAGGGAATAAAAATGCCATTAAGGAGAGACCAGTGGGACACCCTACTTGCACAGGACCCTGTTTGCATAGGAAGTGGTTTCTCCATCCTCAGACACCTAGGCACTTAGAGGCTTGCTGAAACTGTGGTCCCTGGAGGCTTAGCTACTGCTCAATAGAGCAGCACACCTTGTTGGGAACCACATGGTGCTGGTTCTGCAGGAATATAGGACGCTGAAGTTAGGGGGTCACAGAGGCTTCCAGCAAGATTTCAAAGAAAGGCCTGGGAGGACAGGCAAAGTGTAGTAGGGCTGGAGTCCCTGCAGGCAGCCCCTGAGAGGGCACTGTGGGAGGTGTGAGGAGGAACCTAAAGCTGAAATGGGGAGGCCACAAGACTGAAAAATGACAGTAACGTGGGACATGTGCCAAGGAAACCTACAGGAACCAAGAAGAGACAAGCCAACAGAGAGGCCATGCGGGCTGTAATCAGCAAAGTCAAAGGGCAGAGCTATACAAGCCCTGTGCACAAAATCACAATGCCATGCGCCCCCAGTGCTGGACGCCAAGCTATAGGATATGTTTGCCCAGCTGGATTTCAGTCTTGCTTTGGTCCCATCCCTTCTTTCTATGTCTCTGTTTTTCAGAATGGAAATGTTGACTCTGTACCTTTATATATTGGAGACTTGTAAATTGCTTTTGATTTTTACAGAAGCTCATGATGCAAGTTTGCCCTGAGTCTCACAGGAGACTTTGGACTTGAACTTTTGAAAGATCCTTGAACTGTTAAGACTATGGGGATTCTTAGAAATGGACTAAATATATTTTGTATTATAAGATGGATATGAGCTTTTGGGTGCCAGGTTTGGATAAAAGGTGTCCCCCAAAAGCTCATGTGTGATACAATGCAAGGTTTAGAGGAGAAATGATAGGGTTATGAGAACCTTAACCCAATCAGTCAAATAATCTCCTAAAGGGATTAACTGAGTGGTGACTGTAGGCTAGTAGAGTTGTGGGGGAGGAAGTGGGTCAAGGGGGCATGACTTTGAAATATATAGTTTGTCCTTGAAGAGCAAAGCACTCCCTCCCACCACCACCCCCCTCTCACCCCTTCTTGATGTGATATCTTGACCTGCTTCCCCCTTTCCCCATACCCTTCTGCCATTATGTCCAACCTCACCTTTAGCCCCAAGGAATGGAGTCAGTCTTCTATGGACTGAGACCTCTGAAACCATGAGCCCCCAAGCAAACTTTTTTTCCTTTAATTGTTCTTATCAGGTCTTTCAATCACAGCACCAAAAAAAAATTTAAAAACTGACTAAAGTACCTAGCAACCAGGGAAATACAAATCAAAACTACATTATGAGTCTGTCTCACTCCAGTCAGAACAGCAATCATCAAGAATACAAATAAAAATAAATGCTGGCAAGGATGTGGAGAAAAAAACTCTTACACATTGATGTTGGGAGTGTAAACTGTTACTATCACTAAGCAAATGAGCATAGGGTTTCTTTAAAAAACTAAAAATAGAACTATCATATAATCCCAATCTACCAATTCTTGGCATTTATAGAAAAACAAAATAAAGTCAGCATACCATAAAGATACCTGCATACCCATGATTATCATGGCAAAATTCACAATAGCCAATGTGTGGAACCAGCCAAGGTGTCCATCAACAGATGGATGGATAAATAAAATGTGGTACATATACACAATGGAGTTTTACTCCGTCATAAAAAAGAATGAAATTGTGGCAATTTGAGGGAAATGGATGGATCTGGAGACCATGATAAGAAAAATAAGCCAGATCAGAAAGACAAGTGTTGTGTGTTTTTCTCTCATGCACAGAAGTTAGAGATAAATAAAGGGGGGAAAACCTGAGTTTGTTAAAGTAGAAGGGAGATGGTTGGAGTGGAAGGGAATAAGAGGGAAAGAGGATGGAAGGGTAAGGGGAGATGCTGGGAGTGGAACTGATCAAATTATGTGCTATGCGTGTACAAATATGCCACAGTGAGACTCACCACGCTGTATAATTAATGTGTACCAATGAAAAATAAATGTTTCAAATTTTAAAAAGGAATAATACACAAAACATCCACATAAGCTTGGTATTTACAGAAAAAGATGACAGCGAGTGCATGAAACAGAGAAGGAGTACATTGGAAGGTATACATTATAGATAATTTCCAAGTCCTTGAATTGATGGTGCATCTAATTATTACATACTTAATAATGTTATGCATTCACATTTGTTAGTGATTATACATTTAATAGTATTATGCATGGACCAGTAGTGACACTGTGTCTGGAACCATGGTTATAACTAATCTGATTTGTTTACATTAAGTACAATGATGGAAATTTAGTTAAGGTGAAAAGAAAATTTGTAAAGTCCAAAGATCTGAGTGGTTCCTAAGCTCATTAGTTTGGCCCAAAATCGATTATGACTTTAGACACATCCACAGGAACACTGTGCATTCACTCAACCACAGCTGCACTCTCAGGATCAGGTTATTTAGGGTCAATACGGTTCCATGTCTTGAGCTGCTTTCCTCCACCATGCCCTTCTGTCATGATGTTCTGCCTCACCTCAGACCCAGAGCTATGGAATTGGGCCATCTATGAACTGAGACCTCTGGAACCAAGAACTGAAATAAACTTTCCTTCCTCTACATTGTTCTCGTCCGGTTCTTTTGGTCACAGCAACATAATGACTAAAAGAACATGGTAATTTTATGTCTAAAAACCATCAACCCTACTTCTGAAGGGCTTCATATCGCACATAACTCCAGCTCAGTGTGCCTCCCTGACAAATTTTGTCTATATGCTTTCTAATAAGGGGATAATTCAAGACTGACTTCTCACTAACTCTTATGAGCACAAGAGAAAGAAATAAGAGATGACGCATCACACATTTTGTAGCAAAATTTTAGGTGCTCTTTAGAACAAAGCATCTGCTGGGACATCCTACCCTGAGAAGCAGGGCTGGGGTTCCACCTGGCAGATGGCTTAGCAAGTGGGCTACATATATTGTTCAGCTCTCTGGAAGGACAAGTTCTCTCTGGTCCAGATCAAGTGTGTGTGTGTGTGTGTGTGTGTGTGTGTGTGTGTGTGTAAGGCGGGGGGGGGGGGGGTGGCGGGGAGAGCGTGCTAGCTTACCACTGCCAAGAAGCCCTGCAGGGCATGAATAAAGCTGGGCAAAAGTTAGGTTTTGGGCTCACTCCTTAGCAATATTTGGGCAGCATTTTAGCACGTAGAAATGTCCGTGTCAATGCAGCAGATTCCTTAAGACATCAGAAGGTGAAAGGGATATGGCCACAGGAAAAATCCAAATTAGAACGAACCTCCACACCACTATAACCCACATGTGTTCATTGTGGATTGTCAGGTCTCCTATATATCCTGGCCATCATCCTGAGGCTATTCCCTGAGATAAAGAAGAAAGATGGCCTTCTCCATTGGGTCTTCCACCTGAAAATTGTCACCACTTTTGCTGGGCCATCTGTGACACATACTTACAGCCTGGCTTTGGCAAGTCCCAAGAACAGGAGAAAACAGTGTCTGTCTTGGGTGGCATTGAGTCCCAGCCCAATGTAATCCTATTTATTACAAATCAGTATTTTTCCTTTTTTTTTTTTTTTTTTTTTTTTTTTTTTTTGGTACTGAAGGTTTAACCCAGGAGAACTCCACCACTGAGCCACATCCTCAGCACTTATCGTATTTTATTTAGAGACAGGCTATCACTGAGTTGCTTAGGGCCTTGATAAGACGCTGACTTGTGATCCTCCTGTCTCAGGTTCCCAGGCCTCTAGGATTATAGACATGCACCACTGTGCCCAGCTCCATAAACTTTCTGTCTCCCTATGGCCTACAAAGCCTGTTATAAAAACCCTATTTATGAACGAGAAACTGATTTTCTTGATTCAAATCCAGGTCTTTTGGCCCTGCAACTACTTATTCAAGAGAGAATACAAGCTAAGTCTAGAGTTGTAATGTTTGAGTCAGCTTTTTGCTGCTGTGACCAAAAGGCCTGACAAGAACAACTTCAGAGTAGGAAAATTTTATCTAAGGGCTTACAATTTAAGAGTTCTCAGTCCATAGACTGCCGGCTGCACTTCTTGTGGCTCAAAGTGAGGCTGAACATCATGATGGAAGAGTGTGGTAAAGGGAAGCAGCTCACATGATTATCAGGCAGCAGAAAGATACTCCACTTGCCAGATACAAAATACATACCCTAAAGCCACACCCCAATGACCCACCTCCTCCAGCCACAGCCTACCCACCTTCAGTTACCACTCAGTTAATCCTGTCAGGATATTAATTCACTGATTAAGGCTTTCACAACCCAATCATTTCTCCTCTAAACCTTCTTGCATTGTCTCACACATGATCTTTGGGGGCTCCTAACATCCAAACCATAACACAGAGTAACATGAGATTACAATCTCTTATACTTTGGTTATAATACATATTATATAAATGACCTCTGCAAGGAGATTGGCTCTGTCTGACCATGATACACTAATAAATGCTGCATCTTGTAAGCTCACTTCTGTCCCTAGTCTTTGAGATCTTTGCAAGACAAGTCCTGTCCCCAAGGGCCTTGGAAACAAAATGTCCCATGTGGAGCAGTTGGAAAACATTACTATAGAAAGCAGCCAGTCTTCACCAGTTGCAGAAAGTTGCAAGATGAATCTAATAAAAACAAGCTTGTGTTTTCATAATTAATAATGCATTTTTCCAATATCTGGAGAAAGCAGACAAGCAAAAAATGCAGAAAACTGTACAGAAACTTTGCTTCTTTGTCTGAATCGCACATCCTATGTCCAACAAGACACTAATCCCATGAAGATCCACTCCAGAAATTTCACTGGTGACTACACTTTCAAAGGTCCAAATCTTTAACTTTTGCACTATATGGTAGTCATTATATTCCCAAATTGTTATCAGAAGGCAAGAAATTCATGTGTGTGTACCTTGTGTAAATCTATATTATGTGTATGCCTATATATGTATACATATTTAGGATCCAGATTTATTTATTTGCTAAATAGTATATCTGAATTTATAGTGTAAACTGAGCTTCATAGCAACCTCAAAAATCAGAGATATTAAAATCTTACCAAGAAAATATAGACTCAGTGGTTCATAGGACATAAACAGCATAAATTCTAAGACTCTGCTGCAATTCTCCATGGTCAATAACATAAATAATGGTTAAGAACACAGACAGACATTGGTATCACAACTTCAAAGAACTATGGTACACTTTAAATAAAGATGAGTTAGATATGTACATAAACAATGAGAGAATGGCTTAGAAGTAAAAAATAGTAAAATATAAGCTGAAAGCAGAATAAGCAGTTACAGAGTGTTATGGTTTAGATAGAAGGTGTCCCCCAAAGCTCATGTAATAGACAATGCAAGAAAGTTTAGAGGTGGAATGATTGGGTTTGAGAGCCTTAAGCTAATCAGTGTGTTAATCCAGTTGAATGGATTAACTGAGTGATAACTGTGTCAAGTAGGACGTGGCTGGAGGAGGTAGTTATAGGGAGTAGGACCTTGGGGTACATATTTTGTCCCTGGTGAGAGGCGCTCTCTCTCTCTCTCTCTCTCTCTCTCTCTCTCTCTCTCTCTCTCTGCTTCCTGGTGGCCATGTCCTGAGTTGCTTTCTTCTGCCACACTCTTCCTCCAAGATGTCCTGCTTTACCTTGGGCCCAGAGCAATGGATCCAGCCATCCATTAGCTGAGATCTCCAAAACTTTGAGCCCTAGATAAACTTTTCTGCCTCTAAAATTGCTCTTGTCAGGTGTTTTGTCACCTGGGGAAAAGGTGGCTAAAACACACAGTGTTAATCACACAATTTACTGCACGACTTTTTTTTTCCTAGCAGGGAAATTATGTCAACAAAATGGGATGGATGGGTAATGTAAATGGGAATTATTCATTAAAATGTTAAACAAAATGAGATGTCTAAAGTCCTAGAGCAACAGATAAATGGAAGGTACTTCTTGAAAACATTCATGAAAAAGAAAAGCTAAGAACCCCCTACATTTAACATTAACAGACAAGTAGAAATGGTTCATTTTTACTTTCAGCTTTAAGAGATGAAAACAGGATAAGTTAAAATGACCAATAACAGCTTCATATAAGTGAAAAGGGTACGAACAAATGAATTTAGACATTACTTTATGCCACCACTCTCAAACATACACTATCCTATTTTAAGAAATAAATCAACAAAATGCAAATTTAAAATAATTATGTCACCATATATCTATGAGAATTGCAATTTTTTAAATAGTAACAACACTAAATGCAACAATGAAAATGCAGGAAAATGGGATTACTCATGCACTGATATAAAGTGATACAGCCACTCAGGAAAACAGTTTGGCTGTGTCTTAACACAACTAAATATGCAAATGCCATATGGCCCAGCACATCTGGCCATTGATTCCAAAAAATGAAGACTTATGTTCATACAAAATCCTGTCCATGAATGTTCATAGCTGCTTCATTTGTAGTAGACAAAAGCTAGTATCAGCTCAAATATTTTCAATGGTGAAACAATCTGTGGTCCACACACAACATAAAATACTTCTCAATAGTAAAAATAAATGAAGTACTGATATGCAGAACAATTTGGATTAATCTCCTGAGAATTAATCTGCATTTTAAAAAAAGCAAATACCAAAAGGTTTTGGAAAGTGTGTATTTATTTCAAACTATATCCTAAGGAAAAACATTTCAGAAGTGGAGGTGAGATTAGTGGTTGCCTGGGTGAGGGACGGAGTGATAAAGTCATGTGGAGAGGGAGAAAGACAGGATGGAACTCATGAAAGAAACACAGGATTTGTTCAGTGTCTTGATGGTAGAGATGAATACAGGAATCTACAAGATGATAGAATGTTCGAGAACTTAATCAAACACACACACACACACACACACATGCACACACACATGCACACATAAGTAAAACAGGGGGGAAATCTGAATAAGATCCTCATTGTTGTATTACAGTATAGACTCACAACATGTCCTCTTAGGAGTGTATTAGTATACTATTGCTGTTGTAACAAATGACAACACACAGAAAGGCTGAAAACAACACAATTTTAATATCTTACAGTCCTGGAAGTCAGAAATCCAAAATGAATCTCAAGATAGGTATCTGCAAACCCATATTCACAGCACTATTCACAATGTGGAATCAGCATAGATGCTCTTCAACAGATGAATGGATGAAGGAGTGTTATTCAGCCATAAAGAAGGATGAAACACTGATGTTTGCACCAAAATAGACAGAACTGGAGGTCAGCAAAATAAGACACAGAAAGAAAGTATATGTGTTTTCTAATGTGTGAAAGCTAAACAAAATATCTACCTGAATGTAGAATAGTAGTAATTACTAAAGATTGGGAAAAGTGGCGGGGTGTGGGGTGGGGGTAGAGAAAGGATGACTGGATTTGATCAGTTCATGCTCTAAGTGTGTATGGAAATCTCACACTGAATGCCAGTAATAAGCACAATTAATTCATGTTAATAAAAATGAAAAAAAATCAAGGGGTCAACTGGGCTGTGTTCCTTTCTGGATGCTCTAAGGAAGAATCCATTGCCTGGGCTTTTAAATTTGCCAAAGTCACCTGCATTCTTGGCTTGTAGCCATCATAGCATCTTAAAATCTTTCTCTGACTCCTACTCCTCTGACTCTTCTATTTACAAGGAACACCGTGATTGCATTGGACTTACCTGGATAATCCAGGATAATATCCCATCTCAAGTTCATCTGATTAGCAACCTTAATTCTATCTGCCACCTTAGCACCTCTTGACCATGTAAACTAACACACACACAGTTCCACACACAGAGATGCAGAGGTCTTTAGGGAATCATTACTCTGCCTATCAAAGGGGAGAAAGGAAAATCATTCAAGTGAGCTCTGTGGATTGTTTCTAATGAATCTACAATCATCAGATTCTACAATTCATATAATCTGCAATTCATATTTCATATAAATCTATAATCATTTCCATAAAAATTCAGTTGAAAATACCTTTAGTGAAAGTGGTTACTAATTTTCAGTGGGGTTATCTTGATCACATTGTATAGATCATCATCTTCTTCTACACACATACCTTCCACCATCCTGAGCTTGTTTTCTGCTATGAGTAAAGAAAAAAAAAAATATTCCCCACAGGTGTCTTCCACTTGACCACTGTCAGTCATTTTCAGTGGGCTCTCTCTTACATGAACTTCCAGCCTGGATCAACCCCATTCCAAGAGCAAGAAAAAAAAAAAGTGTCTGTATTTTGCAGCATTAAGATTCTCACATTAAACCTCCTTATCTACCACCAACGAAATAAGGAAGGATAAGAAACTCTAAAATCAGTAGGGAAAAACTACTTTTAAATTGAGAGTCAATTACTAATACAAAGTATCATAAATATCCTGCAGTAAATGTCTACCATATTTGCTGATATCTTGTGTCCAAATTATTCAAGGTCCTGAGAGACAGATCTGCAACATCACACTGCAATGGGGAGCACACAAAGAAGGAAATGATCTGTGGCCACTTTTATAACCCTCTACAATACGTCCCTACCTGAGTGAATTAGTTTTTAGCTGGCAACCTGCTCAGGATATGATCCATCCTATTGTAAATATATATATGAGAAACACTTAAATTTAATCCCTATTAAGGCAGACTATTTTCTATTTTTCTCATTATTGTATCCCCAGCATCTGTAATTGTCAGAAATATATTAGGTATTCATTAAGTAGTTGTTAAATGAAGAAACGAAGAATATATACAGAAAACTTAGCTGTATACACTTAAAGGAGAAAGAAGACAAGTCACAACACAGTAGAGATAACTATACTTATAGCAGCCCAAAATTTATAAGTACTTACTGGGTCCAGGAGTTGTGTCTAAAACATCATGATATACAAAGAACTCAAAAAACAACAGAAAACGCAAATAGTCCAAGCAATAAACAGGCTAATTATCTGAACAGACACTTCACAGGAGAACAAATATAATGTATGAATATGTCTAAATGAACCCCACTATTATGCATAACTACACTGCTATAATGTACTGATAAAAACATTTTAAAGTATTTATAAATAAATATTTAAACATGAAAAAATTCCTAAATTGGAGGAAATATTGCATCATACACAAAATGGTTTGGGACAAGGATGGGCTGGAGAAGAGACTATCCACAAAATTGAAAGTTTTCCACGATTCCATGTTGCGGTCACTGGTGGTCTATCCACTACTACTATTTTATACTGAAGGTGAAGCAGCTATATAAATATTTATTTCCAGGTTAAGTTTCCACTGCTACTCTGGTGACACATGTGTTAGTTTGAATCCTGACATATGGCCTTGAGTAGAGAAGATTTATGTGGTGGTGTATAATGAAGAATTAAGTTTACTTACAGATATATTGGGCCTTTGCCATCTGCTACTGGAGGGTGATCTCTAAGTCCCTGAAAAGTCCTTCCTAATAAGTGGTCTTTGCCAGAAAGCTTTGGCCTCTGGATGGTCTAGCAATGTAATTTATGGGGGCTTTGGGACTTATCATATCATTTCTGAACTCCACAGAACTGAAGACAAAAGGTATTATGTGGAATCACCAGAAGACATGGGAAATAAACATCAGCAGCATAGCCAGTGTATGATCACACCCTGATAACAATTCTGGACCACAAAGGCCTGGGCAAATTTCCTGAGAACACACCTGCATCCATGCTACCATTGATGTTGGAGGATAACCAGTCTTGAACATAATGAGAGCTTCACACTGAGACCCCTCCCAGACCCCACTCTGTGTCTCTTCTTTTGCCAGTTTAATTTGTAGCCTTTGACTATAATAAATCTACAGTTGTGTGGTTATAGCTTTCCAGAAATCTAATTCAAGTCCCACAACAAATTTCCATAAACCAAGTGACTTATAAACAAAATAAATTTATTTCCTCAAGTTCTAGAAACTGACATTTTCTCACAGTCCTAGAGACTGAAATCATTTTACTTCTGACCCCTCAAATCCAGATCCTCCTTTCATGTAAAATATAGTCATTCCATCACAACAACCCCAAAGTCTTTTTTTTTTTTTTTTTTTTTTTTTTTTTTTTGGTACTGGGGATTGAACCCAAGGGCACTTAACCACTGAGCCATATCCCACATCCCAGCCCTTTTTTGTATTTTATTTAGAGACAGGGTCTCGCTGAGTTGCTTAGGGCCTCACTAAATTGCTGGAGCTGACTTTGAACTTGCCATCCTCCTGCCTCAGCCTCCTGAGCCACTGAGATTACAGGCATGCGCCACCACACCCAACCTGTAAGTCTTAATTCGACCCAGCATCAACTCCAAAGTCTGAAATGTCATCTAAACATCACCTAAATCACATGTGAATGAGACTTAAGGTACAATTTATGTCAAAGCAAAATTCCTCTCCAGCTGTGAAACTCTAAATCCAAACAAGTTACCTCACTTCAAAATACAAAATGTGGGTCAGGCATGGGACAGACATTTCCTCTCCTAAAGCAAACCCACTGGTGCAGAGAATCTGCCTTCCAGATTCACTGGGCTGGAAAAATCACCCCCACAGTTCCGTGGAGCTCACACTGTGACTCTCCACTATGAGTCCCCATGATCAGTTCTGTGAGGATGGGGATTGCATCACCAACAGGGTTCTCCCCGCTGTCTCACCCCACATACCTCTGGGCGTTAGTCCCAATAATACCAGAAAGCACAGGCCCAAGTGAGTTGGCAAGCCTGCAATCTGGGCCTGTAGTGGGAGTTGTGTCCCTGAAGATATCTAAAATGCTTCAGGGTCATTCTTCCACATATGTACTTAAACCACATATACACCTCCAGATAGATCTATAGTTTGGTCCTGTAGGGTCTAAGAAGTCTGACACACTTCCCTAACTTTGTGCCTTTTTCCGGTTCCTTTGGTCCTTGCTGGAAAAACTTCTTCTGCTTTAATCTCCTCTTTTCCTGACTGAGATGGTAATACAGACCATGGTTCACATTCACCCTCATCTCCTTACCCAAATGTGCTTTCTCATTACTTCTCATACAGTTTCTCAGTGTGGATAGGCCATTTCCAAAATCCTTTTAGTTCCGGTTCCTTTTTGTTTAATAACCCAATCTTCAAATCATTTTTCTCTTCTTGCATTTTACTATAAGCAGTTGGGGGAACCACGGTACTTCTTTGATGTTTTGCTTGGAAACCTCTTCAGCAAAATAGACAACTTTATTAATCACAATTTCTATCTCCCACAAAACCCTAGAACACAAACATAATAAGTCAGTCAAGTTCTTGGCACTTTATAGCAACAGTATCCTTTTCTCCACTGTCCAGCAATATGTTCGTAATTTCCATCTGAGACCACAAACAGAAGAGCCTTTACCATCTATTCATACAACATTCTGTTCGTGGATACCTAGGAATCTTTAAGCCAGAAATTGTCACTGCAGATATCCTGGTTTTTTTCTGAGCCCTCACCAAAATTCTTTTAGAAGTCTGCTCAGAGAAACCAAGCCTTTTTTTCTCACAGGCAACTAAAATCTCTTTTAGCATCTACCCATTGCCCAATTCCAAAGCAGATTTCACAATTTTTGGTATTTGCAACACAGCACCCTACTCTTTATGCCAATTTATGTCTGAGTTCAGGCTGCTGCAAGAAATGATCACAGCCTGGGCGGCGTACAAATAACCGAAATTTATTTCCAGTTTTGGAAGCAGGAAATCTAAGATCATGGTGCTAGCATTGTCAGGTTCTGATAAGAGCCCTCTTCTGGGTGTCAGACTATTAAAAAAAAAAAAAAAAAAAGCAGGAGATAGAGAGTTCTCTGGGTTCTTTTTAAATAAGAAAACATCCTCTTCATAAGAGTGCCACCCTTGTGACTTAAGTACTATCCAAGGTCCCTACCTCCTAAACCATACGTTAGTGGTTTGGATTCAAGATGAGGTTTGAGAGGATACAGATTCAATCTTTATCACCTGAGTTCTTGGAATTATTCTTGTGAGTTATCAAACCTGAGAGTGAATGTGTAGTGAGAAGTGTTCCCTTAGAATGTGCATTTGCTACGCCCCTTGAAGGAAATCTCCTAGCAGCACAGAGTGAGCAGGAAGAGAGATACAGAAGGAGAGAAGCCAGGAACAGGAAAGTTACTAGCTGGTACACAAGCTTGGAAACTGGAACTCCATCCCACAGGGGACTCTGATGAACTACATGGATATCTTTCAGAATTATTCCTCTAAAGGACAGGTGGCTAAGACATTTGCCCTTGTTTTTCGTATTCCCACACAAATGTGGTGACCCTACTGAGTCATCTTCCATATTTTCAGAGACATTTCTAAGGCAGAGAAGCAAGAGACACAGTAAGAGAATGGGCACTAAGAACACAGACAAAGCTATGGACCACAGATGCATGGAAATCAGATACCAGGGAAATGTGTCAGGGGGCATGGATATTTCTGATAATCTATTTATCACATACCACAGATCTAGCAAATGAGTTTGCAGTAAAAATTTACTGAGTGGGGGAAAGCTTCTGTTTCCTGATCAAAGGTTTGTATGTGGTTGCCACTCAGCCCTGTTGACTCCCCACCATCCATCCTCCACCATTTTGAAACAGAATATGATGTCTGGATCCCATAGTAATTGTGTTGGACTATGAGCAACCAGCATATGAGAAAGACTAAGCAAATCACAAAAGAGCTAGTCCTGATTCCCAAACTATTATTATGAAGGAAAAATAAATTCTAGTATTTAAGCCAAAGGAAGTCAGCTTTTCTTCCACTAGCAGTTGAACACACTCCTGATACACGGGGTCACGCAACAGGTAGTGCTGAATGTCAATTCAGCAACTTTGACACTAGCTCTCCTTCATATATTTGCTTGTTAATAAAAAGAAGCTGCAGACTGACTAAATTTAGCTCTCTCCTTTCAGGAATGATTAAACTTGAGGTTTGACCCTAGCAACTTTCTAGCCAAACACAATTCAAAGTTTCTAATTTCACAGATTTTGACTTGAAATATTCTGATGTCATAAAGTACATGGAATAAAGTTTGTCTTCGCATAGGGCCAATTTTAAAAATATGTAAATTCCTCAGAAAAAGAAAAAAAGGGATTCGATTTAATTTTTTTCTTTAAATAATGATAGCTAATGTTACAGTGTAAAATTTGCTCAGACAGCAGTATCTCTACTGTGACAGCAATGACCAAACACCCTTAAATTTAGGTCAGATTTAGGTTTTCTCAGAAAGCCACGTTTATTGCTGATTGTGGTGACAAGGATAATTAACTAAACTTAAACATAGGTTCTTAGACAGGAAAACAGGCTCAACCTCATTAATAACAAGAAAAAAATAACATCTTTTCTCTAATAAGACAACTCTATAAAAAATAGAAGAAATCCTTAATGACAATAATACAAAAATCACAGCCCCCTCTAGAAAGCTTCAATTTTTTGTCAACATAAATCTACTGGCAAACATTGTTTATCCCAATGCCACCTCAGTCCCTGGAGTCTCAGACCTCCAGGGAGAGAATATTGATCCACCAAGCCCCGGTTATAAACTCCTGCTGTGGAATAACAAAACAGAGAGGACCCCCGAGGGTGATCAGCTCTGCACCAGCTGCAGAAAGAGAATCTAGAGGCAACTTCAGAGTAAGTACAACAGAGCAAATGACATTTCCCAACATCAGCTGTGTGTCTCTGCAGTGTGCACACAATGGTGGAGCAAAGGGTTGGAGCAAGAATTTCAGACTGTTTTCATCCAAGACCAAGAGGACTCACTTATCACTAGTGATGTGACAGAACTGGAGTAAGGAAGTGAACTGAGCTGAGAGCTGTCTGTCAAAAGCCCATAAATGAACAAGTGATTGAACGAATGAATGAACATAAGATGCCTTTAGTGCATTATTTGTATGCATTATAGCTAAATTTTAAAGACCCTGTCGATGTTGGCCCTGTGCTGGGAAGTTTACATAAATCAGCTCATTGTCATTACCCTATCAGAATTCTGGACCTGTTGTAGCTCCTCTGACAAGTGCTTTTATCCTCTAGATGGAAGCCTCCCTGCAGGTCTGCACTTCAACTATTCTACTGCAAATTTACCAGAGAAGGAAACTCACACATTCCCTGGCCCTTAGCTGTCACACAATGTAGATTTGAAGGGGATTATTTCTTGTTCCATCACTACAGTTTTCACACTCTGCCTATTTCTCAAAATATTGGAAAAAACCAGAGAAATCCACATAGACAGCAGCCTTAGCATGCTTTATTCCCATTGCTAAAGGCACATGCTTACTAAAATTGACCATCTAATCTTTGGAACTACAGCTCTGCCTGGCATTACTGACATCTGAGCAAAGGATGAGGTTTTGCCTTCGATCACAAACATCTGTTATTATACAATATCCAAGATATACAAAACCATACCATTAAAATCATGTAACAACCTCTGCTGTAACCACCATCTAACTTCTGCAACTTTCTTTTTGTTACCCAGCTTTCCATTTGAGAAATTTGTCCATGTTGGTGTTGTAACACTAGCTGACTGATTTATTTAGTAACTTATGCTTTTATGACAGCGTTTCTATAAATATTCTTGTGTGTGTGTGTGTGTGTGTGTGTGTGTGTGTGTGTGTGACATATACACATCTAGTCATGTTATGGTTTAGATTGAGGTGTCCCGAAAGCTCATATGTGAGACAATGCAAAAATGTTCAAAGTGAAATGATTAGATTATGAGAGGTATGACTTAATAAGTGGATTAATCCACTGATATACATTAACTGGGTGATAACTATAGACAGGTAAAATGTGGCTGGAGGAAGTAGGTCACTGGAGGCATGCTTTGGGGGTTTATATTGTGTGGCCGGTGAGCAGAGTTGTCTCTGCTTTCTGATTGCCATGTTTTGAGGTGTTTTCCTCTGCAACTCCCCTCCACGATGATGTTCTGTCTCTTTTTGGTTCCAGGGCTCTGGAGTCTGCTGTCTATGGACTGAGACCTCTGAAACTGTGAGCCAAATTCAACTTTTTCTTCTCCACATTTTTCTTATCAGGTCTTTTGGTCAGAGCCTCAGAAATAAGCTCACTAAAGCATTGAAATTCTGGATCAAAGGGAAGTATTTATTTAATTTTACTAATATTTCCTAATTTGTCTCCTGTTGGAGAAATAACATACCTTCCCAGCAGAAATACATGAGGCCCTGTGGCTCCACATTCTGACCAAAACTTGGTGTTTTTAATTGATCAGCATAAAATTATATTTCAGTGAAGTATTCATATACGGTTATCTGATTCTAGTGAGTTGTGCATCATTTCCTATTTCTATTGACCATTTAGGTTTCATTTCCTATAATTCTCTATCTTTTATGAATTTTTTTCTTTTGGTTGATTTATAGAAACTATTTAGATACACTAGATACTAATCTGTGATGTTTAGTCAGTATCATTTTTCTTTTTTATAAGATGGATAATTTTTGTTTTAATGTAGTTGAATTTTCAATGTTTTATGATTTGTGCTTTTATATTTTCTTTAAATTTTATCTGTATATCTAAGTCTTAGATATTCTGCTCTTATACTCTTACAGCTTTAAAATCTACACCTTCATTCCATTTGAAATTTATTTTGCAAAATGCAAAGTAGGAATCCAACATTTTTTTTTAATGTTATGAAAGTTTATGGCCCCACAGTACACTGCACCATTTTTCATGGATCAACATGCTACTGTTTTCATACATTAAGTTTCCACAACTAATGGACCTGTTCATAGTTTCATTTTCTCAGCACCATTGATATAAGTCTACCTTCACACCCATCCCAGACTGTCTTTATTATTGCTGCTTTGTCATAACTTCCGATGTCTGATAAGACAAAGTTCACATCTTGTTTTCTTTAAAATTATCTTAGGTATTCTAATCTTTTCCCTATAAAATTTAAACAGGTTTATCAGGGTATATATAAATTTTTCTCAAGCAAGCTGGGTGCAGTGGTACATGCCTGTAATCCCAACGACTCAGTAGAAAAAGGATTGAAAGTTTGAGGCCAGCTGGGTAACTTGGTAAGACCTTCAGCAACTTATTGTGACCCTGTCTCAAAATAGAAAATAAAAAAGGACTGGGGGTGTAGCTCAGTGATAAAGTGCCCCTGGATTCAATCCCTAATGCCAAAAGAAAAAAGGAAGGAAGGAAGGAAGGAAGGAAGGAAGGAAGGAAGGAAGGAAGGAAGGAAGGAAGGAAGGAGGGAGGAAAAAAGAAGGAAGGAAGGAAGGAAGGGTCCCTAATTAAACACCGAACTATACTCCTAACTCTAAATTTTTAAATAAATTTTTTCCTGTGTATAGTAAACAAAAACACAATTGATAATTGGCATCAATTCTAAGCTTACTAAAAATTTGGCTGACAATTCTTTATGGTCTTCTATGGAGACAATTGCACCATCCAAAAATAAAAATAGTTGTGGTTCTTTATATCATGGTAATTTCCATTTATTTTGCATTTCCTTTTTCCCTGGTGAGGACTTCAGAAAATATTGAATAGATTCAGTCATAATTGGCATGCTTGCCTTATCCCTTCATTTACAGGGTCAGCTTCTTATGTCTTATAGTAATAGGCATGTTTAGCACAGCAATGGACTAGATAATCTTTACAAGTTAATACAATTCCCTTCTATTTCTATTTTCCTAATATTCTCTTAGAATTTTACAAAATAATTTTTATATCTATGAGAAGATCATCGGACTATCCTCCTTTTATATGTTAATATGGCCAATTATATAATAAATTTTCCAGTGGTTAAAAAAGAAACTCATTCCTGGGATAAATGTAACATGGTTTTTATTGCAAATGGGAAAAAAAAGTGTTTCTCCCTGGTGTTTGTTTCCTGTAAGGAGTTCAATTTATGTAGTCAAGGCCTCATCTCTTCATGTTAAGTTCCCCATTCCTTTCCTGGAGAGGAGGAATGCACATTTAATTGGTGAATCTGAGAACACCCTGACATCTCCTGCTCTGTTCTCATCCTCTTGGCAGCAGCCAGCCTGCTAAATCCCAGGTCCCTGAGCCCCAAAGGCACTCTCCTACCATGAAAAAGACATAACCAGTCATTCCTGCCAAGACTAGGTGTATTAGCCTGCCTGCTTACCGTGTTTATGAGCAACACATATCTTGCTTAATAAACAAACCCAAAGTCTTCATTCAGGTGCTTAATGGTGATATGAAGGTCATATATATATATGACCTGCTTACCGTGTTTATGAGCAACACATATCTTGCTTAATAAACAAACCCAAAGTCTTCATTCAGGTGCTTAATGGTGATATGAAGGTCATATATATATATATATATATATATATATATATATATATATATATATATACTTACTTTTACTTCTTAACTGATTAAAAACCTGGGGAAGGAGGAAAACAACTATATACTGGAACAATCATTTATTTAATACATGGCTGGATTTGGTGAGTACATATTTTTTAAGATATTTTCTTATGTTTTATTTATTTTGCTGTCAAAGGTATACGAGCCTCATGGGACAAGCTAGAAAATGTTCTCTTTTGAAATTTTCGGGTAAATTTTTATACAAAATTAAAATTAGTTATTCCATAAATGTTTAATGGATCCTCACTGAAACATAGTTGATTCCAGTAGTTTTGTAAGTAGACTTTAAAATATAAAGTCAAATTACTTAGTGGTTTTAAAATATTTAAGTATTTAGTACATACACACTGACATCGACTGAATACCACCAATCTCTGTATTTTTAGATTTCTTTTATAAAAATAAATAGAGGAAATTCCAAAACTATTTATCTAATTTTATATATAATATACAGTATTGTGATTCAATAAGCATGTGGGAATACTAATGCACCATAAGAAAAAAAAATGTTTTTATTATTGTATTTGTGTCTATTGGAGAAAGAAATGGGCTTCTTTCAATTTTTTTCCAAAGACCAACTATAAGTCAAAAAATATCAATTATTATTTCAAGTTTAATAATTCCTAATCTAGAAAAGATATAACAAGCCGGGCGCGGTGGCTCGCGCCTGTAATCCCAGCACTTTGGGAGGCTGAGGCAGGAGGATCGCGAGTTCAAAGCCAGCCTCAGCAATGGCGGGGCACTTAGCAACTCAGTGAGACCCTGTCTCTAAATAAAATACAAAAAAAAAAAAAGGGCTGGGGATGTGACCCAGTGGACGAGTGCTCCTGAGTTCAATCCCCGGTACCAAAAAAAAAAAAAAAAAAAAAAAAAAACAGATATAAAAAAAAACAGATGACAAAATGTAAATTTAACAATTTTTGTCAAATAAACAACTAACAAGGGACTCATATCTAAGATTTTTTTTAGTCAACCCAATAGAAATATTTATAAAAATATATGAATAGGCAATTCACAGAAAAGTAGAATGTCTGAGTGCTAGGGAAAATGTTAAATCATTATCAAATTTATTAGTAGTTGAAGAAAAACATATAAATGAGATTTTGGAGGTTTATTAGGCAGTTCACTTGTTGCCAATAAACATGGTAAGTAGACAGGCTTACCCATATAGTCTTGGTAGTAATAACTGGTCATGTACTTCATGCATAGGAAAGCACTGCTGGAATATGGGACATGGACTTCAGCAGACTACATACGCATGTTTTACTGGCAAAAAGAAAAAGTAGTAAAATATAATGTTCACCAGGAAGTGAAGGTATGGGAACAACCCCACAATTGGTAGTACTGTATACTGGTACATTAGCAATGGCAAGAGATCTGGCAATCCTTAATCAAGTTAAATGTGTGCATACTACCCTCAACTCAAAAAAAACTTTTCACCAAGAATACGTCCCAGAAAAATTTTCACACTGAGCTATTTGTCTTAGGGACAAGTTGTAAGCAATCTTCTCTCTATCACTAGAGGAACAGAGAGATAAATTATGAAAGATAAATACTATAGACATAGCTACTCAAAGTGTGGTCCATAGACCAGCATCAGACCTCAGACTGTATATCACCACTCCATGATGAGATGAGTACAGGAAGTAAAATTGAGCATTTAAATCAATGATGAAATTTTGACAGTGCTAAAGTACTTTTAATCTCTTTTTACAAAAATGTTGGAAACAACAGATTTGAGAATTTTTTAAAGCACGTAAACACTTGACATGACCATGAGTTATGATGGCCAGAGCAGAGTTGATAAGAAGGGGAAAAGGTAAATTAAGAATGTAGAAGACGGATATCATTTTCCTTAATGCATGATTGAAGACCTGAATTGTACAAATATACTTTGTACACAAACAGTTGTATGTAAAAAGATACTAAATATATGCACTATGAGTTGTACATATTAAAAATTATAAAAATAAAATTTTAAAAAAAAAAAAAATACCTAAAAAAAAAAAAAAAAAAAGAATGTAGAAATAGGGGCTGGGGTTATGGCTCAGTAGTAGAGCACTTGTCTACATGTGTGAGGCACTGGGTTTGATCCTTAGCACCACATATAAATAAATAAATAAATATCCATTGACAACTAAAAAATATTTTAAAAAAAAAGAATGTAGAAATAAGTTGGGATAAGATCACATAGAAACTTCAAGGAGAAGTTAAGATTTTTAGATATAAAGTTAGTTTTTAACTAAATTGAGATACTTTGATTTTTCAAAAGAGCATAAATGAAAGCATAACTAAAGTATGTTTTACATTTTGTTAATTGATATATTTATAAAATGCCTATCAATCTACTTCATGTCAACTTCTCAAAACTGTGGATAAAATTGTCTAAGCTGAATGTCAAGTTTTAGTCAATAAAGTCAAAGTCAACTATATTAATAGAAAGTATTCTCTGGTTTATTATGAAACCAAATATTACATACCATTTCCAGTTCCTCAATAAGTTAAAGGATCATAATCATCTTACCTGTCTCTCCTCTTCTTTCTTCACAACTTTTCAGCTGATGTTTTATCTACGCTAGTCATGGAAGAGAACAGCAGTACTGAAGTGACTGAATTCATTCTCTTGGGATTTGCAGGTCAACACAAGTCCCGGCATATCCTCTTCATAGTATTTCTAGTGATCTATGTGGTCACATTAGTGGGCAACGTCGGGATGATCCTACTCATCAAGAGCCACTCCTCCCTTCACACTCCTATGTACTTTTTCCTCCAACACTTGGCCTTTATTGATCTCTGTTACACCTCTGCTATCACTCCCAAGATGCTGCAGAACTTCATAGGGATAAAGCAGTCCATCTCTTTCATAGGATGTCTGGTACAATTGCTGGTCTATGGTACTTTTGCTACAAGTGACTGCTACATCCTGGCTGCTATGGCAGTGGACCATTATGTGGCCATCTGTAACCCACTGCACTACCCAGTTGTCATGTCTCAGAGACTCCGCATTCAGCTGCTGCTGGGTTCATATTTCATGGGTTTCCTGAATGCCTCTGTAAACACAGGTTTTACTTTCTCATTGAACTTTTGCAAATCCAATGCAATTAATCACTTTTTCTGTGATGCGCCTCCAATCCTTGCCTTGTCTTGCTCCAGTATCCACATCAACATCATGCTGCTGACTGTCTTTGTGGGGTTTAACTTGACATTCACTGTGCTGGTCGTCATCTTTTCCTACACATACATCCTGGCTGCCATCCGAGGATCTCTTCTGCTGCAGGCAGGAAGAAAGCCTTCTCCACGTGTGCCTCCCACCTGACAGCAGTCACCATCTTCTATGGGACTCTCTCGTACATGTACCTACACCACCATACCAATGAGTCTCAAGAGCAGGAAAAAGTGTCTTCTGTGTTTTATGGCATAGTTATCCCCATGTTAAACCCCTTGATCTATAGCTTGAGAAACCAAGATGTCATAGAAGTTATAAGAAAGACAGCAAACAAGTGCTTATAATTTGAACCGTGATTTCTAACTCAGCTTGGTTTGTAAAGCAAACTCAAAAGGGTTCCCTTATTTCTCAACCTCAGAAAATGTGGCAAATGCTGGTGAGGCACAAAGACATTACTTTATTATATCAATAGCATTTGAAAGGTACAGAGAAACATCTCAAATGATTAAATAAGTTAACTTCTAATTAATGTGTTTCTTTAAAGGCATCTGAAAAGATATCGCTGATACTGCTTTTGTACATTTGGATGAACATTTTTTTAAATGCCTGCCATTTAAAAAGAAAAGTTAAGTAAATCTAAGATAAATGCACAATCAATGTTGTCTTCGTACTCCTGTACATAGCATATACTCATCAGAAGAAAAATGAAAGGATGTTTGTTCTCTTGAAAGTATTCTTACCCTTCATATTTATGAATGGTTAATCAATTTACTATTGTAAATTGAAATCTGTATTGTAAATTATAAATTTAAATTTGAAAAATCATTTCTTTGGATAATATTGGCATAAAAGGAGGAAAGAAAGGACAATAAATTGAATACTCATCAATATTGGGTCCAATATCCTTTTTTTCCCAGAAGTTTCCCTAGGAATTAGGAGACTGACACAGTCAGAAGGAAGACATGGGACATTATTAATTTTATCATTGGTAAAATATAATTTGAATCCCCAATTGTATCCCCGGAGAGTTGTACTTGTTAGGAAAACAAAATCCAGTGCAGAATTTGGTGCTACAGAACAACTAATTTGCCTGAATTTAATGCTTTATACCACTCAGTCTCAAAAAAAAAAAAAAATGAGGAAAGATATATGAGTGTAGGCTTAAATCTAGAAGTCAAATTGGACTCAAACCCAAGTGTTCTCACCATTTGGAAAAGAAATAAAATAGTATATGATAGAACCAATATCAAACATATACCCATCTGGCAACGTAAATAAAAGGGCTGACATTGCTTGTTCTTATTCTTCTCCCAGTCTCATCCGTCATTTAAACCATGGGGAGTGCAAGGATTGGAGTTTGCTACCTTTCCCAACATTTCCAGAAGATCCAAACTCACAGGCTAAGGCAGGAGTAATGGATAGGGAGACAGACAATACCAAGAGAAAACTGATGGTACCAGTCTATGGAGCAGGGTGCATTACAAGAAAAAAATGCCCAAATTAGGAAAATCTGGAAACCTGACCATCCACCCGTCTGCTGAGAGAAAACTTATTTCTACTCTATAATATGAGCAAAAGTTCTCCAGATGGGGACATACAACTCTTTGTTTACCATCCTGGACCACCTCTTAGGAGAGATATCCTAAGTTTTACTATCCTGATAGGTCTCCCTATGCAAATATTCTTAAATATAATCACTATAAATGCATTTGCAAAAATTCAGTAAATCATAGCCAGGCAAGGTGGCGCACGCCTGTAATCCCAGCACTTGGGATGCTGAGGCAGGAGGATTGCAAGTTCAAAGCCAGCCTCAGCCATGGCGAGGCACTTAGCCACTCAGTGAGACCCTGTCTCTAATAAAATACAAAAAAGGGCTGGGGATGTGGCCCAGTGGTCGAGTGCCCCTGAGTTCAATCCCTGGTACCAAAAAAATAAATAAATAAATAAATTCAGTAAATCACAAAAGAAGAGAGCAGTAAATTATATGCCATGCATGTGTGATTAGGTTGAAATGAATCCCAATATTATGTAGAACTATAATTCACTAATAAAAATATAAAAAAAAATTATTGATAAAAAAAGATTTAAAAAACATAACAAAAATACTACATAATAGTCAGTAAATACTAGATTAAAACAGACATTATTACCTTATACATATATGACTACATGACTGACCTGATTCTACAACATGTACAATCAGGAAAACGAGAAATTATACCCATTTATGTATGATATATCAAAGTGTGTAAGTACATTCTACTATCATGTATAACTAATTAAAACAAATCTAAAATTTTTTAAAATAGTAAATAATTAATAAAATGTCAATGGCATGTTTAACCTATCTATAATTATTCTAAATATAGACATATCAACATTTCTAATCAAAAGATACAGAATGACTAAGTGGATTTTGTAAAAAATAAGATACAACAACATGTGGCCTCCAAGTGACTCACTGTAGACGTAGGTACACACATAGACTGAAAGTGAAGGCCTGGTGACAGGTGTTCCATTCAAACAATAAAACAGATTAGGAATAGCTACATTCAAAATCTGTCACGAGGAGCCGGGCGCAGTGGCGCACGCCTGTAATCCCAGCACTTGGGGGGCTGAGGCAGGAGAATCGCGAGTTCAAAGCCAGCCTCAGCAATGGCGAGGCACTTAGCAACTCAGTGAGACCCTGTCTCTAATAAAATACAAAAAAGGGCTGGGGATGTGGCCCAGTGGTCTAGTGCCCCTGAATTCAATCCCCGGCACCACAAAAAAAAAAAAAAAAAAAAAAAAAAAAATCTGCCACCAGGGATACAGAAGGTCATTATTTGATAATAAAGGGATCAATTCGGCTGGGGTTGTGGCTCAGCGGTAGAGCGCTCGCCTAGCATGTGCGCGGCCCGGGTTCGATCCTCAGCACCACGTAAGCATAAATGCATTGCATTGTGTACAACTAAAGTAAATAAATAAATATTTTTTAAAAAAAGGGATCAATTCATCTGTGGGATATAACAATTGTAACTATATATGCACACACCATCAGAGCACCTAAATATGTAAAGCAAACATTAACAAATCCATGAAGAAAATGGACAGCAAAATAAGGGGGTTTCAGTATCCCACTTTCAACTCTAGACAGGTCATCCAGACAGAAAATCAATAAAGAACAGCAGACTTGCAGACTCAAAAAATTCTATAGACCAAATGTAACAGACATACGCTGTACATTTCACCCAACAAATGAGTGTTTAGTGTTGTTTAAATATTTTAAATGCAAGAGCTTTATTGAATATATGATTTGTAACTGTCTTCTCCAATTCTCCATTGGGTTGTATTTTCACTTCATTAATAGTGTCTTCTGCAGCACAAGCATTTACTTTTTTTTGAAGTTCAATTTATATATTTATATATTTTCTTTTCATGAATTTATTCTTTTTAAAAATTGTCATAAAGTGCATGTATTTTTAAATGTCTTTATGTAATGTGATGTTTTGAAATTGTGGGATGTATTATGAAATCATTAAATCTAGCAAATTAGCATATATATCATTTTAAAAGTCATTTGTATGGTGAGAAGTTTCATAATCTTCTCTTAACATTTTTCAAAAAACAAAAGACAGTGCTATTAGCCACAGTCATCATGCTATACAATAAATCTCTTGAGCTTATTCCTCCTATCTAACTGAAATTTTATAACCTTGCCCAAAAAATCTCCCATATCCCCTCTACACACACACACACACACACACACACACACACACACACTACCCCAGAACCTTTACAGATAACAGGCAAAAATTATGTTAAGTGGAATAATCCAGGCATCAAAAGACAAAAACTACATGATAAATGTGAGGAGAGGTATAGCTGGGTAATATAATGGATCCATTCCTAGTCTTTGGAGGAACTTCCATACTGATTTCCATAGTGTTTGTACTAATTTACAATTCCACCAATATGTGTTTCACTCATATAACTCATTCCCGTGAGAACTGCGTCAGGGTCTCACAGAAACACCTCATTCCCTCCTGAGGGCAGCACTTGCAATGACCTGATCTGATCCCACTAGGCCCCACCACACGTAGGAGGCCAAGCTTCCCAGAAGTCGTCCTTTTGAGGACAAACCACTTCCAAACCATAGCCAAGTTGTTCAATCACATAACTGAGTAGCAGAACCAAGATTTAATTGAATTCTAGAACTTGTTCCCTTGACCAAAACAATACACTTTTTTTTGTTGTTAGACAAAATAGCCTAATTGGAATATTTGAATATTTTTTTCTAAATAACAGATCACTTTTTCCCCATGCTTTCTATTGTAGCATAATTTATATAAAGCAAAAAATGAATCATCCTTAGATAAATTCCTTAGTCACACTTCCAATAGTCTACATCCTCTCAGTAGCTGGTTTGTGGTATTTTTAATGGAGCAATTGTAAATATGTGTCCTATTTTTCCTTGTACTTCTGTAGGTTTGATGTCACTTTTTCTGTGATAAACCCTCAGACTTTGATCTTTCATGCTCCAACATTGACATCAGCATAGTAATCACTGCTTTTATGGAATTTAACCTGAGCACTACGTTGGTTGCCATATTTAATCACCAAATTCTCTTATGCCTACCCACTGTCCAGAGGATGTCACAAGAGATGGATATTTCCCTTCTTGGGGCTCCACATGACAACAGGCACCATTTTTACAGGACTTTCTCTTGGGCATAATTAAATTCTGATTCTAACAAACCCCAAAAGAATATGAAAGTAACTATCATGTTCTAGAGCATTTTGATTTCCACGTTGAACCCTTGAAACAAAAGAAATGACAGAAGTTCAAATCATAGCAACACAGAAATGTTTATGAATTTGACTCTAATTGCTAACATCCAAACAAATATTTTTTTAAAAGATGCTATTTGTCCAGAACTATTTTTCCAATAGCCCCCCAAATATGTTGAGCTTCCTTAAGCCCTAAATTACATGGAAGTCTAACAAACATAAAAAGCATGAAAAGTCAGCAACATTATTCAAAGAGGATTTGAAAGCCAACTAATGCTCTATTAATCCGAGAAGCAATATCAACTTCCAAGGAAAGTTAAGAATGGGAAAGGAACTTTTTTTACACTGGACTAATACAGAAGAGTTTATAAGGTTATTTGACCTAGATTGTGGGCCAAAGAAAAGAAGATATTAGGTAAATTTCTAACCAACTCTCCTCAAGTCCTGTAAGTATAACGTACTCATATTATCAAACCATCCAACAGTGACTGGATGCCTACTGCCAAGACCTGAAGCCACTGGGGACTTTGGAGCCAGAGAAGAATTCAGGCTGACCAATATGCTGGCAACCACAGCCAGCAGGGACCTGCCATATTGAAAACTTCCCTGCACCTCTGCTCTCCAACTTCAAGTTTGGCAGAAACCTGCCCAGCAGTGGCATGGCCTGGCAAAGCAAGGGGAAATTTCTCTTGCTCCAGCATCACAAAATCTGACAGCTGTGTCACTTCCAAGAAGTGTTAACAAAATTTTCCTTAGCTCAGCATTTTCCAAATGAAATCCAGAGAACTTGTTCTCATGAAGTGTTCATCATAAAAAAGTTGCCACACCCTAGTAGTAATCAAAGTTTACCCAGCGGATACCAGATTTCCTTACTGCCAGGCTTTCCAGAAGTATATTACATAACAATGCACATTGCAAATCTCTAGGAGAGAAAGAGTGCAGAGTATTTTTTCAATTTACTGGGTCATGGGACCCATTTTAATCTATATACTATTTGATGCATTGTCTCAATTCTAAAGTGCATATTTATGTGATGTTTTAATATTTGTGATGTTAGGATTATCTTAATGTTCACATGTACATTTAATAGAGCAATGAAAATGGTTATCAAACTGATGACTAATCTTTTGGTCTTTTGTGTCTATCAGCCAATCTATGTGTATCTATCTGTTACATAGTGATGAAAAACATCAAGAGCTTAGAATCAGTATTCTTTATAATGAAATTTGGGAAAACATACCTTTTTTTAAAAGATCTGGATAAGTACTTTTATAAAAGTAACAAGGAGTAAAAGCGTGAGCAGATTATTGAAAGTATAGTCAGCTCTTGGTATCCATGAGTTCAGCATCTATGGATTCAACCAATCATGGACAGAAAATATTTGGGGGAAAAAATTGCATCTATACTGAGCATGAACAGACTTTTTTTCCTTGTCATTATTATCTAAACAGTATAGCATAACAACTATTTACATAGCATTTACATTGTATTAAGTATTATAAGTAATCGAGAGAGAATTGAAAGTATACAGAATGATGTATGGGAGAGATATGCAAATATTTTGTCATTTTATATAAGGATCTTGAACATCCATAGGTTTTGGTATTGACATCAGAGCCTGGAAATAATTCCCCATGGATATGGAGGCACTGGGCTTATTAGAAAACACTATTTGAAGAATATCTTCAGACACGAAACAGAATATAATATTTGTGCATGTGTAATTAATATTCTATTCAGTCACCAACATAAATGCCTTTATGAATTCTACTAGGATGCATGTTATTTAGCCTGTTGTAGTTATTGTGGATTAAAATATCTTTTTTTTAAGTATCTGATAATAGGTTTGGCCATTTCACAAAATTTACATATTTTGGTGAGGTCCTGATTCTTGAAAGTCCATATTAATGTCATAACTTTAATATGAGTCAACACTCTCTCCTGCCTAACAGAAATGCTTTGTAAACACTTTCTGGAATCTCAGCTCGTGTTTACCCAAAGCATGAAGTGAATTCCAGACCTAAAGCTTCAGTTCCAGGGATAGTTGACCACTCCCACCCACTACCCCATTCCTGACCACACTACTCTTGTCAAGACACCTCTGGAGAAATAGCCAAAATACTATTAGCCTTTTAGTTATTGGGTGGGTTTTTTTTTTTTTTTTTTTTTTTTTTTTTTTTTTTTTATTTTGGCTGGGGGGACTTCCATAACAAAGTACCACAAACCTGGTAGGCTTAAACAATGGGAATTCATTGTCTCACACTTCTGCATGGTGTAAGTCTGAAATCAAGGCATTAGCAGGATTAGTTCCTTCTGAGAGATGAGAGGGAAAAATCTGCTTCAGGCTTCTCTCCTTGGCTTATAGATGACCACCTTCAAATTTGCACAGGGTTTTAGATATTAACATTGATTTCCAAATTTTTATAAGGACTCAGTCATACTGGACTTAGGCCCACCCTAATGACCTTATCATAACTCAGTTATCTCTGTAAAGACCTTACACCCAAATAAGGTCACATTCTCAGGAACCAAGGGTTAAGACTTGGGCATTAGAATTTTTGACAAGGACATAAACCAACTCATAACACTATCTATAACAAAGGCTGTTCAACTGTTTAGAACACTAAGAATCCTGTGAATATCTCAAGCTGAACAAACCCAGACCAATCCTTTATTCCCTCTTCTCTCTTGGTAGATGAATCTCTGAGTAGTGATTTGGACTTCCTGTGGCATTTCAGAATTACTGGAAATCCATTTTCTCCTGGGCAGATTGCCTTTTATACCCTTCAGGGGGGGGGGGAAGTGAGCTCCAGTTAATGAGTCAGGACTGGAGAACCAGAAAGAACTGAACTCTCAAATTCTCAGGGGTATGATTGAACACAGGGAAGATTATAAGAAGGCAGTGGACTCTCATTATAAAAACCCCAGCTTCAAGTTTAACCACAGCATCCAATGGCACCAAATCTGAAACATAAAATTCTATAATAATAGCTAATAAGTGATAATTATAGTAAACATTGATTGAACATTCACTGTGTGCTTGCAATAGGTGCTTCACATATGTAATTTTATTTAATCTTCATAATCACTGTGTGCAGCCAACAATTTTAATTAAACTTGGTAAGTAAAGAACTTGGCAGAAACCTTGGCATAGCATCTGTGCTTAAGAACCAAAGGTAATATTCCTCTCCATTTTGCAAATGAGAACACCAAGATTCAGACACCCCTAGGACTGTGCTGTGAAGGGTGGATCCTACATTTGAACCTAGGGATGTTAGACTGCATAGTTTTTGATCTTCCCTACAGAACAATTTTGCAGCACATCTTCATTCCTGTGCCACAAAAGTGCAAGACTATATAAAGCCCCTGAAATGTCCATCACATGCTCTGTCCCTCCTGAGCCACTGAAATCTTATATCGCTGCCTGTAGTTAGTCTCTAGAGCTTGAGTTTTACAGTCACATTTGTAGGCTTAAATTAGAAAGAGGGTTTGTGACCTTCATCTTCTTCTAGGACTTCTTCTCCCCAGATAGTTCCAGGAGCTCTCCATAAGCCACCAGCAGTGATCCCATCTGTCCTGTATGAACACCTGCTTCCCAAGAGTTAAGTGGCTGGTGAAAGTAGACCCAGGAAATCCAAAAGCTATTTCAACTATGTCTATTTTTTCAGCAGCCAATAGTGTAGGCAATCACAAGCCTGGGGCTTGTGATGCAGTTCTGCTTGCCCCACATACTATGTACTTGAACTTGTGAACCCCAAGTTAGCACGTTCCTACGGTGTTTGGATTTTCTTTGGGTTGGAAGAGCTGTCTGAGCCAGGAAGTCCAGGTTTGATATCCCTACCACTGTTGTCCCCTGTAACTCTAGTCATCAATAGAAGAGACATTGTGGTCTGCCCAACAAAAGATGAAATTTTTCAGAAATGCTTGCCCTTTGTCTTAATGTCAACTAGTAAATGTACTAGGTAAAACCTCAAGATTTCCCAATAAGTGAGAGTCAAGTAGTTGAGGAAGGACACTCTGTTCGTCCAGTTTCCAAATCAACAGGTTCACCTTCAACTCACATTAGAATGGCTGTTTTCTTCCCTCAATTTCTTCACCAAAGATATGCAATATGCCCAAAAAGAAAATGCAAAGTGTTTTTATATACATTATCTTACCCTCACAGCAGTTCTATTAATCTACTCTGTGTCATTAGTCCCCTGGAGAAAATGACACTGAGGGTGGTCAAATGACTCTTCCCTAGAGAATTATCAGCCAAGATCAGTGTTCAGGTTGGTTCATCTGTCTTTCTGTTTTCTTTGCATTACACCCTTTGCATCTCTGAAGCTCAATATCCTTGTTCAACTGTAGAGTCTGTAATTACATTACAGAAATCTTGTCCTTCTCAATCAATTTTCAGAAATCGATTCCTTCAAATGAATGGTTTAGGAATGGATGCTCAGATCCTGGGTTACTTGGTGAACAAAACTGAGCAAGACAAACATGATTTTTCTCTGTAGAGCCCAGCATCACTTGGTCAACGAGTTCAGAACCTAGCTGAAGATGCCAAAATTATTGTACCAAAAGAGACACTCAAAAACAGGGAATAAAAGTCCTTTCATAAGGAAACTAAAAAGAAGTCAGAGTCTAATTCCTGGAAGAGTCCATTAGGAAGATTCTTGGGTGCTTGGAGAGATGATTCGAAAGGCTCAAGTGAGCCATCCGTAAAGAGAACACCAAGCCTTCTGTCTGCAGCAGCTGAATGCGTGATTAGCTCATTAAGAAAACATTTATCTCTTCCCTCTAACATGTAAAGTTCTCAGACTGAGCCAGACAAGGTAGCTGCTGAGGTCTATGTTTTTTATAACAGCATATCCATAGCCACAGTGAAAGACAGAGACAGTCTGACTCATGCAACCAAATCACTCTTGACATTGAACAGGCCTGAATCAGTGTCTGGAGTCCTTGTCAATCAGCCCCATCTCTTTTTTTTTTTTTTTTTTTTTTTTTATTTACTTATTCATCATGCACAAGTATAGTATCTTTTTGCATACAACTGCTTGTATACAAAGTATATAAGTACCATTCAGATCTTCAATCATGCATTTAGGATAATGATATCCATCTCATTCAACCACCAATTTTTTTCCAACCCCCCCTTACTCCCTCCCTCCCCTCCCTT
This sequence comes from Tamias sibiricus, assembly GCA_025594165.1. Taxonomy (NCBI): domain Eukaryota; kingdom Metazoa; phylum Chordata; class Mammalia; order Rodentia; family Sciuridae; genus Tamias; species Tamias sibiricus. Next base: position 17,131,895 of record CM046657.1, on the reverse strand, counting down.
TCCGTTGACCATTCTAGTGTTCCTCTGATCCTATGTACCCCCTTCCAACAACTCTGTGAACCAGCCTCCTTATATCAGAGAAAACAGTCGGTACTTGGATTTTTGAGATTGACTAATTTCACTTAGCATTATATTCTCCAACTTCATCCATTTACCTGCAAATGCCATTATTTTATTCTCTCTTATTGAATCAGCCCCATCTCTAAATCTCACCAGGCCTTCGTGTTTTCATCTGCAACATGAGGACGAGAAGAGCCTATCGAAATGGTTACTAGGAAAATACTTGGTGAAAATGCAGGCCAATGTGCCGTGATCATTCTTAGTATTGAAGCCCCTTTTGGAGGCTTAGCTTAAAACTTTCTGATGCTTGAAGAGCTGCTGTCAGATCTGCTGTCTGGTTCGAAGCAATCTCCATTGTTTTTTGGAAGACTCTTTTCAGTTTTGCAGACTTCAGGTGAGGACTATTTATTTGCTTGCTTGTTTCTTAAGCGTTGAGACCTGAGTAACTCAAATAGAGACCTCACACTGGGCCATTGTTGCAGTTTGCTAGTGTCCATCAGCACATACTCTCCCTTCTTCCTGAAGTGCTGTGGTTTTTATATGGTTTGAGTGTATCCCTCAAAGTTTCATGTATTGGAAGTTTGGCCCTCAGTGTGGCCATGTCAGGATGTGGTAGAATCTTTATGAGGTGGAGCTTACTGCATCTGACCCTGGTCTGAAATTTTCCACCATGTGACATAGCCCAGAGCCAGCCCAGGATGTTTGAAATTTGCCCTTCAAAATTGTGAGCTGGCTGAACATCTTTTCTCCATAAGTTATCCAGCCTTGGGTATCTTGTCAAAGCAACAGGAAACTGACTAATACACTTGGTAATAGAATTCTTAAGTCTGAGTTGTATGACTGACCCCAGAGTGAATGACTTTATTCCCCAGCTGCCTTGGCAGTCACATGTGGCCATATGTCTAAGTTATGGTCTGTGGTACGTGAGAATCATGTCCTAGAAAAGAGGAATATGTGCTTTGCTTTCTCTTCCCCACCAGCTGTAATGAAGATGTTACAGAAGGAATTATAGAAGCAACACAGGCCACAAGGTGGGAGACATATGTTGGGTTTGGCAGAGTGATGCGATAGAAGGAGCAGGAGTCCCTGGCTCTATGAAATTGCTGTTTCGGTAATAGAGTTTATCCTCCATGACATGATAGGAAAATAAACTCTTATCTTGTTTGGGGGTAAACTGCTGTTATTTTAGTTTTTCTTACAAGATCTGAACCTGATTTACAACTTGTATGGAACTGCTAGCTGCCATAACAAATCTAAATGTGGAACATTGGCTTAGAGCCAGCAGCAGGCAAAAAGAAAACACATCCCAGAGGCTAAACAGGTGGTGGTCCCTGTCATACCACAGCAAAATATTTAAACTCTTACCTGCAGTCTTACAAGGCAAACCTTGTGCTGGCAGAGCTTATGATTCTAATGAACATGTTAAGAAATTTTGTACATTTGCTTTTAGTAAATTCTGAGCAAAACAATTCATCTTGGCTGTGAGAAGTGACCAGAGGCAGCCTTGGGGGGAGGTAAGATTGTAGCCCCACCCTTCCTCAAGCACCTCTCTTACCTACTGCTTATGGAAGCTATCCAGGCAACAAAAATAAGATTAAGGATCTTATTTCTCACCTATGCCTTCTGTTTTAGATGGTTTTAAAGTAGACATCAAAAATTATTCAAGGGACGGGGGTGCAGCTCAGTGGTAGCACGTGTATTTAGCTAAAAATGTGCTCTACCATTACACTGCACTCTGTTCCTCCCAGAGAGGTTTGGATGGGCTGCATTAGAATCAGTTATTTATTAATGCATAACAGTATTACTACACACTAAGTGAATTAAAATGGGTTCAATCCCCAGAACTGAATAAAAAATTGTCCAAACAGTGCATAGTCAATAAAAACCAAGCTTAAAACCGAGGTCTAGAGAACTTCTACTGTCAAAACTGACGTTACAAATTGAAAGTAAAATATCTATATCTAAAAACCTATTTCATCTAGAAGCACACGATTTCACATTTTAACAGCTCTAAAATTGAGATGCATCTTATAATTAATGTGATAAAGCATTGTGTCTAAGTTTAATTGGAAAAATTTTTCCTAGTGACACATAAAATGGTAATGCAGACTCAATCCATAGTGAATTCAATAAAAGGCAACTTGGTTTTGAGGTAATCTTGCTGCCAAAGAAATGCAGCCTGGTCCATGTGGGCCATGGTTGTCTAACCACAGGAATTCTCAGGAACCCAGACATATGTCCATGAAGTGGGCTACAAAATCTATACAGTCACCAGGAAGGGCAGATTCTTTAATGCCAACTTCAGACATAGCCACAGGTTAGGAAGAACCTCCAAGGGAGCAAAATCATGGAATACAATTAATAGTGCATGAGGGATTCCCTCCCAGAGAGTAGGACCAGAAGTTTTGATGGGTTGTGTATCAATTATCTATTAATACATAACAATACTACTCACACCAAGTGGCTTAAAATAGGACACATTTACTAGCTCAGTGGGTGTGAATCAGGCTCTGGCCGCACCTTAGTTGAAACTTCTGCTTCTTAGTCTCATAAGAAGCTACAATCAAGGTGCCAACCAAGACTGTGGTCTCAACTCCACGCCCAGCTGGGGCAGAATCCACTTCCAAGCTCACGTTTGTTAGAAGAATGAAGCTTCTTGCAGCTGTAGACTGAGGGCTTCAGTTTCTACCTGCTTTTACCTGGAGAGGCCTCTAGCCACCCCCATTCCTTGTCACATGGAACTTCCCAACATGGCTACTTGTTTCATTAAAGTCAACAAGAGACAGTGTCTGCTGGCAAGAAAGACATCACAATACTGTGTAATGCCATCACACAGTGACATTCCATCACCTTTGCTGTATTCTATTAGCTAAAAGCAAATCAGAGGTCCTATGCACACTCAGGGGAGGGGTTACATAAGGGTCTGAACACCAAGAGGTGTGGAGCAGGGAGGCCACTTTAGACTCTGTCTACCATGTTGACTAAATGAGGAACTGAGTCAACTGCCAAGACAGCATTTTCAATTCCTCACCAGCAAGATTCCATCACTGCTATGAATCCATGTGTTTCTCAGTCTCTTCCTCTTTCTCAGATGGAAGTTTTAACTACTATTAGATCTTCTGCCATGATAACAAGGAAGGTGCAGTCTTCTCCTAGAGTTACAGGATGGCTCCATGCACAGATGTATCTATATCTGGCCTTGTTGCCAAAAATAGTTCCCCTCCCTGAGGTTCCAGAGTATAAACAGCTACACGTTCCCACTTAGGGAGACTGAATGCTTTGTGTGAGGGGGAAGATACAAATGTTTGGGTAGCCAGAAATGGGAAATGCAGAAGAAAATGCTGGTCATCCCCCAATAAGCACTTCCCCATATTTCCCCTCATAACAGAACCCCCTCTATTTTAGGAAGGGAGTGAACCATCTAAAGACACTATTTTCCAAACTGTGCAGTATATCCATGAAATTAAGTTTCAGCCTATGGACTGTGAACGAAAATGACCAATGCACTTCCCAGACTGTTTCCTGGAAAGGAAGGATTTCTGCCATCCCCTTTCTCTTTTCACCCTCCCCCAGTGATAAGGCATCTTAAACTATAAGATGATAACCACACAAGGAAGATGCCAAACAACAAAGTAAAGGATCTTTCTCCAACATGGTGGACCCTCAACTGCCAGTGGTCAGAGACAGGAGTAGCTTTCCATGTTCCTTAAGACACTGTCAGTATGGCTTGGTTGTAGCAAACAAACCTATATCTTCATCAATAGAGATGTCAGCTGAGCTATTGGATAAACCTTTATCTTTAGTAGAACTATATTCACAAATACATTTTTCCCTAATCCTTGACCATAAATTGTTATTTGGATATGTGTATGTTTGTATTTTTTCAGGAATTTTTTTAGAAAAGAATTGGCACCCTGATGGGTTTATTTTCCTTCATCCCAATGAAAGGGGAAAATTCATTGAAGGAACTGGATTTGACACAATACAATCTGCTTTTGACTTACAGCCTTCCGTCTGTGGTCTTCCTGAAAACTAATAATTGCAAATTTGAAGAATGTACAATTTTGGTCACTGTAACTATTTTCTTAGAGCCACAGGAGTCAGAAACATCCTAGGATGTTTTTCTGGAGGGAATGGAAAATCCCACTGTTGAACGCCTAAAAATAAACAGGAAACAAGATTTCCTTAGATAGAGCAGGAGGTAAAAAAAAAATTATTTTGTTTGTTCCCTAAGAGTCCTGAAGGTGAGTCCTGAAGGTGAGTCTAGCAATAGTTGGCATAGTCCCAGAGATGAAATATCTCTTTCATTTAGTGGGAAGCAGACTTAGGCCTAAGGCAGAAGAATCCCTTTGAGCAACTGTGAAGTCTTCTTCAGGCCAGTGGGATATGAGTATAGCCCAGTATAGTGTGATGCCCTGAAGTTCCAATGTCTCTGTGATGGTTAACGTCATGTGTCAACTTAACTGTGCTAAGGGATGCCCAGATAGCTGGTAAACACTACTTCTGGATTATCTACAAAGGTTCTTTCAGAAGAAACTCCCATCTGAATCAACAGACTGGGCAAAGAAGACCGCCCTTTGCCAATGTGGGTGTGCAACATCCAATCTGTTGAGTGCCTGAACAGAGGAAAAAGAGGAAGAGAAAATAAGCTCTCTCTGCTTGAATTGGGACTCCATCTTCTCCTACTGTTGGACATTTGTGCTCCTGGTTTTCAGTCCTGCTGAACCAGTGTGGGACTTATATCTTGGGTTCCTCTAGTTTTCAAACCTTTTAGTTTGGGCTGATATACCACTGGTTCCCTGGGCCTTTAATTTACACATGGAAGATCACCTGTCTCCACAATCTCATGAGCCAATTCTTCATAAGAGAGGAATATACATATTCTATTCGTTCTATTTCTCTGAAGAACTCTTACTAATACACTCTCTTAACTATTAGTCCGATCATTGATTTGTTCAGCAAATAAATATGTACTTGGAACTTTTCTAGGTCCTTGAAAGACACAAAGGCCAAAACAGCAAAGATCTCTTCCCTTTAGAAGTTTTAACCTAGCAGAGGCAAGCAGCCATTAAACACTAAAGGCAATAAATAAATATAATATATTAAAAGTATGTTTCTGTATGAAAGATATGAAAAGCAGGGGAAGAGAGAATCAGAAGGCTGGGGAAGGAGAGCAAGGTTGCAAGATTAAACAGAATGATCAGGAAAAACTTCACTGAGAATAACTGAAAAAGGTTCAAGGGAGTTGAAGGAGGTGTCACCAAGGAAATAATAAGACAAATGACCTAAAGCAGGAGCATTCCCTGTCTGTTTTAGAAACGCCAAGAATCCACTGTGGTCAGAATGGAATGAGTAAGAGGGAGAGGTGTGGGAATTAACAGCAGGCCAGATCACACAAGAGTCTTGCAAGTCATGACACTGGTTTTTCTTGGAGTCCCATAAGGAGTTATTTAGGGATTTGAGCAGATAAGTAACATGATCTGGCTTATGTTTTTAACAGGCTGACTCAAGGTTATTGGCTCAAGCAACCAAACTCTGCAAGGACTGAAACTGGCTTTAGTTGCAGTTTGGTCCAGAGGCTCAAATAATAATACCCAGACTTAGTTTCTCTACATCTCTCACCTCAATCTTCTTCATTTGTTGTCCTCAGCTTCAAGGTGGCCCCTCTCCTGACAGTGAGTGGCAGAAATAACCCAACCAAATCCGGTAAAGAAAAAAAAAAAAAAAAGAAAGAAAAGAAAAGAAATCCCAGGGGGAAAATAAATGTCTGCATGGAGATTATTGATCGTGCTTAGGTTGTATGCTCCTCTCTGAAACCCTTGCAGAGGTTAAGGACAATCAGCACATGCTCCTGAATCTGGAGATAAGACCAATCGTACTCAACCACAAAACTGAATGAACAGAGTGGGTATCCTAAGGGAACTTTAGCGCACTATTATCTGAAGGAGGGAGACTGTACATTGGACACAGTGATACAGGTGCCCACTCATTTGAGAATAGAGAGGTCCAATTGCCCATCATTTTAATATAAGGTAGATCACAGTTGGTTGAGTAGAGGTTGGGACAAAAGGCCTATGGCAGAGAGAGGCCAATTCTAAAGGAAACGATCTGGGAGGGCCACTTATACTTGCGCACTAGTCTTGATCCTGCTGGTCACTCATTTTCATCTTTAGAGGTCCAGGGTTTCAGTTCCATCACTAACTTATCATGCCATATACACCAATCCATTTCCCCATAGAGACTCCTCACCTTAAGTTCTTAGGCTTCTCCGCTGTGACCTTGCAGGATTCTTGCTCCACCCTTGGTTGCTAATATCCTTCTCCCTCTATGCTCAGGTCCCATGGTAATCATGCACCCCTCACATGGGGTTCCTTGCCTACTTCAACCTTCTCAGGGTTCTGCTCCAGCCCGACACCAATCAGCCACTGACTGCCCCATCCTTTCCCAACTAAGTGATAAAGGAACTTTTATTATGTTATGATTACTTACAATTTGACAGAAGCCTCCTAGAACTCAGATTTATTAGAACGATAGAATTTAGGTTCTTTGTTTTCGTTAAGTTGGATGGCCTCTCCAGAAACATCCTGTGGACTCGGCTGCTTTTGCATACAGTCAGTCAGCTCTTGCATAATTAGAGAAAACCAGACTTGAAGAAGCCAGACTTAGGCAATGAATATATGAGGATTTTCTTTTCTTTCTTTCTTTCTTTCTTTTTTTTTTTTTTTTTTTTTTTTTTTTTTTTTTTTTCTTTGCATGAGGGTTTTTCATTTCCCTTTGACATAGGAACTCAGTTGGCTCTAAAGTAATGTCCCTGAAGCAAGCACGGAGACACTTAACTGAATGGAATATCAGGTTGAACTTCTCAAATGATACCTTAATGTGACATGGAAAAAATATGAGAGAACAATGAAAGAGGCATGGTAGGAACCCTCATTCCAACTCTTGTTTTTTTTCAGTTTTTTTAAAATTTGTTCTAATTAGTTATACATGACAGTAGAATGCACTTTGATACATCATACATAAATGGAGTATAATTTCTCATTCTTCTGGCTGTACGTGATGTAGAATCACATCGGTTGTGTAGTCATATATGTACATAGGATAATAATGTCTGATACATTTTACTATCCTTCCTACTCCCAAGCTCCCTCTCCTCCCTTCACTTCCTCTACCTAATCTAAAGTAACTCTATTCTTCCCCAGCCCCCCTCCCACCATTGTGAATTAGCATCCACATATCAGAGAAAACATTCAGCCTTTGGTTTTTTAGGATTGGCTTATTTCACTTAGCATTATCTTCTCCAGCTCCATCCATTCACCAGCAAATGCCATAATTTTATTTTTCTTTAAAGCTGAGTAATATCCCATTGTGTATATGTACCACATTTTATCACAACCACTCTAAGATTTCATCTCACTCCAGTCAGAATGGCAACTATCAAGAATACAAGTAAACATAAATGTTGGCAAAGATGTGGGGAAAAGGTACACTCATACATTGCTGGTGGGAATGCAAATTGGTGCAGCCAATATGAAAATCATTATGGAGATTCCTCAGAAGACTACGAATGGAACCACCATTTGACCCAGCTATCCCACTCCTCGGTTTGTACCAAGTACTTAAAATCAGCATATTACAGTGACACAGCCATAACAATATTTATGGCAGCTCAACTCACAATAGCTAAACTATGGAACCAATGTAGGTGCCCTTCAACAGAGGAATGGATAAAGAAAATGTGGTATATATACATAATGGAATATTACTCATTCCAACTCATTTTAACAGCACTTTCATCACTGACCTTCAACGGAGCCTCTTAAGACATGCTCTAATCTTCCCCATCACTGGGCCTATGTCACATTGTTCATCCTCTTGAAATGTCCTTTTCTCCCATCCCAGCTCTGCTGTCTCCATCATCCTTTCTTTCAAATCTGACTTCATATCTCCTGTCTCCTCCAGGAAATGAAATGAGTCACCTCTGAGCATCCAACGTACCTGCCTCTACCTCCACTACAGCAATGATTCTAAAGGACCCGATAAAAGGATTCACTGCTCAGCCCCTGCACACATCACATAAGAGTCTGGGTGCTGCATGAATCCAAGTTTCATTCTGGACCCTGTTGAAAACCGAGCCTGGTAATGCTGACCCAAATGACAAACCACTGGTAATGTCCAACCTCAACAGAATTTTCAGTCCCTTTCTGTGCCTGTGGTAGACAACCTCTCAGATGCTCCCCAGTGAGCCCTGCCTACTGGTGTTCATGTCCTGTATGATCCCCTCCCCTCGGCTCCTCGAATGGAGGCTAAACTTAGTGACTCCCTGAGATTGAATAATATATTGAAAAAGATCGGCAAGATTAAGGTATAAAGAATTTACATTCATTCTTAGTATCACTGTCTTTTCTCTCCATTCTCCTCTCTCCACCATCTTTCTGAAGGAAGCCAGTGCCATGGTTTATGTTTCCCCATGGGAGCCACCATGCCCATGTGGCAGGGAACTTATGTCTACAACCAACAGCCCTCAAGGCATCCTACCAGCAGCCATGTGAGTGGACTTGAAATAGAATCCTCCTCTAGTTGTCTGGATGAGATTGCAGCCCTATTTAATACCTAGATAACAGCCCATGACAGGCTCTAAGCCAGAAGCACTCAGCTAAGCCACATGGGAATTCTTCAACCACAGAAATCTAATAAACATTCTTTATTTTAAGCCACTAAGTTTTCGGGTAATTCACCACACAGCAATGGATAACTAATATAGTAACCAATCAAAAATGCTTTTTCAGATTCCTACTATTTTGGGAAGGCTCTTGTTCCTTCTCCCCCTTTATCTGTCTCTCATGTGATATAGACTACATTTTTTGGCATTTGTTATTCTTCAACAACCTACTATTTTTTTAGGCAGTATGCTGGTGTCGAGAATTAAGCCCAGAATTGGATGTTTCCAATGAGTCACGGATTTCTTTTCCAAGAAATCGTATAGATATCCAAATTGCAGAAAAGTTTTTTTTTTTTCCATTAAAACATAATCCTTAAGAAGTTGTGCTGATTTTTGTGTATTTTTATATATTTAGTAACCCCAAATTTTAATTTGCTGGTCCATCTATTTTAGATAGGTGCATATTTCTTATTAATGAGGTTGAACTATGAGAAGAGGAACAAAGTCTACTCAATTCTCTTCAAATGCCCTAAAGCAGCTGGGAAGTAAAGTTTGTTATAAACCCAGAAAACTCCAAGAGAATCATCTGAGGGCATGAACTGACATTTTTAACATCCTTCCCACACATTCATCATGTTCTTTCACAAGCCCCAGCATGACCATCACCAGTGAGTGGCTTCAGTTGCTGAAAAGCAGGGGGTCCAGCTCTTTAGGAATGACCCCTACTGTGAGTCTTAACTCTTAAAGGTCACAGCTGCTGCTGGAAGAGGAGATGCTATTGTTGCTGATGGTGACAATATTAATATTTTATCAAAGTCCTGCAAAACCTCCTTCTGTGCCTGGATTCCTTGTTGGTTTCAGTCTTCAAATTCATTAGGTCTGATCATTTCAACCTTCAAATTCCTAAAAACTAAGTAATGGATTATTTTAATCAAATCATCTGTGAGGTGCAAGTAGGAGTTTGGGGGGAAAGGGAAAGATACAAAGATGACGAAAGCATGAGATGAGTCCCACAAATTCAGAATCTGTACAATGCTCAAAAAAATAGTTTGCTGTGATTTCTACGTGTCCCCCAAAAAGCATGCATTGGAAGCTTACTCCCCAATGCACCAGTGTTAGGGGGTCCAACCTAATGGAGGTGTTTCAGTCACCAGGGCTCCACCTTCACGACCAGATTAACCCCAATCATAAAGAGGCTTGAGACTGTAGGTTCCATCTTTTGTTCTCTTATGCATATGTTTTCTTTTGCCCTTCTGCTTTCTGCTATGGGAGGACACAGCAAGAGTGTCCTTGCCAGACATAGACCTCTCAACCTTGGAGGTTCCAGCCTCCAGAATTAGAAGAAATAAATTTCTGCTCTCTATCGGTTATCCAGTCTCAAGTATTCTGTTAACCACATCACCAAAGAGACTAAGTTCTATGCTCAAAGACCTCAAAAAGCTTTGGAGTATAAGCCTGAAAACATAGGTAGTGGCCAGGTATGGTGGTGCATGCCCACAATCTCAGTGGTTTGGAAGCCAAAGCAGGAGGAATGCAAGCGTGAGGCCAGTCTCAATAACTTAGTGAAACCCTGTCTGAAAAAATTAATAAATAAATAAATAAAGAGGACTGGGGATGTAACTCAAAAGTAAAACATCCCAGGGTTCAATCTCCTGTACCAGAAAGAAAGGAAGAGAAAAAAGAAACATAGGTAGTTAATTCCCAGTCAGTCCCTGAATACTACATGTGGTTGAATAGATACTTCCCTTTTGTCAGCCTCAGTTTCCTCATCTGCACAACAGATGTAGATCAGACCAGGCATGCTGTGGTAGGAAGAATTCTTGGATAGTCCCATGGGGTACACACCTGTGGAATCCTCTCCCCAAGAATGTGGGTGGGACCCATGTATGTGATAGAATTTGATTTCCATTAGTAAGTTTTAATAGGTCACAAAAGTGAAGAAATTTTTGCAGATGTACTTAAGGTCCAAAATTATTTGGTTTGGAGTTAAAAGGGAGATTATCTGGCTTAAGTGGATGAAAGCCTTAAAGGAAAAAACAGGTCCTCCTGTCAACCTGAAAGACTAGACTGCTATATTATACAAGGGCTGTGAGACAGCGTGTGACAAGGAACACAAGTGGCCTCCTGAGCTCAGAGTGACCCCCAGACTCAGAGTGACCCCCAACTGACAGCCAGCAAACAAAAAGGACCTAAGTCCTCCAAAGGCAAAGAAACAAGTTCTCTGAACACCATGAACTTGAAAGAAGACCAAAGCTCCAGAAAGCAATTGGACAAATAAATTTATGCTAATTTGTTATGTAATCAGAGAAAACTAATACAGATTCTGTATGAGTTCCATCTTGCCAGCTCTAATGGTTGACGATATCTGCCTGGGGTTCCCTATAGAAAAGGAAAGCCAGCCTCAGCCATTTAGCGAGGTCTTAAGCAACTTAGACCCTGTCTCCAAATAAAAAATAAAAAGGCCTGGGGATGGGATTCAGTGGCTAAACACCCCTGGGTTCAATCCCTGGTACCGAGAGAGAGAGAGAGAGAGAGAGAGAGAGAGAGAGAGAGGGAGAAAACCCAAGCTCTAGAAGAGAGATTCCAGCAAAGGCAGATCATGGGGGCCTCACAGATCATGGGAGAACATTCCCAGGACCACAGCTAAGCCAAAGGGACCCCTAGCTTTCCATCAAATTCCCATCAGTTCCCCCAAATTTTAATAAATCAGGGTAGCAAAAATCCCCAGACCCTGGAAGCCCTCTCTGGTGATCACGTGGCATGACAGAAAGAGATGGAAATTTAAGTCAGATCTTGGCTCTGCCACTAACTGAGAACCCCAGGAAATTTATCACATTCTTTAAAGCCCCATCTCTGGGATAATGATATCCCTCTACAACTTCTCATATGATTGAGACAACAGCACCCATAGTGATATCTCATGGATACCTAGTAATAAAAATAATTTACAGAGATTCAGGCTGCACTGTCCATGGAAGGGTGCTAGACTGGAAGCCAAGAATCCTGGGCACAGTCCATGGATTACTCAAGGACTGCCATACAGGGTAAGTAAGACCCTGGACTCCCGGCCACACTGCCTTGATTAAAGTCCCAGCCCCACTACTTACTAACTGTGCAAATTATTTAAATATTAGTCCCCAATTCACAGGATTGTTGTGAGAGTTTAATGAGCTCAATAGAGATAATACCTAGAATAGTGTCTGACAAGTTCCCACTCTATAAATGTTAGCTATTATCATTACTATTCATTCATCTGACATCCATTTGTGGAGACTATACATTCTAAGACGCATTAGAGCTAGAATTGTATAGATGCATATATGTAAGCCTCTACCATAGAGAAGCTCAACACAAACAGATAAAACGGATTTCTTTTTCATTTCTACAAAAGAGCTAATTACAATAACAAAAGAATCAGCAAACGCCAGGAGAGCCCAGAAGAGGGAGCTGAACATTGGAAGAATGAGTGAATGTCACCGAGAAGGAACATTTAGACTGTGCCTTATTGTTGATGAGCTGCAGAAAGGTGAAGGGCAAAAGGAGTCGGGCAGGGAAACAAAGCAATATAAAAAATAAAAAACAGCTATGCCTTGGAAATATTGTGCCACGTGAAAAAAATTAGAATGATATTTATAGTACCATACAATTTCTGGGACATAAAGACTTGCACACAAAACAATTTACATTTTGCAAAAACACCTACCCCCCCCCAAAAAAAAAAAAATGATGCTCATGAAACACACTGAATGAGAATGCAGAACCAGGATTTAAAATTATAAATAAAATTTAAATAGAGAGAGAACAAGACAATGTACACCCAGTGGTGATAATGTACCAGGAATTGAAAGCCAAGAAGGGAGAGAGAAAAGTAGGAGGGGAGGAGAGGGAGCAGGATATGTAAAAAACTGCCAGCCATGCACTGCTTCTGATCTTCTGGAAGCACCAGGCTGCTACTGGGTAGGAGGCATCAGGTTAATTTACCTGAATTCTCAAAAGTAATGTTAAAGCCAGTGTACGCATGCCCATGCATGCACGGTAAATGTGGAGCAGGGTGCAGAGTGGTCGGGAAAGGGGGTGCAAACCCTACTTGCCTCCCTTGCCCCTGTGCAATTATAAATAGATGCCTCTTCCCCTGGACAGACTCAGCCTGTGATGGGCACAGTGCTTAGCAGGCTGGGTGCAAGGTAGATTTGATACCAAGTCTGCCCTCAGCAGGGCATCCTGGTGTTGGATGTGACTGCTCAACCCAAAAGGTAGCCCTGCAGTGGTTATTCTCTTTCATCAAATCTCCAGGAAGAAAAGAGAAAAAAAAAAAAAAACAGCCCTAAACAACATGCAAAACGAGGACACAAAGGCACAGAAGGTACAGATGGTGAGAACCTCTCCTATTGGCAAATTCAAGAGCCCCCCAGCCTCACAGCAGGAAAGTGGCCAACCTCAGCCTCCCACATCAGAGCGTTCCCTGGGCCTGGGAAAACCCATCCCTTGCAAAATAGGATAGCATGCTATCATCTTCAAAAGGAATGTCTACAGTGCTATTCCAGGAATGCCCAAGTCAGCACATGACTTTGTAGCCTCAAATTCTTTTCCCTCCAGCCAAGACAATTTGAAGCAAACACTGCTGATCTTTTCTTGCCCTAGGATCTCTATCTAAGGAGAATAATACCAGGTGCTCTTGATTTTGAAAAATGGATGGATGCTAATGCTCAGCAAAGATAGAAGAAGGACGTGGAGGAAAGGATACAGAGGGGTTAATAGGAACGAACAATCTAAAGTGCTGAAGAACAAGTGATAGTCCAAGGGCCCTTTTGAACTTCACATCTGATAAGCTCGGTGAGGTGCTGGTGATTTTTCATCCCTGGACTCATGAGATGCTCACAGTGATCCTGTAGCATTGGTTTTCACATCATATGCAGTGCTGCAGGGGGAAAGACATAGATAAGTGGGAGGGGTCAAGTCTCAAGGCAAGGAGACCACAGCCAACTAACTACCAGGTGGCAAGGCATTGTGAACTATGAAAGAGTGCCACAGTCCATGTGGCACGGGTATCAGGATGGCAGATTTTGAGACAAATGAAACTGGTTTGAAGCCATCCAGAGGGAACTAGGACAAGTCCATTAACTGCACTAAGCTTGTTTTCCTCATTTACGAAATGGAATTTAATAGCGATGGCCACAAGAGAGGTTTCCTGTAGGGGGTAAATATTTATAAAGTGCTTAACAAAATGCCACAGTAAGTGCTCAATAAATAGAAGCAACTATTCATTTATGGGCTCAATAAATATTACTGTTTATTTTGTGTCAGCCACTGATCCAAGCCCAGGGGTATGACATTTTTTTAATTCTAAGTTGCAATATATGATAGCAGAATGCATTACAATTCATATTACACATATAGAACACAATTTTACATATCTCTGGTTGTATAGAAAGTATATTCACACCATTCATGTCTTCGTACATGTACTTAGGGTAATGATGTCCATCTCATTCCACCATCTTTTTTACCCCTATGCCCCCTCTCTTCCCCTCCCTCCCCATTGTCTTTTCTTAGAGTTCCTCTAATCCTCCTATGCTCCCAGTCCCAACCCCACTATGAATCAACCTCCTTATATCACAGAAAACATTTAGCATTTGGTTTTTTGGGATTGGATAACTTCACTTAGCATTATATTCTCCAACTTCATCCATTTACCTGTATTTAACAAAAAAAGCAGACAGGGTACCTGTCCTCATAAAGCATTCAATCTAGCGGCATACATAGGCAATAATGAAATAATGGCCAAAATCAATATTAATTGTAAATGATTTTTATATCCTGTATCATTACATGATGCCAAAATATTATAAAACTGGTTCAGTGTGGGGAGATGTAACCTAAGGAGGATCAGGAAACAATTACCAATGGGAAAAAATTTTGAGTTAAAAATCTGAAAAATGGAGTCTAACAAAGGAGAAAACACCATCAGGAAAAGATCATCATGCTGGATGCTAAAGAGGGCTTGGCACAGTCCAGGAGCTACGTGATGAGTATGGATGAAGTACTGAGAAAGAGTAATTCAGGATGAACTGGGATGAAGAAGGGAATGAAGGCAGGGATAGCACTTCCTGGACCATGGTAGGAATCAGTGAGAAGCCACCAAGGGATTTTACTTCTGTTAGGGTTTTTCTCTTCTTGTCCTTTAATTTAAATTTATTTTTGAATAATACATAAAAACAGAAATTGTTCATATTTGTAGAGTACCATGGTATTTTGACACCTGTGTACATTATATATTGTTGAAGTCCAGTGAGACATATCTGTTCCCTCAAATCTTCACTATTTCTCAAAAATCCTTTCTCCTAGCCTTTTGAAATATATAATATTATCATTATGTACAGTCACTCTACATTATGAGGTCAAGAGGCCTAGATAACATGTTCATAGAGGGTCTGAAGTATGGCTCTTGCTACATGCAGTGGAGAATGAATGGGAAGGAAAAACAGAATGGATACCAAGAAAAATCATTTTGTAGATTACATTGATCGAGGCTAGAGATGATGATGGCTTGCGATGGTAGTGGAGGAAATGGGCCAAAGTGAAGGAATCGGAAACCTATTCAGTAAATAGAATCAAGTGGGCTTTAGGATGGACTGAGCAAGGAGGACAGAGAAAAGGAGAGAATAGAAGATGCCCCACAGGTTTCTGGAAGGGCCAGTCACTCAGATATCCCAATGTGAGGGAAAGACAAATCCATGTCTTTGTAGCAAAGTTGAGGCTGAGATGTATTTGAGATGTCCCAGTAGAGATGGCATTCAGATCAATGTTTCTGGACCCCAGAGAGAAGTCGAGATAGTGGACTTGTATTTAACAGTCATTGGCATATTGATGATATCAGTGAGGTCATGTAGAGTGAAGATATGGAATGTTTTTAAAAAAAAAAAAAAAAAAAAAGGAGGAAGGATTCAGTTCTTAAGACCACGCCTTAAGGATAATGATAAGATAGTGGAGGGTAAACCATTGAAGGAAGGTAGAAAAGGAGCATTTTAAAATTGAAACAAAATGTAGAAAGTGGAGAGTAACTCAAGACAAAAGAAGAGAGTTTGAAGGAATCTGCATTTATTAAAAGCTGCTGAAATTTATGTAAACTGAGTGTCATAAATCACAGGTCCATTTGTTATTCAACAGCTTAAAATTGCACATCTTTTATCAAAATGGGGGGGGGGGAACCAATTTAAAGGTTTAAAGGTTTAAGACATTTGCCTGGGTGTCTGCAGCCAGGAGATGGTGAACAGGGCTTCCAACCCAAATCAAAGCCTTTCCTGGGGAGCTGCTCCTGGCCTCTACTATCTTCCACGGTGGTTCAATGCAGCCTTCCCCCAGCACAGCACTGTGGCTTGACAAATTGGAGGAACCTGACACTGAACTTGGCAGCAGCATCTGTCCTCTCTCCTCACCATAGCCACACATCTCAATAGACCAAAACTATTTGCTCTCTCTAGATTACTAAATGGTAGCAGGAATGCTAAAGGAGACATGATAAAGGAGATGGTTGTTACAGCACATGCCAGGATGTCAACCCAATTGTAGCTGTGATCCCATCTTGAGACCAGGCTGGGAACAGGTGCATCTGGAAAACTGACAAAGTATCTGACCACAGTCTCCTTGCAGAAGGGCTGCTGATAATGCTGCAGAGAAATTTTTTAAAGGGAAGGAGCTCATTCCAAAGAACTTAACTCAGAAAGTCGTACTGAATAGCATGAAGTCACCATTCGGAGTTCACTATATAGCAGCTATTACTTAAATCCATCTCCACCCTGCTGGGTTCCAAAGAGAAAAAAGATTGAATGTCCAATCTAAAGGAATCATTTTATCATCTTCCCTCCTCTCAACACTCATAACTTGCCTCTCAGTCCCTGCATTAGGACCATTAAGAGCATTTCACTTTATCCCTGTTCGTGTCAATCACCTTGTGAATCTCAGGACTCCCAGCTCACTCTGTCCACTAACCCACTAATTCTAGTGCCTCTGTGGCTTCATCACATTTTATGAACTCAGCCTCCATTCTTCTCCCCACTTCTGAAGTCATTTTACTAGGACACTGGAACTCCAGCTCTCTGATCGGTAAATTTCCCTGAGTCTTTGAATTCTTGTAATAACTAATTCCTTCCACCTTCTTTCTTAACCTGGAACTTGACACTTCCTAGAGGATGCCATAGCCATGCCAAGGTCAAACCCTATCTTCTCCCCAACTCCTCACACCATTGGGCCTGAATTGGGGATTTCTGCTTCCATGGTGACTTAAGACCATTATCTCTCCTTCTTTGCCCAAAACTCAAAGCCTTGAATCTCACATCCTAAAACTACATCTCCCTCTACCCCTGTTTGTTACAGTTCTTTGTCCCACCCCCCTCCAAAGATGAGCCACTCCCCCTCCATTCTTGACATCAGCTCATGTATCACTGTTACTGTTTCCCACACAAGTCTTGTCTTGGTTCTTAGAGATCAATATTCCCATAGGAATCCCTGCCCAGGTTATGGCCCCTCAGTATTTTTACCTCTTCTCCCCCACCAATCTTGACCTGTTCTTGTGCTACTCCAGGCCTTATCATTACCAATAACCACAATTCCTGCATAACCACCATAAATTCAAACACCACACTCTAACCAGCACCTTTGGAGTAAGTGGCTGCCCCTAGACCTTCAATCTACTTATCTTTCACCTTTCAGCTGTCCCTCATGTCTGGTCCTCCTTCTTAGCTTCATTTCCCTTCCATCCCTGCCATCCCACACCTATCCCTCCACTCCTTTGCCCCTCCCACTCTTGTTTGTCATTTTTCACTTGGCGAAATCATACCTCTAATTCAGTCCACCCCACTGGATTCTGCAGTGGCACCCATCCAACCAACAGAAAGACGTGCTACCATGCTGGCTGGTCTCACTTTATCTTCCTGTTATCCTCAAGACCCCAGTTGCTCCCTGGCAACTGTATTTCTCTATGTGTCCACTCTCTTAGACAGCAATGTCATCCTGTCTCTTCTCTCCTCAACCCTCTCACATTGCTGCTCTGCCTCATCCCCAGCTAATAAATTTGATTGTTATTTCATGGGGAAAAAATTAAAAGAACTTCTACAACTTCCCTGTACCACATCCACCCATCTGCCCAAGGCTGTGCCTTGATACTCCAACCACCCCCCACACCTATGTCCCTATTTAAGGTCAACCCCTCTTGTCTGCGCATTAAATCCTATTCCCTTTTACCTATTTAAAGATACCGTTCTTTCCATTTTTCCTTCTCGCATTTTCAGCTTTCCCCTTTCAACTAGATCATTCCCATCAGCATACAAATACGCTATCCTTTCTCCCAATATTTATATAACAATTCAAAATACCAAAAGTCCTCTTTAGTTCATTCTTTGTCTTCTCTTTATTGAAAAACTCATTGGAAGAATTGTCTAAACTCCCTGCCTAAATTCTCTCCCCCCATTCTCTCTTAAATGCACTCTGATCAGAGTTTTGTCAAGGTCACCAATAACCTATGTGGCTGAAGCCCATGGTCAGCCCTCAGACTTGATCTTACTTCATCTGTTGCTGACCTTATCACAGCTGATGTCTCCTTTTTCCTTGAAACATTTTCTTGATTTGGCATCTAGGATTTTACCTTCACCTTGTTTCCCTCTGATCTGCCTGGCTGCTTTTTCTCAACCTGATTTTCTGATTCCCCCAGATGTTGCTGACCTCCAGATGTCAGAAGGTCTTAGGGTTTAGTCCTTGGACCTCTACTTTTATCCTTATACTGTTCAAATGCCTATAACTTCCAAATTTATATATCTGGCCTAGCTTCTCCCTTTGGGCCCACACTGCATCTCTACCTGAATGTCTGATAGACATCTCAAACTTAACATGGCTATTGTTAAGTTCTCCTAGGTTCCCCAAAAACGTGCTCCACCCACAGCATTTCCCATCTCATCAACTGGTGAATCCATCCTTTTAGTTGCTCAGGCAAATATACTGGAGTCATCATCCATAGGTTTTATCTTTCCCCCACATCTAATATGTCAGCAAATACCTTCAGATACATCTTCTTTCACCTTAATCTGTGAGCTATTTCCAGAATTCTGTTTGTCCTCACCACTTCCAATGCCATGATCTTATCTGAGCCAAGCTACCACCATCTCTCCCCTGTATTATTGTGATAGCCTCCCAACTGCTCTCCCTGCTTCTGTCTTTGTCCTCATGTAGGATATTCCCCACATGGAATAGGATCATGTAAAACAAAAAGATTATGTTAAAACTTAAAGGATCCTCTTAAATCAAAATTCAGGTCTTGCTGAGCATGGTGGTGCATGCCTATAATTCCAGGCAGGGACTTGGCAGGCTGAGGCAGGAGAATACAAGTTTGAGGCCAGCCTCAGCATCTTAGAGAGGCCCTAAGAAACTTAGCAAGGTCGTGTCTCAAAATAAAAATGAAAAGGGCTGGGGATGTACCTCACTGGTAAATCACCCCTAGGTTAAATCCTTTGTACCTAAATAAATAAATAAGTCAGGTCTTTTCTCCCTCCACTTAGAACTCTCCATGGGTGCTACCCAAGCTCCTTGCTACATGTTTCAGGGCTCTGCAAGGCCAGCACATCACCTTCTGACCCCAGCACCCACCACTTTCCCTCTAACTACTCCAGCAGTGCTGGCTCCTGTCATTTCTCTAACATGCCAAACTTGCTTCTGCCTTTAGGCCCCTGTTCTGTCTGCTTTTCCTCTGCTGGAATTCATCTTCTCCAAGATGTTAGCCATCCTCACTCTCTCACTTCTCCAGATCTTTACTCAAACATTGACTTCTCCATGAAGGGGACCTTGGACACCTTATCTAAGATTCACCCACCTACACAAACTTTTCCTATCCCTTTCCTCAGAGCACATTGCTAAAGCTTGCTGTGTGTTTTAGTTGTATTAAACCTTGAGTTTGATGAAGACGGGTATTTTTGTCTATTTGCTAGGGCCTAGAACAGTGTCAGGTGCACTAACCTGAGAGGTGTGTTGAGTGAATGAATTGGTAGCTGGTGAGTGTCACAGTCAGAACTTAAGCCCCTCTTTAGAACCTCATGCTTCAAGATGACCCACCCACTCCAGGAGGGAAAGCTCACCTGCCTTGTTTGAACAGGACCATTCTTCTTGGCTCTTGTCATAAAATATCTCACATAAAATAAAGGTTTCCCAGTGCTACCACTGGGACTTCCCACTCATCTCTAATTTAGCCAAGTCCAAATAAATAGCACAGAAAAGGAGATTCTGATCAGGGAATAGAAAAAATAAAAGCAGCTCTGCAAATTCCAAGTTGCAATTAGAAATTCCAGCAAGCAAAGGGATCTTAGATAAATTAAGATAGCCCACTATGGGGCCCTGATGTGAGAATTAAGGCCACTAAGAGCACCATGCCTTATCTTGGCTCACAGGGCCCCTGGGAAATAAGTGCCCATTCATGGAAATTGAACTCAATAAAACCTCCTCTTTAGGGCCAGTTATCTAGAAATTCAGTGTCTGGCCTAGAAATTTTGTATTTGAATGAATAGAGTTTACATATGTGTTAAGCACTAAACTGTATATAAAGTCCTCTCTTCTGTTGAGAGAAGGATATAATGATGAAAATAATACCATTTTTGAGTATCTATTACTACTGAACTTGAATTAAGGCATATCATTTAATCATTACAACCTCTCTGCAACTTGGTATAATATCCACATGATGATTGAGAGTGCTGGGTTTAGGGCCTTCCTAAGGCCCTAAAACTAATAATTATCACAATGGAAATTTCAATCCAAGTCCCTCTGACTCCAAAGCTTAACCAGTGTGTCAAACACTTCAGTTAAGAAGATGAATGAGATGGATATCAATATCTTAAATGCATGAGTGAAGACTTGAATAGTATGAATATTCTTTGTACTCAAATAGTGTAACTTTAAAGGTGCTCTATTATGAAATGCAAGGAATGCTATTGTTATATATACAACATTGAATAATAAAAAAAGATATAAACTGGGGGAAAAAAGATAAAAAGAAGATGACTCAGACTTACCTCTTGCCTCCAGGAGTTTAGACTCTCACCAGAAGAAAAAAAAAAATGCCTAACTCTGGCTTTAAAAAGAATTCTCATCACTGTAATGATAGATGTTAATTAGGGAGAAATCCATTCTGAAAAGAGTTCACTAAGAATCCTCTATGCATGAGGTGTTTGAGTCATGTTTGAATTCGAGGTAAGGTTTAAGTGGTTGACACAGGGCAAAGGGAATCCCAGGAGGAAGAGATTTTACTGGGGGGAAAAAATAGACAAAATTTTGAATGAAGGAAGGAATCGTTTTCATAAGTACAAGACTCCAAAGCTACAATAACATCCCCGTTCTCCACAAGGGGATGTTATTGATCCCAGAAGGGATCACTAACTATACCCCAGCAAGGAAAGTCAGTACAAAACTCCCACACATCTTGTCTGTTTGAGACTGTTAAAGGCAGAAAGAGTTTCTGTCCCTAAGATGCTCCCCACATGGCCTGCTGTCCTCCCTCTCCATAGCTGCATGCCTCAACCTCTGCCAGACATACAGTCAACGCCTTAACAACCTGTTTCCAAAAGCTAAAAGCCCCTAAGAAAATGACCATCTGTAAATCATGCCCCATCTGTACTGATGCACTCACTTGGCTCCCTCCTATCCCAATGGAAAGCCAGCATCTCACAAGCAGATTATTGATACGGAGAGAAGAGCTGGAACGGGAGGGAGAAGTAATTCTAGAACCTGAGGTAGATCCCCAGGGGCAGGTGTGTGTGGAGTCCTGAGGCCGGCTCCACTGAGCAGCTGGTCAGTAAGTGCTCAGACCCACGGAAAACTGAGACCAAGGTAAAGGGAGTGGGCAATTACAGGAGATAGAAATCCTAGTCGGACTGACTCAAGCAAATTAGGGAATTGATTGGATCCTGTCTCAGGATGAAATTCAGGCAAGTTTTCAATGGCTAAAATTGCAGGCTTTGTTATCACATTGCAAAGTTCAGATATGTGCTAAGTCTTACTTGTTGTAAGGCCTTGATCAAATTACTTAATTTCTCTGGGTCTTATGTCCCTCACTTGGGTAAAGGTATGATGAGAATAATCTGCTTCACAGTTTTGTTGGGTAAATTGAGTGACTTAACACATGTTTTATGGGTTGAACTATATCCCTCAATACCTCAGGATGCAGCCATATTTGAAAGGAGGATGTTTATCAACATAATTAGTTAAGATGAGGTCGTACTGGAGTAGAATGGACCTTTTCTCTAATATGACTGGTGTTCTCAT
Organism: Tamias sibiricus; assembly: GCA_025594165.1. NCBI lineage: Eukaryota > Metazoa > Chordata > Mammalia > Rodentia > Sciuridae > Tamias > Tamias sibiricus. Next base: position 17,109,874 of record CM046657.1, on the reverse strand, counting down.
AAGAGGAGAAAGGAAGATACAGACAACTGAGTGGAGAATGCCCATGACCACAGAGGCTACCAGAAACTGGAAGAGGCAAAGAAGGATTCTGGACTGCAGGTTTCAGAGAGAATGTATAAGTTTATTTTGGCTGCCATAACAAAATACTTTTAACTGAGCAGCTTCAACAAAAGGAATTTATTTTTTCACACATATGGAGGCTAGAAGTCCACCTGAAGATCTGGCAGAGTTGGTGTCTTATAAAGACCCTCCTGGCTTGCAGGTGGCTGGCTGCTTTCTGGGTTCTCATATGGTGTTGGGGGGAGCACTTTCTGGGGTCTCTTCTCATAAAGACACCAATCCTATCAGACGAGAGCCTCACCTTTACGACCTCATCTATCTTTAATTATTTCCTTATAGACTCCACTTCCAAATACAGTCACATTAAAAGTCTAGGCTTCAACATATGAATGGGGGGTCATAGCCCTGCCAATAGTTAATGTGGACATTTAGCCTCCAAAATGGAAAAAAAAAAAAAAAAAAAAAACATTAAGTTTCTTCAGTATGGAGGTTTCTCAAAAGACTAGGCAAGGAACTACCATATGACTCAGCTATACCACTCTTCACTACTTATCCTGAAGAATTAAAGTCAACATACTATATTGATACATGCATACCCATGTTCATAACAGCACACAATTCACAATAGCCAAACTATGAAACCAGACTCAGCGTCCATCAACAGATGAATGGATAAAGAAAATGTGATGTATATACACAAGGGAATTTTATTCATCCGTAAAGAAAAATGAAATTATGTCATTTGCAGGGAAATGGGTGGAACTAGAGAACATTATGTCAAGCAAAATAAGCCAAACTCAGAAGGTCAAGGGTCATGTTTTCTCTCATAAGTGGCAGTTACAGAGGAAAAAGGAAAACAAAGGTGGAGGCAGATCTCATGAAAATCCAAGGGAGATCAGTAGAGGAAATGGACCAAGACGCGGAGGTGAGAAGAGCGGGGAAGTGCTGGAAAGTGATATGGGCCAAATTATATTGTTATATTGTATGCACGTGTAATAACAAATCCCATCATTATGTACACCTGTAATGCACCAATAAAAAAATGGGGAAGAAAAAACAATAAGTTTCTGTTGTTCTGAGCCACCCAATTTGGGTACAAATACAATGTGAGAAAGACTTACAGCAGTTTTTGGCGCATGATAACCATTTCATGCAGGTCAGATGTTATCCTTACCTTGCAGGCACAATTCAGTCTGGTACTCAAGCAGCACCAGCTTCTCTTCAGTTCTCAGCTGTGTCTTCCATTGCACTAAACTCTCAAATCAATTCTCCCTTCTGGTGGCCCTTGGAAACTCCATATTTATATGCTACCAACCAGCTGAGGAGCCCCAGAAAAAGGGTCAAAAACCCTAGTCAGACCCACACATCTCCTTCCCAGTAGTTTCATCAAAAGTCCTTGCACTGAATCTCATTGGCCCAGATGAACTCACATGACCATCCCTAAACCAATCACTGTAGCCCAAAGGGTCTAATGCTTTAACCAGATACACCCACCCAGCAGCCAGGATTGGAGTCAAAACCACTTGAACCAAGTGGACTGAGAATGGAGATGAGTAGTTTCAAAAGGAAAATCAGGCTGTTCATGCCAGAAGGGAGGACCCCAGGAAGCTGAGGAGGCATAAATAAACACGAGAATTCAGCAAACTGGAGTTTATAAACATCTCTGAAGTTCTATGTTCATGATACTACACTGGTAATAATTATTGGTTGTGGTTACAAACATCCGATTGAGTTAAACCAGGATTAATTTAAACAGAAAATAAATTATCTGGAAAGTCTCAACTTATAAAAGCCAAAAGTCAGACTGGGTTAGGAATGAGTTGTGAGAACCCTGGCCAAGATTTTGTCTGTTTTCTGCCAGCCAGAAGATGGGGAACATGAATTTATTTCATGAATCATCTTTGCACCCTGGCAAGAGGTAAGTCCCTTCTGCCTACCTATTTGGGGGTCTACCCTAAACAAGTAGGGTGTTTGGATGTTGCTATAACAAAGAGGAAGATTCGTGATAATTTTCCACTTAATGACAGTAAGAAAGTGGTCACTAACAGAAAGGTCTGACTTTCTTCCAGAGCATGCCCTCCAGTAGGGAGTGAGTGACCTCTTTAGAACAAACTGACACTCCAATCAGAGTGATAAAGTCAAGGTCAAAGTGTCATGTAGATTGGCTGAGAGAATCAGGGAAAGCTCTCTGAAAGGAGTCTCAGCAAGAGAGTGGCATGATTGTGACAGGAGCAGAAGAGCAAGACCTGGGTTGAAAGAGAATTCTAGACGTGACAGCAAGAGCTAAGGCAAATGGAAAAAATAAAAACCAGAACCAATAGAATTGGGAAGACATTCCAAAATCCATGAAGTTTGGGTTTTTTCACCAGCATTTCAGTGCCTCAAAGATTATCTTTAAAAACAGCTGTTACCCAACAACTACTTAAGGCTGGAAATAAAGGAAAACATTCCCACGCCAACTCCACACTTTAAATAGAAGCTGAAAAGACACAAAAATACCCAGGCCACTATGGAAGCCTGATTCGAAGCTTTTTATGGAACAAAACAGCTCTGTGGGCTCCTGAAGGCCTCACTCCTCCTCCTCCTCCTCACACTATTGTTCTGTCTCTCCTGAGCACACACTCTCAGGGTGGCAGGGAGGGAGAGAAGGCCAGGCAGCCATCTGGAGCTGGAGCCAGCCTCCAACTCCTCTGCACTCAGGAAGGCAGTCTCTCCCAGTGACAATGATAAAGTTGTCACTAACATTTATTGAGAATTTAATATAGCTAGAACTGTTCTAAGAGCTCCACACAGGTTAAATTCTTTATAACAACCCTATTAAGTAGGCGCTGCTTTGATTCCCATTTTACAGATGAAGAAACTGAAGCAGAGAGGTTAAATAATATGTCCAAGATCCCTTAGAGTGTATTATCATCTGCTTATACCATACAAACGATAGCAATTGAAATCTCTGAAGCATTCTAGTCTTGGAAACCTGGCAAAGGGGAGGAACAGCCGGAGGGAGCAAGAAGGAGTTCAGCTATTAAATAATTGCAATATACCAAATTTTGTGCTCATCACTCTACAGATTGCAGAAAATAAAAGCAAATAAAGTCTATGAGGTAAATGTGCAACATGAATGTACTTAATGTTAGTGAAATGTACATTTAAATGGTTAAAATGGTAAGTTGTGTATGTATGTATGTATGTGTGTGTGTGTACATACACATGTATATATGGCAAATCATAGTGTTAAATACAATTTTTTACTTCTCTCTCTCTATACACACACACACACACACACACACACACACACACGTATACATATTTAACCTCAATTTAAAAAATTCATCCAGTAGTACTATATAGCAGGCTAATGCTCTACAAGGATTAGCTCATTTATGTCCTCTTGCAACCCTACAAAGCAGACACCATTGTGATCCCCAGTTGTCAAGTGTAGAAAGGGAGGTTCCTATGCCTTCACTGGTCACCTGGTTAAGTTGACTCACTTGGTTAAGTAATTCACTTGGTTAGGACCACCCATCTAGTACATGCCCCCAGTTAGTGCTGCTAGCAATAATATTATCAGTGTCATTAGAATTACTAACTATTGATAGTATGATTATTAGAAATTATGTCATAACTAATAATATTTTTAGCACTATTCATGTGAGCTTCAGGGAAAGCTCTCAGAAAGGAGAGCTTTCTGAGGCAGCCCATGTGATTCAGAAATTTCAGCTACGTCATCTGGCTGTGTTAACATGGGCATGTTAGTTGACCTCTGCACCTGTTTGCTCCTTCGTGAAAGAGGGATCATAATAGTGCTTATTTCAAGGCATTGTCAAGACAATTAAAATGAGATCATCAATTTTAAGTGCTTAAAGCTATGCCTGGCCAATCATAGGTGTTAAATAAAAATTTTTTTACTACTATCAATATTTTTCAAAAAGACACTTGAGCTAAAGGGACTATAGGACTTATCCACGGCTAAAAGAAAAGCAGAGGGTCCCACACCTGTGCTGGCCAAGGTGGAAGAAGGGGGAAGCTCATGGGGAACAACAGACATACTTTTTGCTGTCTTCCAAGAACCAGTGCAGAGATGCCTGGAGAGATCACAGATCAATGAACCCTCTGAGGTCTTAGGGTATGAGGAGCTCTTGAATAAACCTGTAGACAGAGTTATCAACATCCTCACCACAAAAATATACACATGTGAGATCGCAAAAACTTACCCAAAAATTGTCCCCAAAATTTTGGTCCCCTGAGCTTCTCTGAAAGAAGCTTGGAGAGGGTCCTATCCAGAGAGTCCCCTGGAAAGAACTCCTGCCCAACCCAAACTCACTCCCCTCACACAGTTAGAAAGAAAACTCCAAAAGATGTTAGAACGGCAGCTCTCACGTCTGTTTCTGACTCATTAAGTCTGGTGTGGGATGCAGGAATAGACATTCTCAACAAGCTTCCCAAGACATTAGGATGCAGGGAGACTCGTGTGAATCACAGGTTCATGTGGCTTCCTCAAAGTCACCCATGTAAAAGGAGTTCAGGACGGGATTGGTCCTAAAACAGTATTCCACCTGAGGATTGTAGACTCCAGTAAGCTCTCTCGCCACTTTTCACACAACCCCCAAACATTTGCAAATGATTAAAGTTTTAAAATTTTTAAAACTTTTTTAAATAACTGCATAAAGAGAAAGATTCCATATGGAGAAAAGCAGAAAGACATACACCAAGACATTAGTAATGGGAACTCTCAGAAGATGGAGCTGTAACCTGTTTTCCCCTTTTATCTGCTTTTTTGTATTTTCCAACTTTCATACAATATATATTCTATACAATGGCATATCTCAGAAAGTAAACCTTAAGTTTAATATACACATGTTTACATTTTAGTTTCATGTACATTGAAATTAGAACATTTACCCACTTCATTTATATTTTTCCTGACTTCCCACTTTAACAACAAAAAAATAATAATAATAGATGAATGGCCAAACTGAAGTAAATTTACTTGAAAATGAACCAAAGTCAGAATAGAAAGAAAACATGTATTTTTTGATTAGCAACTCTGTGAAGAAGTACAGATGCGGACCTAGAATTTCTGGACTACTCTATTGCCCTTGAAGAGAAAAAAAGAAAGAGAACAGCCTTGGATGACTTAATAAGGAATATGCTTTCAGGTCTCTGGTGCTTTTATAAGAATGCTATTAAGAAGGAGAAGGTCAGGAAGACAGAGCATGCCTGCATCCTGGGAGTGTGATAACAAAAGAATGATGATCAAGCCTTACAGCTGTCCAGTGCTGACCCATTTTCAAAACCCATTTATAATAATTAGCAATTGGAAAAAACCCAACTGTGCAACAATGGGGGAATGGCTAAACAAACAGTGGTCGATGAACTCAGATGGACTGCCTCTTAAGGACAGACAATGGTGAACTTGCCGACGAGTGGATTCTGGAAATGTTTATATGACCTCATGTTAACTAAGAAAAAGTGAAACACAAATTAGCACCTTGGGACTTCGATGAGGCATTTTAAAAAGTGTATCACATTAGCTTCTTGGACAAGATGGAGCAATGGGGACTTCATTGTTCATTAGAGAAAAAAGCTGATGTCCAATTCTGGCTCCTCCAGAAACTAGCTGAATAGAATTCCAGAAGTTAAAGGAAATCCTCTATTTATGTAGATAATGCATTTCTGTCCTCAAAAACGTTTAAAGTTTGAGTTGGGAAATTAATGTACCTATCATAAGAAGTTTCCTTTACAAAGACAAAAAAAATGTAAAATTCCTAATACATCTTGCCTTTTGAGGCAATCTTTTAGGAGTTGCCTACAGCATTAAATATAATCTTTCATTTTACTTTTCTGATTAAATCTGAAGTGTAAAGGCTTTAAATCCAAAGAGAGTCCAGCAATTTGGGCACTCTCATCCATGTCATGTCAGTCTCAATTTACACTGAGTATTAAATATTTAGTTCGTTAGCACCAATATTAGAACTTTAATTTTTTTCTCCTTTTGACATAAATCTAATAAGCCATGAGTCAGGCAGGCATGGTGTTACAAATTTTTACACCAGCAGTCTGGGCTCTCTTCTATATAACATTTTTATCTGAGCAATGCAATGAAGAATAAACTCATGTATGTAAAAGCTCTAAACACAATATGTGACACATAATTTGTTCTCAATAGATCTTTACTAAATCTTAATTTTGGATGCTAGCATGCAGATAACAACAATGAATAATGACACACACAGAAAACTATTTAAGAAGTAGGACCACGCTTACCCAAAAGGATGTGTCTGCTATCAAGCAGCAGGGCTCTTCACTTGGCTTGTCATAAAATTTTTACCCCTTTCTCAATTGGAGATAAAGAGGATCAGACTATCAAATCTGTGATTGGCCAAAAAAAAAAAAAAAAAAAAAAAAAAAAAAAAAAAAAAGGTGGGGTGGGGGATACAAATACCTTGGATCATGAAATAAAGTCCTAGAATTATTTGTAAAGTTCTAAGTTATGATTTAAACATGCCAGGATGAAGGTTAATAAGGGGAAATATGAAGGCCTTGCACTTACATCCTAAAAGACTGATTCCAAGGTTCATTTATAGAATCATGGTATTTAGAATTAGGGACAAAGACACTTTGAGAGTTTGGGATTTAGTTCTACTGAGCTTACTTTAAGAAAGATAAAAGCAGAATAAGGTATTAAAAGCAAAATAAGATATGTGTTTAGAAAAAAAGTGCCCAGGATGACCATTGAGAGAACTGTCAACCTTATCCTTTGCAGAATTTTTGGAGGAACTCATCAAAAAAAAATGTTTCTGGGGGCTATGACAGCCTACTTTAAACACTTCTAGCTATGGATGAAGGATTAACATTTATTATGTGGACCATCAATTTGGATCAAAAGGTAGAAGGTAAAATAAGGTGGTTCAATACATGGAAAATGTCTACCATCAGAAATTTCCAGAGCTGAATTACACCAATACATAGTAAATTCACCTTCAATGGAGTTGTTTAAGCCAAAACAAGAATCACCTGGAGGGAAGTAGTAGAAAGTCCATAGATACATGGTGACAAAATGTCCTTTAGTACCCTTCTAATCTCCCTGTTCTAATCCATGTCTATTCCATTTTGCATTCCAGTGTGTGAAAATAAATGTATGCAAGAGTAAACCTATAGAAGCACACGTGGAAACATGAGCAACCGAGAGATGAACGTGCATTAGATTCTTTCTCCAGTTAGTCACGCCCCCCCCTCCCCCGTACTATATAAGAAGTGTGTGGGTACATGCATGTATAAATAATAAAACAGAAAAAAGAAAACCTTAAGTTAGAAAAGGTAGCTTTTTTAGAGCAAAGTCTAATCAACCATATGAAGGTCATCTAAGTTTCTAAGAAGTTATTAACTGAAGCGTGAATTGGGTGCTGAGCTTCCAAATGTTACCAAATGTTCATGAGAACAAAACATTTCAGATCTTCAGGAAAACTGAAGATCTCCTGTCCTGACATGTGGCCCTAAAAGGAATTGCTCTTGTAGGGCCACTGATCGATGTCACAGGTGGTATCCGTGACAGAATTCTTGAAGCAAACACAGTAGCATGGACCTTGAAGCTGTTTCTTAAAAGTACCTGTGGGAGAAAATTAAGGGTGCAACCCAAGACCGCAGTGCAACAAATAGGCTTTTCTTTAGTTGAGAAAATGTGATTTGAATTTTTTATAGTGTAAGTAAACCCAAAACTTAATATCTAAACTCTATTTTTAAACTGGATGACCTAGGGTTCAGACAATCTTTTATAAATCTTACTTCTCTAGACCATTTAGGGAGTTTGAGATTATATTCTATAGGGCCTAATTTCCTTCAATTTATAGATATTTTCCTTTGCTGTCTTTTCCTTTAATGCCCAGTACATTATGCAGGGTCCTCCCTGCCTCCAGGGTGGAGGCTGTCACCTACAGCCTCTATATACAGTTCTCTCTGTGGTGCTAGGCAGTTTGTGTGACATGTTTCCTCCCACTGGGAACTAAATTAAGACATCAGATTCTTGTCACATCAGGCACCTAATAATCACTAGTTGTTTGCTAGCACTGTTCATTTGGGATGAATTCAATATTCTGATACTGAAAGAAAGCTGCCAGTTTCCGTTACCAGTCTCAGTCAATTCAAAGACTGCGACAGGGAGCCAGGCACAGAAAACTAAGAGGACATGGGGTCGATGGCACTTGGAAGCTCGTGGAACCGAGATACCCTGCTTGAAGGATGGATGAGGCCTCCCTTCAACGTCCTATTGATGACTGTGGATGAGCTCAGCTAGACAAAAGTCCTAGATGGGCAAAAGAAGCACCCAGTAGTAGACTAGAAGTCCCTGCATGAACTGGTACCTCTTCCCACTCTCCCGTCCACCTGTATTTCTGAACCTAAAGTTACTTCCCTGTTTTTACTTGTTTATCATCTGCCCCATCCAACTAGAATGTAAAGTCTAGAGTGAACGAACCTCGTCTATCTTGTTACCTCCAGGCCTCACACAATGGCTGGCCTTTAGAAGATACTTGATGAATATGTGCTGGGTCAGCTGGAGGCAGAACTGAATAACTTTGACATTTCTCAGCAACTTGGTGATGGGAGTGAGTGATTTTTTTTTTTCCATGAGATTTTGTTTCTTCCTCTTGAAAAAGGAGATTTTGGGCCAGGGTGATATAGATGGCTGACCATCCACAAAACCATGGTGCCCCCTTTCTCCATATCGGGAGAGCTACCTGAGCTATCTGCAGTTGGGTGGCCGAGTGGCTGCATTTTTGTGGATGGAATGTGAGTAGACGTGATATGCTGTCTGTGCTGGAGACCACAAGACAACAAACAGCCTTTGCAATGTTCTATTGTCTTCTTGCAGCCAACGATAGCCACCCGGGCTGTTCCAAGCAGATGATGGGGACACAGGAGGATGTAGGAGTCTCTAGGTAAACTGTCAGCTCCTTGGGGAAGAGTCCCATTCCTCACCCTAAAGATTAAAATGAGACCTTGCCTGTTGGGATCTCTTCATCAGAGCAGTTTAACTCCCCCTACTAATGAATACGGCCACGTGGTTGTCTCTGGGGACTCTCTCCAGCTCACAAGGGCTTGATTGGCGACTGATAACATCACGTATAATCACTTCACTTAAGAAATCTGTATTCTCAGGGATTTTCATCCCATTAAAATGATGCACTTAACCTTTAATCTTTTCTGAGGATTTTTCTCTATGCAAGTAGATGCATGTTTCCTGGAGATAAAATTAAGTTTGCACTTTTGAATCAACCACTTATACCATCCAGAGAGAATGGGGATTAAGTACTTGGTTTTTGTTATTAATCACAAAAAAAGACAGTAGTAATAGTCCTATAAATCACTATCAGTTCCACACCATTTAGAGATGTACTTTGTGCTTCCTGAAGTCTGGTAAGCATTCTGAGAATTGTAGATGAGATGTTTTAAGCAGGACTCAAACTTTTTTTAAGGTAATATATAGGTTATCTAATGCATATTTAATGTGCCTTTAATTTATGGCAAATGATTCTATTTCAATAATCAGGTAACAGCTGTCTTCAAAAATAAATGTATAGAAATAAAAATAAGTCCATTTAGAGAAAAACATGAGTAGCATCAGAAATGACCAAGAAATGTGCAGGTGGTATACAAATGACTGAAATGGTAAAAGATGGGTTGAGGAGACAGGTAAAAGGTTGACAGACAGCATTTCATAAGGATGACATTCATACTCTGAAAGGGACAATGGCCAACCATGTCAATAAATGAAATTATTAACTCCAGTCAGAGTGACACTATGAAACTAAAAATTATAGGCACCTTTGTAGTTTACAGAATGCTTCTTCACATTCATTATCTCTTTCAGCTTTGTCATTGGATGTGTTATCATGTAATATTAAAGCAAATGGAAAATAACAGAGTTCTATTTTTGTGAAAGGTGACTGTGTATTGTGTTGGTTGTGTCACAGCACTGGCAAAGGGGAGAACTTTTTGGCTTTAATAATCCCAGTCATGGGCTCAGAATCCAGGTCAGTTATTCATAGACTGTAGCACCCAGAGCAGGCTACTGGTTTACCAGTCAAAAGAGACTTTTGAGCACCCACAGTGGGACAGACACAGGTCTAGATGATGGGACACAACAGTGACAGAACAGCAAAATTGCTTGCCTTGTAATAGGAGAGATTGCTGAGGTTGGCCTGTTTGTGTCTCCCCAAAAATCATCCATTGAACCCTGATCCCCTATGAAATTGTATCAGGAGATGGAGCCTTTGCAAGGTAATGATGTCATACGGGTCCTGATATTATGAGTGGAACACATTAGTGCTCTGATAAAAGAGACCCACAGAGCTGTCTAGCTCCTTCTACTATGTGAGGTCCCAGATGAAAGACACCTTGTATGAACCAGAAGACGGCCCTAACCAAATCTGCCTGCACCTTGATCTTGGACTTCCTAACCCTCAGAATTGTGAGAAATGACTTTCTGTGGTCTATAAGTTAGTTACCTGGTCTGTGGTAATTTGTTCTACTACCCAAATGGACTAAGACAGAGACATACAGTAAGCATAACTATAGAATGCATTGGAAGGCAAGAGGTGCTCTATAAAAAACAAAAAGTGGGGGAGGGCGAAAGAACGGTGTAAAATAAAACCATCAGGGTGCACTTCATGGAGGAGGTAACATTTGACAAAGACTTGAAAGAGGTGAAGGCATAAACCAAGTGGGTGTCTGGGAGGAGGAGAGCCCAGCAGGGGGTTGACAGGGTTTCCTAAGCCCAAAGTGTATTTGTATACATCCTGCAAGAGGGCCAGGATGGTTGGGACAGAATGAGCAATGAGAAAGTAGCAGGAAATGGGGTGAGAGAGGTGCGTGAGGAGGGTAGCTTCCACAGGGCCTTGTAGATCACTGTGTAGGAACTTCTGATTTTACCCTCAGTGAAAAGGGGAACCATTGAAGGATTCTGAGTAGAAGAGTGATGGGAACTAACTCGTACTTGAAGTGAATGACCTGGGCTGCTCTGTTAAGATTAGAAGGTAAGGGTCCAAGGGTGGAGACCCAGATACATTTTAGGAGACTTGCAGTCATCTGGGCCAGTGATGACATTGGGGCCACCATGGTAGCAGCATCTATGTTGAGAAGCAGTTGAACTCTGGATATAGGTCAAGGGTAGATCCGTGGGAATTTCCTCATGGATTAGATATAGAATGCGAGAGGTAAAGACAGAGAAGTCAAAGACGACTGAAGGGTTTTAGCTCAATAATTGGAGGACTGGAGAGAGAGTGTGACTGTGTTGGGAAAGACCATGCATAGAGCAGGTTTGGGCAGTAAAATCAGACTTCAATTTTGTATTTATACACATATTTACCATTTCTGGTGCTCTTAATTCCTTTGTATTTCCAACTTGTGTAAAGTTGTTCTCCTGTTAAAGAAATTCTCCATTTCTTTAACTACACAGAAATGTTAAATGAATTCCTTTTGCATGTCTTATATTACAGATACACTACTGCTAAATTCTTTCAGCATTTTTGCCCTTTGTTAGAGGAGTAGTCTTAATTTTTGAAGGGTATTTTACTTGGTAAGGAATTTTCAATATTTTAAGGATGCTGTTCTATGTCTTCTGACTTGCATTATTCCCAGTGAGAAGTCAGCTAGGATATTACCTTTATTTCTCTGCATATTATGTGTATCTCTCTTATTTCTTTTTTCAATCTCATGTTGCTTTTAAGAATTTCTCTTCCCACTGGCTTCAAGCAATTTTATTATGATATATCTTGATGTAGTTTTCTTAATATTTTGCTCACTCAGAATTTGTTGACACACATATTAGTTTGCTTCAAATTACCCAAAAGCTCACTAATGCCCTATTGTTTGATTTTAATCATTTTTCTCTCAGATCATTTTATTGCTATGTGTTCAGGTTCTAAAATTTCTTACTTTCTATTTAATCTGCTCTAAATAATTCCAGCATGTTTTTCATCTCGGGCATTGTATTTTTTTCATCTCTAAAGGTTAGTTTGGGTTGTATGAAAAAGTCTATGTTTTTCCCTAACAGATTATTGCCTCTGCTTTTATCCTGAATATATGATATGTAGTCGTAATGTCTGTTATTGAGTCCTTGCTTGATAATACCATCATATTTTAATTTCTGGATTTTTTTCTGTTAGTATAGTTTTTTTTTTTTATTATGAGTTGTATTTTTTCTTGCTTTTTCATTTTTCACTTATGGGGGGAAGTATGTCTGGTAATTTTGGTTGGATGCCGAAGTTGTAACTTTTAGCTGGATATGTTTGTATTCCTTTAAATATACCTGAGCTTTAATTTGAGATGCTGTCAAGTTACTTGGAAACAGGTTGATCCTTGTTACCAGAAGCTAAGGAGGCTAAAAGGAAAAGGAAAGGCTGGTGAAGAGGTACAAATTATAATTAGGCGGAATAAGTCCTGGTGTTCTATTATACACTTAGGGAGTCTAGAGTTAACAATATGTAGTGAATGTTTCCAAAAAGCTAAAAGAGAGGATTTTGAATGTTCTCACCACAAAGAAATGATAAGTGTTTGAGATGGCGAATATGCCAAATTGCCCTGATGTGATCAGTACATAGACACATGCATCAAAGCTGCACATTATGCACCACAAATATGTGCAATTATTAAGTGCCAATGTTTTTTCGATTTTTTTTATTCTGGGTTGTTATATATGACAGCAGAATGCATTACATTTCATATTACACTTATAAAGCACATTTTTACATATCTCTGGTTGTATGCAAAGTATATTCACACCATTCATCAATGTTTATAGCAGCACAACTCACGATAGCTAAACTGTGGAACCAACTTAGATGCCCTTCAGTAGATGAATGGAAAAAGAAAATGTGGTATACATACACAATGGTGTATTACTCAGCAATAAAAGAGGATAAAATCATGGCATTCCCAGGTAAATGGATGAAGTTAGAGAATATAATTCTAAGTGAAGTTAGCCAATCCCAAAATCCAAATACCGAATGTTTTCTCTGATTTAAAGAGGCTGATTCACAGTGGGGTTGGGACAGGGAGCATAGGAGGATTAGAGGAACACTACAATTGCCAATGGGGAGAGAGCAGAAGGGAGGGGGCAAAAGGGTAAAAAAAAAAAAAAAAGATGGTTGAATTAAGTGTCAATTTTTTAAGTGTCAATTTAAATTTTAGTCAAGACATGGTTTAATCCTATCAAGTCTTGCCTTTAAAGTTTTAATAAATGGGACTAAAGCAGCCTTTTGACAAAAACTAATTTTACCCTACTAACTGAGGTGATATCCTCCTGAGTTCTTTCCTCAGTACTCCTTTTATGGGAAGACTTCTCCACTCCAGCTGGTGGAAACATGAACCCTCCCTGGTCTTTTGTGATCTCTTGCTATTGTTGTGACTACCTTTTTTATCGGTTCTTTCCAAGGCCTCAGACAGTTTCACCATATGTAAGTGGTCATCAGTTCTCAGCTGGGAAAGCTTGGGGACTGCAGGTTGACAAAGGTCTGTCCCTTGTCTGTGCTTGGATGCATGTACATGCATGTACATGTACGTGTGCAAAAAAGTTTCTTCCTCTATGGACAGCCCTCTCCTGTCCAGGGCACTGTCCTGTGTCAGGCTCCCTGAATTCCTAACTCTGTTTCTCCAACTCAGGAAGATCACCAGTTCTGTTTGAATTCCCCTTCCTAGTGCCATGCCCTGGAACTTCCCACCAGGCCCTGAATTTAGTCAAATGGAGAAATCATTTCATTTATTTCCTTTCCCCCAAGGGTCATTGTCCAGTGCTGCCCATTGTCTGATGCCCACGAAGCATTGTTTATTTCATTTATTTACTTGTTTTAGTTGCTTAAAGTATGGGGTCTCTTAGTCTGTTTGTACTGCTGTAACACATTTCCTGAGACAAAGTAATTTATAACAAGCAGAGTTTCATTTTCTCACTGTTCTGGAACCGGGAAGGTCAAGACCCGGGTACTGGCAGTTTCGCTTTTCTGGTGAGGGTTGCTCCCTGCTTCCAAGAAGTCCCCTTGTTGCTGCATCCTCCAGAGGGGAGGAGCGCTGTGAACTCATATGGCAGAAAGCAGAAAGGCCACCCAGCTGAACGCTGCATAAAACCTCTTTTATAAGGATCTTGGTCCCTCGAAAGGGAGGATTTCTCACAGTCTAATCTTAAAGGCCCCCCAAGTTTGGACATGTAGATTGTAAGATGTGTCTTGGGCGACCAAGTGGAGAGAGTGGAGCCCGGAGAACCTCACTCAGCATATCTAACCAGCACTAACTCCAGAATGTCTGATTGGGTAGGTCCAGGGTGAGGCCCCAAACTGTGTACTTCTAGGAAGCACCCAGGTAATACTGTTTCTCTAGTCAGGGAACACAATATGAGTACCACCACAGTGCTATAATTTAGCTCCACACTAAATCAGGACATTTCCTTCCTGCTCATAATCTTGGATAGCTCCAGAGATCACTAACCTTTGGGATCTGGCTGGCCGGCCACTATTTCCACCCTTTTTTCCTCCTTTCCCCACGTCTCTGGCGATGCACGCAGGGCCCTGACCAGGCCAGGTTCTCGTGGCCTCATCTGATGCTATTTTCCAAGCGTGTCCTCCTTCTAGAATGTCCTCCTTCCACCGCCCTCGGCAAGGAAGAGTCCAAGCCATCATTCCAACATCAACCTTGGCATGGCTTCCTCTGAGAGAACTTTCCAGACGTAGAAAGAATTGGGCCTCCCTCTTCTGGCTCCTGTCTCTCTGTCAGCACTTAGCACAGAGGTTCCTATCGAATTATTTACTTGTCTAACTTCCTAGATGTACATGAAGTTCTTTGCAGAGAGGGTTTTTTGAAAAATAATTCTTAAATTAGTCCTTTCAACTTTATTCCTCTTGGATGGTAAAGACCCCTGGTGACTTTTTTTTTTTTTTTTAACTTGCAGAAATATTATCAGTGCTCATTGTGATTGGGGATATACAGAGAGTACTCAGGTTGGGAGTCCCTAAAGCCACAGCATGGTATCTCACAAGCAAGATTACTCTTGATTTTCAAATGTCCCTCCAAATATCACATAAATGAAAATGTTTTTATCATCTGAACATACAAATTTAAATCTTCTTTACAATAAATATGCACACTTTTGCTCAGTTTTAATACACACTGAATTGCCTGGAATGTAAGTACCAGGTAAATGGAAGAAAGGTTGGACTTTGTTTTCCTGGGAAATTAACAGAGACATTTTTACCATTTGGAGAAATTATGTTACCACATGCAACACTCACACTGTACTTGAGTCTCCAATACATGAGAATCAAGTCAATCTGCATTTCTAGCTATCACTGAAACATGGGGTGCAAGCACCTAGCTGTTTTGTTATGTCTTCTACAGAAGCCATGCTTAAGCATTTCAATGCTAAATAATGTATTTAAGTTATTTCCTTTTAATTTTTCTTTCCTTTAGAGTTGGAATGATATATTCATTTTGCATGAAAAATATACTTATAGGTATATTATGCTATCTGAACTTTTTATTTCAGGACAGCAAAAGGGTTGCAATTAATTATAAATTGCTATCAAATAGGTCATTTGGCATGATGAAACTGTGACCACCACCCTATTGAATTAGACCTGGGATCCCTGACATAGCATTTGAATTCCTTCATATTTCTGTTCTAGGGTATCTTTCCAACCTCCATCCAGACCTTCTCCCACCTTCTCCTGCTACGTAGAACTTCCAACTGCTCCCAAGCACCCTATGTTCTTGTTATTTGCCTAACTGTGACTTCCTCCACCTGGAGTTCTCCTGCCTGCCTCTATTGACTTCCCACTGGATTTTTAAAGCCATGCTGGAATATCATCTCTACTCCAAAATCTTGCCTACCTCCCACTGTGGGCCCTCCAGGGCCTGTTCATGTCATATTTGTAACTACAAACCACCCTTCCCATGATTACTAGATTGCATGTCTTCCTATCCCTCCAGTTACAGACATCATGCTGAGCTGCAAGTTTGGTCTTAAAAGTCAGTCTGCAGGGTTCAAATCAACTTCTGAAACCCTCCAGATGGGTGATTTTGACCCTCTGTGTTCTCATCTACAAAGTAAAGGCAATAACAGTTTGAAAGAATTAAATGAAAGGCCACACCTAATGTAGTGCCTATCCTTTAGAAAATGCTCAATAAATAGTGCTTATTGCCATAGTTGTTATTATTTTTCATTCCTTACACCTATCATATTATATGGCACATGGTGGATGTTCAGTAAATGTTTACTGAATGAATCCATTTGGTTCAAATATGCTATCCTCCTGAAAACAATTTATTTTTAAGAAGGCACCTCTAATGAAGGAATGCCTAGTCAGAGAGCTACATCAGAGTAGAGCATTACCGTGAGTCTCTCATCGCATCAGGAAGACAGTTCGTCCAGCCACATCCAGGCTGTCCCTCTTGACCATTTATAATTAATCTAGATGACCCAGAGCTCAGACAAAGGGAAACAGAAAAGTGGAGATGGTTGCTCTTTTATTTCAAGCTCATGCACCAGTATATAGATAATCCCTTTAAACGGGAATTTTTAGACTGTGTGGGAAGCCATGCCTCATACTCTGCTCCAATTTAAAACAAGCACTGGGATTGGAGGGCAGCCAAGGACGTTGACATTAATGGAGGGAGAGATGAGCGTGTTCATTTCCCCATTAGAAGGAGAGAGGGAGCAGATGGAGCAAGTGGAACCCTGCTCAGCCCTCACCCCATTGTGCACACACACACACACACACACACACACATTAAGGGAGGAGATCCCAAAACAACAAAACCAGAGATTTTCCTGTTCCATCCCCTTTAGCAATTACCATACCCCAACAGTCCTTATTCTTTACCCCCAAATTTCTCCAAAAGAACTGAAGCGTGTATTTGGATCATGAAAACTATTGTCACTCAATTACCTGGAAAAGTCAACAGAAAGTTGACATTATTCAGATAATTTTTGCATTGTACTGAAATATGGCATAGATTTTCAGGAAATTAGAGAGGTCAAATTTTAATCTTGAGAAAGCCCTAAGGGATGATTCCTCTCTGTTACTGTCTTGGTGTTTAAATGTCACCTAGGCAACATTTTCTATAGTTACCATTACAGACTTGTTAAGAATGGGTTTTCTGGGAAACACATTTGGATGCTGATTAGTTTTTCAGATGTCCTGCACCCGTAGTTCAGTTGAGCAACAACACATAGATAGAGTTGTTGTCAAGCTATCTTCCACAAAAGGAATGCATGCAGGTGGTTTTTGTTTCTATTAAAATGTAATTTATTCTATTAAAATGCAATATGTTATATACCTGTGTTTTCTCTTTGCTAGCTATAAAACATCACTTTGTTTAATGTGAGCCCCTAAGCATAAACCAACCTCGTATCTCCCCACACTCCCATATTAGTACTCTGGATTCCTCCACTCGCCACTGGCTTCTCCTTCTTGAATAGCTGAAGAGGCAGTCTCAAAATAATTTTTTTTTTTTTTTTTTTTTTTTTTTTTTTTTTTTTTTTTTTGTACTGGGGATTGAACCCAGGGGCACTCAACCACTGGGCCACATTCCCAACCCTTTTTTTTTTTTTTTTTATTTGATTAGAGACAGGGTCTCACTGAGTTGTTAAGTGCCTCCCCATTGCTGAGGCTGGCTTTGAACTTGTGATCCTCCTGCCTCAGCCTACAAAGTGCTGGGATTACAGGCGTGTGCCACCGTGCCCGGCTCAAAATAAATATTTATTTTGAAGCTTCAAAATAAAATGTCCTAAACTTAAACTTGACCACATACTCCTTGGCCACGCAAGCCTTCAAAACCCCTCGTAATTTGACCTTTCTTCGTGTCTCCAGCTCCAACTTTTTTTTTCAAATTTATTTTTTATTCTACGTTGTTAGAAATGACAGCAGAATGTATTACATTTCATATTACACTTACAGAGCACATTTTTACATATCTCTGGTTGTATACAAAGTCAATTCACACCATTCGTGACTTCATACATGCACTTAGAGTAATGATATCCATCTCATTCTACCATCTTCTTTTTTCTAAGTCTTTTTATTTTTTTTTTCACCTTCAGCCTTTTTAAGCTCTATCACTCTCTTTTTCCTCGAGCATACCTCACTTTCTCCTTTTCAGCCTAAGAGCACGTAGTTCTCTCTGCCTGGGATATTGTTCTCCCTCCCTGAGGTACCGCTGTTTGTCCTTCATGTCTCACTTTAAATCTTGTTTCCTCCTGAAGGACTCCCCTGAACCCTAGACAGGGTAAGATGTCCCTGAAGTGCGTCCACCTTACACGCTTCATTTCCCCACTTGGGTTACCTGTTTTCTCCACTAAAAGATGCATGACATTTGTCTTGGTCACCAGTGCTTCTCCAGTGGCATTTACAATGTATCTATTCAACAAATTATCTGCTGAATGTGTAGACTGACCAATGAATCAGCTATTCCAGACACCTTCACGTGGTGCTGTGGTTTGGATATTAGCTCTTCCCCAAAAGCTCATGTGTGAGACAATGCAAGAAAGCTTAGAAGTGAAATGATTTGGTTATGAGAGCCTTAACCCAATCAGTGAATTAATCCCCTGATAGGGATTAACTGGTTGGTAACCATAGGTAGATAGGTAGAGCATGGCTGAAGGAGGTGGGTCATTAGGGGCCTGGTTTATATTTTGTTCTTGGTGAGCAGAACTCTCTCTGCTTTCTGGTACCATGTCCTAAGCCACTTTCCTCCACCACACACTTCCACCATGATGTTCTGCCTCACCTCAAGCCCCAAGAAATGGAGTCAGCCATCTATGAACTGAGACCTCTGAAACCATGAGCCCCAAATAAACTTTTCCTCCTCTAAAATTTTTGTTGTCAGGTCTTTTGATCACAGCAGTGAAAAATCTGACTAAAACATGAAAGTCAATATCTTTTTTTGTGTTTGCATTAACTAAGGTCTAATGTGCTTCAGAGATTTACCCTGCATCACTACAGCATTTTAGTTTCAGAACCAGTGTTCAGGTAACCAACTCCCAGGCCAGTGCTACTGCCCTTATTCCAAGGATTACAAACCAAAATGTCTACCACAGTCATCGGTGAAATGGAGAGGGTATAAGACCATATGCTCTGCAAGGCACAGTGTCAAACTGATGGACACATGCCTCATCTAGAGGGTACACCCACCATTCCGGTCCAGACAATTGTTTCCACAGGATACAGGCCAGCATTGCCAGAGCTTACTCTGCTTTTTTTTAAAGCAATGAGAAATCCAGAACTTTCTGTAAACTATTCCAACTTTTTATAATACAGTCAAAATAAAATTTATTTAATGTAATATATTATGCATCCAAATAAAATACTCAAGAACTAGGCTCAGCCCTGAGCTTCCCGTGGTGTCATCTCTGCATTACACGGAGTCTCAACTTTCTACATGACCTAAGCCTACCTCTGCAGAAGATTTCCTTTGTTCCAACCGCCAGCACTTGGACAATTCATCTTTCACTTACTGTAGGAAAATGATTTCTTTACAGACAAAAAAAAATTCAATAAAAGATAGCTTGTCTCTTCCCCATCAGAGACACTCAGCTCTCCAATTGTTTTAGAATTGATCGAGCCCCTCCTCATCAAGTCCAGCTCTCACTCAGACTGCTGCTGATGAGCTCACAGGACAGAAACTGGAAACTCTGCTAAAGTGGAAAACCAATTTCTCCCCCCAGGAGATAACAAAATACCAGTGACACAAAGATGCAAGATGGGCTTTTTTCTGGGAGAAAATGATATCAAAGTTTCTTTTCCCCCGAGTTCAGCAAGTCACTCTTCTTCTCATTCAAGTATCAAGTTCAAGTTGTCAGTACTTCCCATGACACCATTGTCACCAATTTCTCAAGAGAAATAATTGATGTCTATTGGGCTGTTCCAGGCACTCTTCTTTATGTTAATCCAAGCAACCAGGTCAGAATCCCGTAGCTGGGAAGTGCTGGAGTCAGGATCTGAACCCGATTCCTCAGGCTCCCAATAATAAGCATTCAGCCATAATAGATGACTTACCCCTCCAACCTCTGGAGTCAGGTTTTGCCCCCACAACTGGTCTCATTCAACAATTCTGCAGTGAGTGTTCACAACGTGCCAGGCCCTCTGGGAGCTTACATTCCACAGAGGAGAAAACGAGTAAGATAAGTAAAAAAATACATACCATAGTAGGCAAGCCTAAAATAAATGTTCAGAAAAAATAATAAAGCAGGCAAGAGAGATACAAGAGCAAGGGCAGGAAGACCAGTCCAACAGTTGGAACATGGCATCCACAGGCAGCTATTTCAGTGGATCTGCACCAGGCAGAGAATGCAGGCAAACCAGCAGACACGGAGAATTTACAGGACAGGAACCTAACCACAATGAAGCCCTGACCTGATACCAAATTCGACGTGTATGACCTAAGCTGCCTAATTTGTCTTCTCTGCATCTTATTCTTCTGAGATACTGTTATATCAATGTAATAAACCAGAATTTTTAATGACTTAATTTGCACGTAATTTATCCTAACATGTACCAGGGCAAGTCCCAAGCAGTCTGCATATATCTCATCTGAGCCTCTGAGGAAGGTGTCCTTTTCTCTGCCCACACACAGATAATGAAGGGAAGATCAGGGAGGCTGCCGGTTTGTTCATGGTTACCCAGCTGGTAAGCAGAAGGTCCGGGAGTCAGACATAGGTGGGACTTCAAAGCCAGACATCCTTCTTCTAAACTAAATGACCTGCCTCAGAGCAGTCAGTAAACAAGGATCTCGCAGGAAAGTGGGGTACCAAAGGATGTGACTGCAGGTGTGTGAATCTTTTCGTGCTGTCATAGCTAAACACCACAGGCTGGGTGACTTAATCAGCAGAAACGTATTTCTCGTAATTCTGGAGGCAGGAGGACCAAGATGGAGGGGTCAAGGAGGTTTGGTTTCCTCTAAGGCCTCTCTCTTTGGCTCTCAGATGATTCTGGTTGCTGAGTCCTCTCAGGACCTTCCTCAATGATGCCATTCTCTCTTCCTAGAAGGGTACCAATCTTATCGGATCAGGCCCCACCCTTTTTAAAAAATTTTTTTTAGTTGTAGATGAACACAATATCTTTATTTATTTACTTTTATGTGGTGCTGAGGATCGAAGTCAGTGCCTCACACGTGCTAGGCAGGTGCTCTACCACTGAGCCACAACCCCAGCCCCTGGGGCACCATCTTTATGACCTCAATTAACTTTTACTACCCTCCTGAAGGCCCTATCTCCAAGGACAGTAACAGTGGGAGTTAGGGTTTCTGCATCTGAATTGTGAAGGACACAGGGAAGAGATGATTGAGAAAAGAAAAGGGCCCCCGCCCTTATATAACTAGGGTGCGAGTTCTGGCTGGAGGGAAGTGGAGACAGTGGAACTGGGGTGTGAAATGAGTAAGAGGAGCAGTAGGCTGGCGCTGAGTCACCTGGTGTCTGATCTAGGTCCCTTCAAAGTGCTCAGGCCGGGGCATTATGCTTGCAGTGCCACATCCTATAGGGGGAGGCAGCGTGCAAAGTTGTAACTGTGGGAGAGGGGTCAGGATGTCAGTCCACTTCTACACGGGCATCCAGACCCTGGCGTTTCTCTGCCAGCTCTCAGATCTCTTTATTCAGATGCCTTTTCCCTTTCGTTAGAGAAGCATGGGGCTGGGTATGTGGCTCAGTGCTGGAGCGCCTGCCTGGCATGTGTGAGGCTCTGGGTTCCATCCCCAGTACCAGAAAAACAAATGTGTGATCATTATTTTATCTGAGGCATGGCATGTCTTAGCACCTGTTGTAATATGAATGTGTCCTCCAAAGTTTCATGTGTTAGAAACTTAATCCTCAGATTCATACATTAATGGTATTTGGAGGCGGGGTCTTTGTGACATAATTAGCATTAAATGAGGTCCTGAGGATGGAGCTTCCATAATGGAAGAGAGATCCAAGCCAGCACACTTGCTCTTTCACATTATGTGATGCCCTCTGCTGTCATGATGCAACAAGAAGACTTTCCGCAGACACCAAGAAGATATCAGAGCTATGCTGTTGGACTTCCCCGCTCCAGAATTATAAGAAATAAATTAATTTTCTTTATAAGTTATCCAGTCTCTGGTATTTTGTTATAGCAACAAAAATGGGCTAAAACGAGACCCCCCAAAGTGGTGTGCCTGTTCCCATCATCAGTGCACATACAAGTCCACGCTTATCAGCACCATCATTTACAAGTAATCTACATGTGTATTTGTGTATAGCAATCTGGAAGAATTAAGCAGAAAGAGGTGAAAGATGTAAAAGAAAGAGAAACGGAAAGAAAATGAAGTAAGAATCATAGAAGGAAGGATGAAGGGCAACAGGAATGCAAAAAATGAACTTTTGGGGGTGCCGCCATGCAGGGATCCATAGCCCTGTTCAGTCCTCTGGTGGTTTGCAATGTAGGATCCAGGAGGCTTCACACGCAAGCTTGATTCTCTAACTTGTGAGGAGTCTAGACCATTTCTCAACCACTTTGCCATTCTCAGAGCAGCAGGACTGGCTGAGCAGTCAGGGCCCTAAGTCACTTCAGGAAGTGAGCAGGCTGGAGCTTCAGCCCAGGATGCCAGACAAAGGTTATCATTTCTATTCATGACAGGCCCCAGAAAAAGTAAGGTACACTGCTCTGGGAAGTTAAAACGTTAATTTCCCATAGTGCACACACATACACATACACACACACAGACACACACACACACACACACACACACACACACACAAAAGGTTCAATGGTCAACTTAGGAAGTACTGCATATTTTATTTTCCTTTGTAAATACACTCACAAAATGCATTAGCATAGAAACTGCTGGAGAAGCCCTAAATGAGGGGAATAGGGTGGGGGGAACTGTAATTTTGTTTAGGACTTCTGATGTCCGACCACACAGCTGTTTAATTTTTCATTATAGCCAAATTAAATGAAGCCAAGGATGGGGGTTGTTAAAACTCCCAGACTAGATACATTCTCTTTCTTTGTAGGAAGCATAAGTTCTCCTTCTAGCTGATACTTCCTGGAACAGAGATGGTCTCTAGGACTAGATGGCCACCTTCCAAGTCAAGCAATAGCTTCTAAACAAGTCACCCAACATGATCTCACTGGCCTAGTCTTCCTGGTAAGCCAACACGTGCCTCCTACCAAGAATTCAGCAGCTAGAAATAAGTGTGTAGGCTGCATGTCAGAGTTTGGACAAACACAGGTTTTGTTCTTGAGGTTTGTAGCTGTAGCTCAAGGGGTTAAAAATTCACTGTTGAACTCCATGTGAGCCTGCTGTATCTAGTGAGTGTGTGTGGTTTTGCACAGTTTAGAAGGCATCAGTATTCCCAATCTATAAAAATGAAAGGTTTGGGCGGTGCTATGGCCTGAGCTGTCCCCCTAAAATTCATATGGTAAAGTCTGAATCCCCAGTGCCTGAGCATACGACTATATTTTGGAGATAGGACCTTTAAAAAGGTATTAAATATTGCATGATGTCTTAAGAATGGGCCCTCATCCAACGTGACTCATGTCCTTATAAAAACAAAGGCATTTGGGACACACGTAACATAGACAGAGGGATGACCATGTGAGCACATGGCAAGAAGAAGCCACCTAGAATCCAAGGAGAGATGCCTCAGAAAAAAGTCAACCTGCCCATGCCTTTGTCTGGGACCTCCAGCTTCCAGAACTGTAAGAAAATGAATTTCTGTGGTTTAAGCCACCACAAATCATGTTTTGTTATAGCAGCCTTAGAAACTCAGACAGATGCATACACGCTTCAGAGCAAGCCCTTGGTTGCCAATGTCCACTCCCTCTTCTTGCTAACATAACCCACTTGTAATAAAATAACTACCCTCATAGAACACAGAGCAAGGTGGCCTTACCCCAGCTCACAAGCACAGTGTGAATCATGTAAGCGGTTGTGTTCAGTTTATTTCTGTCACAGGGATACACAACCGCACAGACATGTGACCAAGTTCAGACCAGAAGGTGTGAGGAGAACTTTCCTGGGGGCTTCTAGAGTTTTCTCACTCCTTATGGAGAGACGCTGCAAATACGGTCTCTTGTCCTTCTAGAAATATCTGTGTCTAGATTGGACACCTGAAATTTCTGCAGCTATTTTGTGGCCTAGCAGGGAGCCAGCCTGAAAGCACAATTTCCTCGGGATGGCGAAGAGGAGGGAGGAGTGATGACACCTCTCGCTGCTATCTTAAGCAACCTCCAGCACTTCCCACTTTGGGACTTCCAGTGATGGCAGATTTAAAAAAAAAAAAAAAATCCCTTTCTATTTCAGCCAGTCAGAAGAGTTTTCTGTTGTATCTGCAGACATGCAGGCAGATCCTCTGCAGCCCTGCGACTTCCTGAGAGCCATGTTCTTAAGGCCACAAGCAACAGTGACCATTGAAGGAGAACCTTACAAAGGTTACTGAGGCCACAGCCACATGGGGTACTTTGATACTGTAATATAGTGATGAATATATATTTGATCCCCTATTCCTGACACTGGAGCTCCCTGGCATTTCCCTTGGAATTTCTTGGGTGAAAGGAGCATCTTTAGTTCTATTGAGGCAACTATTGGCGGGCTCCTGGTTGGGACTGGTCATCAGAAAGACCAGGTCATGATCAGAAGCTTGGAACTTTCAGTCCCACCTTCCAACCTCTGGAGAGAAAAGGGGAGGTGGAGAGTTAATAGCCAGTTGTACCCATGTGATAACACCTCCACAAAAACCCTACGTAACAGGTGCAGAAAGCTTCAGGTGTCGTGAACACATCTACCTGCGGGGAATTGGCACACATCATCCCACAAGGACAGACAATTCTGCACCCAGGACCCCCTGGGTTTTTTTCCCTTGATACCTTTTTATCTGGCTGTTTATTTATATCCTTCAGCACATCCTTTATATTAAATCAAATCAGCCTGCCTCCCTGAATTCCGTGAGCTGTCAAAGACAATTATCCAATCCAAGGAAGGGTTCAGAGGACCCCAACTCACATGAAGGGCATTTGAAAGTATAGGAGGCCTGGACTTGTGATTGGCATCTGAGGTGGTGGGGGGCAATCTTGGGGGACTGAGCACTTAACGTGGGGATCTGGCACCAACTCCTGATCCACGGTGTTGTAATGGAATGCAGGACACTTGGTTGGCATCCAGAGAGTGGGAGCATTGCTTAGTGTGGGAATAAAATACACTCATCTGGTATCTGCAAATATTGAGAATTCTATGAAAATTTACAAGGAAAAATGCTCCTACACAGATTGGGACTATTCTTAGTCCCATTTAAAGAAGGAGCAGAGGTTAAGTAACTTGGTCAAAGCTACTCAGAGATGAGGTCAGTATGTGAAAACTGTCAGATGTGTGATCCTTGTCCTTACTCTCTGCCAAAAGCTCAGGGAAAACACCAATTTTCCAATCAGCCAGAAGTCCCTAGAGGTCATGGGAAGAAAATCCTTGGCCATTCAGAAAGGCTCAGTTTAAGATAACAATCTTTTTTGAATCTCTTCAACTTCTTTAAATTCTAAATTGCTGCAAATTTTTTGGCAAGAGCTGATAAGCAATAAATCTCACTGTACAATGGATTCTTCAACCACGTTGGTGAATCCCCAGCTAATTTCCACCACCTTTTCTTAAGAGATTGAACAATTTTCCAAACGAAATGAAATTACACATCAATACTCCTTTCAATCGTCCGAAGGCACATGGTCTCAAGAATAACGTCTTACCCAGAAAAGTGTAACACATTTAAGAAAACTCATGATGGAATGAAGTTTCCAAAATGAAAAAAAGATAGTTCTGGAAGATTTTAAGTGCAACTATTCTCAATTGTAGAGGAAAAAGACAAGCTGTTGTCCCATTGTTTGGACACAAATGAACTCTTTCTAACTAATTGAAACACAAGGAGTTTATTTAGAGGATACAGGACTATCATATAGAAGCCAAAAGCAGGAATACCAAAGAAAGTCATTCAGGACCCAAGCCTGTCCTCACCTCTTCTTCCTCCCTCCTTGCCTTGTTTTTTTTTTTGTTTGTTTGTTTGTTTGGTTGGTTGGTTGGTTGGTTGGTTGGTTGGTTTTGTTTTTCATTGCCTCGCTTTATTGTCACTCTTTAATGACGTGATCTTTCAACGCCTTTCCAGTCCATTCTCTGTTCCCGTCATGACCCAAGCTGGTCCCCTAAGATGGCAATTCCACATCGTCTGAGGAGGTCAAAACCCACAGAAAAAGTGAAATAAGCCAGTCCCAAAACACCAAAGGCAGAATGTTCTCTCCAATACATGGAAGCTAACCCATAATAAGGGAGGGTAGGGAGACAAAGTATAGAAGTTCATTGGATTAGACAAAAGGGAATGAAGGGAAGGGAGAGGGAATGGGAATAGGAAAGACATTGAACGAATCGGACATGACTTTCCTGTGCTCATATATGAACACACAACCAGTGAAACTCCACATCATGCACAACCACGAGAATGGGATCCTAAATTGGAATGGGATGCACCCCATGTATGTATAATATGTCAAAATACACCCTATTGTCATGTATTACTAAGAACAACAAATTTTTTTAAAAAAGAACTCACAGCAAGCTCAACAATTCTGTTACCCACTTCCAAACTTTCTGGGGAAGGTCTGATGGGCCAGCCCAGCCTCTGAAAGGGTTCCGCTAAGTCAGTTGTCCCCCACATGCCCAACTGACTGTGACTGGAGAAGCAAGAGAATGTAAGAAGAGCATGGCTACTGGAGTCCACTGCTGCCCCTGTGGGTGCAGACAGCAAGGCGGAGCCAGGAAGCTCAGATTCAGTGGTGAGAGCCACCACCCCTCCATGAGATTTCTGTTATACTTCATCTTGAGCCTTGTCTTCCACCGTGAGATTCTCTGGAGAGTTTTAACGATGCCATTGTTTTACCCTGCCCACCTCTTCCATTTATCAAACCCTAATGTAAACAGGCAGGAGAAAGGAGAGAGGGAGGTGCTTGGCCCTGTGGCTCAGTTAGGGAAGCTGGAGCCTGGGGTGGTGTTTCCTCCAGGAGAAATGCGAGGCAGGAGTGGTGTATTATCTTCTGCCTAAGGGAGGAAGCACAACCCTGGCGGTTTCCCCAGTTAATTAGCACTTTCTTCTTTAGTCTCAGCTCAACCTCAAGGTCAAGCCTTTACATCAGTGCTGGAGGCTCAGGTTTCTCAAATCCCAACCCTGAATGTATAGCAGGAGGGGAGCAGTAAGCTGCTCAGGCCCCTGCCAAAGTCTATTCCTCACCCTGACTACAAAGAGAATTCTTAAAATGAAAAGGTTGCTGGGATACTCCCCTGCTCCAAGTCCTTCACAGAACCTCCCTCTAGGGACAGAATATGAGTCTCCCCCATGTGGCCTATGGGTCCCTGCACACACCGCCCTGCAAGCCCACCAGCCTCATCTCAGGCCACTCTGCAGCAGACACAGCCCAGGCCCCTGCCCTCACTGATCTATATGCAGTTCCCTAAGGCCCACCATGCTCTCTCTCTCTCTCTCTCTCTCTCTCTCTCTCTCTCTCTCTCTCTGCACATTTGCTTCACACTCTTCCTATTGCCTGTGACACACCTCTCCTCCTGGGCCACCTGCAGCCAAGCCCCTGTTCCTGTGGTGGCACTGTGACACCAGGATGGGGTTGTTAGGATTCATGTCCATCTCTTCCCACTGAGTCATTAAGTCCTTAAAGACCAGGACTCTGCTTTTCTCAGGGGCAGATCTCTAAGGTCAAGGGGGGGGGTGCGAGTGCATCAAAAAATGTTTGAAGGATGTGAGGGAGGAAGGGAAGAGTGGAGACAGACAGGAACCAGCTTGCATAGAGGGCCCACGAAACAAAGGCAAGTGGTTAGCAGAGCAAACTTCTTCCATCTGCAGCAGGCTTGAAGGCTTCCAAAGCCCTTACACAAAGAAAAATCTCATTTGATCCCCACACCCTCCCTGTTAGATGAGTAGCACATAGCTCCATTTTACAAGGAGAAAAGACCAAAGCAAGAGAAGTAGAGTGACTTAGAAATATGAGGGGAAGGGAGGGGACAAAAGGGTGAAGAAAAAAAAAAAAAAACGATGGTAGAATGAGATGGATATCATTACCCTAAGTGCATGTATGAAGTCACGAATGGTGTGAATATACTTTGTATACAACCAGAGATATATAAAATGTGCTCTATAAGTATAATATGAAATGTAACACATTCTGCTGTCATTTCTAACAACTTAGAATAAAAATAAATTAATTAAAAAAAAGAAACTATAACAGAATACAAAACTACTTTTAGTCCAATGCCAAGATTCCTTGTTCTTATATTGGGTAATTCAAAATATTACTGTTGATGAAATTTCTTGTAGTGGACAATGCCTGATATGATTATGAATAACACAACGCATGCTTTTTCCTCAAATAACCAAGTATGCATTCCTGGAAAATGTATGTTAATTATATAAAAAAAAAAAAAAGTGGTGTGCACATATGTAAAATAGGTTCTAGGTCCAAATAATTATAAACTGACTTTCACACATATGAATTTCTAGTAGGACATAGCAAAATTGTATGTGTGGAAAAGACTATTATTCACCAAAAAGTATCATTTCTTCTCCTTTTGGGGAGCATAACAAGAAGGATTATCTAGTCTTCATTTAGTCTAGCTAATGAAATGAAACAGAAATGAGGTGTGCCATTTTTAGCTAAGTTGTTTAAGAAAATGCATTCTGTCCCCGTATATCAGTCACAGACCTTACAGGAAACAAATGATATGTTCAAATTGGAAAAAAAATAAAATAAAAATATATATATATATATATATATATATATATATATATATATATATATATATATGCATGCCATTAGGTCTCAGCACCCAGACCCTAGAGGATTCCTTTCTTCTAGGAGGACTCCTCCCTGGCCAGCAGAGATGCAGCCATGCAAAGATCTCGTGGGCCCTGCAGGGCTGCGGGCGGGCAGTCTCGGGACCTGGAGAGAATCCCAGCGCGCACAACCTCGCAGAAGCCAGAGCCTCCACACTGCCCAGTCCCGGGCGCGGCACAAACATTGCTTTATTCCCGGGTCCAGCCTCCTGACGCCAGCTCAGCTTCCTCCTGGCCCCTGTCTCTGTCCTACATCTGGGGAGACAGTGAATAATCCTTCCTTTCTTTCTAGAGCTTGTTGCCTTCAAGGTATTTATAGACTGCTCCTGGCCTCGCTGAAGCATCTTTTCTCTCCGGTTTAAATTTAGCTGCCTTTGTCTTCTCCCCCTGACTTATCTGCTGATGCCACCCGGGTTTCCTCTACAGCCTTTGTTCTCCTTGTGTTTGTTCCACATCTTCTTTCATCTGCTGAGCCGAAACAATCTTGACAGAGAGTTTCTCCAAAGCCTTATGTAACTTTCTCCTCCACGCTCAGACCTCCCCAGCAGCCCCCTCTCTGCCCAATTTCCACTTTCTCTGGAGCAGCCTCCACCTTTATCTTCTCTCAATCTGGCCCATTTGCAGAAAGGGAAAATAGAGCCAGGCTCCAACCACTTCCAGATCCTCTTCTGGCCGAAGCCACTTTTACTTTTTAAAAGCTGCTGGTTTTGAAGCCCCTATCCTAGGTCAGACTCTCACCTCCCGGACTGGATTTGCCCTGTGTGCTACAAAGTGTGTCAAACACTGATGCATCTTTGTTCTTTTGAGGTCCTGGAACTGATGGTAGGACCATCTCGTCTTAGAGCTGAAAAAGAACAATGGCTATTAAATGCAGAATAGGAAAGTGGACTGTTTGGTTTCTAACGATATTTTATAGCTTATAAACTAAATTAAGATGAAGTGGCCAGCGCCAAACCATGCACGGGTCTCCAATTCTGTGGCTCCAGGATGAGGCAGGCAAAGAGACAAATTATCAGATCTGGCCATGGATGTGAGGACCAGCAGCATGCATACCATCAAAAGAGAGCACCCTTGTACAGCCTCCCGTCTTCTGATGTATCCAGAGAAGTCAGAAATCTGGACTTTTAAATAGTGGAGATTGGTGCAAAATTTTAAAACCATTCGATCAGAATGCAACACACTGCTCCATTCTACATATCACCACACACACTCCCCTTCGTGTGTCGACCTTCTCCCCGGAACCTCCACTGCCGGGGCTCTGAGACCAAATGGCCCTGCCAGTTCCATTTAGCATCTCTGTAGTGCCCAGTACTATCACTCCATTTCTACTCCCCTGCTATTTTGTAAACTGGAGACTGAACTGAAATCAGGGCTGTGCTCTAACTCGAGCTCTCATTTCCTCCCTTTCCCCTGTGTATGCTTGACAAGACTAATGTTCATTTTCAAAATCGTCTCTCAGAAGATCTTTGATGGTACATCAATCAGGATGAGCTAGGGTATGCTGCAGAAACAAATAAAATCCCGGTGGCTTAAATCACAAAGGCTCACTGCTGACCTATGCTATAAATTTATGGTGGGTCAGTCGGGGACTCTGCTCCAAGCCACTCTGGGGCTTAGACTAGTTCAAAATGTTTGCTATCATCATGAGAAAAAGTACAACAAATTGTAGACTGATTCTTAAACTTTCTCCCTGGAAGTAACATGCACACCCCTTCTGTTGACATTTCATTTCCCAAAACAGGTTGCTTGGCCATATCTAATTTCAAAGGAGGTGAAAAAAATGCTACTACATCATGGACCTGGAAGGTGGGAATATCAAAGCATTCACAAGACCGAGTTCCTCCTATGGTATTTCCAGTTGGAGGGAAGTTTTTAAATTGGTTCTATTCAATGGTTTTGAGTTCACTCATTTATCCATTTAATAATAATGACTGAGCAAAGACCAGGGATGAGAAATCTGAAATAAGAACTGGTCTCTGATTTCAGCATCTATGAGCTGTCGAGGGACATCCATTGATCTATGTCAATAACTCAGAAGCAAAGTACAACACAAAAAGTGCCTCAGGTGAACGCAAACAACGTCCTGAGCTTGGAGAAGGCAGTAAACACAGAAGAGGTAGCATCTGAGAAAATCCTTGGACTAGGGAAAGGTAGGCATGAGCAGAGAGGGTCTGTCCTCTCCTCTCCCCACCACACACAAGTGGCCACACTGACCTTCCCAAGCTCAACCTGTCCACCCCGATATTTGTGACCACAGTGACAGATCAAAAGGCTAAATAAGTTCCACTTCCTGAATAACAAGTCCTGTACTCGGGCACAGGAGGCAGACAAGGACAAATACATACCACATGCAAAATGACCTTACCTCTGCCTCTGGTTCCCAGCCCGGATGGGGACCAATTGCTAAGAATCAAACTTGGGCTCCTCCAGTTACTTGCTAGGTGACCTTGGGCAAATCACACCCCATGCATTTCTTCATCTGTAAAACCTGCATAATAACAGTACCTACCTCAGAGGGCTGACATGAAAGCTGAGTGTGTTAATACGGGAAGCGTACCAGGTAACAGCAGGCTGGGCACACATGGCGTCAGTGATGGCCGACATCTTCCTCCTGCACTTGCCAGTGGCTCAGTCCATTTGCTGTCTTGTTTTGGGCCCTTAAGCATTGATTAAGATTCTTTTCCACTGTTCCTTGAAAGGACATTTCATCTACATAAAAATATGAGGCAGCGGGAAGAGGGCTCTCTGCCCTAGAATATAAGTCCCCCTGAGCACTAGTCTCCATTCCATCTCTGCCTCGTCACCAGTGAATCTCCTATAAACCTGTTTTCATAGGTCTCCCACCCTCAAATACTCTGTGAACTTCTAGCCAGAGTCACATTTCCATAGGACATGCCACGAATACAAATCCCCCAAGATGAACCAAAAGGACCCAGAAGACCTGTGTCATATGCTATGCATGGGAAACTCCCTCTCGGAGATAAACAAAGCACACAAGCAAAAACCCTCTTTGTTCCATTTAATCCAGCATTTTCCAGGTTAAATTCTGGCCATCATTACTTTATTTTGCATCTTATAGACTTTTAATCCTATTCTGCAAAGGCAACAACTATTTTGTATTCATCCACTTATGCACAGAAATGAGGATAAGGCTTGGGTATCACAGGCATGAGGAAAGAGTCAATAAATTGAACTGAATTTGTTATGTAACCTTGGGGAAAATATCTCTTCCCTGGGCTTCGGTTTTCCCATTTTAAAAATGAGAGAATTAGACTAGAGAGTTGCTAAGATTCTTTCTCACCTCAGTTACCAGCCACCCTTTCATTAGATGTTTTTTCTTTGCCCTCTGCCTGGTCATTATTGAACCTCATTATTTTATTCGAGATAGGAGCAAAGGCAAAACAGTCAACTCCCACAAGGAAGAAGGCAGCAGAGTCTGATCAAAGCTGACATTTACTTCCTGCCAGCCACTGTCCAGAGTGCTTTACAAGAACTACTGCACCTCATGGAAACAAGCCCATCAGATAAGTGCCATTGTCAAAATCCTTCTCATTTTACTAAAAGGAATTGAGGTGCAGAGAGACCAAGCTATTGCTTAAGTAACTACCCAATTGGCAGAGATGGGACTTGAATCCATTTATTTGACTGGATATTCTTAACCACTAGGCTGTACAACCTTCAGGATGGCATAGGGTGCAGGAGCCCCATGGATGAGAGTAAGAATCCCTAAAGAGCTGCTTCATTTCTTCAGGTTGATGCAACCTGATGGCCAGCGTGACATTTCTCCAAATCCTTTAATTCTTTTACCCTCAGCTTTCATGAAAGTATTCAGGGAATAGCCATATTCCCTGCATTTAATTTTATCTATTATCATCACAATAACAATCATCTACAATATTTTCAAGAAGCTTTTTCATATTAATTATCGGATATGATTCCACACAGGCCACCTAGGGCACACAGAGGGGGGGAAAAATTACCATGCTGATTTTACAGTTTAGGAAAATGAGGCTCCAGGAGGCAAATAAATTTGCCTGAGACTGTATACAAGTCATAAATGATGGATCTTGAATCTGAACCTGAAATCTTTGGATCTCAACAAGACATGTGACTCCCAAGGTCAACTTCAGGTTGGGAGAGGAGAGTGGGCAGAGGTAAGTGAGGATATAGGTGAGAACTCGGGCAGAACTGGAGAACTAGGGCCAGGAGAGGAATCCAGCTTGACAAGGCTGTTCCTCAACCCACTGTCCTTATTAATGTTGGTGAGGGAGGGGGACCATGCATTCAGGATTTAAGGTACTTTTCTTGGACCTGCTCTTTTGTCGCTTCCTTTTCTTCAAACTTTCACCTCTTCAACACTATTCACCCTCCATCTTAGCGACCTCCAAATCATGGACCTGGGACACCTTATGCATTCACCCACAAACATTCACCAAGTGCCTATAGCATGCCAGGTCACTGCATCAGACACTAGAGACACTGGGATGAGTGAGATAGGTACAAAGCATCAGACTATGAGAAAGGTGTGACTGAGTCTGGCTCAGGAAGATTTGCAGGGGAGGTACCTTAGGTCTGAGCCTGGATGGGAATGCAAATAGCTCCCTAGAAGGACTGATATAGGCCAGAGCAAAGGATGGGCAAAGAGTACTTCCCAGACAGAGGGAACAATATGTGAAGAGATTTGGAATGCTTTCTGATTGAAGCACAGGATGCATAAAGGGGAAGTGCCAAGAACTGTGTCTAGAAAACAAGGCATGGCCAGATCTAGAAAGGGCCTGAAGTCCAGCTGAAGCCATTGGACTTTGTCTTTCAGGCAGTGAGAGAGCTTTGAGTGTCAGAGGCAGCTTTCCCAGGCTGCTGGGGATGGTTTTGTTGGCCTTCTCTTCTCATACCCAGTCCTCCCAAGGACTCAGAAACTAATTCAGAAATTGTCAATTGAAGCTAGGAAGGCAAAGATCAAAGAAGAGAGAAAAACATCCCTTCTCTGGGTCAAAAAGGTAGCTATAGCTTGAGGAACAGAGGCACCATGGCATGGAGTCATGGTGCCCACAGGAGTAGGTAGAGATCTCTAGCCCTTGCCTAGAGACCAGGAGGCTGGTAGAGGCAGGTCCTGAAGAGAGACCCCCTTCTCTCCCCTCAGGGTGACTTCGCGAATGGAAAAGGACACAACTACTCATCTGATGTCATTGCTCATGAGATCAGCCACCAGATAAGAAAAGTGATTGAATGGAGGTGGTGAACATCGTGGGCCAAAGACCAGTAGGGCCCTCTGAGAGCTCATCCCCCCAGCCTTGGGGAGTGGTTATGCCGAGTGCTATGCCCAAACCCGGCACAAGGAGGCAGTGTGGGCCCATGGTCGACCTCAGCCCAGGCACTTTGGAACTGAGAGCCGGGGGACAAACCAAGGAGGAAAATGGACCCAGTTAACAAAACTGGGAAGAAAGGGAGGGGAGTATCTACAGCTCTTACAGAAGAGGGGATATATCCTAACCCGTGAATCCAGTCCTCCCAACATTACTACAGGCCTCTGACAAGCAAACTTCTATGATAATTCCCAGCCTTCCATCATTCCCTTGGACAACGGGCCCTTAATTCCCACTGTCACCTGGAGGCAGCCTATTTCCCAGTTTTCTTATCCCTGCATTCTCTCACACACAGGATGCTCAGGCCAGCTCTACTCCCTATCCAGGCTTCTGTCTGTACCTCTGTCCACGCTGTTCCTTCCAACCTCTTAGCTTCTTCCAAAAGATCCCTCCTCCTGTTTCTTCTGATCTTACTCATGTCAGCAACACCATGAAGCCTTCCCAACACCACCACCACTCCCAGCCACCTCCACAGAGTGAAGCTTCATTCTCTCCTGCCACCCCCAGAACATTCTCTGCTGCCTGTGTGTAGCCATTTGTACATATGGCCAGAAACCGCCTTGCTCACAGGAGCTACTCAATGCAAGACAACAAAAGGAGGTCAAGTTCTGTCTGAGAAATGGCCAGAGAGGTCCCTGCCTGTCAGGTGAACTTTTATTTTTCAATCTAGAAAAGCTTTAAGATAGAGGGGTAGATCAATTGGCAACTAGTTAATTAAGTATGGTTTATAGATACTACACAAAACTGCACAGCTCCCTAAAAGAATAAGAAAGTCAAAAATAAATTTAAAAAGTAAAATGCAAGCTACAGGATAGTACAATGTCTACACATCAAGGGGGGGGACAACAAAATTTTATACACACATATAATTGTACATACATAGAAAAAAAACTCTGAAAGAATACACAGGAAATACTAACAGTGATTCACTCCAGAATGATTAGAGTTGGGAAAAGAAGAGGTTTTTGTTTTTTTTTTTTTAATCTAAATCCTATGATATTTTTACTTTTTGCAATTGATCAGCTTATTTGATGAATATTTATTTAAGGCACTGTTCAAGGCACTGGGGTTCTTGGATATTGTTAAAGGACATGTATTCCTCCTATAATAATTAAACCAATTTAAATTAAAAGATGGAGTGAGAATTTCAACCTTGTTCTCCCACTGAAAATGATGATAGACTCGGGCAAACATATGAGATATATGTTTTCAGGCATACACCATAGGCAGCCCAGGACTGTGATCCTTGCAAGGTGAGCCCACAGTCACTGTCTCTCAGCCTGTATACACTTCTTTCTATGATGCAAAGAGAGCAGCCATCTTGCCCAGCTAAGACTGCTGACATAAAGCCAAAGCATCTGGAATTTGCAAGGTCAAGTAGCTATGCAAAAGAAATACCCAAGACACCTGTGTGGGGACCCCTGGAGGATTCTCACTGGCAGGCTGGGCTGTATATGCATAAGGCAATATTTTTACATAGCCCAGCAATGAGAGTCTAATGAGTGGTAGAAGCTAGATAGGAATACCAAAGTGGAGGAAACTTGCTGAAACCTTTTAGTTAAGACCTCAAAAAAAGCCAGGCCTTTAGGAAAAAGGATCATTCCTTAGAGCTAAATTTGGAAATGAACTAGACCCACCCTCCAAGAAGAGTAAAATCAAGTCTGGCCAAACCAAATACATTCACTAGTAATTTAAGTACCTTCCACAATAAAAATCAACCCTGATTAGAGAAATTGGAATCATATAGACTCTATGCAATGTATCATCCAAAATGATCAGTTTGTGGTTTTAAAAAAATTACTGCATGTAGAAAAAGCAGGACTGTGTGAACCACAATTAAGAAAAAAATAACAAAGAAGTCCTGAAATGACTCAGGTGTTGAAATTAGCAGACAGCACTTAAAATAGATAGATAGATGCCCAAGGACTTGTGCTGGGGATGTAGCTCAGTGACACAGCACTTGGCTGGCATGTGCAAGGCCCTGGGTTTGATCCCGGGTACCATAAAAATAAATAAATAAATAAATAATCCAATTAAAGAAAAAGATCCTCATAATGAGTGAAAAGTTAGGGAATCACAGAAAAGGAGTGAAAACTAATAAAGTTAGTGATTCTAGGTCAGAAAGGTGTGATACAATACCCGACATAAAAAACACTGGAACAGAGAAAATGATTCTTTTAATGTGCAGAATTCCAGGGACTTATGGGAAGATAGCAAGCCAACTTATATACTTGTAATTTAAGAGAAGAGAGAGGTAGATAGAATAAAAGAAATAATGACAAATATTTTCCCAAATTTTATTTTTGAAAAATCAACTTGTAGACCCAAGAAACTCAGCCATCTTCAAACAGTATCAATGTAAAGAGAACTTTCTGAAAACTAAAAATTTAAAGAAAAATCTGAAAGCAGTCAAAAAAAAAGAAAGAATAATAACACAAGTACCAACGGATTGCTCATAATAAACAATAGAAGCAAGAAGATAAGGGAACAACAACTTAAAATGCAGAAAGAACAAGAAATGTCAACCCAAATCACATAAACAATGAAAATATCCTTCAAAAATTAAAGTGAAATAAAGTTATTTTTAGGTGAACATAATGTGAGAGAATTCATTGACAGCAGATTTGCACCATCAGAAATGCAGAAGGAACTTATTCAAGCTGAAGAAAAAACTGTACCAGATGGAAATTTGGGTCTACAAGAAAAAAAAATTTATTGTGGGGTAAATTACATATGTGTGTTTATTATATCAATAATAACACAGAAGATGGGTCAGGAAAAGTGGTATTTTACTATTCCAAGTTCATACATTTTATAAGAAGTAATAAAATCTTAATGAAAAGTAGATTTGCTAAATGAAGGATATTTGCAATGCTAAAATGAAATGCAGAGTTGTAGTTAAAAAGCCAAGAATCATTAAAATGGACTGCTAAAAACTTTTCTGATTAATCCAAAAAAGCAAGTAATGAGGAAAATGAGACCAATAAATGGAACAAGTAGAAAACAAATACCAAGAAGATAGATATAAAACCAACAGTATGATTAAGTATTCTAATCACAAAGAGACTTGAGTCCTCCGGTTATTCAGGAGGTAGGATTTCCAGCATGGCAGAGTAAGGAGAGCAGCAAATCCGCTTCCCCAAAAAGCAACCACAAATACTAAAAGCAAAATTGTCTAAACAACTCTTTCAGAGCTCTGGAAATCAAACGAAGCCATACCACGAATAAAGTTCTTATTCATTAAAAATTACTAAATGTTGCCGGGCGCGGTGGCGCACACCTGTAATCCCAGCAATTTGAGAGGCTGAGGCAGGAGGATCGCGAGTTCAAAGCCAGCCTCGGCAATGGCGAGGCACTTAGCAACTCAGTGAGACCCTGTCTCTAAATAAAATATTTTTTTAAAAAAGGGCTGGGGATGTGACCCGGTGGTCGAGTGTCCCTGAGTTCAATCCCTGGTACCACAAAAAAAAAAAAAAAAAAAAAAAAAAAAAAAAAAAATTACTAAATGTTGGGTCCAGATTGAAAGAGTTTCTGACGTTTGTGTTATTCCCTCCTTACCTCATCCATCTGGATCAGCAAGGTTGTTCTACCCCAGTGGACTGAACGTGAGAAGCAGTAACTTCATTCTGGAGGGGACCCACTTGGTTGGAAATGGAAAGGGGAGAAAGGCTGTGTCTGCCATGATTGTTAGTAAGATGAGAAATCTTGGCGGGCAAGTGAGTTGGGAAAGCCGGAGTTTCTTCTACTCCCTGGAGGCTACTGTCCTGCTTGAAGCAAGAAACAGACTGAAAGGACTAACCAGAAAGTGATCAAGGAAATCCAAGAAATAAGACTAAAGACTAAATAAATAAATAAGACTAAAGACTAAAGGAGCTCGAGAAACCCTCCATATATTCCAGGCTGACAGCACACACATAGAAGATACAAGATGGCCCGGTTGAGAGTAACAGCCAGGGCAGACCTGAAAGCCCTTGAACCTGGACAATCCACACAGCATTTGGGAGCCTTACTAGAGTGAGGTCCTCCCTGTCACCCAATTCCAGAACCCAAAACTGTGACTTTCGTGGTAGAAGGAAGCTTGCAGCTGTGATTAAGGTGAAGGACCTGGTGATGGAGAGACACCTTGGATTATCCAGACCAGCTCAATCTAATTATATGATTCCCCGAAAGCAGGGAATGTTTTCAGCTGGGTCAGAGAGGGGGGATGCGAGGATTCCACCTGCTTCTCTAGATTTGAGGTGGAGAAAGGCCTTGAGCTAAGATATGCTGGTGCCTGTAGAAACTGCAAGAGTGAAAACATGGATTCCTCCCCTGAGCCTCCAGAAGGAAAGGACTCTGCCAACAACAGGAGCAAATTAAAATTCTAGAGTTGAAAAATCCATTACTTGTCTGAAATAAAAATCCATTTGACTGACTCAAGAGCAGCATTTAGATGAAAGAAGAAAGAGTGAGTATACTTGAGATAGGTTACTAGAAATCATCCAATATGGAGGACAGAAAGAAAAAAATAGATACTGAGGAAAGATCTAATTTTCTAGGGCTGCCATAACAAAGTACCACAAATTGGGTGGTTTAAAGCAACAGAAATTTATGCTCTCACAGTTCTAGAGGGTAGAAGACTAAAACAAGGTGTCAGTAGGCCCATGCTCTCTCTCCTGGGTCTTCCCCTTGAAGACCCTGGGGGAGAGCCTTCCTCGCCTCTGTACCTTCTGCAGTCGCCAGGCAGGCAATCTTGGAATTCCTTGGCTTGTAGACTCACCACTCCAATCATGTGCTGTTCTCCCTCACCATGTGTCTGCGAGTAGTCTTCCCTCTGTACCTCTGTCCAAATTCCCCTCTTCTTATAAGGGCATCAACCATTGGGTTGGTCCCAACCTAATCCAGTATGACCTTGTCTTGATTTGATTTACCACGGCAAAGACCCTACTTCCAAATACGATCACATTCTGAGATCCCAGGTAGACATGAACGTATGAGGGGTCACTGTTTAACCTGGTAGAGACATCATCACGTAGGCCAACACACTGTCACACAGTCTCAAAGCAGCATCGTGGTGGCCAATAGGAAGACAGGAGTCCCTACGGCAGCTTCCATAATTCCATAAATTAGGCCAGTACACAGGCAGCAATTACTTATACGGAAGTAAGATCAGTCGGCGTGAGGTAGGGTCCCTAGGTCCCTAGCACCACAGGACACCACCAAACCTGAGAGGCCAGATGACAGACAGGTAGCTCAGGAAGTGGATTGTGGCACTATCGAGGAACTCCCTCTAAACTACAGCCAGCAATTTCATAGACGTAGGCAGAAAGCAGTGACTTTACCCAGAGGATGATCAAGGTAGAAAGTCCTGGACTCCACTGAAACAGGAAGTAGGTGAGATCCAGCTGGTGGCCTTCTCCTGCAAGTTAAAGAAATGCATGGAAAACTTTCTCAAGACAGCTCCCCCACCAGGCTGCTTACTTCCCCTCATTACAGTTGGAATAACAGGGTTATTTACCAAGATTTGGAACAAACTACAATTAAACTTTGTTTCCATAGCCCATGAATGTGTACTAGGATATCAGAGCACCACAAAAGAGCTGCTTCTCTACATATTGATGTAATAGGAGTCCCAGAAGGAAAAGAGAGAAAGAAATAGGCAGGGGAAAAATATTTTAAGAAATAAAGGGCAAAACTCTTCAGTGAATGTCAAGTTAGATAAACATAGAGATTCACACTAGAAACATCATAGTCAAATGGTTACTGCCAAAGACAAGAAAATCTTGAAAAAGCAAGATAAGTGATTTTGCTTATCACACACAGAGAGGAAAAAATCAATATGACAAATGGCAGAGGTCTCAATAGAAACAAGAGACCAAAAGATAGTGAAAAGACATATTCAAGTTACTGAAAGAAAAACAAGCATCAACCAAAAAATTCTACAGTTGAGTAAACAATCTTTGCAAGTTGAAGATGAAATCAGGATGTTCCCTGGTCAATATAGACGGAGAGAATGCCTTACTGATAAATTTGTCTTATAAGAAACACTAAGGTAGACCTTCAGGCTGAAAGGAAATAACACCAAATGGTAACTAGAATTTATCAAAAATAAAAAGGACCAAGAATGGTAACATGGGCAAATATAAAAGACATACACATATATAAAGGGTGAAAGTGTTATCTGTATTTTTTCTCTTTTCTTAACTCTTTAAAAGACACAAGATTTCATAAAGTAATAATTACAACAAGGAATTGCTGGATTATAGTACATAGAGATGTCATATGTGTGACAATAATAGCACAAAGGAGGGGAAGGATATGGAGTTATCATGGAGAGAGCTTTCTGTATTTCAAGAAAAACTTGTTAGCGTTAATAATATAGAGAATAATATTAATTTATCATGTGATTGTAACAAATTAAGAGCTATGTTATAGTCACCAAGAAATTACTAAGAAAGTAACTCAACTGCATTCCAACTGAAATCTAAATTATGTCAAGAGACAGTCATGTGAACATCAAGGAGAATAGTAGTTGAGTACAGGTGACAGTGCAAAGGCCCTGAGGTAGGAACAAGCTTGGTTTATTGGAGCCTTCACTGGGCCGGGAGATGCTGTGGGGTGGGGGCATCAGGGAAATATGTGATTAGAAGGTAGATAGATACATGGCTCTGCAAACCAGGTGAACATGTCTACACACCATTTCACATGACAGGAGGTGATTAGACGGTTTCAAACCAGTT
Source organism: Tamias sibiricus (assembly GCA_025594165.1). NCBI lineage: Eukaryota > Metazoa > Chordata > Mammalia > Rodentia > Sciuridae > Tamias > Tamias sibiricus. Next base: position 17,068,868 of record CM046657.1, on the reverse strand, counting down.
TCTGATATAATGTAATGTACATTTTAAAAGAACAGTCTCACTTCAGAGGGGAGTCTAAAGTACAGGACAGGAAGGACAGATGCAAGGAGGCCTCTCAAGAATTGCCAGGAGAAAAGGATGGCAGGTTAGGTAGAGAATAGTGGAAGGATGCAAGATGGATTTTGGACGTAGAGCTAACTTGGAGATGGACAGGACTTGGGATAGGATATAAAATGGAGAGGAATCCAGGATGACTCACGGATTTGGAGCTTGAGCAGTGGTGGATGATGGGACTGTTTAGGGGCGAGATAGGAGAGGAACTAGAATTGATCAGGGAAGAAGAGGTAGGAGGGGTGGCGTCGGAGTCCTGTGAGTTTCACAAGACTTCCCAAACTTCTTAAACTACTTACGAAGTCTAGTCAACAATATAAAGACGACCCCATCCTCCAGCAACTCATAAGTCTAGTAGGAAAGAAGACTCAATGCATAAGAATCCAAGAAAATGCCGGGCGTGGTGGCGCACACCTGTAATCCCAGCACTTGGGAGGCTGAAGCAGGAGGATCGCGAGTTCAAAGCCAGCCTCAGCAATGGTGAGGCACTTAGCAACTCAGTAAGACCCTGTCTCTAAATAAAATACAAAAAAGGGCTGGGGATGTGACCCAGTGGTCAAGTGCCCCTGAGTTCTATCCCCGGTACCACAAAAAAAAAAAAAAAAAAAAAAGAAAATCAGTAGTAATTTGTTTTAAAGATAACAGGTACATATTATAGGGATAATCGATACGTCAGATGCAACAGCTTGGCATTGGCATCTCCGGAGGCTCCGAGGAGCAGGAAGCCTTGGAGATCAGTTTCCGAATGACAAACATGAGTTAGCTCTCTGGGTTGTCGATAGATTCTAAGCAGTGGGGAAAAGCCTAAATCCAGCTTCTCCAGAAGAGATCCACAGCCAAAGAAGGTCGAGAAGATGGTGTTCTTAAGCTCAGCATGTGTTAGGGGAGGAAGATGGAAGACCCTGGAAACGCAGCTTAGAATCCAATTTTGAAAGGCCTGGAAGGCAGGCCGGGTGATGGGCTTTATCTTGTTGCCTAGAATGGGTAGGGAGACAGAAAAGAGGTTGAAGCAGAAAAGCGATCGTGTTGAAGGTATGTGTCACAGCCACTCTGGAAATGGTATTTGAAAAGCCGTGGTGATGGATGGCAGAGGCTGGGGACAAAGAGAAGGAAACAGAGGAGGAAACCAGCTCCGGGATCATCCCGTGGTGAGGGGTAAAAGAATGAAAATGGGACATAGGGAGGGGTTAGTGATAGGGTTTGGAGACTGATTGGATGTGGGGGGGAAAGTCCAAGATAACTCAGAGACTGAGCATGAGTGTCCGGGAGAATCACAGGACCATGAGCTAAGATAAGGGGCCTGGGAGGAGGAAGAGGATGGGGAGAAACTGGGAGTGAGTTTATGTTTATTTGGAAGTGCCAACAGGACATCAGTTTTCAAGGGGAAGCGATCGATCAATAGGTGGACGTGCTGGCTCACGTTCCAGAAAGGGATCTAACCTCAAAGTAAAGATGCAGGAATCCTTGACACCTTCAATAATACTGCACTGTGCATCCAGAGCTGAATTAAATCTTTTACATAATCACCTCTTTCCTCAGCCTCGTGAGGTGAATATTGTTATTGCCATTTTACAAATGAGAAAGTTAAAGTTCAGGAAGTCACTGCACGTTACATACAAACCAAGTGGCAGAAGTCAAGAGCTGACCTTGAACGCCTGGTGCAGCTCCACATGGTAAAACCAGGAGAGGAGGAGGGAGGCTGTGGGCTAATGAGGTGACCCTGATCGAGTCTGCTCAAATGTCCATGAAACATTAGGGCCAAGCGAACCTTAGAGGTCACGGAGGAGTCTTATTTTCCTAGTTCACAAATAATGGTATCTGAAGCCCAGAGAGGGGAATTGACTTATCCAACATCACAATGTGTTAGTAACAAAATCAGGTAGAACGTGGGTCTTCTGACCAGCCCAGCGATCTTTCCACCACACCCCAATGCCTCCACCAGACAAGGTGCACCCTGAGCCTCATCCTAATGAGGTTCCAACAGGCTTTCTCTCTGCACTTGGTAAAACATCTGAGCTCCAGGGTTCTGCACGCTGCCCCTTCCACCTCTCCGACTCCCTCTCTATCAGGATGACGCAGCCCACAAGCCAACCGGGCACGCTCCCATCTCAGGTCCTTCGTGTTCACCGGTCCCTCCACCTCAGACCCTCTCATGGCTACTTCCTTCTGATCACTAAGTCCCAGTTAATTAGACATCGCCTCTCAAAAGCCCCTTCCAACCAGTCAACCCCAATGAACCACCCCCACCAGACCCTGCTGTGGTCCGTGCTTCTGTTTTCTTCATGGGATTGGTGGCTCTCTCCAGCACTTTCTCCACTTGGTTACTACTATTCAGCCTCTGCCTACCAGAGTGTGCCAGAGTGTGTGGCAACCTGGACCACAGCCCCAGAACTTGAAGCAGAGTTTGGTGGTGTGGTTGCTGAATGCATTCAGTGAGAGGAGGAAGGGAAGGAAGAAGGGGAGAAGGGAGGAACGGACCCCACCTGTAGACAGAGGAGGCAGGAAGGGGTTCATGCTGTGTCTGTCCTCATGAGGGACCCACAACAAGACAAGGCCTCCTTGGCGCCCCCACCTCTTCCACCATATATGTCCCCATGGAGTGGGAAAAGACATGGACCCAACTTCAGAGTAAAAAGCAGAAGATCTTGCCAGACACCATGGACGGGCCTGGACATCTGGGAACAGAAGGCCTAGTGCCGCATGTCTGTCTGTCTCCCTCCTCATCACTGTCTTCTTATCTACTTCTTCCCCTTTTAATGCCCACCCTCAACCCCTGCCCCATGGACCCTGGCTCACTCCGCCCTTATCTCTCCTCTGTGCCTCTCCTCCATCATCCAGCTCCCAGAAGCCTTTTCATCTTCCCCATCCCCTTATCTCACCCTCGCCCCCCAGCCCACCCATGGCTGCTTCCTTTTGGCTCTTCAGCCCCTTATCAGATGTCTCTCTCTCCCCCTCTCTCCATCTCCAGCCCCTTATCTGCTCATCCCTTCGCCCACACAAGCTGTTATTTTCTTCGCTTCTGGATCGAGGCCCACAGGAGACCGCTTGGAGTTAGCATTCCAGTATCTGACAGACAGGCCAAGGGAGTGAATGGCAGGCCCTCGGAGTCAGGGGAGATGGATTTCCAGGAGCGAAAGCCCTGATTTCACATGCAAACTCAAACATGGGCTTTGGAATCAGCCCCGGCAGGATACTGCCTCTGCAGCAACCACTTTTCCACCACATATTTAATGAGAAATGGTAGACAAATCATTCCCACTCCCCTGAATCTCATCTGTAAGGCAGGGTCAAAGAATATGTCCCTCTGGGGATCCCCAGAGATGGAGCTAACATGGTGCAGGACAGATGTGGGCGTGTTACAGAGGTGCTGTGCTCATCACTGCAGCGGTGCCCCTGTATGAATTCTTGTCCCCCAGCACCCCTCTAAGGGAGAGCTTGTGAGCGTGGATTTTCTGCAGATGATAGAATTAAGACCACAGAGAAAGCCAGGCACGGTGGCACACGCCTGTAATCCCAGCACTTGGGAGGCTGAGGCAGGAGGATCGCGAGTTCAAAGCCAGCCTCAGCAATGGCGAGGCACTGAGCAACTCAGTGAGACCCTGTCTCTAATAAAATGCACAAAAGGGCTGGGGAAGTGGCCCAGTGGTCGAGTGCCCCTGGGTTCAATCCTCGGTACCAAAAAAAAAAAAAAAAAAAAAAAAGAAAGAAACCACAGAGAGGGTGAGTGACCTTCCCAAGGTCACAGAGTCTGGCCCCTTGTGGGTCTCCTCAGCCTTTCCACACAGCAACATAGCTCTCAAAAAATGCAGCAACCTCTTGGCACCCCTCCCACCCCCAAATGCGTGCCTTGATTCTAAATTCCACCACTCAGTGAAGCCTGCAACAGCCTCCCTCCACCGCCCCCCGCAACTGGAGCATCTGCCCCCTTCCCAGGACAAAGGGTGACAGTGAGAACTGAGTCCCTTCTCAAGAAATGGGAGGGTCAAACTTTTTCCATTAGGACCTCAGGAAATGACTTCAGCAGCCCCACTTGGCCGGCTTTCTGGTGTTAATCATTTTCTCACACCCAAGAACGGCTTGCCACCTCCTGCGCCCTACTCTCCCTGACTATAATTAGGGATGTCACCTGGGTGTTGCTGTGGAAAGTGACACCGAGGGTGAGCGCCCTTCGCACACCTGCTCCGGGTGGCAGTGGCACGCCCAGCCCTGGGCTCCGCATAGAACCAGCTGCTGCCCGTTTGCCCAGCAGGAAGCGAGGGTGTCATTTCGCTGCATAATGGAGCAGGAAGCTGCATAACAGGAGACAGGAGCTGTTGGTGACACCTTTCAGGCCAGTGCTGGCTGCTACAGGAAAAAGATCCTTGGGGATCATGGGCTGCAACCCGACCCCTTACTTGTGAGTGAGAAAACTAAAGTCCAGAGAGAAGCGAGGCCTCCCCCAAATCACACAACCCTACCTCATCCGCATGGAAAGCCAGATCTTCTGCCTCCCCAGCCCTGGTTCCCTCCTCCCCACGTTTAGGATCATAGCTCTTAACCAGGGTTCATTTTGTCCACTCAGGGGACATTCTGGGGTGCCCAGGGGTACTTAGAAGGCAAGGGTGCTGCTAAATATCCTACAATGCACAAGACATCCCTCTACAGCAAAGTCTTAGACACCAAGAATGTCATTGTGCCAAGACTGAAAGACCTCTAGGTCAAATTCATGTCCACCAGTCACACACAAATGCCCTTTTACAACTGTCCATTTGTCCCCTTTGGCAATTGTGGGAGTTGGGCTACAAAAGAGGACCACATTCATAGGTGACATTGGCTCCCATGGGGGCCTGTGGAACCCCGTGACCCCAAAAGAAGATAATTCCTGGCACTGTCCTACCTCTGTGCCTTTGCTGAAGGTGTCCCCGTTGCCTGAGAGGTTCTGCCCTGACCCTGTCTTTCTTTCTTTCTTTGTTTTTTTTTTTTTTTATTTGTTTGTTTGTTTTTAGGACTGGGGATTGAACTCAGCCCATCCCCAGCCCTATTTTATTTAGATACAGGATCTCACTGAGTTGCTTAGCACCTTGCTTTTGCTGAGGCTGGCTTTGAGCTTGCAATCCTCCTGCCTCAGCCTCCGGAGCCGCTGGGATTACAGGTGTGCGACGCCGTGCCCAGCCCTGACCCTGTCTTCATGTGCCACATCCCAATCACCCTTCCAGGCCTGCCTGGTGCCACTCCCACAGGAAGTCGCCCTGGTTTCTCCTGCAGGGGTAGTGGGGGGTGGGGGCATCTCTCCATCTCTGAGCTCCAGCAGCCCTTCCAACATTCAGAAACGCTCACCTTGGATTAGTGCTAGTGTCTGTTAGTGTGCGGAGGCAGGATAATTCAATGTCCAACCTGGGGGGTCTGGAGTCTGAAGCCCTAGGTTCAAATTCCAGCCACTGCACCTCCTACTTGTGCGACTTTGAAAGCTACTAACTACTTGAAGCCCTACATTCCTTGTCTGTAGAATGGGGCTGAGGGTGGTAATAGTGCCTGCCTCATAGACTGCCATGAAAATATCATTAGTTAATGCATGTAAAGTACTTACCACTATCTCTGACAAAAGCTTAGTGTGCAATAAATTGTCAGTGGCTATCATTACTAGGCAACAATGAGTCTTGTTCCTAACTAGACCATGGTCTCCTTCCCAAAAGGACTCTGTAGCCTCACCCTGCTCCCACTGTACCTGAAGCATGACCCTGCAAACTAGAGCAATTTTTAAAGAATGAAGGCAGATAATAAATGGACAGAGCCGTAACACTTCATTGCCCTAGATCATGGTCACATCCAACAGGCGTGAGCGCCTTCATGTCCAGCCTCAACTCAGTGCTTTAAGATGTTGTCACCCATGCTGACAAAGAGCAGAAGAGGGAAGAGAGGACATCCTGATGCATATGCCACCTGCCTGATCACAAGGACAAACCCTTGCACATGCTTAAGGAAGGAAGGAATACCCTACAGCAAGACCCTACCCTATACCAAATCACACTCGGGTAGGCCACTTTCCTGGGCAGTGCCAGTAGCACTACCACCCTCCACAATAAAAAACATGTCTCCAGGTATTGCCTGATATTCTCTGGGGAGAGATTTTCCCCATTTGAGAAACACTGGTCTGCACCATGTGTTCACAGTGAGGGCAACATCTCCCCGAGGGGACAACAACCCGCTCTTGGTGGACAAAAAAAAAAATCTTGTTCTTTTAATGTACAAAGTATAGATACAGATGATAGAGATGAAAGATACAGATACGTAAACACAAACAGATCTGTGGCACATTTGCAGTGATAAAAATTCATGGAAGAAGATTAAAGACCAAAACGTTTTGAAAATGTTCTTGGAGGAATGACAATGAAAAAAAAAAAAAAAGATTGAGAAAATACTGTTGTAGAAAACTTATCCTTTTTAGAAAAATCACCAGAGTCAAAGCCATACATTGCTAAATGCCTAATAAAAGTCTGCTGACCTCTGGACTCTGTGGGAGGTTATCCCAGGGGAGCCTCGAGCCCAGGTCACACAGCACCTCCGCATCTGCAGTTTGCAGGTGAAGCCCTGAGGCGAGAAATGTCTTTGACGGGACCTGAGTTACACAGCTCTGAAAAGACAGTCAGGACGCCAAGGCAGGACCACGTGACCCCAGATAGATTGTGTTTCTCCAGCAGCCGCCCTCCCTGCCTCCTGCAAGCCTGTCATCTCAGCACTGTCATATGCAATCGGTCACATAGCCTTTCCCAGGTGTGTCCACTTGCTCGCTCACACCAGGCCTCACCTTAGGACCACAGTGTAGTTCACCGGGGCTTGAGAAGAAAATAATGGCTGGTGATCACTGGCTGATTTGATTTCTCCAAGCTAGCTAGCTGTGTTACCTCATCTGTTCCTCCTGGCAACCCCCTAAGGTAGATGTTCTTGTTGTTGACCTTCAATGGACAATAGAACTGAGATGCACACAGGTGGAATCCCGCCCAAAATCATACCACTGGCAAAGCAGACGTGGACTTGAATCCTGGGCTGGTTCCAGAGGTCACAGCACAGCTACCACGCCAGAGCGTCCCTGCCATCCTCATGCCCAGAGGACTTTAGAATCTTCCAAATAAAGCCAACAGGAGGCGCTTCCAGTCCCCGTGGGCAATGACAAGCCCTGCCCTGTCTGTCCACCCGTGTCTTATCTAGAAGGCAGGGAATGCAAGAAGGTGCAAAGGAGATGTGGAAAAGGAGGAGGGAAGAGGGACCAGCAGAGGGGAACAGAAAAGAGAAGAAAGGGACAGGAATGATGGAGGCCAAAAGGGCCTGGAATGAAGGAAAGAGGAGAAAAGGGAGACAGGGACCAGGAGCAGAAGCTCAGGCGCTGTGGGAGGGGAGGGAGAGCAGCATCGCTGAGCTATTTTTATGAACCTGAGAGCTGCTGATTTACATGCTTAGCGTCTCTTTGCATATTGAGGTCAGAAGGTCCCAACTCCTCATGTGAAATGGAATAGGAATTCATTAATGCAGCCTTCTGGAAGTCTCTTCATGCACGCTCAGCCTGGTGCTTCCCATATGGAAGAAAAGGATGGGGAGGGGCATCCAATCCATCCCACAGCCAGGGCCGGACTCTGAGTCAGGGCACCAGCATCACCTCCTCCTCGCCACATCCCAGGGCCAGGTGACTTCTCCTCTGGGGCCTCTGTTTCCTCGCCCCCACAAAAGGAAGAGAAGTGGGCTAGGGGCTCTGGAAGGAGCCAAATCAACTCATGAAAATTGGCTCGTGAATTAATAAGCAGAGCAAGTTCGTATCTCAAAGAGGGATGGAGGGGAAGTAATTAACGAGACATCTCAGCTGCTTTTACCCTTCTACTATGGTAGAAAGGGAGGGAGGGAGGGAGGAAGGGAGGACAGGCTGACCTACACACTTGTCACTTGCATTATTCTCCAGCTGCTCGATGAAGCAGGTATTCCTACAATGCTGATTTGTTTTTTGTGGTATTGTTTTTTTATTTCATTGATTCTTTTTAGTTATACATGACAATAGAATCCATTCTGATATAATTATAAAAGCATAGAATATATCTTGTTCTAGTTCAGACCCCAGAACCTCTCCTTCCCCTTCCCTGCCCCCACTCCCTGCTACCTTCCCTCTATTGATCTTTCTGCCATTTACCCATAGTTATTTTTTTTAATTAATTTCTTGTGGATGTACATGATGATGAGATTCACTGTGGTGTATTCATATATGTACATAGGAAAGTTATATCAGATTCATTCCAGTATCTTTCCTTTTCCCATCTCTCCACCCCACCTCCCTTAATACCCCTTTGTCTACACCATTGAACTTCTATTCTTTTTTTTTTTTTTTTTTACCCTCTCCCCTTATTGTGGGTTAGCTTCCCCATATCAGAGTAAACATTCGACCTTTGGTTCTTTGGGGATTGGCTTATTTCACTTAGCGTGATAGTCTCCAAATCCATTCATTTATCAGCAAATGTCACAAAGTCATAGAATATTCATTTATAAATCAGGGAACTGAGGCTTAACCTGGTTACTTGCCCATTGTTTTAATCAGCTTTTTAGCTGCTGTGACCAAAAGACCTGACAAGAACAATTAGAGAAGGAAGAGTTGATTTGGGGCTCAGGTTGCAGAGGTCTCAGTCCACAGACAGCCAGCTCCACTGCTCTGGGCCCAAGATGCGGTCAGACATCATGGCGGAAAGGTGTGGTGAAGGAAAGCAGCTCAGGACATGACACCAGCAAGCAGAGAGAGAGCTTCTCCTACCAAGGACAAAATATATACCTCAAAGGCAGCCCCCAACAACTCACCTCCTTAACCACAACCTACCACGCCATGGTTATCACCCAGTTAATCCCTATCAGGAAATTAATACACTGATCAGGTGAAGACTCTTATAACTCAATCATTTCACCTCTAAGCTTTCTTGCATTGTCTCACATATGAGTTTTTAGGGGACACCTCTTATCTAAACCATAACACCCATAGTCCATAGTATTGGAGGCAGAGCTGTGTTTTGAACCCAAAGCAATCTGAGTCTATAGTTCCCACTTGCAGCTACTCCACTATACTGAACTGACAGACACATAGGCAATGAAAGAGAGTTTGGGCACATGGGTGGAAACAAGAGAGAGAACTTTCTCATGAATCACACATTCTCTCTCTCTTTCTCTTCTTCCCCACCTGGTTCCTTTCCCTGTCCTTCTCTCTGCATATCTGCTCCATTAACAAGGGGCACATCAGCTTTATAGATTGCTCAGGGCTCCTCTGTACCCCAAAACCTTTGGCAAAAACACAGGTTTAATTTATCATGGCAGGAACTCTGACTTCAATTCTATGTAACTTCTCCATTCAAGTCTCTCCATCAACTGACTGGTTTAACCTCAGCGTTGCTCAGTTCCACTCCTCCAGAGATGGGATGCTATTTTACCAGCCCGGGCTGTGGACTAGTTCTTCTTGGATGGCCTCTCAGATGCCCACCCTATTGACCTAGGTGTGGGCTTGGAGACACAGGGACAAGGAATACTAACGAGACAATTAGCAGCCACAGGCAAACCAGGAGGGATAGAGGAGTTGGAGGAGAGCAACGGTTGACTTCTTCAATAGTGGGGCTCACTCTTAAAGATGGTGGCTTCAGCTCACGGCTATTGTCACTAAAAGGGAGGGTACAGTGTCCAAGCTTCAGCTCTGCTGAAGGGGAGAGTAAGTAATGGAAACAGAAGAAGTTCAACGGAAAGAGTAGGAGACTGAATCCTGAGTCCTTTCTGGAAAATATCTCTACTGCCTATCTAATGCTAAAGAACTACCATTATAGATGCCTAATTCAGGTCATTAACCTTCCTCTGTGTGAGCAGCATTAAGGGTGAGTGAGCCTGGACACTCTGCTCTGGTAAGAGATTAGGGAGATTATTGGTGATTGTGGGCAAGCATGTGAATGTCACAGCAGAAGCTACTGGTTATCTCTCCTATAAACAGCCGTTCTATCTGGATTCAGGGCCACCCAGCTAAGCACTATCTTTCCCAACCTTTGCTGCAGCTCCCCAGGGCCAAATTCTTGGACCAAAGCCAATGAGTTAGGGGCCGAAGCCATGGGTCAGCCCTTGAAAGGGAAAAAGAACACTCTCCCCGCTCTTGGTTCCTGCTTACTGGAAGGATCCACGTGGCAGTGGGGGCTGAATCAGCCACCTTCACCACGAAATGGGATGTACATCCTGAGGACGGCCGAGCAAGAGGACAGAGTCAGATGCCCAGGACCACAGAGCCATCATATCAGCCCCGGACCACTCATGTGCACATTGTCACACAGGAAGAGGCATCAACTTCCTTCCTAAAGGACAGTGGTATTTGGCTTTCAGCCAGAAGTTTCCTGGCTGCATCTCAAGGTGCCTTTTGTGCTCAATCCTAGGTCATTCAGTAAGCACAGTTTAGTGACCTTCACAGACAGGAAGAAGGAAGGCCTGGCCCAGGTAGCCTAGGGACAGCTCAGACCTCGGCTCATGCTTAAAGCTCTGCTGCCTCTGTTGTGGAAACTTAATTTTATGATCCCCAAATCAGAATCCATAGTCTGACAAAGGATTTAGAGGGCTCTTTCAGGAATAAGAAGAATTCCAGGTGGTGGGGGGCCTCAAGGATATAGCTCAGTTGGTAGAGTGCTTGCCTTGCATGCACAAGGCCCTAAATTCAATCCCCAGCACCACAAGAAAGAAAGAGAGAAAGAAAGGAAGGAAGAAAGAAAGGAAGGAAGGAAGGAAGGAAGGAAGGAAGGAAGGAAGGAAGGAAGGAAGGAGCATTCCAAGGATATAGTCTTAGTGACAAAACTTCGGTATTTGTAGACTATTTCAAACAAGAATAATTACACCAGATTATACTCAAAACCTCAGAATACACAAGACTTGGCTTAGGAAAGACCCACAGTCCACAGTGGCCTAATCCATCCTTCTTGTCTTTCATTTCCTCTCATATTTAAGGTATTTAACTTAATGCCATAAGGCATTAATAAGTTTGCAATCTCTAGCCTAAATGAATCAAAGTAGAAGGCAGCCTGAGGGAGAGGTTAGGCTGCAGAAAACACAGCCCTGGCTTGACCTTGACTTCTCAGTTCAATTTTCAAAGACAAGTTCTCCAAACACCTCCAGGCCTCCAGTCACAGACTTGAAGAAGTATCTGTTTGCTGAGGCTTAAATACATGCCCACTCATGGCTTTCCCTAAGATTGAGGGGTGAAGGTAGCTGTCCTCCTTGCCTTCCCCAGGAATGAGATGTGAGCACTGGGAATCATTTTTCCCATCAAATCCCAGATATACAATGGAGGAGGGCGAGTGTGCCACGAAGAGTTTTGAAAACCATCTGTGCAAAAGCAACGAATTCCAAGCAGTCAAGAAATGGGAAAGCACCCTCTAGACCTACCTCACCCTCTTGAGAAATAAAAGTGAAGTCAAATAAAACAAGAGCAAACGAATGAGGCCCCAGGGGGAAGCTTGGAGCCAAGGGAATTTCCTTTCCCACCGAGATATTATCACCAGGAGCATAATTTGATATTCTATTCTAGCAAGCCTGTGATTCAGCAAATAAGGAGTCAACAGCATTAGAACACCCGTCGCAGGGGGCTATCACCAGGATATGACCTCATTGTCATCCCCTGGAGGTGAACCTTGAAAGAAAGGAATGATGGTAAATACCCAGGGGTCATAGCTGGGAAACAGAATTGGCACAGTGGTCTAGCTTTGCTATTTTCCCTAATTTCACACACTCTGGCAAGATTCCATGGTGCTCTCCTTCCACCTGGATCCAATATGATCTCTCTAGAAATGCAGTTTATCTCATTACACACCTGAATGCCACTCAGGAGTTCTTGTAGACGGAAGGATCCCTGTTTCTGTCATTACCATCTGGCCACCCATTATGCTTCTCAGCCATGCTTCCTAAACATACCTTTCTCCAGTATTCCCTGCAAATTTTGGCAGAATGAAGAGACAAATCAAAGTGAATCTATCCATACTGACTTTCCATCAAGGAATACAATCACGATTTCCCACAGAGTGGGGAAGCAAAGGTTTTAGAGAGATTATTATGATAAATATTTTTTTTTTATTATTACAGCTAAATTGTATTATTACCCGGTGCTGGCCCCTGTTCTATTCACTTTATGTGGATTATCTCATTTAATCTTCTTGATCCTCTGAGTCGGGTTACATTATTGTCCACATTTTTCAGATAAAGAAATGAGACATGAATAATTTGGCCAATATCCCTCAACAAGAAACAGCAGATCCAAGCCTGCAATCCCTCTGCAGAACTGCCTCTGAATAAGTATGCAGGCTTTTCCCATCCCTCCTATCCAGGACACACTTGGTCCAGACACACTCAGGCATAGGTGGAGAAGGGAAGAAAGGCAGACACAGTTTGACAGGACAAGAGAGGAGAGGCACAGCCTGGCTGTGTTGAGGGCAGTCAGATGATAAAAAGCCCATGAACAGAGGCGGCCGTCTGGGCAGCTGCAGGTATTCAGGGAAGGCCTATGAGGCAGCAGACTCTCCTCCAGACTACATGGCTCCCAGTATCATGGCTCTGGGTGCTGTCAAGGACCATGCAAAGAGGCAAGTTGTCAGGGATTCAGGAATGGCTCCAACCCCAGCATCGACTGATGGAAGGAAGGATGGATGGACAGAGAGATATGGTACCAGACTGCTATATCAGATGCTCAGCCACCTAAGAAGAGGTGGGCACATAGGTGGCATGGGCTGGTACACTGTTACCAGGCACCAGGCAGAGGGTAGGCCAAGGCAGCTGATAAACCCTTTTCCCCAGTCAGAGTGTTCTCTAAACTTGGACTAGGCTGAATCTCTAGACAGGTGCATGGATGAATCAAACCAAAGAGGGCTTAGCTAATTGAGATTCCACCTTCTTGCCCTTCCCACTTCTGCACTCTTGTGGGGCTTCCAATAACCTGTCTGCTTTTACAAATCATCATTACTGCCATCATTAGAACTTACTGAGCATTAACATTGAGGCAGGCATGGTCTGAAATGCCTTATTCTTCTTTCCATTAGACTATGACAATAGACACACACAGTCATGTGTTGTTTTAGGTTCTCAGATTGCAAATAATTAACCCATCACCTTGCTCCACTCTCTCTCCTAGCCATAGAATCCTTGAAGGCCACATATTTCAGACAAGGCAGGTTAAAAAAAAAATGATCCAATCTCCTTTTCACTTTAAAAAAAGTGAAAAACAAATTTTATGGTGTATTCAAGGTTAACTTGTTACTGCAGCTTCTCCTAACTAATACACTTCTATTGTATAGGTTTGTTGTAAGAATTGAATTATGCATGCAAGTGTTTATAATCCTGCCTGATATATAGTAAGCACTCCATAAATGCCATCCGTTGTTATTATCATTCCTAGATGATTGAATATTGATACTCATCCCCAGCGGGCTTGAGGCCTGACCAACACTGGCATTTATTGCCCCAGCATGAATATCCATTTGGCTCCTGTTTATAACAGCACAGAGCTGGAGCTGGACTGCTTTATATTTACAAAAGGTTTTATTGCTTTCTTTAAGAATTATATAACAACCTCAGACTCTCAGAGTTGAAAAGGATCTTAAAGGTCACCTTGTCTATCCTCCACCTGGGGCTTAATTCTCCACATTCCTACCAAAGGCTCCTTTAGCCTCATCTGAACACCCACAGGGCCCACCAGAAAGCTTTACAGCTGAAAAGTTCTTCCTTATGATTTTCTGAATCTATCTCAGCAGCCCAGCTCTAGCCAATATATCTTCCTAGTGCCTCCATCTTTTGTCCACCCACTAGCCACAAAATAACATGGGCCATCAGTCAATTCGTGTGGTAAGCAAGTACTGAACCTCTGTCCAGCCTCACTGCTCTTATGATCTCAGGAATAATTACTTTGAGCTTTCAATACCCAGTCTACAAAATGGGAGTAGTGATAGCACCTGATTCACAGAGTCATTCGAGCAAGCAAGATGAATAGGGCTCTCCCTTTACACAGAGCCTAGCACACAGTGAGAGCTCAATAAATATGAGTTTATTAGTTTCCATTGCTACTGTAGTGGTTGCAGAGTATTAGGAAATACAGAAGTTGAGCAAGTATTTACAAGTCTGATATGTGCTGCAAAAGAGAAAGCACAGGAACACTGGATGGATTTGTACTGGATTTAAGTGTTTCATATCAAATGACCTCTTTTCCAATGTGAGGAGATGCAGTTGGTTATGAGGAGACCCTCAGAAAGGCCTGGAAAATCAATAGCTGAGAAAAGCACAGTAGAGAAATCACTGGGTCCCCCTTGAAAGTCTCCAAACAGATAGTAGTAGGGAGCTATTTGTGGGGGTGACATCACAACAGAGGTGGTCACATTGGGTCCAGGAGAGCAAGGGGCAGCTCAGGATGCAGGACAAAGGGTGAGCGAGGAGCAGGTTGCAATGGTGCCTGAGACCCACTCTTGTGTGGCATGGGGCAGTCCCGGAAACTGAAAGGATTGGCAGGTAAGCACAGTGGAGAGAAAGCAGATAAGCAGAGATACCTCGCATACCCTGGAGCCTCCTGACCAAGGGATGGAAGACGGCACAAGCCAGAGGACCAGGCCTCCTGGGTGCTATTTGCAAACGGCTTCTGAACCATGCCTCCCCGTCATGCTGAAGAGGTGGGTGGAGGTAGGGACCAAAGGAGCAGCTGCCCCAACCCTCAGCCCCACCCTCCCATGTGACCCAGCCTCACCGTGCTGTCAGACCCACCAAATGGGGCTCCTGGAGCAGGAAAGGATGGGCCTGTTTGCTGTTGTTGTTTTATGGGTCTCTTTGCATTTTCCTTCTGAGAAGAGCCTAGGAGCAAGGCTGTATGTTCCCTGTTTATGCTCTTGGCCTGCTGGTTCATTAATTGCCCCTCACATGCCCAGGCTGCAGCTGAGATGTGACCGGGAATGCAGGGAGCCCTAGGGTGAGTGGCAGAAGTTCCTCAGAGGGCATACACACACACACACACACACACACACACACACACACACACACACACATACACACACACACACTTAATTTCCAATAAAACAGAAAGCACCGCCCTCTCTGGGAAATGACAAAGAATCCTGCTAACCCCTCTTTTAAATGTTTAGAGTTTTTTGTTTGTTTGTTTTCTGTTTGGAATTTTGTTTTCATGATCAAGAAAGAACACTCCCCTGTCAAGAGCTAAATCATGAATTGAAGATCTTTGCCCTGCAAGGAGCCCCTAAAGATGTTGGAAGGAGAAGGAAGAAGGCATGGAATGAGAAGTCTACCCACTGGGCTCCGTGAACTACAAACTGGCACCCCTTTCCAATTGGCCACTCTCCAACATTCAGGCACAGGGCCAGCCTCCGTGAGCCTGTTACGTGCCAGACACTGGCAGTCCCTGTCTAGTAACCAGCGTAGTTCTGTGCCTCCACCAACTGGGTGGAGTCCTGGGTAAAGCTACTACCTGAGTTTGATTCCCAGCTCCATGAAGCACATCCCTTGTGACCTTCAACAAGCCACTGCACCATTCTGAGTCTCAGTTTTCTCATCTGTAAAGTGGAGTCAATAATAAGGATTAATAGGATTCCAGGGAACATTAAGTAAGATGCACATATATAAAAGGCCTAAGAGTGCTGGGCCCACTTTAAGAATTCCAAATAAGCAGCTATTAATAGCTCCAGCTATTGTGAACCTGTGACTGGCTGTAGAAGGCTTGTCCCTTCCAAAGGTAAGAAGGGACCCAGGTGTGTGTCACTTACCAGAGTGTGATTACTCAGCTCCTAGAATTCTAAATAATACCACTTAGAAGGATGACAGTTTTGCCTCTCCATGTTATTAGTTCCTTAGACTTATGATTCTCTGTCAAAATCACTTCATGTTCCCTTTATTAATATAGCCTCAAAGCCTGATAAACATCTCCAAAGAGGTGACCATCTGGCAGGTGCCCTTGCTTCAAGAAGGAGAGGAGCAGAGAATGTGGGGAGTAAGCCATTGTG
Source organism: Tamias sibiricus (assembly GCA_025594165.1). NCBI lineage: Eukaryota > Metazoa > Chordata > Mammalia > Rodentia > Sciuridae > Tamias > Tamias sibiricus. The sequence continues at coordinate 17,052,777 of CM046657.1, read as the reverse complement.
GGGTGTGTGGGGGGGGGGCTCTTTTGCATAGTCAGTGGAGAGGGTGTACAGCATCTCAGCTGACATTTGCAAACAGCTAAAATGAGAGGTGCCATCACCAGCAAGGTCAGAGGACTCGTGCCTGCTAACCCAGAGAGGTGGGAATTGCAGGCAGCAAACAAAAATGGCACTGCTACTTGGAAACCTGCCAACTGCTACAATCAGAGTGGAAATAAATGGAAAAGTCAGTCAGGTGTGAATCAGCTGCACTGGCACCGTGTGGAGGTACGGAACACTGTCGTCAGCCCCTCTTCTCTTCCTCCTGAGCCCTCCGCTCCTGCCCAGGCAGAATTCTCAGACATGGTTTCTACCCAGAATTGCTGGTTTCCAGCCATCACTACCCTCATCCCTGGCTTCCCCTTCCCTCTTCCATTCCCTAGGGCATGGTCCTTGCTTCTCCTTTCTGACATGTATTCCTTAGAGGGCTCCTGGTTTCTCCAGATGTGCCTCCTCCCCACACTCCCTCCAGCCTGACTAGGGACACTCATCAATCTAGAACAGAGATCTCTCTCTGCCCCCAGTTTCCCGTAGCTCACAGCCCACCTTCTCTTGGATACTCTGGGATGAGCCATTCATTCGCCAGTTTATGCCAAAAAATATCTAATGAGTACCAACCATATGCCAGGCACTGAACGAGATGCCGAAGATATAGAAGTGACACGAACCAATGGACATTCAATGGAAAAGAAAGAAAATGTATAGTAAAAATTTAAAAATTGAAATTGAGGTGTTTTCATGAGCTTTTTCATTGCAGTAACCAAAAGACCTGACCAGAACAATTAGAGGAGGAAAAGTTTATTTGGGGGCTCACAATTTCAGAGGTCTCAGGCTGACTCCATTTCCTGGAGCTTGAGGTGAGGCAGAACAGCGTGGCAGAGGAGTGGGGTGCGGGGGGAAAGCAGCACAAGACATCACACCAGGAAGCAGAGAGAGAGATTCTGCTCTCCGGGGAAAAAATATAGACCCCAAAGTCACACCCTCAATGACCCATCTCCTCAAGCCACACCCTACCAGCCTGTGGTTACTACCCAGTTAATCTCCATTAGAGGACTGATTCACTGGTTGGGTTAAAGCTCTCATAACCCAATCATTTCACCTCTAAGCCTTCTTGCATTGTGTCACCTATGAGTTCTTTGGGGACACCTGATAGCTAACCCACAATATGTGGAAAGTAAGAGGCATATAAGTGAACAAAATTGAGCAGGACTGTGTATCCCTCTCAAGAGGCATATAAGTGAACAGCCTAAAGTGAACAAAATTGAGGATGAGGGAGGAGAAAAAAAGTCTATTTCTTATAATGCAAGACCACTCTGCATCAGTAGTGTTGAAGCCAAGAATTGACCAGGAAGCAGGGGGGTGAGATCAACTCAGAAAAATGGAGCATGAGGAAGGCTCTCAGCAACTTCTTTACAAAATAATTCATCCAGGTGGGGGACGTGAAATGGAAGGTGTCCATTTGGTTGATTATCAAGCAGAGGTAAAAAGCAGACAGATAGTAGCACTGGGAAAAGAGGATCAGCGAGATATCCAAATAATTATCTAAATTGTCCCAACCCTGACATTTATCACCAGCTCTTCCCTTGGAGGTACATAAGTAGAGAAATAATAAGAAGAAAGTTATTTTGTAATTACCCAGCATGAATTATGCCTCTGAGAGGCTATTTCCAGGGGTACTTTAGAGTAATTTAGTTCGACATCACTGGAGTTCAATTTAACACGACATTATCAGTGCAGTGAAACTCTGGAGCCAGACTCGTGGAAGTGCAGGATTCTCACGGTGGCATTCCTGCTGCCTGGATGTGGACCCTTGGGCTCGTTGCACCTCCGTGCCGTCTCTGTGTAATGAGAAGTCCTGCCTTGCCTGCTTCACGAAAGAATAGAGAGAATCAATGCAATCGGCGCAAAAATTCTTTGCAAAACGTCAAGAACCATTCACAGGAGGGATCATTCTTCATGCCTGTCACTGAGGATTGAAGGATTCCTTTCGGTGGCAACTGACAAAAGAAAGCGTAACTCAAACTGGTTTAAGGGGGAAGTTTTACTCAAGAAGAAAAAAATCTAGTATTGATTAGCTTTAGGTACTGTTTGATTCAGCAGCTAATGTGCTACCATCTGTACCCCCATCCCTCCCTATCTCTCACTTTTATTTTTTTCCAGTACCAGAGATTGAACCCAGGGGTGCTTAACCATTAGGCAACATCCCCAGCCCTTTTTATATTTTATTTAGAGACAGGGTATTGCTCAGTTGCTTAGGACCTCACTAAATTGCTGAGGCTGGCTTTGAACTTGCAATCCTCCTGCCTCAGCCTTCTGAGCCACTGGGATTACAGGCATACACCACCACACCAAACACCATCTCTCACTGTTCTGCTGCCCATACTGGCTGCCTTCATAGGCTAATGTGGTGGCTGCCAGCTGCCTCTAGACTTGTACCAATCCCAGGTTCAAATCCAATGGGAAAGTGGGACTATTTACCTCTCAGCAATTCAAGGAAGGTCCTGAACCTGAGTCTCACCAGCTGTAATCAAATTATGTGACCATCTGTGTCCAGAGGATGAGCCACATCTGGGTCACACCACGCTTAGCCCTTAAGTTCATGGGCTGGAAGTTGGAGGAGGTGGGGGGGGGGGGCGGACGGGGGGATGGATCTCTAAGGAAGCCAAGAAAAGGATGAAAGGAAGTTGGACGACAAAAACAGCAGATGTCCACTCCACCCCCGTATCCTAAATCCCTGCACAGACAACTCCCAGGTCAGTGCTCTGTGACTCAGGATCAGCAGTAACTGAAGGCAGATGTCATTACCGACTTGAGAGGGATACACAGCCCTGCTCAAGAATCAAGTCTGGAAGAACCTGGAGCCCTCTTCTAGAGCATTTCTTCTTTCCTTTTGGATCCAGCCTGCTTCTTCCCACCCCAAAGTCCTGCCTGGCAGCCATGAGGGCCTGGACCATGTGTTCCATCCATTTCTACAAGTCTGGAGTGTGTCCATCAGCCAGCGGTTCCATGGCTTTTCTGTCCCCAACTTCTTTATGTTTCATATCCTTTGTTTTTACTTTTTCCCTCAGGTATCATAAAAAAAAGATGTGGGAGATGCAAAGAGTGATAAATGCGTGGGTAATTTGGGGTGACTGGGGTCGGCGTGATGGGAGAAACTTCACAGAGAAAAATTAAACTGACCCTTAAGGAATGGTTAGGAATTTGACAGAACAAGAGCCAAAGAAAGCCATTCCAGACTTGAATCTTTGGATCCCAAACCATTTTGATCTCTCTTTTGAAGAAAGAAAACTCTTTTCTCACCTCAGAAGTTACAAACCAGTGGCCCACAGACAGATCAGGCTGGCAGATGTGTTATACTTGGCCCACACAGCGTTTTGTAGAATTCCAATTACTTGCCAACATTTAAAAATGGCGAGATTTTTACATAAGGATCTGGGTCTCCGGATGCTCTGGAAAACATGAGCTCTGGCAACTCTGGACCTGAGCTCCCATTGCCTGCATGGAGTAGCCATTGCCTTTTAAGACAGCAGAGGGCCACAGAACCTGTGGACCTTGTTACCTGGTCTCTTGTGTTACCTGCCTGTCTCTTGTTGGCATCTGAGCTTGTAACCCTGTCTCAACACAAACTGACCACTCATTCTTCAGCCCAATCCCAATACTGTCATGTATTATATTATGTTCTGCTGTCATATTATTATATTTTATTAAAATATATTATTACTTAACATTCTGATCTATTTCCATTACTCCTTTACTTAGAAATTCCCAAGGATTATCCAAAGCAACAGAACCAAGTCTAAACCTCCAGGGCACTCTAGGTTGACCTCAACCACTCCCTCTCTTCCATCTACCAACTCCGGGTTGCCAAACACGGTTCACGCAGGGTTGGCCATTTCCTAATCCCCTCCCTTCCCATGACTGCATGTTCTGAACATACGGGTCCCTCTGAACATAAGGGTCCCTCTGCACATATGGGTCCCTCAGAACATACGGGTCCTTCGGAACATACGGGTCCCTCGGAACATACGCTACTCTCCACTGGTCAAACTTCCGTCTGTCTTCAAAGTCCAGCTCAGAGGTCAGGTCCTGTGCATCAACCCCCCTGATTCTTCTCCATAAAACCGTTCCTCCCTCTCCAGACCTCCCGCGGGGAGCACCCCGTTCCTGCCTCATTTCTGCACCTGCCATGGTTCCCTCTAATTGTCTGTTTACATGGCTGCCTCCTCCACACCCACCCCAGGCTGAGATCCTTGAAAGCAGAAACCGTGACTGATTCATCTTTGTATATTCAGTGCCTTTCTGTATACCTTGGCAGATATCACACAGTCAATAAATTCTTGTTAAATGAATGAAGAAAGGAACAAACACACCAGGAACAAAATTGGCATGTGTTCATGAAATGTCACACACCTCGGCAATTGTAATGAAAGAAATCCTCCCCTGGAAGTTTTTCTGTCTCCAAGGAGTTGTTCCCCTCTCTGGAACTCTATAGAAAGTTTGTAGTAGATCCTAAGTGAGTTAGGAGAGGACACTCATTAAGGGGAGGTCATGCTCCTTCAGTATGGACTGGGAGAGAGTTAGAGTCACAAACAGCTTCAGTGCTGGTCTCTGAAATGTCCAGACCTTGGCAGCTACAGGCACCCATTCCAGTGAAGCTGCAAGTCCAGCCTAGGCAGAGAGTCTTAGATAAGAAAGGCTTAGGATAAGTTATTCCTTCTCATTTAGCTCCAGTCACACTCCAGTCACTTGCTGTTACTTGAAGATACCTAACTCCCTCCTACCTCAGGGCCGGTGCACTTTCTCCTCCCTCTGCCTGGAATCCTCTTTCCCTGTGTATTCACAGGGCACACTCAGACCTGAGAGCACATTAACCTTAGTAGGAGAAACTACTCTGAAGACCAAGGTAAAACTGTGAAAGGGTGCCCTGCACCGTGTCACTCCGTGCTTTTCACTCTGCTTTCAGGAGGAGCTATAGCAAGGAGGGCATTGGAGACCAGACAGAGCCAGGACTCTTTTCCCTCTCCTCTCCATCTCCTGTCTTTGTTTCTGCTTAGCCCTGTTCTTTTCCTCCCAGACAGTCAAGGAAAGAGGAGCCATGACTCACATCCTTTTCACTCACAACTTAAAAAAGGACCTTCCCCCAAGAGAACATGCAAAGAGAGATGATCCAGTTGGTCTAACTGAGCCACCTGGGCAAGAGGAAGTGCGTTCTTAGTGGTCATGTCTGAGTGGGTCCCACCCCAGAACTGGATCTGATGAGGCTTTGTGCATTTGATTCATCCTCATCTGTCACTGTGATCTGATCAAGAAAGGCTCATGGGACCAGGCCTGGGTCACATGCAGACTTGGAGCAAACTCCATCCGAAACAAATGGTTAAGAATAAGAGAGTAGAAAATCAGGATACAATCTGTCTCCAAGAGAGGGAAAACAGGGCTGGGGTTGTGGCTCAGCAGTAGAGTGCTCGCTTAGCACGGGCGCGGCCGGGGTTCGATCCTCAGCACCACGTAAACATAAATGCATTGCATTGTGTACAACTAAAGCAAATAAATAAATATTTTTTAAAAAAAAAAGAGAGGGAAAACAAATGGGTCTTGGGGAGACCACGTATTAGGCAACAGCCTAGAGCTTCAGGGATCCCAGAGCACTTGCTTCCATTCTGTATTTACCCCATTGAATTTTCACATTGGTTCTTGTAATCAATGACTAAAGAGTCTTTATCAAAATATCCAACTAGCATGGTGTGGTCTCTGGCCAAGCAGAGGGACCCCAGCTGCAAACCACTGAGAAGACCATCTTGGTCAACAGCAGAACAATAGCCTGATTGCGCCCGTCCTTCAGATGACGCTACAGAAGCCAAGGGAGATGTTTAGGTGCGTGCCCAGTCCCATGGTGAGTTGATGAAAGGACTGAGGAGGCCTGACACCAACTCTCAGCCTCTTTCCAGTGTCCCACACCACCTCTGCGGCCTCACCATTAGGGAGGTGAAGTGAGGGAACCAGAGAAGAGTTGCTGTTCCGATCCAGGCCACTTCTGGAGAAAGAAGCCAGCATGCTAGAGTGTGCAGAGAGGGCTGCTTCGCCTGTGCCACAAAAACCTGGAAAGCAGTGACTGCCAGACGGCAGGGATAGGGAGCAGCCAATGGGAAGGGGAGCTTGCAGCCAGCATGACAGATGCCAGAAGGGCTGCAGCTATTCTGGGATGCAGGCAGTGGCTGCTCCATCACCCTGGCCCCTCTAGATCCTGCTTCTCTGTGGTAGTGGGGAGACCTCCACCCTCTCTCCAGCTCCTTATTGATGTAGGGTCTGGGACCTGAGACTTCTGAGCCAAGCAGTCAGGCCAACGTCAGGCCATCCCATTAAAGAACAGAAAAGGATTGAATATCATGTCAAAACATGGCAAGTGCTTAGTCATTGTCCTTATTGGAACTCTACAGTCAATCCAACCATGCATAACCCATCTGGTCCAAATGCCCCACGTTACCAGATGAAGAAACTAAAGACCTGGGAGGGGATATGACTTGCCCCGGGGTCTTACAGCAAATTTGAAGGAGAGTTGGGTGCTGCCCGATTTCTCAGTTCAGGACCCCTACCCCTGGCTGCCCGGCACTGGGAGGTGTTGATTCTCATTCTTGGGGCCACCATCCTTCAACTTCATGGGGCCGGTTGAGCTCAGCCCTCCCTGGAGGGGTCAACTCTTGACCTTTATTCCACGTGCCCCCCATAAAGGCCACACGATAGCTGCAGGTGTGGTTTCCTGCTACAGCCACGCTAAAAACAGCACAGTGCCTCCTTGGGCAGCTGCTTTCTTCTGGATTCAGAACCTGGGGCAGCCCAAAGACCCCAGCCCTCCCCCCTCCCCCTGGTCCCTCTCAGCTCTCCAGGCCAAAAGTATCTCTCGGGCAAAAACATCTTAGCCCCAGAGTCCCTCCCTGAGAGAAAACCAAATAAAAGAATGGGCAAGAAATCGATTCCTTCCTTTCTGCTCCTAACAGGTCCCAACCTCCCTTCCACTGTCCCCAGCTTCTCAGCCTAGGAGGACAGCAGGGGCGGGGGGATTCGTGCAGCTCCGTCTTGCCCTCCATGCGCAGCTTTGTGGTTAGGAGCATATGTGCCACATACACCAGTCAGACTCTGCCAATGACCACGTATGGGACCCTACCTCACCTGCCTGTTTTCCCATCTGTAAAATGTGGGTTACGATGGGGCTTGGATGACATAAAGGAACTGGCTCCATGCCTAAGGTACAGTAAGTACCCGGTGGCTTTCAGTGGTGGGACAATGACAGTGCCCACACAATGTGGGGTGAAGGACAGCATCACTGGAGCCCCCGCTGTCGTCTGTTCCTCTCAGCCCCACTCAAGCTGCCAGGAGTCTTCCCTGATTGCATATTGATATCTCTCTCTCTCTCTCTCTCTCTCTCTCTCTGGGGATCTAACCCAGAAATGCTTCACCACTGAGCCACATCCCCAGCCCTTTTTTTTATTTTTTTTTTTTTATTTTTTTTTTTTTTTTTTTTTTTTGAGACAGGGTCTCACTAAGTTGCTGAGGCTTGCCTTGAACTCGCAGCCCTCCTGCCTCAGCTTCCTGAGTCGCGGGAGTGACAGGCGTGCACCGCCACGCCCAGCTTGTTACAGAAATTTTAGAAGATGGCACAGGTTAAACACTGAACACAAGGTAAATGTTTGATGAGTGACAGTCATAAGCTTTTCCACCAGCTACCTTTTTCTTTCAGCAAATTGCCCAACTCATCTGGACCTCGGTGGCTTTTTTATAAAATTGTGATTTGGAAACAAAGGGGAAAAAAAAATCATCCTCTGCAGGGCTGCCCTATGCCTAAGATAAAATAATCCACGTGCGGTACTTAACCTCATGCATGGCTCAAAAAGAAGCTCAATAAATATCAGCTATGCATTGACTTCCCAGGGGCAGGGAGCCAGAAAGTGACAGCTACAGCTCCAACCAGGAGCTTGTGGTTCCAATCCAGCAGTGCCTGGCAAGAGAGATAATGAGAGGAAAGGAACAAATCAGTAATGGTGGCCTCACAGCCACAGGCAGGAAAAAGTCACTCAGATGGGACAGCTTTTCTGTGCCTAATCTAGGAGACAGACAGTGCACTTTTATCTATGTGAACAGGTAAGAGAGAGCGAGAAAGGCCTGGGTCACAGAGGTAGGTATGACCTCATTTAGTTCCGGGGTATTTCCAGGCAAAGTTCCGATTGGCAAGACTTATTGAAAATCCTCCTATAAATAGGTCCCACTTCCCAACTGCCTCCGAAGGAAGCCTGCTGCTCTTCCCAATTCCTGCCTCTCACCTCCTCTTCCATAGTCCCTGAAGCTCTCCTTTGCTGAAAATCCCAGGGCAGGAGTTGGGCTCCCTCCCACCATCCTCTTCCCACAGTCCTGAGCATGCCGGGAAGAAGGCGCCTGCCCCAAGCTAACGATTGACAGGCGTGATTTAGAGCACATGGATGGGAAGCGGACCAGCTCAGTGGTCTGCCCGTGGAGTCAGGGACTGCTGGGCACCTCTGGACAGCATCAGAATCCTAAGTGGAAGCAGCTGGAAAGGGTGCAGCCTCACCAGACACCCACAAAGGAAGGAGCCAGACAGGAGGGGTGCTCTACAAGATCAATGCACTTATGACAGATACCACACCTCAGGGCCAAAGAGGAGCTTGGAGAAAATACACTCAGCAAATACCTGGCTTTCCTGGGGATGCCTTCTCCCATCACTTTTATTTATTGTTTTTTTTTTAATATTTTTTAGTTGTCAATGGACCTTTATTATTTTTATTTATTTATATGTGGTGCTGAGAATCAAACTCAGTGCCTCACACATGCTAAGCAGGTGCTCTACCACTGAGCCACAACCCCAGCCCTATTTATTGATTTTTTAATTGATAAATAAAGATTGTATAGACTCGTAGTGTGTGACATGATGTTTTGATACATGTACACTTTGTGAAGTGGTGAAATCAAGCTAGTTAACAAATCCATTATAAAGTAAACTAATTTTTCCTGGTAAAAACTCTTAAGATCTACTCTCTAAACAATTCCAAGTGTACATTGTTATTAACTATATTCACCATGCTGTACAACAGATCTCCAGAATCTATTCACCCTATCTAACTGAAACTTTGTACACTTTGGCCAACATCTTCCTGTCTACCACCCTGTCCATTCTCCTCTCTGCTCCTGTAAACTTGACTTTTCTGCATGACACGCATAACTGAGATTATGCAATATTTGTCTATGCTTGGCTTATTCAAATTAGCATAATGTCCTCCAATTCATCCATGTTGTTTCAAAGGATAGAATTTCCTTCTTTTTAAAGGTCGAGTAGAATTCGTAAGTGTCTATGTGTGTATGTGTGCACACGCGCGCGTGCGTGCGTGTGTGTGTGTGTGTGTGTGTTTGGGGGGTGGCGTTTTGTTTAGCCATTCTTCCATTAATGGACTCTTAGGTTGGTTCCATACCTTGGTTATTTTGAATAATGCTGCAGAGAACATGAGAATACAAGTAAGCCTTCAACAAACTGATTTTATTTCCCACAGGAGAGCCTTGCCTTTTCTTCCTATGTTATCCTGTATTCTCCCTTTAAAGCACTTTGTACCTCTGCAGTGACTTAAAATCTGTCTTCCTGCTTCCCTCCTCCCTGAGCAGAGACTTTATCTGCTTTGTTGCTGGCTGCATCTCCAAAGCTCAGCATGTTATCTGGTGCACAGTAGGGGCTTAATAAATATTTGATGACTAACTTATGAAAAAGTCTCTTTCTGACCGCCCCTTAGGTAGGATGCAAATGAGATGCATGGCCAGCTGCTCTCAGTCACCCTCTCAGAGGCTGCATGTGTACAGGTCAAGCAGTCAGCCTTCAATTTTAGCAAGTCCCAGTTCCACCTGTTATTAGCCATGAAATCTCAGGCAAATTATTTAACCTCTGCCCCACCCCCACCATACCCTGATTCATTTTTCTCCACAGTATTTATGATCTGTCAAATATTTGTGTGCTTACTTGTGTGTTTATTGTCTGTCTTCAAACAGAAGTGAGCACCACTTTGTTTTGTTCACTGCTAAACAGGAGGGGTAATAAAAATATTTAACAACCCAGCATCATGGACTCTGACCAATCAGAATGGATAATGGCCTTTTATTCCGGACATCATACATGTTCCTCAGATGGGCTTGGCCTATAGTAGGTTCTCATTAAGTGTGTGTTAAACACATGGATGAGCCAGGTATGGTGGCACATGCCTGTAATCCCAGCAACATGGGAGGCTGAGGCAGGAAGATCTTTAGTTCAAAGACAACCTCAACAACTTAGTGAAACCCTAGGTAACGTAGCAAGACCCTACCTCAAAATAAAAAATGAAAAGGGCTGGGAATGTGGCTCAGTGGTTAATCACCCCTAGGCTCAATCCCCAGTACCAAAGGAAAAAAAAAAAAAAAAAAAAAAGAATGAATTTGAATCACTCCCTGTTTACCCTCTTCCCTTTCTGTCCCATGGTGTTCTCTGGGCAGCTAAGGAAGTGTCTCTTTCCTATGGTCCCAAGTCTCTCCACACAGCAAAGACGGCTGTGCTCCAGAACCTCAAAGTGACAGCATCTGCTATTTCTACCTCCAACCATGCTAGAAGTGAGTGGTACTACCTAGTAATCACTTAGCAACTCAGATTTTGTGCCAATGGAGACAATTCTAATAACTACCTGGGGCTTGCAGGTCAACCGCCATGACTCTGAGAAAGATTTGACCAAGAGAGTACTGGGTGACAAAAGGAGGTCACCTCCACCTACCTTTCATTTCTCTCCATACCTCCCAACAGGGAAGGCAGCCAGGACTTGGAAGAGGACAGGAGACACCTGCTAATCACACTATATGTGAATGCATCTGATTTGGGTTTTTTTTTTAATTTATTTATTTTTTGGTACCAGGGATTGAACTCAGGGGCACTGGACCACTGAGCCACATCCCAGGCCCTTTTTTTGTGTTTTATTAGAGACAGGGTCTCACTGAGTTGCTAAGTGCCTTGCCATTGCCGAGGCTGGCTTTGAACTTGTGATCCTCCTACCTCAGCCTCCCAAGTGCTGGGATTACAGGCGTGCACCATCGCACCCAGCTAATGCATCTGGTCTTGAGACAGGCCATCCTGAGATTTTCATCCACGCTCTGCACGCTCTGCACACTCCCCTGCACACACACACAGTGTGAACACATTCACACATACCCATGTGCACTATGTCGCACTCAGGCATGCACACACACTTGCACACGCATGTGCACACACCCATGCATGCACACACACCTGTCTCTGAAGTGCGCGGGATGCGTGCAGGATGTCAATGGCCAATGCCAGAGGGGTGATGTGGAGGATCCTCAAGCAGCGGCAGGAAGAAAACATCAGAAAGCTCAAGAATGGGACAAGGGATCTGGGAACCAAAGAGCAGAAAGAGAGTGGGAACTGGCCACAAGAAGAAAGGACAGGCTGGGGTCACTGCCTGAAGGGTAAGAGCTGTTATTTGAGGGATAGCTCCACACCTGCCTGTACCAACTCCCTCCCAAAACAGTAATAATAATAATGATAAAAAGAAGAGTTGACCTGTGCCAGATGCTACACTAAATGCTTTGTGTGTGGGTTCATTAATTAATAACCCCATGTTAGGTATTTTTATCATTATCACTATTATTATTATTATTATTATTATTATTATTATTGCTCCAAAGACCGTGCTCATAACTAATGTGTTATGTAGCTTCCCGCCACATAATCCTGCCTCCCAGATTAAATCAAGACATTTCAGAGTCAGAAACAGACGGCATCCAATTCACTCTCATGTAATGACAATAATAGGAATGACCAGGTCATTGAGCTTTCATAAAGGACCAAGAACTGTGCCAGATATTGCCTCTTAAAAAACTCTAAGTGGCTCTTTGAGGAACTGGTAAAGATCATATCCATTTAATTTTTTTATTTGTTCTTTTTAGAGATACATGACAGTACAGTGTATCTTGATTTATCATACATACATGGAGTATAACTTCCCATTCTTGTGATTGTACATGATGTGGAGTTACGTTGGTCCTGTACTCATATATGAACATAGGAAAGTGATGTCCAGTTCATTCTACTGTCTTTTCTATTCCCATGTTCCCTTCCCTTCATTCCCCTTTGTCTAATCCAATGAATTTCTGTTCTTCCCTCTCCCACCTTTATTGTGAGTTAGCATCCACATATCAGAGAGAACATTTGGCCTTTGGTTTTGTGGGACTAGTTTATTCCACTTAGCATGATGGTCTCCAGATCCATCCATTTACCTGCAAATGCCATAATTGCATTCTTCTTTATGGTTGAGTAATATGCCAGTATGTATATATATATCACATTTATCGCATTTTCTTTATCCATTCATCTGCTGAAGGACACCTAGATTGGTCCCATAGCTTAGCTATTGTGAATTGAATTGCTATAAACATTGATATGGCTGCATCATTGTAGTATGCTGATTTTCAGTCCTTTGGGTATAAACCAAGGAGTGGGATAACTGGGTCAAATGGTGGTTCCTTTCCAGGTTTTCTGAGGAATCTCCATACTGCTTTCCAGAGTGGTTGCACCCACTTTGCAGTCCCACCAGCAATGTATGAGTGAATCTTTTTCCCCACATTCTCGTCAACATTTATTGTTACTTGTATTCTTGATGGTTGCCATTCTGACTGGAATCTCAATGTAGTTTTAATTTGCATTTCTCTAATTACTAGAGATGTTGAACATTTTTTCATGTGTTTGTTGACCATTTGTATTTCTTCTTCTGTGAAGTGCCTGTTCATTTCCTTTACCCATTTATTGATTGGTTTATTTGGGGGGGGGTTGTTTGTTTGTTTGGTGTTGAGTTTTTTGAGTTCTTTATATATCCTGGAGATTAAGGCCCATTTTAGAGATGAGCGACTTGAATGGTAAGGCTGTCATGAGCTTGAGGGCACACAGCCAGTGCCTGGGAGTGCATTGTTGCTCAGAGTTACTTTGTTAATGGGATTCTCAGGCTTTCCACAAAATCTCACTCACCGGGATGCCAGGGTGAATGATGTTATCCTTGGTATTTCTTTTATATTAATAAGATATTTGCTTAGCACCCTCTGTTGCTGAATGCTGGGCATTTATATTATCTCCACCTTTTTTGTCATCATAAATACCCATGCAATGAATATTTTTGAATGAACTAATCTCTAATTGCCGAGTCAGCTGGGCGCGGTGGCACACACCTGTAATCCCAGCACTTGGGAGGCTGAGGCAGGAGAATAGTGAGTTCAAAGCCAGCCTCAGCAATAACAAGGCACTTAGCAACTCAGTGAGACTGTCTCTAATACAAAAAAAGGGCTGGGGATGTGGCCCAGTGGTCGAGTGCCCTTGAGTTCAATCCCCAGTACCAAAAAAAAAAAAAAAAAAAAAAAAATTGCCAGGTCAAAGGGACCAGCAATTTCCTAAGTGGACCTGCGCCAATTCACAGCACTTCAAAATGTGTAGCTATATCTGATTCCACATAACCAGCTCAGGAAGTTTTACAGGTAGATTTTGTTACTAGCTTAACATATTATGCTTTCTATTTTCTTTTCTTAATATTTTTTAGTTGTAGATGGACACAACGCCTTCATTTTATTTTTATGTGGTGCTGAGGATCGAACCCGGTACCTTCCACGTGCGAGGTAAGTACTCTGCCACTGAAATACAACCTCAGCTCAATGCTTTCTATTTTCATGTGCTTTCTATAGTGCTTTCTATTTTCATGGATTCAACTGCCAGCAATGCTGTGTGCCTTTCCAGTTGGCATTTGTATTAGCTCTCCCTTGCATAAAAAATCACCACAAAAAAAAAAATGGCTTAAAACAGCACCTCTTTATTAGCTCATAGCTTTGCAGGTCAGAAGTCCTGGCCCAACATAGCTGGGTTTGATACCCAGAGTATCACAAGGCTGTAATCAAGCTGTTGGCCTGCTGCATGCTTATCCAAATCTTAGGCTTGGTCATCGTCCAAACATATCCAAATTGTTGGCGGAATTCAGATCCTTATCATTGTAGGAACAAGGTTCCCATTTTCTTACTAACTGTTGGCCAGAGATCATCAATCTTAGCAACTAGAGGCCACACTTGAAAAGGACTTGAGTCCTTCCCATGTGCCCCCTTCCACCCTCAGAACTAGCTAAGGAGGATATTCCTTGAGTCAAACACCCTTTCAGAAAACCCATGCCCTTTTAGAGGCTCACCTGATTATGTGAGGCCCACCTGGGTAGTTTCCCTTCCGACTAGCATGAAGGCAACTGAGGTGTAACCTAATCATGGGAGAGACGCCCCATCGTAGTCACAGATTCTACCCAGACTCAACCAGGAGGTGGTCATCTTGAGGACTATATTAGTTAGTTTTCTTTTTTTTTTTTTTTTTTTTTTTTTTTTTTTTGGTACCAGGGATTAAACTCAGGGGCACTCAACCACAGAGCCACATCCCCAGCCCTATTTTGTATTTTATTAGAGACAGGATCTCACTGAGTTGCTAAGTGCCTCACCATTGCTGAGGCTGGCTTTGAACTCGCAATCCTCCTGCCTCAACCTCCCAAGTGCTGGGATTACAGGAGTGCACCACCGCGCCCGGCACTATATTATAAGTTTTCTATTGTCACTGCCAACATAGCCACCAACTTAAATGCTTAAAACAATAAACTTACTATATCTCACAGTTCTGGAGGTCAGAAGGGCTACATTCCTTCTCAAGGCTCTAGAAGAAGCTGTTTCTGGGTTGTCCCAGTCCTAGAGGTTGCCCACATCACCTGTTCCCTGCCTCTGCCTCCAAATCCAGCAAGGTAATATCTTCAACCTCTGCTTCCATCTTTACCTCTCCTCTTTTGACCCTCTACCTCCCTCTTTCCCTTGAACCTACCTGGATTATCCAGATTAATCTTCCCACCTCAATATCCCTAATTTACTCACATTTACAAAGTCCCTTGGGCCATGTAAGGTAACATATTCATAGGTGTCAAGAATTAGAATGGGGACATCTTTGGGTCACATTATTCTATTTACTACTAGAGACTACAATGTTATATTCTCTGTATTTGCATCAAAGCAATTTATACAGTATATCAGTGTGTAAGGATTACGTTTGTGGCATTCCTCGATACATTTTGCATGCATTATTTCAAATCCATATGTATAAAATCCATTTTTGCATTGCCTTTCTTTCCTTTCTCTCTTAATTTATTATGTCTTGCCCAGTAAAACCTTGTTGTCTTTCAGTGTTGTGTTTGACAAGAGCCATCTTGTCCCTGATGACATTGTCCATTTCCCCAACACTGGAAAGACATCTTCTCTGCCCTGCTAGGATGAATGTGCTGCTCCGTCCTCTGCCTAGTGTGTGTTCTGTTATTGTTTGTTTCTTTCTTTGGACCGTTTGGAAATCTTTACAATGTGGAGAAATGAAATAGGGAGTTTAATAACGTGTCTTACTCCGAGATTACTTTCGATGGTGTTTTATTTCCTATTTTTTTTCAAGTTCTGTCTTCTGAGAGGGGGAATGACTTGGGGAAAGCACAGTGTATCCCATGGTGGTTTTTCAAAATCTAAGTATTGAGTAAGACCATTGAGTGATTTTCAGACTGTGATACAGTTTTTAATCTTTTTGTTAAGTAAATGGTCATTACTCTCAAGCATCTGCTGACAGAAGCAGCAGCAGCAGCACCTTGCTAACACCAGCTATACATCCTTGTCTGGTTTTCCCCAGTGGTTTTCACTACCAGTTCACCAGATTCTGCTAAATGCCTCGTTAAGTTACGATAATGTGGAAAGAGAATTATCTTTCCCATTCTTAAGCCTTCCCAGTAAGACATCAGCTTTCCATTTCTTCCTTTATGTTCACTCAACTAAGGCTTCATCATTTTCCCTGAATAAATTTCTTCTGTGGCAGATTAAATTCATTCTCGTGTCATCAAAGTATTCTGTCATTGTTACAACTAATTTTTCCATGCGTTCAGGAAAGCGTAATAATGAAAATGATATTTCAACTCATTTCATTTTCTACAACTCGTTGATCAATTTTATGTGTAGATTCCCAATGCGGTACACCCTTGAAATTTGCAGTTTCCTTAATTTGAAAGAGACCTTAAACGCTGGGCACAGTAGCGCACACCTATAATCCCAGTGGCTGGGGAGGCTGAGGCAGGAGGACCACGAGTTTGAGGCCAGCCTCAGCAACTTATCAAGACCCTATGCAACTTAGAGAGACCCTGTCTCAAAATAAAAAAATAAAAATGGCTGGGGATGTAGCTCAATGTTAAAGCATCTCTAGGTTCTATCGAAAGAAGGAAAGAAAGAGAAAGAAAAAAAGGAAGGAAGGAAGGAAGGATCCCTGAAAGTCCATGATATCTCATAATTCATCACTGCTGGGATTCAAAACTAAGCCAGTTCACTGGGATTCAAAACTAATTCTCTCTTTACCTTTCTCCTGCAATACTTCTGTGCAGAAAGTCACTTTGCAAAGGGAAGTGGCCAACCAGTCCAGTGTCTCAGTGTGGATTCATTGTTATTTATATATGTAATTATTCTCTTTGCTAAGTATTAAAAAATAATGACCTCTACAGTAGCCAACCAGTGCTAGAGTGAAGGCATTTTAGCAAAAGATAGTCTAAGCTTAGGTCAATATTTCCCAAAGCATGGACCACTAAAAACCATTCCCAATATCTGACAAATAGAAGCAAGAAGAGGAGGAGGAAGAAAATCAGGGGAGAGAAAAGGGAAAATGGAAGAAGAAGAGAAGAAAGAAAAACAAAGATCCAAAATGAGCTTAGGAAAAGCTGTGTTCTATATCATTCATTCCTGGTGCTCTCATTAACGTTTTGCCATGACCTTTCACACATTAAAGCCCCTGAGAAATCTTTCAAGGAGTAAATTTGCTTCGTTTTGTTTAATTCACTGTTTCTCAAACTTATTTGAGAACATACATCTTTCTCATAGCACATAGTATACCGTGAAACACCACTTTGAGATTCATAGAATCCTTCGATGGGTCATAGAATGGTTAAAAGTAGAAAGTCATTTAAAACATTTCTACCTCGTATCGTATTGTATCGTATAATCTCACTTTTACAGGGGATATTATATGCAATCATAATGTTCTTGAATTGGGGCTTCCTGTAGGTTTGGCAATTTATCTCACACAAGAATGCATTGAAATCATCTGCAAATGTGATATTTTCCTTTTCTCATTTCCCATTTTGGTACAATTTATTGGTTTTCCTTTATGCATAACTATTTCAGCAATTCTGTCCTCTGCTATTTATTTTACTTTTTCATTTAGCAAACCTGTCTGTAGTCCTCACTGTGTACTGTTCAGAGTGCTTTATTAACAACTGCTTATGCCTGAAATAACCCCATGAGTTAGGTACCATTATTACTATCCCATTGCACAGGTACGACAACAGAAGTTTCCAATGATAATGAGGTATTCTTGTCTAGATCCTATTCCTTAAGGAAACTATCGCTTATTTTCCTTCAGGCATATTATTGGTTTTAATTGTAAATATGAACTTCATATCATGTAAAGGAAAACAATCGCCATTCATTTTTATTTGTTTTAGTCAACATTAAATATTGAATTGTGCTGAACACTTTTCATAATTATCTTTCATAAAATTGCCTCCACTGAAACAACTGTTTTCTACCATTTTTTTTTTCAGTTAATAAAAAAAAAAGATGCTCACTTTGCTTTCCTGAGCCCAACGGTCCCCCACTACAGTTGGATTCATTGTTTCAATGTGTCCTTGTATTTTTCTGAGTTCTGATTAAGATTTTATTTCTAAATTCATTCCTTTCCTTTCTCTAAGTGGGGAGGGGAAGCAAAGGGCATTTTTCTCCATCAATTCAGTAGATAAATATTGATGAAGTGGCTACCAGGTTACTCTGTACTAGACACTGTAGAACATGAAAGATTTTCTAGAACCAAACAGGGAGAGGCATTACGATAGACAGGACAACATCAATGATCTTGAGAACTCTGTAAATGTCCAGAAACTGTGTAAATTCTTGCTAGTTTTCTATTACTCCATTTGGGCTACTCCACCCCAAAGACCTAACATAGTACTTAAATGAAAGAGGCCCCAGGTCAACGGACTGAAAACCAGAGCCAGTATCAGCACCATAATGGATTTGTCCACAGCCATCTTCTTAGCAGCTATAACCCCATCATCTGGCCAATCGCCCAACACACAGTGAGTGTTCACAAAATATTTATTTAAAAAAAAAAAAAAAGGAAATGAGCCCACTCTTTGATCAAACCAACTAACAAGGCCAGTTTTTAAAATACAGAATAGTGAAAGACTTGTTCAACAGATCAGAGGAAAAGAGGCCTTATGAAAATATCCCCCTCATATGAAGCCAATCTGGAGATGGGGGAGGGGAATGGGAAGCTCGGAGGGGGCAGGACAACAGAAGGAATCCCTGCGGCCTGAAGAAAGAAGAAAGGACCATAAGGTTGTTGTCAGCCTTCAGTCTCCTAGAGACATGTCCAGGTACCACCGCCTGAACCACACAGTTGGCCCTTTGCTTCCCAAGGACTCGGGGATCTCAAGACAAGGGGAGATTGGTCTACTCCCAACAAAGGTCATAGCCCATAAAGGGCTCATGGGGTCAGGATTTAAGGACAATCAAGGAAAAAATAATGGTTTCTCAAAAGCCTTCAGCCCATCACCTGGTCCTGGAGACCAAAATACATTCAGACCCAGAGAAACGGATGTCACATAGCGACTCGAGAGATAGCTCCAGTCAAGTGAACGAACACCGAGTGCCACATACATTTCTCTATTTTCTTCCCATTCTTATTCATGTCTTCAATTCAACCACTGTTTTGCTTTCCCCTACTCCATTCCAAGCTCAGTCCATTTTTCCCTTTGAGGTCTGATGCTTTTAAACTCTGTCTCGGATTCTGGATCCACCGGTGGCCCCTACTCCGACATCTCTCGTGGGGCCCTTTTGCCCTCTCTCCCTGTCTGCTCAGCTCCCCTGGCCCTGGCCCCAGGCTGCCTGCCCTCCTCTCCCTTTCTTCCCCTTGCCCTATCACTGGGATCCTGTGGGTGGCTGTGAATTCTGCCTGAGTACTTCGTTCTCTCCTCTCTCATCTTGGTGGGGTCTATAGCCAGTTCTCCTGTTGCTCAGAGATGTGGAGGCAGTTGCTAAGAGACAGTGAAACGTCATTACCTGGCCCTCGAGGAAAAAAAAGGGGGGAGCGAAAAAGGGAGAGAGGAGGGGGAGGGATGCAGGGAGGGGGAGAGAGGGAGGGAATGGGGAGGGAGGGGAAGACCTGTCTCTGGCGGAAGCCACAAACCCGGGCAGCCTCAGCACCAGCTGAGTTTCAGAAAGAAGCATTCAGATTCTGTGAACTTTCTTCTAAGCATCCTCTTTCAGATTCCCCTTTTGGGTCACAGAAGGGGCACAGGGACCACAGGACAGGAAGCCACAGAAGATGCTGGCCTGGGATCCAGGAGACATGGAAGAGGAGAGCCGGGGGAGGGGCAGAGCCGGGTAGGCAATCTGTTCTGGAGCAAGCGAGCGAGCAAGCGGGGATTCCAGGATGAGGGAGGGAGACCCGTGTCTGCTGCAGATTGATGGCTGTGTCCTTGGAACAGAGTGAGTAGGCTCCCGAAGGCCTGTGGGAGTGCAGCGGGAGACCTTGGGGCTCAGAAAAATGAGCCTTAATAAAGGGGCACCGGGGTGATTTCCCAGGGAGTGATATTGAGACTGGAAACAGTGGGAAGAGAGGGAGGCAGTGCGGGGAGGGGGGGGGGGGCAAGTGAGGACAGCAGGTGGGCAAGGAAGAAGCTGGGGCCCCCAAGGCATCAGGGTGGGCAGTGGGGCGAGGCCCTATCTGTCCTGCGTCCCCCTCCCTTGCCTGACCAAGTGTGGGTGTGGGCTCAAGCTGGGGGGCAGGGAGCGGGAGAGTAGAGCGTTTGTAGAAAAGGATGCTGGGATTAGGGGCGGACACTGGGGGGTGAAAGGTGTGGGGCAGTCTGGGGAGGGGGCTCCGCATGGGTGCATGTGTGGAGGGAAGTGGGAGAGAAAACTGGGGAGGTGTGAGCCTCGGCCAGTGCAAAATATGAGGGAGTCACGGAAGAATAGTGTGTGTGTGTGTGTGTGTGTGTGTGTGTGTGTGTGTGTGTCTGTGTGTGTGTGTCTGTGTGTGTGTATCTGTGTGTGTGAGGGGGTGGGTGGAGAAAGGTGCTAAAAGTGTTTGAAAGGGGTGTGCAAACAACCACAATGTGGATGCCTGTTTTCTCGGGGAGTTGTTCAAGGGTGGGGTGTTTGATGCTGACGGGGGCGGAGCTCTGAGCAGGAGAAAATGCCTCCAGCCCAGGACAGGCAGGAGGATGGCTGCAGGTCCGGTGGGGAAAGTTAGTGGGTGACAACAATGTGAGGCTGGGCTCCGAGCTCCCCACCATCCACATTTGCAAGAAAGTAAACCGAGAACTTTGTGGCTGGGGGAGGGGGGTCGAAGAAGAGAGAAGGGGATGGGTGAGGTAGGACGAGGACAAAGGTAAGGGGGACCGGCTTGGAGGGCACCGTGTTTCTCTGCCTGAGTGCTTTCCTTGTTGACAGAGTGGATTCTGCCTCCACCTGCTGAATGTAGAGCTAAACAGAGGCACCAGCTCGAAGAAGCAGCCAAAGCGCTCCTAGCTGACCCCTAGTCTGTACCTCAAGTACCCATGGCTCTTTCCAGCTCTGGTGACCTGGGCAATGGGTGTCACTGGGGGTCCTCCTCGCTATGGGGAACAAAGACCATCCTTGGGGATTCCAGCAGTCACTGAGGCTAAAGATTCAGACTTTCCGGAGGCCCATGGAAACCTGCTTCCTCCTGGGCTCCCTTCCCGAAACTCCTACCCCAGGACCTCCCTGAACTCAACCCTACTGGACCACAGAAGAAACGACCTCTGAGACATCAAATGGAGGCCCAGGTGCAGCTCTGACTTCCTAATCAGTCTCAAACCCAGACAGGGCTGAAGTTTCCTTAGAAGAAGTGCCAGGACCTTTAAAGGGCACCTTTCATCTCTCCCATCCCCTCCCTCCCACCTCTCAGACACAGCACCAAGAGGAAGCACCCCGCAGACATGGGTGAGAGGGGCACAAAAGATCTGCAGGGACCCTCCCAGTACCTGCTGACAGTGGCTCCAGCGCCATCCTGGTCTCCTTTCTTTCTCGAGTTTTGATCATCTTTTCAGACCCTGGGGGACCTTGGCTGGGTTTCTTGCCCCCCTAGGCTCCAAAGGGGACTTCCTGTGGCTCTTGGGAAGTCCTCTGGTGCTTAGAGGTCCCCAGGAAAGGTGTGGGCCATGCTGCCACGTGCTCAGACGCCCCATTCTCACGACCCAGGCCTCTGATGTAGCTGCCTTCCCGCGCGCTGACTGTGGGATCCACGGACACAGCCTGATGGGCTCTCTCCAGCACTGCTGTTGCCAGCTACCCAAGATGGGTGACACCTGGGCCCAGCTGCCTTGGCCTGGACCCACCCACCCGGCCGTGCTGCTGGTGTCCCTCCTTTTGGCAACTGGGGTGATGCGCTCAGATGCGGGATCCAGCTGCCCGGTCCTTTGCACGTGCCATAACCAGGTTGTGGACTGCAGCAGCCAGCGACTATTCTCTGTGCCCCCAGATCTGCCAATGGACACCCGCAACCTGAGCCTGGCCCACAACCGGATCTCGGCTGTGCCGCCTGGCTATCTCACATGCTACATGGAGCTCCGGGTGCTGGATCTGCGTAACAACTCTCTGATGGAGCTGCCCCCAGGCCTCTTCCTCCATGCCAAGCGCTTGGCACACCTGGATCTGAGCTACAACAACCTCAGCCACGTGCCGGCTGACATGTTCCGGGAGGCCCACGGGCTGGTGCACATCGACCTGAGCCACAACCCGTGGCTGCGCAGAGTGCACCCCCAGGCCTTCCAGGGCCTGGTGCAGCTCCGAGACCTGGACCTCAGCTACGGGGGCCTGGCCTTCCTCAGCCTTGAGGCTCTGGAGGGCCTGCCAGGGCTGGTGACCCTGCAGATCGGGGGCAACCCCTGGGTGTGCGGCTGCACCATGGAGCCCTTGCTGAAGTGGCTGCGGAACCGGATACAGCGCTGTACTGCTGGTAAGGGACTGGGCCGGACCGGGCCACCGTGGGGAGGGGAGACCTGGGGCTCCTGAGTTTCTTGTGTGTGCTCTGGCCCGTGCTTGCCTCTTGTGCACGTGCTCTTTCTGTCAATAAGTTTTTGTTGAATTCTTGGAGAGCATGCTAGGTGCTGGGGACCCATTCCTTCATGAAATAGAAGTCCCCTCGCCTCTGTGGCAGCTACGACCCAATGAGGCAGACAGCTAGTAAACAGGTGGGCATGACTGACTGCAGATGCTGTTTACGGGGCTTTCACCATGATTTAAGAACTCGGCCTGCAGCATCTCATCCAACCCCTTTTTATTATCCCCACTTTACAGGTGAAGAAACTGATTTAGAACAATGAAAAGGCTTGCCCAGAGTTGCTCATTTAGAAAGTGGTAGAGCCATAGATAAAACTCAGGTTTCCCTAACTTATAAGCTTGTTCTACTCTACTAGGCTGCCATACACACACACACACACACACACACACACACACACACATACACACATATACTTTTTAGTTGTAGATGAACACAATACCTTTATTTTATTTTTTATTTATTTTTATGTGGTGCTGAGGATTGAACCCAGTGCCCCGTACACGTGAGGCAAGCATTCTGCCACTGAGCCACAATCCCAGTCCCAGGCTGCTTTTTAAGTTAGGAGTGCTGGGAAAACTCTCAAAGATATGGCAGTGGCCAATGCTGTTAATTTAAATATTTACTATCTGTCATGCCCTATTCAAAATATGTTACATATTTTAGCTCCTCCTATCTTCCCCGAGCCCTCATGAGGCCCCCACTCCACAAGGAGGAAACCAAGGCAGAGAGAGATTCATTTGCTTGCTCAAAGTCACACAGTTCCTAAGTGTTGAAGTCAGGATTCTGACCCTGGAAGTCTAGCTGTCCTCTGGCAATATCCCAAGAGTCAGATTCTGGACTAACAGAGCTCAAGTTCTGAACTGGCCAAGCAAGGGTCTTCAGCAGAGGTTGGGCCTGGGTGCTGGGGAAGGAGCTAAGTTGTGGTAATTTAACCCATCAGTCCCAAGAGGAGATTGGATTGGAGCCTGGACAGAGCCCAGGCATGCAGGTTTGATGGGTCCTGGTCCCACCCAGTGGCATCCAAGCCTGGCCCAGAGGCAGGCAAAGTTCAGCAGTGGCCTCAGCCTCCAGCTCTCCCATGTGACAGCCCTGAGCCAGAACCCATCCAGCAGGATGACAAGAGTCACTGGGGCCCTATCCCAGGACCCTTCCCAGAGTCTGGGCTCTGCATGTTTGGAAAAAGTGATGCTGAGAGAGGTGGGAGGAAGAGGACTCCACAAGAGCCCAAGACCAAAATAGTGTGGGGGGGCTGCAGGTCACGATTCCAGTGTTTCCACAGAGCTGTGGGAGGAAGCTCTCCGAGACGGAAATAGCTGGGGCTGAGACGGGGCGCTGATGGGGGCAGGAGGGGCAGCTGCCTGGAGACATCTCCCCGCCAGCTCAACCTCTGCCAGCTTCACCTTCCTTCTCTCTCCTGCCCCTGAGGGAGCACAGACTCCATCGGGCTGGGAATGCCTCTTTTTCTGGGATCTCTGTTGCCCTACAGAAGTCCAAACTCCCAACAAGCAGGAGAGGGCTCCAAGATCTCCTCAGTGCAGCCCCCCACACACACACACAGTGGTACAGGTGAGGGACCTAAGCTCCACAAAGGGACAGTGACACAGACCCACAGTGAGAAAATGAACAGGCCAGGGCTTGAAACCCAAGCCTCCTGTTCCTCCGTACAGCATGCGACTCCCACCAGGTTTCTTCTTGGGAGCAAAATCTTGCCAGGGTAGGTAGAACTAGTGATGTCTCTCTCCCTTTAGGTCTTGTTCTATTACTTTCTCCATTTTTTATGGGATTTTCACTATGATCCATGGTTTTTCGGAAAAATTCAACCATAAGACGTAGGGGAGTTATTGGGATAGAATCTGACTTCAAGATTGGTCTTTTGACTTACTAAAGCGCTTGGTCAGCCCCTAGGCCCCTTGTCCTGCATCCTGTGTAGTTTACTGGTTGCCCTTGGCATCTTCTCCAGCTGGTCTTCCTCCCCCAGTTCTTCTTGTCTCATTAATACTATTCCACTCATGTACCCAATAGACTTTGGGTTCAGCATCTTCCAGTTTCCAGAAAAGAACTTCTTGCAGATCAACTCCAGACCCAATCCTGACCTGGACAAGGTCTGGAGTCCCGGGCAAACAGCCTACATGCGTGAGTCCGTCTGGGGCTTAGGGAAGTTACCTTCTCCGCCCAAACCTGACCTCCCATTTCTAAGGATAATGGTGCACATTCATTTGTCAGAAGGATCAATCTGAGTTCATCATTTTGTTCTCTTCCCTCAAAAACTGCAGGATGAATACAAAACATTTATACACCCTATAATTTAAACACCCTATAATTTTTAAAACTTTTTTCATATTGACTCTCTTAGAAAAATCTAGGTTGGATTATCCCCTTTCTTATAGAGGCAGGACATGAGAACAAGAAAGGGGGGGGGGGGCTTGGCCAAGGTAAGAACTCAATTAATATTTTTATCCCCTGAACAAAGGCATGACCGGCTGCTCTGAAGCCACTGCATGGCACAGCTGACCCTGCATGCCACTCTTACTTCCAAGGCAGAGTGAGATGAGACCATTGACAACCATCATGCATTTATAAAAGTGTCCCTGGAAGGAGGAGGCAGGACCTTCAACGCTGGAGAGAATAGCAATCCCACAGAAGGAGCAGCCCCTTCTGAGTGTAGAATATGACCCCCAGGACCGTTGAGAGACACCAATCTTCAATCACTTAAAAAGCTCCGACTTTCATAGAGCTTATTATGTACAAGGAATGTGTCATTTATCTATGCTAATTTACTGCATCCTCACTACCCCAGGAGGTAGATACCCTTAAAATCCTCTCCTGACCATTGAAACCAGGACACAGAGGGGTTAAGTAACTTAGCACGATCACACAACTGCTGAGAGGTGAGGAGGGGCTTTGAAGCCAAGCTGACATCTCCAGAGCAGGGACTCCTAACCACATACTCTGTGTATCTGGAAAAGCCACAGGGGTTAGTAGAAGGACCCAAGTCCTTATAATTGGACAGAGCCCTGCAATCATTTAATATAGATTCACTGAGCACTTCCTATGGATGGGACACTATTCTGAAGCTGAGGACACTATAGGAGGGGCGTATATTCAAGGAGGAGGGACAGACAATATGCAAGCCATCAGACAGTAAAAAATACCCTGAGAAAAAAACAAAGCCGAGAGGTATGACAGGGAGTCTAGGGAGTTGCTATTCATAAGGAACCCTAAGGCCG
This sequence comes from Tamias sibiricus, assembly GCA_025594165.1. NCBI lineage: Eukaryota > Metazoa > Chordata > Mammalia > Rodentia > Sciuridae > Tamias > Tamias sibiricus. The sequence goes on along the minus strand of CM046657.1, from coordinate 17,027,265 downwards.
CACCACTAAGGTGGTGTCAAGCAAAGTCCCAGAGGAAGGGAGGGACTGAGCTGTGTCAAAAGACCCAGGGGAAAACTCCCTTAAAGAGACAAATACAAACGTAAGGGGATGTGCTTGGGGTTGTGCAGCGGGAGCAGAGTGAATAAGAAGTGGATAAGAAATATAGAAGGTCTGTGCAAATCTGGGAAGCCAGGGGAAGGAAGGTTTAGGCAGAGAGTAACGTGAACAGGTTCAGGTTTGACAGGATCACTCAGCTAAGTGTGTTGAGACAGAGACCAGTGGGAGGCTACTGTAAGAGACCAGAGTATCCCACAAGAGCCCAGCTCTGCATCAATAGCACCTACAGCACTTTTGGCCGATTACTAAACTCTCCAAGCAGTGATTTTTCACATCAACACAAATAGGTCTAAAAATGTCTTGAGGATTGTTAAGGAGACCAAAGAAGATACGCAAATTGTTAGGCACGTGGAAGAAACGCGATGGCTTCCTTTGTCCTGGGAGGGGTGGGGGGCTATGCAATCCGTTCACCCTCCCCCAGGAGCCTCACCCACCCTGGGCTCTGTGTTGCAGATTCTCAGCTGGCTGAGTGTCGGGGCCCCCCTGAAGTGGAGGGGGCCCCCCTGTTCTCGCTCACCGAGGAGAGCTTCAAGGCTTGCCACCTGACTCTGACCCTGGACGATTACCTCTTCATCGCATTTGTGGGCTTCGTGGTCTCCATCGCTTCTGTGGCCACCAACTTCCTCCTGGGCATCACAGCCAACTGCTGCCACCGTTGGAGCAAGGCCAGCGAAGAGGAAGAGATTTGACGTAGGTGCCTGTCATCCCTCTATGCTGCCGACTGCCACTGCTGCTGACCACTGGACACCCTCTCCGGCTGCCCACTCTGGTTCCATTGTGCCCCGCCCACCTCAGCCGTGGTTCAGACCAGTTCGGGAAACTTTGTGTGAGCATCTCTGTCCACTTGGGGCCAGGCACTGTACTAGGAAGTGGGGATGTAAGATGACTCCAACTCAGTCCCTGCCCTTGAGGCACGCGCTTCTAGTAGAGGAGAGAAATTCAGAAACTATCCCTTTATGACAATACGTCGGTACTCTGTGCACATAGTTATGGAAGCCCAGAGGACAGGCCACTGAGTCGGGGAAGAATTGCAAGAGTGGAGTGATTTGTGAGATGGGTCATCCAAAAATATCCACTGTGTCAAGTAGACCTGAAGGGTGGACGTGAGCAAATAACAGAGGTCAAGTTGCGCGTGGAGTGCTGAGAGCAGTGAACTGTGGCGTTAGTGTGCACAGGGGTGTGGCACAGGACCAGACTTCCCCTCTGACACCCAATCTGGCTGCTCTCACTGCTGCTAGCCATCGCCTCTGGGGAGTCAGAATGCCTCCTGCCAGGCCCCTTGGCCTGCTCCTACCAGCAGCCACCGGGTGAGGCCCCTTCCCAGGGACTGCCCCCAGTATTATGCCACCAACTGTAGCCCACTAGTGAGGCCCAGGCAGCAGGCTGAGGATGGACACCCCCAGTGCCTGTCTTCTGCCTCTCATCAGCCTTGGTTTCAGCAGAGGAAGGCAGGATCCCCTGGAACTAGGCAGCAAGAATCCTGGCACCCTGAGACCCTAATCCTGTGACTGTTCTGGCCGTGGTGCTCACACCAAGGGATCTCACCAGGAGAGTTCACTGTGAGCTACAGACCCCTAGCATGACAGTCCCCAGGGCTGAAGGAGGACAAAGCCACCACGGTCTGTCATGAGCACGGGAGGGTTTGTATTTTCTTCTGAGCAACTCACCCACTGAAGCATTAGGGTAGGAGAGCTGGTAGTCACTGAGCACTCGCCAGTGTTAGGCACTGTGATGTGGCCTCTCCACAAAACAATTCCCTTTAGCGCACCCAATGGTCTTTTGAGGGGAACCTCGTTGTTCCCATTTTACCAATGAGGAAATGCAGGCTCAGAGAGGTTAAAGTCGTGTCCTACTCCATGATCAAAATAAAGTGTGTGCTCTTGTTGCTGCCCCACTCAAGTTGGGGAATATCACAATTCCCTCTAAAGCTACACAAATTCGAACTCAAGCTGTGCTGATGACATTGCTAAAAAGGGCCAGGCATTCCTTCCGGGTATTTTTGTGTCTGTTGATTCATTTATTTCAATTCTTAACAGCAACACTGCCTGGTGGGTGTTATTATTCCCATTCTTCAGATGAATCCATTGTCAATTGCTGAGTCATCACTTACCCAAGGTTAAGCCTGAGAAGGAAGATGATAAGCAACTCTATTCAGGGAAACTGGATCTAATCAGTCAGTCAAAAACCAAGTGACTGTGCAAAGCACAACTCACATCGTCATTGTCACCATCTCCATCCAATCACCACTTTCATCAGCTTCATCATGATCTCCCCGGGATAGTTCCGCATTGGATAGTTCAGGAAGTGCTTTTGCATCTTTCTCCTTGACTTTTCACAACCCTGTGCAGGAAGCAAACCAAACATCAATAATCCTATATTACAGATTGGAACATAGAAGCTCAAGATGGGTATGACCTGCCCAAGTGGCAAGATTGGACTCAACTCCAATATGGGGCTCTTTCCTGTGCTTTTCCAGGTACTCAGGAAAGAGAACACCTTGGAGGGCTGGGAGGTGGGGCCCTGAGGTTCAGCAGTCATGGACATGCTAGTAAATTAGTCAAATAAAGGGAAGAGAGTCCTGTGCACAAATCAAGATATGCTCACGGTGAAGCAAATTGCAGCCTTTTATATATACAGGTAGCACAGGTGACACTTGAACAGGAGATACCTGCTTTACAACGTACGAATAAAGCATTAGATCTGTCATGTAAAAAGTACAGTCTTTGGAAAGGAAGAAAACAAGCCGTACTCTCCACTCCTAATGAAACCCTGGTGTATTGTATATCGAGAGATACTAAGGGAGCAGAAAAAAACTATAGGTGGGAACCTTTGCAGAATAAGGAAAATTTAAAGCACAATCCAACATGTGGGCACAGCTGGCCAGGGTGACAATGAGCACAGGGGCTTTCTGCCTTGCCCCTAGTCCAGCAGGTTTTCATTATCCTGATCTCCTGGTAGCCCTGAAATGGATTAAGAAGAACATACCATCTTCCAAGAAGTTTCCTACCACTCATCTGTCCTGAGCTAGTCAATCAAAAGAGTTCACCTTGAACTTGAACGGTGTCCTCTGAGTCTCACCGATACCCATCTGGGGGAGTCCTGCCCCCTCTAACATCTGAAGCAGAACTGCATCCTGTTCTCTCCTTCCACTATGACCAAGGATGGTGGACTTCAGTTGTTCCCCAATCAAGAACAGCTGAAAGTATTTGGAAAAGAACTTTTAGAAGTAATGGTCATGACAAAATAGTTAAGCTTCTCATAGAGGAACACCGTAGTCATCTACAAATAATCTCCTGGGAACTATGGTTTGCTGAAAAATATAGTTAATATATTTTAAGATATGTGCTTTTTTTTCTCTTTTTTTTTTTTTTTTTTTTTTTTTTTTTTTTATAGAATTAATGGTGTCTTTTGCAAGACAACAAATGTCCCTTGAGATAAAATGTCCTTTCTAGTGGGACGATCTGATCTCCATTCATGGCAAAGCTTTCTGAGTGGCATACATGCTTCTCCAGCTGCTGGGAGGTCCCCAGTTAACTGAAGTGCAATGAGAAAAATAATCAAACTCCCTACTAGCAAGGAATTCGCCCACCACCATCATCATCTTCTTCCAGCTGTCAGAACTAAACATATAGAAATAAGCTACAGATCCTGGTTGGAATTATTCCCACATCCCGGATGACCACAGACATTATAGAGTCCCCACAAGGCTTCATGCAGTTTCTTCCACTAGGGCTGACATGTAGAAGATCTCTGTGTCTGTATGTCTATCTGTGCAATCTTAATATGTTGGTGATCTGCTGACTTGGGGATGATCCTTCTGGAATTTGGGTTTGATTCTCTGACACAGCTTGCTCACCCGTCTGGCTGCTACATTGTTCAGTATACAAAGATGGGAGTCCACCAGCTTTGGAGTGGGTCCGGCTGCTCCGAAAACATACTAAGAAAAAACTCTGTGGTAGAGGCATCCTTATAACCTGACTCCTCCATCCCTGCTTCCCTCTGTCTCTTCGGTCCCGCAGAGGCTTGTCCTTGTCACAGACCTACATGAAGGGTCACACTGAGCCTGAGGATATCAAAGCTTAACTAACCAACTAACTATGATGGTCAAGGTTTGGCCAAGAAAATTGTTCCTTTGAAAAGGTCCCATGCCCCTCTAACGCTGTCACCTCCAATTACCCTCAAACAAACTCTCATATCCTTTTCCATTCTTGCCAAAATTCCCGTGGAAGCTTGCGAAAATAGATCCCCAGAGATGCTATAGAGTTTCATGGCCTTTTTCAAGGAGCTAAGTGTATGGAATTTGAATGGACTGAGACAGGTATTTTTCCTCAACCATCAGACCAACAGCCCCCATGATCTCTGTAAGCATCTTTCCTGACATTCCAATGGTGAAGAGCGGGAGACACCCTTGTTCATTCCTTAAAAGGACATCTTCCCAAAGCTAGAGAAACTTGTCTGCTCTTCCCATCCCAGAAAGAGGTGAAAGGGAAGTAAAAGAGGCAAGTTGCAAGGTCCTTTTGTAAATCACCATCACATTTGCCACTGCACTGGTCAGAGAGCGGGATCCACAGAGCTCTCAGTTTTCCTAAGTGCTGATATCTGGCGGTGGGAGGGCTCGGGAGGGGACGGGTTCAAGGGAAGATACCAACCTTTGTATGGAGATGATTTTATAACCATGCACTTTTGTAACTGTGAAGAATTTTTCATAAATGTACATTAATAATAAAGAGTGTATAGTTTAACAAATTGTCTAAAGAGTTGTGAAGAGGAGGGAGAGGGAGGGAAGCAGAGAAAGCAAGGGAGACAGAAAGGAACTGGGTGGAACCAAAAGAATGAGTGCCAAAATATACACACAAAAGGTCTATGGGGAGGGAGTCGATGAGAATAATTAGGAGATGTGCCAACCACAAAGGGGCATGTGTGGGAGTAAAAGAAACATTACAGAAGCATATTTCTACCAGGCAAAAAAAAGAATATGCATGTGTCTATATGCACGTACCCTTGTGTGTAGGCATATTTTGGTATCTGAAATTACACAAAGAAGAGAGCATATGTTTTATACATGTTGGTGTTTGCAGTTTGGGTCATCTATAAAAACATGCCAAGGCAAGTGGGTGTGCCTGCCTAATTAGCACCACTGAGGACTGTGTGCCAGGAAAATGGACCATGCCAGCAGCCTGGGCAAAAGGACACCAACTCAGGTGTTCAGGTCAACCAGGCATCTATATGCATGGTGTAGGGGGTGGACAAACCCATCATTGGTGTGAATTAAGTCTCTATTCTCATAGACTAATAATGAATGGAAAGGATTCTAAATCTCCTAAGTCTTGCAAATGTTGCCCACACACCATCAGAAACAAGACAGTTTAGCCGTGTCCTTGGGAACAGGGACAGAAAAAAGGAGGCAAGTGTACTTCTGTAAGTACAGTGGCAGCCATGTTTACCCCAGCACTCTGGAAATGACTCTTGGCAGGAAGTCACTCCAAGCAGGGGGTGGCCATGAGCAGGAAGTGGTTCCTTCCTCCAAGAGGGATTTCAATGTCACTCTATTCCTCCCACTCCAATGGTAAAGCCACTAAAGGGAACACAGGTGCTAACTCAGAACACTCAGGTAAACAGAGAACATCCCCAACTATAATCAGCATTTTCTTTTTTTTTTTTTTTTTTTTTTTTTTTTTTTTTTGGTACCAGGGATTGAATTCAGGGGCACTCGACCACTGGGCCACATCCCCAGCCCTTTTTTGTATTTTATATAGAGAGACAGGGTGACAGGGTCTCACTGAGTTGCTAAGTGCCTCACCATTGCTGAGGCTGGCTTTGAACTGGAGATCCTCCTGCCTCAGCCTCCCAAGTGCTGGGATTACAGGCGTGCACCACCGCCCCTGGCTATAATCAGCATTTTTCTAGAGTAGGTTGGGAAGGAGGCAAAACCCTTCCCTTAAAACTAAATATTTAATAGAGACTATACTGGAAAAGTTCAAAATCAAAAACTAAGAATCCTGAATAAGAAGACATCTCACAGCCAACTATACCTTGCAAAGCTCATTCACTGTCTCTTCCAATGCCAAGCATATACCTAGCAACTGATGATGTTGATGATGATGATAATACTTATTGAGCACTTACTTTTCGCCAATTGCTGTGTTAAACATTATACATGGAGTCATGGAGTAATTCACTTAATTCTCAAAAAAAAAAACAAGGTAAGTGCTATGTTATAACCAGGTTACAGACAAAATAAATGAAGTGCAGACAGGTTAATATGCACATAAAGTCACATAGATAGTAAGTAGGATATCTGGGCTTGGACAGTCAGTAATACTGATTGACTGATTGACTTCAGGAGATAAGAACAATACAGGACATATTTTTTTAAAGTTCCAGTCTCAAGTAGAAGTAAATGTTTTGCCACAAAGTTCTTCAACAACTACAGTTCCCCTTCAGTATCCTTTGGGGTTAATTACAAAACTCCGCCTTGATGCCAGAATCTCTGGGTGCTCAAGTCCCTACGATAACATGGTATAGTATTTACACATAAAGCATACACATCCTTCTTTACTTATAACACTTAATGCAATATACACATTATCTAAAGATCTATAGTTTAGGGAATGACAAGGAAAAAGTGCATGTGCATTCAGTACAGGAGCAATTTATTTTTAATATTTCCAATTCACAGTTGTCTGCATCCATGAATGCAGAACCTTCAGATAAGGAAGATCAAGTGTACTTGGTGAAAGACAATTGAAGGGTAATAGGTAAAACCAATATATCCTGCATGTTTTGTTACATGTAGTTTTGACGACTCTTTTGGTCAAAATAGGCTAATTGTGTTAACAGATGATACAAAATCTCAACAGAATAAAGATGTGTTTACTAGATTATTTAACACACAATAAAGGCTTATTTCCTGCTCATATAACTCTCTACTCCACATGGTTATTCAGGGATCCAGGATCCTTCCATCTAGTGACTTCACCATTCCTGAATCCACAGAGTTGTCCCCTGAATTCTCTGCAGTGTGGACGATATTAAGGGAGATTTATAGGGATCAAAGCTGAAAGTACTGTACATCAATTCCAGACATATTTCATTGGCCACAACTCAGTCTCATGACTCCTTTCAACTTCAAATAATAGACTAGCATAGCACCTAGAAGGCAAAGAAAAGACTGATCAACCCCACCAGTTCCTAACAGTCGGCAGTCACCAAATGCTCTTTTCACTCTTCATCATTTTTCCTACACTGTCACCACCTCCAGGGTCAGAGCTCAAGACCATCAATTCAGTACTCTCCATTAGGTCTCCTGGCAAGCTAGTGATCTGAACTAAAAAAAAGCTATTTCCTCCTCCCACTCCCACTCCACCCACACCCAAAACAAGATGGTAACACAGGGACAAAGTAGCAACAGATTAATTTGGAAAGGCTGGAACCACATATAGTCCGTAGCAATTCTAAAATTGCTACAAGAGCATTTTAAAGGCCTTGGGTTACCCAGTTGGGACTACCCAGTTGGGTTACTCAGTTTTTACAGCCAGCCCAAAATTTGTTTTAGGACACAATAGTTAAAAGTTTTTTGAATCCCAGCTTCACAATTTCTTAGCAATTTATTTCTCTAAAAACCATAACAAATTTCTGTTCTATTTACTTTCACTAAGTTCCATATCTCAGAACACATACAAAAGTATTTTGCAAAAAAGTATCTGTAGGTCTACTTTGACTCTGATTTCTTTTCGACCCTCTAGACTTAACAGCAATCTTGCAATGATCTGAAACAACAGACGAGACCATGTTCATATTTTTGGCTCTCTCTGCTTGGCTAACTTGCCTTAACTGAACATTTTTTAGGGAACCTCTTTGTTCAAAGCCTTTTTAAATTTTATCTCTTATCATTTGGGTCTAGAAACAGTCTTTCAGATTTTTTTATATCAATTTTTTATTTTCTCTCTCTTCCCTTTCATTTCTACTTTTTTGGTGGGGTGTGGGTACTGGGAATTGAACTCAGGGGCACTTTGCCACTGAGTGATATCCCCAGTCATTCTTTATTTTGTTTTTTATTTTGAGATGAGTCTCCCTAAGTTGCTGAGGCTCACCCCAAACTTGTGATCCTCTTGCCTCGGCCTCCCAAGTTGCTGGGATTTCAGGTATATGCCACCATGACCAGCTCCTTCATTTCTACTTTTAAGCTGCTTTAAAACTAACTAAAGCATTGAGAAATCTGATTTGGATCCATTTGAGCTAACACCAAAAGTGTTTGAAAAAAACAAACAGCTGTGCAACATGTATGGCATCAAGGAAATGAATCCCCTTTATTGAAAATGGTCATTGGGGTAAGGAAACTAAGGAGGGAAAACTACCAAGCTGAAGAGTTAACCCAGGGCATTCAGATTCCAAGGGCAAGGATCTGCCATTGGAGGTATTGGTAAGTGGTTGGTGGTAAAAAGACTACCTGAAGAAAAAATATTTGGTTATATTGTTTTGCTGGCTATTACCCTCAACCCACTTGACATGGATGACAGAGATCATAGATTGAAAACACCACAGGGTTGCAAGGAGAAGAATACTGAAGCGTGTCCTCTCAGCCTTACACATGGAACTATTCAGGAGCGCACAGCATGAAATCCTACAAAATACATAATAGTGGAGCTGATTTTTACAAAACTGAGGATTCTATTTCTACAGCTGGTTCAGTATCCAAAAGAGGTCCCTGTATATGTAAATTAAAACCTAAAGCTATTTAAATGGTTGATGCAGGAAGATAATCTGACCGAGAGTTAGATTCTGGTATGTTACAGTTTGGATAGGAGGTGTCCATCCCTCCCCCATATTTCCTGTTAGTGCAGGAATTTTCAGAGTTGAAATGATTAGATTGTGAGAGCTGTAACTACTGAGTCATTGCTAGTTTGAATGGACTGACTAGGTGGCAACTAGAGGGAAGTGGGGCAGGGCAGGAGGAGGTAGGTCACTAAGGAAGATTGCATCTTCCCCCCGGCCCCTCTCTCCGCTCTCTCTCCTTCCTGACCCTGACTCTGCTTTCTTCCACCAGGGGCCCTTCCACCATGATATGCTGCTTCACTTTGAGCCAAGAGCAAAGCAGTCAACCTTCTATGGACTGAGACCTCTGAAACGTTGAGCTCCAAATAAACTTTTCTTCCTCTAAGTTGTTCTTGTGAGATATTTTGGTCACAGTGAAGCAAAAACTAGCTAACACACCATAGAAAGAAGCAGTTGATGCCTTCATTTATTCAGATATGCTGAACACATATCCCAAAGTGCTGGGTATCTGGTGGTGAGCAAGATAACATTTCTGCACTTTTTTTAATATTTATTTTTTTAGTTGTAGTTGGACACAATACCTTTATTCTATTTATTTATTTTAATGTGGTACTGAGGATCGAACGTAGGGCCTCACACATGCTAGGTGAGCGCTCTACCGCTGAGCCACAACCCCAGCCCTAATCCTGCACTGTTGAGCCAACTTTCTATGCAGGGATTGTAGGAGCCCTGTTTGGGGAGATGGCTTGAATTGCGGTTGACTATGAGCCGTGGAGATTTGGGCATTGTCGCCTTTCGTAGTCTCACGGGACTTGTCCCGGGATCTCGAGTGACTTGGCCAAAATTGCTGATCGGGTCAGCGCCATTTTGGTGGTGTGTGTGGCGTGTGTTAATCGTTGTTAAAACCAGAGAGAAAAGTTATCAAAATAAAAAGCTGTTTGTCTCCAGTTTGCCTCTAAACTTCTTCCCGCGACTCCGTTGCTCCAAGCGCTTCCGGCGGCAACAAGGGATAGGGATAAAATGGTAGGGAGTAGGGATATATCAGACAATAAACAAATAGACATTTAGAGATGCTGCAAAGAAAGAGGTTTGGGGATGAGATTAAAGGAATAGGTCCAGTTCAAGGGAATCTTTGTGGGATCTGTTCAGACATTACATTTTGTGTAAATGAAACAAGAAACCTATGTGTTTTCATTAGCCTTTCTGCTGCTGTGACCAAAAGACCAAACAAGAACAATGTTAGAAGAGGAAGTTTATTTGGCACTCATGGTTTCAGAGTTCTCAGATGTCCAACCCCATTGCTCTGGGCCCAAGAAGAGGCGGAACATCAAGACAGAGGGATATGATGGAGGAAAGCAGTTCAGACATGACATTCAGAAAGAGAGAGAGCAAGAGCTCTGCAGACTCAGGACAAAATATAAACCCCAAAGGCATACCAAATGACCCAAGTTCAGCCACACTATACCTGCCGACAGTCACCAGCTAATCCCTATAAGTAGGTTAATGCACTGAATAGGATAAGGCTCTCATAACCCAGTCATGTCACCTCTGAACTTTCTTGCATTGTCTCACATGTGAGCCATTGGGGGGACATCTCATATCTAACCCCATGGGAGGATTTTCAGCAAGGGAATGACATGATCTGATTGTATTTCTCAAAGACCATTCTGGATGTTTTAAGGAAAAATGTACAAAAGGTGGGAAAGAATGTAAATTTGGGTCCCAGGGAATAGACTTCTGCATGAGCTCTGGGGAAAGAGGTTTTGAAAGGGTACCAGTGTTGATGGGAATAAGGAGAACTTGAGGCTGTATTTTGAAGGCACCAGCAATGGGACCTGCTGAAACACTGGATATCAAGGGGGAAGAACAAGAAGTAATCAAAAATAACACCCCACTTTCCTCTTCTTTACTTCAGCTAAAACTATGCTCAGCCAGACCCACATAGCAAAAAAAAAAAAAAAAAAAAAAAAACTATGTTAATTCTGTGGAAAAAATAATGCCAACAGACAGTCAATAATTGGTAAATCAGAAAACCCTAATGAGTAAGTTGGAAGGCAGAGGGAGGAAGCAGATAAAAAACAAATTCATAATGTCAGGAAACAGGCCAAATCAGAGGACTCTCGGAGATGGGAGTACTAAAATCTGAACATACAGCCTCGGTTTAAAGAGCCTGCAGTACCATTCCTGATGTCCCAGTGGGTGTTAAACAGAGCAATGGAGCCCCAGGAACTGGAATCCAAGGCAAATTATCAGCAGCGTCTCCAGCAGAGAGAGCACATCCACAATGATGTGCTGCAGGCAGGTCATCAATCCAGAGCCGCGTGTCATGGAAGGAAGGTACAGTATCCCTCAGCGGTGGCCCAGGAAGCAAATCCAGGAAATAAATTATATTCCAGATGAGCCCAAATAGGTTTGAAGTAGGAATATTGTATAGAACCATATTAAAAAATGGGAATGAATGGCTTGTCCTCCTCTGAGCTGAGGAATGGCAGGTGATTATGACAAACTGGGGCTCTCAGAGTGATGCTAATACTGTGAATATACAAAACCACTGCGATGACTGTGCACTTACATTGCCCCGCACACTGCTCCAAGCTCTTTGCTTGCAATATCTCATGGATGTCTCACCACCACCCTGGAGGGCAGCTACCACTGAGAAGAACAGAATGTACTTAAGGGCATGCACTAGGAATCCACATGGCCTGGCTTCAAGTCCCAGCACTGCCACTTGCTAGCCATATGACCTTGGCCAGGTGAGTCATCTATGCGTCTGAGTTTTTCTGATTGTAAATTTGAGTGGATACAGGAAGTATTTCATAGGGCCTCTGAGAAGAGGAAGTGCGGTCCTGTGTGGACAGCACTTAGGACAATGCCTGGCACAGACTGATATTTGATTAGTGATAGTGATTATTATTCTTTCATAAAGAAAAAAAAACTAGAAGCAAAGAGATGTTTAAGTAAAGCCTAACATCACAGAGTTGAAATGTGACAAAGCCAGGGCTATAATCCACCTCTGTCCTCCAGATCCAGTGTGCTAAGCCACGGTCATTACCAGATAGCTCCCACTGATGAGCTGTCTCCAAACCTGGGACCAACTGAATCTTGCCTCTAGTATTCATGTCCTTGAGCAGTCCATGCTCACGCTGAATCTGGCTGCCCTGTGGCTCAATTTGATTAAACAAAGGTGGCAGAAGTGAAGCTAAGGCCAGTGCCAGACCTAGTCCTTAAGAGGGCCTCCCCTCTGTGCTCATGGGAGACTTGAGCCACTGTGGAGGAAGTCGGACCCACAAAGCATGTTGGAGAGTCCACATGGAGAGAAAAGAGACTCAGCCATTCAACTGTACCAGTTGAAACCAGCTTCCTAGCCATCCCCTTGGGCACCAGACATATTAGTGGACACAGCTTGAAGATTCCAGCCCTAGCCACCACCTAGCAAAATAACTGTCCAGCTAAGCTATAGTGGGGACAATTTACTTATTGCTTTAAGCCTCTATGTAAGGCTCTTTGTTCACCAGAAATACATGACTTAAACACTAGTCCATAAGGAAAAGATTTACTGGGGACAAAAATGTGTGAGCAGCATCAGGCTGAAATCCAGAGTGACCATCCTATTCCAGAAGCAAGCTGTATATAGGGTAGTCATCATGCTCTGGAGTACCGCCATGCAAGGTCAAGTGAAGCCATTACCACCCACTAACTAAATATGATGCTCAATATCTCAATACCATGGGGGATATTATCTATATCACGGTATTGTAGCAGTGATTTAATGATATAATCCTTACTAATGAGCTTAGAATAGCACCTAGCACATAATAAGAAATCAACAAAAAGGTAGCTACCATTTTTTATTATTAGGAATATTCTTATTTCTAAATGTAGTTAACTTGGCCAATGCAAGGAACAGATGAAATCCCTACATCCTGCTTCTGACTTTTCCAAGAATGATGCTGCTGGAATTTTGTATGATTTTTTTTTTTTTCCTTTTGCATTAGGAAATCCCAGTGCACGATATTGCAAAGGTTACTAAAAGAGTTTGACAAAGACAACAAAAATTAACGAAGAAGAGACAATCACAACATTTCTCATACTGGTCTTGGAAAACACTGGAGTCTCAAGCACTTTCTGCACAATAGCATTTGTCACAGAGAAATGTCTTATAGCAGGCATTTTTCCCCCACAGTGAAAGTCATTTTCCATGCAGGCACAGAAGTAGTATGTGACTTCTTGCATGCAAAGAAGTTTAAAATTCTGTGTCACCCTTCAATAGTAGAAGCAATTGAGCTCCCAGAAATAATGAACTCCCATAAATAACACAGCAACCAAGGGAAGCACAGATGCAAGGCCGAACCTGTGAATTACAGAGAGGGGAGCAGCTGTACCACAGTCACGGTTTTGATGACTCCATAAAGAAGTAAAGCTTCCCTTAGACATAAAGATAAAGGTTCCTTTAAGCAAATGATAAATCAATAATCAATCCCGTCAAGGAAGAAATAGACACTCTTAAGAGATCAGATCTCAAGCCGGGCGTGGTGGCACGCGCCTGTAATCCCAGCACTTGGGAGGCTGAGGCAGGAGCATTGCGAGTTGATAGCCAGCCTCAGCAATGGTGAGGCACTTAGCAACTCAGTGAGACCCTGTCTCCAATAAAATACAAAACAAAAGGGCTGGGGATGTGGCCCAGTGGTCGAGCACCCCTGAGTTCAATCCCTGGTACCAAAAAAAAAAAAAAAGAAAAAGAAAAAGAAAGAAAGAAAGAAAAAAAGAGAGAAAGAGAGATCAGATCTCAGGTCAGAAGAGCCATCTCAGGACAGAAGACAGTCCAGGCTGGACAGAACAGAGTCACAAGCCACCAAGATGGAAACTATCACCAGACCCTCAGTGAGGTGCAACTGGGCACCACCCTTCCAGCCTGTTGTATATCCTGTAATGCTTCATCAATGATGTGTACTCCGTTGGGAATCTATCATTATTTATTCCATCAGAGACCCTCCCCTTGGACCATTGTGATATGCAAATTTCCAAATTACATGAGACCCTACCGTTTTATCTGAGTCTTGGGATTCTGCTGCCCAGAATTGGCACAACCGGGGATGCAGCCCACTCTCTGAATTCCTTCTTCAAGAACTTATTTATTTCTGTCTGTAAGCGCTACGAGTTGCTCAAGTAGGCTGGTAATTAAAGAAGGCAGCTGCAGTGATGTGGAAAAAGCCCTAGGTCAGAATTCCAGAGATGTACCTGCTCAGCAAACACTTGCCGAGGCCCTGTTGTAAGGCAGGGAGATGTTTAGGTACATGAAGAATTACTAAAGACCAAAGAAACGGAGGTCTCAACTTCGAATTTTACCCAGAGTGCCTAGCACAGGATGGGGCATACAGCTGGTTTTCCACAAATGTCTGTTAAATCAATTAAACTTGCCACTAGCTCACAAATCAATTTCCCTCTCTGAGGTTCATATGCTACCTCTTTTTGTTGTTGTTGTTGTTTTGTTTTTAAGTGGATTAGTGGATTAGAACCATGCATCTCAAACTTTAACATGCATAACAATTCCCTGGGGATCTTGTTAAGGTTTGGGTCTGAATCAGTCAGCTGGGGAGGCCTGGAAGTTGCATTGCTAACAAACCACCGGCATCCACACTTTGAGAAGAAAGGAATCAAATGATCTTTCAGGGAGAGATCTGGGACACAACGGAGGGGTCTTCCCACTCTGTGTTTTTAAGTACAGATGATAGTTGAGACTCCAACTGTGGAAGGAAGCAGGAGATAGGGGAAGGGGGTTGGGAGGCTACCTGGCATGAATCCAGGAGGTTCTCTCTGGGACCAGCAGGAAAAGCCCATTCCTTTGTCACTATGCTCAAACAAAGCTTGTGGTGTCTGTAAAAAGAATCAGCAATAATTTTGCTGGCTCCGAAGACTCCGTCTCTTAATGATTCTTCCTGTTTTTCACAGCCCGATCCAAGAAAACGAGAAAACAGTCCTAGTGAAGGTCAGCTGAGGTCAGAGAGGTCCCTGGAGAGAGCTGCTTTCAGCCCACACTGGAGGACCGGAGGTCATTGGAAGACCCACTACCCATCCCGCCTAGTTCCAGCCAAATTCTATGAGTGGTCCAGCTCAATGCCAACATATTAGTACTCTGCACAAAGTTAATCCCATGCAATTCAACAAATATGTGTGACAATTGCCATGTGTGCCCATGTGCTAGACACCCTAGACAATGCCAGGGTAGAACATGTTGAGGGCCATCTAGTTGCTCTAGTCGTCTAATAGGGGACACATCAAGCTGTCACAGAGACAAGTTACCATGCAGAATCCAATCAAGGACATACGAAAGACATTCATGAGTACTGTACTGCAATTTAGAGAAAGAAGAGACAAAATTCTCTTAAAGGCCCAAGGAAAACTTCAGGAAGAAAGGAGACATCAGAAACTTGAAGATGGATATGGGCTCCTCTGGTGAAATGGAATTGGGGCCAATCCTAGAGAAGACACAGAGCAGAAGGAAGAGTGAGTGTTCAGAGTGGACTCGAGTGGGACTGTGGGGGAAGAGCTTGCAGGGGAGGGCTGAGATGACCAGGGAGGAACTCCATTCTTGGGGTCTTAGGCCTGCCTTTCCAAATTTTTAGCATCTGATAGAAGCCCTCTCTCTCTCTCTCTCTCTCTCTCTCTCTCTCTCTCTCTCTCTCTCTCTCACACACACACACACACACACACACACACATCCACACAGAAGCACTCACACATGTAGGCACACACACCTCCCTGACCATCTTTAAAATCATAACTTCAAAAATGGCACCAAGATCATCCTCAGCAATTCATTGAGATGACATTTTTCTGCTGAGTCTGTGACATACAAGGCCCTGGAAATAGAGCAGGAGATAAGATAAAACAAGCCCCTGAGAGCTGGTGTCTTAGTCCATTTTTGTGCAGCTGTTACCGAACACTGGATAATTTATAATGAACAAGATTTTCTTTCTCATGCTTCTGGAGTCTGGGAAGTCCAAGATCCAGGGTCTGACATCTGGTGAGGTCTTTCTTGCTGCATTATCTCATGGCAGAAGGTGGAAATGCAAGATACCCACACAAGAGGGCAAGCATCAAGCTTGATGATGGCATCCAGCCATTCGGGAGGACAGAGGCCCCCTGACCTAAGCACCTCTCAAAGACTCACCTCTCGACACTGTTGCATTGGAGACAAAATTTCCAACACGTGGCTGTGGAGGACACTTTCAAACTATCGCAGCTGGTCAAACAATACATAAAAGGAGCTGGGCGCGGTGGCACATGCCTATAATCCCAGCACTTGGGAGACTGAGGCAGGAGGATCGCGAGTTCAAAGCCAGCCTCAGCAATGGCGGGGCACTTAGCAACTCAGTGAGACCCTGTCTCTAAATAAAAATACAAAAAAGGGCTGGGGATGTGGCCCTGTGGTCGAGTGCCCCTGCGTTCAATCCCCGGTACAAAAAAAAAAAATAAAATTAAAAAATACATAAAAGAAGAGGCAGTGAAAAGAACGTAAGAATGGAGGCGTCTTGAATACAAACCCTAGCTGTGTGTTGTGGACTGAAGAGTCCCTGTCTCTGGGCCCCCATCTTCCCTCTTTGGTGGGGATCATTATACCTATTCCTCAGGGTTGTTGTGGAAATTAACCCCTAGGGAAAGAGCTTCAGACTGTGCTGGGCACACTGCAGGCATTCATTATTTATTTGTTCTTTATTTAGCCATAAAAGAGAGGGGACTGGAATATCTAATCTCCATGGTCCCTTTCAGCTCCAATATTCAGCTCCAGCAGTTCTAAGACTCTGCGGCACCTGTAACTGTGCCCAACCACCAGAGTCCTGGCACATCCCAGCGAGTGAGGCTCCATCCCTCCCTGGGCAAGAAATTTCCCCCGGGGTGGCCTGAGACAAGGCCAGTGGGCTCAGGCTTCCATTAATCAGCAGCCACTTTGCTAGATGTGGCGCCGGCAGACCAAGCCGTGTTCTGGCTGCTTGGCTTCCTCTATCAGCTTCTGCACCACTCCATCAAGCCGTTGCCATGACAGTGAACCCCAAGAGGCACCAAGGAGTGGCCAGAGCTGAAGAGGAAAGTTCTGTCCATCTCAATCAATCTGACTCAGTCTTGGTTGATTTCAGGGTCCTGGAGTGAGAGATAACTACAATTTCAATTTATGGAGAGCTTTTGTCACTGCTAGATGATATGTTAAGTGCTTTTTCATCAATTAGCTCACTCATCAATTATCTCATTTCACATTTCACGATGACGCTGTGACATCAGGAGCCTCATTCCTACCTAACAAAAGAAGAAACTGAGGTTCAGAGAGGGAAGCACCAATGTCAGACAGACAGGAAATGGTAAAGCAGGAAGCAGTTCCTCCCGACCCCAGCCCCTGTCACCAGGGTTGTGTGATATCAAAGACTCTGTGCTTTCCCACCTGCCAGTCTTCCCAGTCACCTGAGCTTTCAAAACTGGTGTCCATTCCCCCCTTGCCTGAATATTCCTGAGGGCTCCAGGGGCCAGCTCCAGGCAGCTGAGTCTCCAAGGGATTCCTCAAGCACAAAACCATGTCACCCTGACAATGGGCTGCCAAAAAAAAAAAAAAAAAAAAAAAAAACTGGAATTTCCTAACGCAATCCCAATTTTAAATATTCTGCCTGTTTTTCTGGAAAAAAAGATAATTCCAGTCTGTTGGCCTCCAAACTAACACATCTCCCAAGTGCTCTCTTAACATCTGCAGGCAGAACAATATTTGATAACATCTGCCAAACCCTGTCGCAACAGTTGTTTCTAAAAAACACAGGGAAGTGATTGGAAGGTCCTGGCTTTGGCTACAGGGCTCTGCCCACCTAGAAAAGGGATATCCAGGGTGCCAAAAGGAAATCAACCCGTTCCGTAAACTCAGCTGCCGGAGAACTCACCAAAAGAACAACTCAGCATTTCTCCATGGCCACCCGCCCCTCCCACGTTGGCTGCTGATCTATTGAGCCCAAACACTGGGAACCCATGATGTGGGAAAATTCAGCTGGCTTAAGTGGCCTCAGACATCTGGATTCCTTAACCCCAGGCAGTCATCCCAGAAAGGAGCCAGCCAGCCCAAGGATGCTGGGAAAGCATCTGGAAGGACCTCGGCCAAGTTATCTCCCTCCTGAACAAACACATGTCCCGCTATCTAGGGGTCAACAGAGCCGTGTTTATATATGCTTAGACCATTGGACTGATTAATTAATTAACTCTCTGGGTGGCCTTTGGCCACTAAAGCCTTCGCCTCTTGGGGCCTCTCTTTCCTTATCTATAGACTGTTATAATTAGGCTAGATGGTTTCTAGGTTACTCCTTTCCGACTCTATGATTCTAGGATCCCACTGTAAAAGAACAGGATGAACACAGGATCTGGCTCTGATACCAGCCCTGCTCTGCCAACATGGGAAAGTCCCTCCTTATTTCTGAGCCTCAGTTTCCTTCCTATAGTAGTCAGATGAGGGAGTGAAAAGTCTAGATGGCCTCTAAGACCTCCACAGCTCTGTCATCTCAGAAACCAGGAGACATCTTTGGCATGCCCTCCCCCTCAGCACCTGCACACACTCTATAACCAAATCCTCTCCCTTTAAAAGCTGGGCCCAGCCGTGTGCGGTGGTGCACACCTGTAATCCCAGCAGCTGGGGAGCCTGAGGCAGGAGGGTCACGAGTTCAAAGCCAGCCTCAGCAAAAGTGAGGCACTAAGCAACTCAGCGAGACCCTGACTCTGAATAAAATACAAACTAAGGCTGGGGATGGGGCTCGGTGGTTGAGTGCCCCTGAGTTCAATCCCCAGTACAAAAAAAAAAAAGAAAAAGAAAGAAAAAAAAAAAAAGCTGGGCCCACCTCAGCATCTGCATTGCCACACATTGGTGGAAATCACCTTGATCTCCCACCTGGACCCTGACAGCAGCCTTCTAACTGGTCCAGCAACTACCTCCTCCCCATCCACTCTCCTGGAGACACCCAGGGTGATGTTTCTTTTTAGAACATAGATTACGGTCTGGGTTTCCATTGGTTTCCATGGCTTTGGGGGTGAAGAACAAAACCCTTAGTGTCATCTGCAAGACTCAGGGCTAACCCAGACCAACCCCTCCACATCATGTCACATCACCCTCCTTTCTGTCTGCATACTTCTTGGACTTCTTTCACCTCTTCAACAGACAAGGGTCCCCAGCCCCAGCATCTTCATTTATGCTATCCCCCTGTGTCTGCAATGCTGATCTGCTCCCTCTCTATCCCACGCCCTTCTTTAATTTGTGGATTTCCTCCCTTCCTGTAGGTCTCACCTCCAGCATCCCTGCTTAGGAATCCCCTGGGAATCTGCCAGGCTAGCAGATTCCCTGGCCAGAATCTCCCATAACAGGGTTGCCTCTCCTGCAGAGCATTCCCGTCCATTTCTCAGTGTGCATGCTGTCTTGCAAGGATTTGTTTTCTCTTACTCCTACTCACCCTGTAGTCTACACTCCACAAATATTCCCAAGATGGGCAGATGGAGTTGGATGTTCTGCCCTTAGAAAACCCCTGAGGGAAGGATGGCATCTCTTCCAACAAACTCTGGCAGACACCAAGGCTAAGATAGCTCTGATCTAAGCCTTTGAGGCTCCAGAGGAGACATCCTGCTGATTGCTGGAAAATTCTGCCCAAGGCTGTGCTCGAAGTTCATTCCAGCAGAGGATGCCTAGGAGACCTCAGCAGCTGGCTGCCATCCCAGCCTGTGGGCAGCACAGAGGAACCTCTCCAGGGCGTCAGACTGGGAGGGGGCCCAGGTTTATGCTGTGGAAAGGCAAGATGACTAGGTAGATTCATCCTTGGAGGTGTCCAG
Source organism: Tamias sibiricus (assembly GCA_025594165.1). Taxonomy (NCBI): domain Eukaryota; kingdom Metazoa; phylum Chordata; class Mammalia; order Rodentia; family Sciuridae; genus Tamias; species Tamias sibiricus. The sequence continues at coordinate 17,007,534 of CM046657.1, read as the reverse complement.
AATACCTTTTTCCCACCTTCCACCCGCTCACTTGCACTGCCCATTCGAATGCAAAGGGATCCTCCTCCTCCGGGAAGCCTTCTGCACCTCCCTGGCTGCACCAAGAGCCTGTGTGTGCCTCTACACCCACGGGACACCCCTTTGGCACTGCACATGTCCACACCTCTGTCCCCCAACAGGCTGCAAATTGCCCAATGGAAGCCAACTAGTCTTTTTCATCTTTCATGACCAGTACCAAATGCCTAGAAAGCAACTCTCACTTGGGAAAAAGGGAAGCACTGTCATTTATAGATGAGAAAACAAGTCTCAAAGAGGAAGAATCACATGACCCTGAAGGTCTCAGGCATGTCATTCACTGGCAGACCCAGGAATGTGACCCTGGTCTCTTCCTTCAAATGGACATCTTTCTGAAGGAGCCCTAATTAGGAAGGGCTGTTGCAGCTAGCTGGAAGCCATAAGTTCCACCTGATATGTATGTGACGCACCTGTAGGCACCCGAAAAGCTGAAGGTATATAACCGGGTGAAAGCGGTCCGAGTTAGGAGAACGGAGAATTCATTCAGTCAGTCATGCAGTAGCTCGGTCGGTCAGAAGAAGAGTTCGGGTCGGAGAAAAGAATCAGAGCGGCCAGAACGTAGGCAGAGCGGTTACAGAAGAGAAACCAGATAGAAGAAGTAATGGCTGGTCAGAGTTAGGCCGAGGCTCCCGAGGAAGACAGAAGACAGAAGAAAGAAGCAAGAAGCTCTAAAAAATAATCTTTCTCTAAGCTCTATCTTTCTTTCTCTCTAAGCTAAGAAGACAAGAAGAAAAAGACAAGACAAGAAGACAAGAAGAAGCTAAGCTCTATCTTTCTTTCTCTCTAAGCTAAAGTAGAAGTAAAAGTAGTAAAAGCTTTACTCTGCCTCCGAGTTTTTCTCCCGTGGCGCCGTGGCTGGCCATGACAGGCAGCTTACATCTTTCCCCACTGTTTCCCTGCCTTCAGGGAGGTGGTCCCTATTTATGACTCTATGGACCAGGACCTCCAAGGACCCTCTGGGGATGGCTAATCACCCCCTTTTTAAGGAGGGTCTCCAAAGGGATATTCCTCAACTTTTCCAGGGGAGAGCAGCTATTGCCTCCAATGTCCCCTACCCACCAGCTGGGGAGGCTGATTCTTTTTGGTACTAGGACTGATAAGAAACTCAACGTCTGTTGCAGCAGGAAGAGAGACCAATGTGGCAATCCCTCCCTTGTCTACACCAAATATCTCTCTTCCAGGATACTGAGAGTCACGGCTCCTCCGTACATACCCTAAACACAATATGTGCTTTTTAAGAATCAACCAGCATTTATCAAACATGCTTTTGCTGGGCGCGGTGGCGCACACCTATAATCCCAGTGGCTTGGGAGGTTGAGGCAGAAGAATCACGAGTTCAAAGCCAGCCTCAGCAACAGCGAGGCACTTAGCAACTCAGTGAGACCCTGTCTCTAAATAAAATACAAAATAGGGCTGGGGGTGTGGCTCAGTGGTTGAGTGCCCTTGAGTTCAATCCCTGGTACCAAAAAAAAAAAAAAAAAAAGAGGGCTGGGGGTGTGGCTCAGTGGTTGAGTGCCCTTGAGTTCAATCCCTGGTACCAAAAAAAAAAAAAAAAAAGAAAATGCTTATTTCGTCATACAACTCCAGACCATAAGCTTCTTGCAGTCAGGGAAATATCTTAAGTTTGAATTATAAAATATGTTATCTGAAAGGGCCTTTTGTTTCACCTGGTTCCAGTTTCTCTACTTTCATCTGGGAAGTGGGGTCTAGAGGGTCACCAGGTGAGTGGCCAGCAGAGCCAGCATCCAAGCCCTGCTTTCCTGTATCCCATGCAAATCTTTGTGCCCCGTTTTAGTGGCCTCTGGCCCTAAAAGAAGGCTCCTCAGAAGCCTCTGGGCTCGAGAGCAGAGCAGATCCGGTGTGGGCTTCTTCCCTGATGGGAGGAGGCCTGTCAAGATTCAAACCACAAATCAGATCCTTTTCCTGCTTAAAAGGCTTCACGCTGCCCTGCAGATGAAGTTCGTCGTTCTGCCTGTGGTCTTTAAGCCCCTGCCCCCAGCTTTGTCTCCCTCCACAGACTCCCAGAGCTCAGAGCCTGTCCTGCTCAGCACCTCCGGTTCCTCTCTCTCGCCTTCCTCGCTGAGGAATGTCCCTGAGCCCTTGCCTAACTCCCGCTCCTCCTTCAGGTGAATGTCCACCGTCCTCTCCCTGAATCTTCCCTGGCGATCTCCCGCTCCCCACATAACCTCCCAAGCTCCCTGGACTTCTGGACTTTGATTCAGCTCTCTGAGTTTCCTCAGCAGCTCTCTAGTCACTCAACTGTCAAGTCCCCTGGGGCCAGCATGGACTTTCTCCATCGTTATTGTATTTCCACAGCCAAGCTCTGTCATCAGCACTCAAAGAATTGTCAATAAATATTGTGGGGGGTTTGATTAGCAGGTAGGGTCCACTCCTCTTGCCCTGACCCTTGACTCAGTGGAACCACCAAGGCTGCTAAGCACCAGCCCAGAAGGCAGCCAGAGCTAGGGTAGGGTGGGGTTGGCAGGAGCAGCTCCTGGAGAGGGCTCTAACAATCTGTCCCAGGGAGCTGGTATTGCAGGCTCCATATCAGTGCAGGGTGCATGTGGAGGGGAAGTCCTCATCTCCCTCTGATCCCGGCTGCTGCTTCCTGAGCCTCCTTGAAGCTAAGGGCTGGTGGGCAGGCAGCAGGGCTGCCACACGCTCCAACCCCCAGCACATATCCTGTCACTACCTCTCCTGACAGGATGTTATTGCAGAGTCCAGGGCTGTTATTGTCAGGAGATGGGCTTTCCTGAGCTCATTAAAGGGCCTCTGTCCTTTCTCCAAGACCAACCCCCTTTTTCCTCTGTCCCCAATCAACATAAAGAGAAAAGGGACCCTGGGGCAACTCCAGGTGGAAAAAGACAGTTACCCCTTCCACCCTCTGCTTCTCTCCTTGGCTGGCTGTTCACTGTGATCACAGATGCAATGCCTTTGTGCATCTGGGCATTGATGGCCACTGACTAATTCAGCCCTCACAACAGTCTTATTTGGCAGCAAAGCAATCTGAGGCTCAGAGAGGTTGAAAGACAAGCCCAAAGTCACACAGCAAGAAGAAAGCAGAACAAGGATGCAAACACAGGTCTGCTTGACACCAGTAATTTCTTCTCATGCACCATTCCCTTGCGGCTTCCCTAGCCCGTGAGCCAGTTTTCATCCTGTTTAAGTGGAGAACTGCAGTGAACCAAGGGGAAAAGGCCTTCCCAAGAGTCAGCCTTTCCCTAGAGGGAATCTAGAGGTCACAGGATCTTCCCTATTCCTGGGAAAGAACTAGAACTAAGATGGACTAGTGAGATAACTCCCATCTTATGTTTGCTCAGGCCTTAACCAAATCCAAGCACTTCCACCCCAGACGAGAGAGCCAGTCAGCTCCTCATCATTTATGGGACTAGGCAGAAGGATGAGGTTAGTCAAAAACTGGAAATAACAAGTAGGAATGCTCTTGAGAGATGTCGTGTTAGACACAGCAGAAATCCAAAGGGCGTTCCTGGTATATTGACCTTCCAGGGGCCTTATTTTCTCATGCAAGGAAATTGGGGATCACAACCCACACCATGCAGGGTATATTGTACAAATACAGTGATTCCATTTGCATAAAAGTGCCTTATATAATGAAACATACAAAAAAATCTTTCCAATTTCTGGATGTTTTGTTTTGTTTTGTTTTGTTTTGTTTTGTTTTGTTTCTGTTCAGTTAACAGCCTAGGGTGACAGCTTTGGGGCCTGAATCTTGGTTCACTCATCAGTTTGGCTAGTTACTTAGTTATGCAGCCACGGGTGACTGACTATTCTCACAACTCTCAGCTTCTGTTTCTTGGTGGGGAAAAAAAAAAAAGAGAGATATACCTGGCCTCATAGGTTTGCTGAAAAGACCAAACACATTGATACCTGAAGCACTTAGCTCAGGGCCTGGGATTCTGCTCTCAGTAAATGGCAGCTGCTACAAGTGTTGCAAAGTATCCTGATTATGTTTCCAGTTACTGTTCTATTGTTCGCTGAAGTTGTGTCTGTAGTCCTGCAGCACAGCAGACAGGACAGAGCTGACGAGGCTGCCTGGGTCGACCTGGTCAACAGAAAGAGCCCTCCTGACTCCCCACGCTCAGTGGCTAGAGCCACGCACACCCCCAAGGAGCAGAACAGACACCTCCCTACCTCAGAATAAAACAGAGAAAGAGACAGAAGCTTCTCTAGGGATAAAGATGTGATGGAAAAGCAGGCCTGCCTGCAGTAGCATCCAAAGTCTATTAAACACTTATCGGCCATCTGCAGCACCATGCAGGGCCCCTTAACAACATTAGTCAATCCAACACTATCAGGTCTCCAGGCGGAAGGTACTGTTATGATTCCCACTGTGCAAAGGAGATCAACTGTGAGAGGCTTAGTGACTAGCCCAAGTTCATATGCTTAACGGTATGACTTGAACCTCAAAATAAATCCAGAACCTACTTTCTTAAACATCAGGCTAGGTCTGAAGATCAATGCCAGCACTTACTGCCTGAACAGCTGGGGCCAAGGGCTTTACCTTTCTTGAGTTTCCCTTTCTCTTGCTTATGACATAAGGATAGAGAAATGTTGGGGACATTTAGGCCTGTGACCACAGACCCAGCACAATGCCTGACAAGTGCCTGGTTCCTCCTGTCTGTATTTCCCCCAAAACCTTCTTACCATAAGGATTATTTGGCATGCATAAAAACAGATTCCTGAGACCTGCCTCAGACCTGCTGAACTAGAATCTTTAGGAAAATATTCCTAGGAATCTCTTTCTTTTAGAAGTCCCATGTGATTCTTATTTTTATAATGAGATAAGTTTGGAACTTGACGGGCCAGTGCTGGTTGCACATTAGAATCACTTGGGTGAACTTTTGAACTATCCTAATGCCAGATTCCCACCACCACACCCATCAATTTAGGGTCTTGGGGTGAGCCCAGCTGGCATCAGGACTTGTCATAAGTACCCAGGTAACTCCACTGTGCAGCCAAGGTGGAGACCACTGCTCAGAAGCACCCTCGAAAACAATATTCTAGCAGATGCCGTGGTGCACACCTGTAATCCCAGCAGCTTGGGAGGCTGAGGCAGGAGGATCGCAAGTTCAAAGCTAGCCTCAGCAATTTAGAGAGGCCCTCAGCAATTTTGCAAGACCCTGTCTCAAAATAAAATAATATAAAGGACTGGGAATGTGTGTCAGGGGTTAAGTGCCCCTGGTTTCGAAAATAAATAAATAAGTAATGAACAGTCTGCAGTGATGGAAATGTCCTATATTGGAACTGTCCAGTACAGGAGGGACTAGCCACATGTAGTGAGTGAGCACTTAAAATGTGCCCTGTGCTGCTGAAGTATTAACATTTTAATGTTATTTCATGTTGAATAATATACATTTGAATTTGCATAGCCACACATGGCTAGGGGCTACCATAGGGACCTGGGAGTGGATACTGCCCCTCTGGATAACAGGCGGGAACTGAAGAAGGAAAACGAGAGAGGCCCTCTTCGCTTCATAAAAGGGGTTGTGGGGGGGAGCTCTCTGAGACACTGCTTAGGAAATCAAAATGTTTTCATGAGCTCCAAGACAATTGGTCCTGGCATTCTGCTCCATTTGGTCAACGTCCCACCTGGCCCCTTTCTTGGCTCAACTGAAGAAGGAAAACACGTATCTCCAGGCTTCCATGGGGAGCCTTGAAGTTGCAGGAAAGGCCAGGGGGGGCAGGCTGAGGAGGCGAGCTTCTATTTTAAAGATGATTTCCTCTTTGGAATAAGCTCCATCCTCCAACGGTGCAGACAGGGCAAAGGTTGTGACTGACATTGTGTTGCTGGACATTAAACAGCCTCTGAGGTCACCTGGCAGCTGGTGGGCATGTCCTGACAGAAGGCTCTTAATCAGACTCACCCCTGCCCTGGAGGGAACCTGGAGGCCCTGGGGGGAGGGGCCCGGGAGGCCAGCTGGTGAGGCGGCCTGCTGCTCTCCCCTCCCCCACTGGGTACTCCCTGCTCCACCCCGTCTCCCCACCTCTTGCCCCGAGGTGATGGATGTCTGTGAGTTAAATGGACAGACAGGGGGTGCAGAGAGCAGACCACCCGGATAACAACACAGGAAGCTCTATCGGGTTTCACCTCCCTGGTGTGAGCTCACCCCTGGAGATTTCCAGCCAAATGTTTTCTTACAGCCACCACACCTATTGGTTTTCTCTCCCTTGGGGGGTACCCAGTGGGGCTTTCAAGGGGTCATCTGACCTAGCTCCTGTAGAGTGATGAGAGCTCAGACCTTGATCCAGGGCCATGGGGGTGAGACGGAGCTGTACAGGGAGACCTGAGCAAGGAAAACCTCTGGGCCTTGTCACTTCACCCTTAAAAATGGGGGTAGTAACCAGAGGGTAATTAATGATGGAAGTTGCTGGCAGGCAGCAGGTTCCCAAGACTGAGCCTCCCTCACCTCATTCCCTAGCAGTTTACAATCTGACCTTGGTTATATATACACAATGGAATATCACTCAGCAATAAGAGAGAATAAAATCATGGCATTCGCAGGTAAATGGATGAAGTTGGAGAATATAATGTTAAGTGAAGTTAACCAATTCCAAAAAGCCAAATGCCAAATGTTTTCTCTGATATAAGGAGGACAATTCACAGTGGGGTTGGGATGGGGAGCATAGGAGGATTAGAGGAACACTAGAATGGCCAATGGGGAGGGAAGGGAAGGGAGGGAGCAAAAGGGTGAAGAAGAAAAAAAAAAAAGATGGTAGAATGAGAGGGATATCATTACCCCAAGTGCATGTGAAAAGTCACAAACGGTGTGAATATACTTTGTATACAACCTGAGATATGTAAAAATGTGCTCTATAAGTATAATATGAAATGTGATACATTCTGCTGTCATTTCTAACAACTTAGAATAAAAAAAAAAAAAATTGAAAAAAAAAATCTGACCTTGGTCTTTCTCCCTAAATTTCTCCTAATAATTGCAGTGCCCTAGGCTGTAATCTCTGATCCCTGTGGATTTTTTACTCCAAAAATCCCTCCAATGCCCTAACAATCCCCAAGTCCCAGAGGGCCACACACTGTGAGACCGGATTCCCCATGGAGACTCACTCAGGTGACAATCCTGTGTATCTGCTTTAGAGACCAAGCACTTGTACCTAGGGTGGGTCAGAGTGAAGGCCATAAAATCAACAAGACATGATCCCTCACTCAAAGAACTCCTAACAGTGACAATAACTCACATTAGTATGATCTGGATTTCCAGGCTGTAATTAAGTACAGACACAGGTGTTCAGAGAAGCCAGATATTGTTCTGATTATGAGCTCTCATAATCTTCAAAACAACCTGATGAAGAGACCAAAGACTTATGGAGATTAATGTTATTCTTATCCCCATTTTTCAGGTGAGGAAACCGAGGTTCAGAAGGTGGAAATGTCTTGCTCAAGGTCACAAATCATAGCTGCAGAGCCAAGCCTCGGCACCAGATTGGTGTTGTTTTTTTGTTTTTTTACTTCAAATGACACTTTGCTTGCAAAACACTCGTACTAGGATCTGAATTACTGATGAGTATTATTGTTTATCCAAACTCCATGCCCTTTCCAACAGGAGGGAAGAGCCTGCATTTTACAAACAGGCTGTGATTAAGTACAGACGCAGGTGTTCAGAGAAGCCAGATATTAATATGCACTTGCAAGCCAAGGAACTGCATTCGTCCTTTGAAGATCTTGGTGATGAATATAGGCTGGGAAAACTTCAGAGTCTGGAGACAATCACTGAAAAGGGGTAGGACTTGTGTGAGGAGAGGAGAATCAGGTTTTCCAGGCTGGGGGCTCAGTCAGTGCAGAGTCTGTGGGTACCAGAGTTAGGATGGACAAGTGACCGATTTAGATAGCTCAGCTACTGGGCCACTGGAGATGCCGAAATAAATAAAATTGGGTTGCTGCCCTAGAGGAACTTTCAGTAACAAGAATGATGCTGTTCTGTAGGACTGTCAGGGAGAAAATCTAGGAAAATGGACAGCTTTGGTGTAACCAGATACTGGAAGAGCATTGAATGGTGGTCCTGGGAATCTGGGTTCTACCCTGCAGGCAATGGGTCAGGGAGAGGTCTCTTCCCCCAGCCCTTTTGTCTTTGAATCATGCTCAGGCCCAGGACCACAGCATCAGCATCCCCCTTCAGCCTTTTTCTCCAGGCCTATTATTCTAGAATCAATTCAGAGAGCCACAGACAAGGCCAATAAGTCTCACCCTTGGTGACGCCCCTGCTTTCCCTTCCTCAAGCCTTTGTTCCTCCTCTTTGTCTGAAGATGAAGCCTCTCCCTGCACCAGGACCCCTCTGCTCGCCCCGCCTTCAAGTGGTCTTTATGGTTTCCATGGAGACCACAGAGGCCTAGCAGTCAGGGGTCTCACAAAAACACTGTGCCACCATTTAGGACTGAGAAGACGGTGTGAAAGTGAGAAAATAACCTGTAAATGCCCTGCTTGTCATGCCCTGGATCTGGTTTGTGGGGACGGAGGGAGTGAGCTTTCTGATTTCTACTTCAAAGGGGCCTTGCTGGGTTAAGTCCACACCCAGCCTGGCAGCCCTAAAGGAACACACACACACATACACACACAAAAAAATATATGTAGTCACACACACTCAAACAGACCCATTCACACACTTATATAGTGCATGTGCTCACGTGCATACACAGGCACACTCACACACAAAACACATGCACACAGATACATATTTATGCACACATGTACACACATTCACACTCACAGTCACATACACACAGTCACCAGCCCCACCTTCCCCACAACAGCTGAGCTAGTCCTCTAAGAAAACAAAGCTCCTATAACATGGCCCTGCACCTTGAACATCCCCTGCCCGTTCCCGTGATATAATCACTGGTGGTGCCCTTATGACACTGCTGTGTCCTCATCCCCAGCATGTTGTCCCTCGAGCCCCCTGGCCTTCAGACTCACAGACTGAAAACTTGCTTCTGGCCTTTTTAAACAGTTGGCAACAGGAAAGTGAGAGAGGCTGCAGAGGGGAAGCCCATGCCCTCTAAGCTCTTCTATGAGACACAGCAGAAGCCATCAATCCTGCTCAAATGGACAAAGGACAGTGGGAATGAGATCATTGAGACCTGGAGAGGAACATTTCCTTTCCCCACTTTGATGAGTCCCAGCTTGGAGACCCAAACCCTTAGGAGTATATTCAGTATGGAGAAGGGTCGGTCCTCCAAGTGCCATTTCAAAAATTGTACAGACCGGGCTCGGTGGTGCACACCTGTAATCCCAGCAGTTGAGAGGCTGAGGCAGGAGGATCGCGAGTCCAAAGCCAGCCTCAGCAATGGCGAGGCACTTAGCAACTCAATGAGACCCTGTCTCTAATAAAATACAAAAAAAAAGGGCTGGGGATGTGGCCCAGTGGTCCCAGTGGTCGAGTGCCCTGAGTTCAATCCCCAGTACCAAAAAAAAAAAAAAAAAAAAAAAAAAATGCACGGATGCTGAACAAGCCCAGGTAGCACAGTGAATAGGGCGTAGCCTTGGCCTTGGGAAGGGCAATGGCAGCCCAGATGGCCCCCTGCAGCCAGGATGGGGAGTCTGGAATTCTGCTGGGCAACTCCACTGATTCTGTTTAATATTTTTAGTAAATGAGGTAATTTGGGGATTCACTGTCATTCAGCACAGGCTGCTTAGACCAAATATTCCTGAGCACAAAGAAGTCCTTGGTGGGGAACCCCAGGGGCTCATTAGCCCAAGCCCCTAGATCCAGTGCCTTGTGTTGGAGGCACCCAAAGTCCTCATGAGCTCACTATTTACCTCTGGATTGCACTAATTCTCTACCCTTCAGGAAAGACAAATAAGAGGCCCCTCCTCTGCCCGGGTCTCACCCAGCATGCGTAGTGGGATGTAAATCTGGTCCTCCCTCTATTTAAGTCATTCATCCAACACCTAAAAGGGAACTTGGTCTTGGGATCCAACTGGTGTGGGCTCCTAACCTGATTCTTTCCATTATTATGGTAATGTCCTGGGAAAGTTCGTTTCACTCTAAATTTAATCTGTAAAATGAACATAATCATATAGTACCCTCTCCCAGAGACAGCTGCAATGATTATGAGATGGTGGGGACCACAATGCTGTCACAAGAAGATTCACTCCCCCTAACTCTGCTTAGTATGTGGGATAGAGGTGAAACAATATGAACCACGATCTCTCTTGCCGTACTGTTGATCTAAAGGCAACGGCAGAGCTTATATGGGCATCTTAATGCCTCATCTCTTTAAACCAGTCCCTCCGTACTTATGAAAATTAGTTTTGAATCAATCAATCCTGAGGGCTTAATGCGTAATCTCAGCACCAATACCCAAACAGAACTGTAAAATGAAAAAAAATATTTTTTTTTCATTATCATGTTAAAATAATGTGCAGAACAATTTGACCCCTACATACCAATCTTGCAGACAAGTTAACAAAATGCCGTCACCAGCGGTAATATTGTGCTGGAGAAATCCTCAGGCCCTGGGTCCCATCCACCCACATACAAACCACAACCTTCCTTTGCTGGCTATCGTTTAATGTTGGGAAGTTTATTTCCTCCTTCTGAGCCTCAGTTTTCTCATCTATAAAATGGAGCAGATCACCATAGCACCCACACCTCCCAGGTTTAAATGACGTAAAGTCCATGGATTACTCTGGCTCAGCAAGTCTAGCTGACAAAGAGCTCAACCAACTTTAACTGCTGCTACTGTTGTTATTACTAATAGCAGTCTTATCTGTGTTTGGAATAATCAGATCACAAAATGCCACCGTCGGACCCGTGTAGGATGTTGAAAAGAGCAATTGAGCCTGGAAAACTCACCTGCCTTTTCTGGATCTTTGTAACATAAGGAAAAATGGGGAGGGGCTGGGGTTGTAGCTCAGTGGAAGAGCACTTGCCTAGCATGTGTGAGGCACTGGGTTCCATTCTCAGCACCATGAACAAATAAATAAAATAAACGTCCATCAACAACTAAAAAATATTTTTAAAAAAGAACAAAAAGAAAAGAAAAATGGGGAGATGAGATGCAAAGATTCTTCATTACTCAATGACTCCAAGACATAGACAAGAACTGAGGGTCACAGGCAAGCAAAAGAGGAAGCCCCAACAATGAAAACCACCAAGAAGCTGGCAGAGGTTCATGGTGCCCGTGGGGTCCTCCCACTCCACTCATCTCAGTTCCTAAATGTCCTTTTTTTTTTTTTTTCTGGAACTCTCCAATTGCTCTTCCCTGTGTCTCCCCTTCCTCCCTCCCACCTTCCTCCTCCCAGGGAAGCAGAAGTTCCTGAGGGCCAGAGAGAAGGTCAGAGGTCTCACCGGCCTGGCCAGGAGCCACCAGAACAGCTTCCTGCCAGGAATCTTCTGTGAGCTGCCGCCCACCACAGGGAAACCCAAATAAAGTCACCTTTCTACTTGAAAGCCTTTTCCCCTTTAAGGGAAGGTTGTGTTCAGAGCCCAGAATGTATTTGTGGCTTGATGAAGATTTCTCCTAACCTTTTACGGACACAGTCAGCCTCAAAGAGGCTCACATGGCCAGTCTGCTGTTCTCCTGGGCAGACCTGGGGCTGGATCACTGAACTTTACTTTTGATAAGCCCCGCCCCCTTTTCTTTTCTCTTTTCATATGTTTTGTTGGTCCATTATAGTTGTACATAATGATGGGATTTCTTATTACACATTCGTACATGCACACAATATAAAACTAGCTGGGCCCGTGGCGCACACCTGTAATCCCAGCACTTGGGAGACTGAGGCAGGAGGATCGCAAGTTCAAAGCCAGCCTCGGCAATGGTGAGGCACTTAGCAACTCAGTGAGACCCTGTCTCTGAGTGAAATACAAAAAAAGGGCTGGGGATGTGGCCCAGTGGTCGAGTGCCTCTGAGTTCAATCGACTGATCTCCCTTAGATTTCCATGAGATTCACACACACACACACACACACACACACACCCCTTTTCTTTTCCTTTTTCCTCTCTAGTTTCCACACATGACAGAAAACATAGTACCCTTGGCCTTCTAATTGTGGCTTACTTCTGATTTAGGCTTACATAATGATCCTTAGTTTCATCGATTTTTCGGCAAATGACATAATGTCACTTTCCTTTATGGCTGAATAAAACTCCACTCTGTGTATCTACCACGTTTTCTGTTCATTCATCCATGGATGGACACCTAGGTTGGTTCCATAGTTTGGCTATCGTGAATTGTGCCACTATAAACATGGGGATGCATGTGTCACGGTAGTAAGATGGCTTTAATTCTTCAGGGTAAATACCAAGAATGATCTAGCTGGGTCAAATGGTGGTTCCATGCCTCGTCTTTTAAGGAACCTCTGTGACCAATTTCCATAGTGATTGTACTAATTTGCAGACCTACCAGTATAAATGCGTTCCTTTTCTCCACGTCCCCTCTAGCATTTATTATTGTTTGTATTCTTGATGATGGCCATTCTGACTAGTGTGAGATGAAATCTCAGTTTGGATTTGCATTTCCCTAATTACTACTGATATTGAACACTTTTTTATATATATTTGTTGGCCATTTGTATTTCTTCTTTTTTTTTTAAATATTTATTTATTTACTTTAGTTGTACACAATGCAATGCATTTATGTTTACGTGGTGCTGAGGATCGAACTCGGGCCGCGCACGTGCAAGGCGAGCGCTCTGCCGCTGAGCCACAACCCCAGCCCCAAGTATTTCTTCTTTTGAGAGTGTCTGTTTAATTCATTTGCCCATGTATTGGCTTATTTGATTTTTTGGCGTTAAGTTTTTTAGTTATTTTATATTCTAGATATTAATCTTGTCGAAAGAGTAGCTAGCAAAGATTTTCTCCTGTTCTGTGGGTTCTCTCTTCACATTCCTGATTGTTTCCTTTTGATAAGGCCTTTTTTGTCCTTTTTCCCTTCTTCAATCCCTGTCGTGGCCAAGCACCCTTACAATCCAACTCCATCTGTCTTTTCAAAGGTAAGGCTCAGAATAATTATTCAAAATGACTATCTAATATGGCTTAATAAAAGGGAGATACTAAGGAATGAAAATGGCTAAATTATGTTGTGTGCATGTATAAATATGTACCAATGAATCCCACTAATATGTGTAATTATTATTCACCGATACATTTTTAAATAATAATATGGCTTAATACATTTCCACCCTCAGCAAAGAAAATTTTAAAGAGGACACCTGATAATCATCTGAGTGCCCAGAATTTTAGAGACATCTCATTTTATTCTCACAATAGCTGGTCAATAGGTATAATCATCACCCCTACAGTGGAGGCCCAGAAGCATTCTGTAACTTAGCCAAGGCCCCAGCCACAGTGAGGATGGGCTGACATTTCAACTGAGGCCTCTACAAATGAAAAGCTGCACGCGTCTCACCACACCACAGCGCAACAGGCGGAACCACAGAGGAGCTTCTGGCCCTGCTGGGTGATTGAAGGGGTCAGCAGGGAGAGGCCAGAGTTCAAGGAATCTCTATCACACCTTATACGGCAGCTCCCACAATTTCCTTCTCCTGGGACCCATTCTGGGTCTAGGCATGATTGAGGGGGTAGGCAGAACTCCCTCACCCTCGCATACTTTGTATGGTAAAAGTTAACCACACTTCAGCACCCACTCAGAAAAGAGAAGAACTTCCCATAGATCTGGAATTTTTTGAGATATGAGAGGGAGATTCCTGCGATCCCATGGATGGATAGACAAGTAGAACAACAGCTAGATAATGGACGGATGGATACAGTATGGATATGGGTCTAGAACGAGATATGTAGGGGCATATAGATAGATTTCACATTACCAGTTTCACGTTAGGCGGAAATAATCTAGTGGGACTCAGGAGTGTGACGTGGTGGAACCAGCACAGATGTCACAGTCAGGCAAACCTGACCTGGAATACCAGTATCACCAGCTACTGGCTATATGACCCTAGGGGACTCTGAGCGATTTGCCTAACATTTTCTGAGTTTCTATTTCCTCTTCTGCAAAATGAAGTTTATACCGTCTCTATTTGCAGACTCATTCAAAGGATTTGCAATTGTTTAGGAAACACCTAACTGTACATTAAAAGTGGTAGATTTTCCCAGGAAGCTGAGGCAGGAGGATTGAAAGTTCAAAGCCAGTCTCAGAAACTTAGCAAGGCCCTAAGTAAATTAGTGAGACTCTGTCTCAAAAGAAAATGTAAAAAGGATAGGCTCCCCTGAGTTTAATCCCCCATAATAAACAAATAAATAAATAGTGGTAGATTTTCTTTTTTTTTTAAGATACATGAATTTTACTGAAAATTTTAAATTAATAAAGTTGATTCAATACAATTTTCTTTAAATTTTTCAAATTTACTTATTTTAAATAGGTATATATGACAGCAGAATGCATTTTGATTCATTGTACACAATTGCAGCACAACTTTTCATCTCTCTGTATACAATGTAGCATCCTACCATATGAGCAGTCATACATATATCTAGGGTAATAATGTCCATCACATTCCACCATCTTTCCTACCCCTTGCACCCTCCCTACCCTCCCTCCCCTTTGCCCAGTCAAAGTTCCTCCATTTTTCCCATAACCCTGCCCCCCAATTATGGATCAGCATCCACTTATCAGAGAGAACATTCAGCCTTTGGATTTGGGGTGATTGGCCTACTTCATTTAGTATGATACTCTCCACCTCCGTGCATTTACTGGCAAATGCCATCATTTTATTCTCTTTTAATGCTGAGTAATGTTCCTTTGTGTATATATACCACAGTTTCTTTATCCATTCATGTATTGAAGGGCATTTAGATTGCTTCCACAGTTTAGCTATTGTGAATTGAGCTGTTATAAACATTGATGTGGCTGCATTACTATAGTATGCTGATTTTAAGTCCTTTGGGTGTAGACCAAAGAGTGGAATGGCTGGCTTAAATGGTGGTTCCATTCCAAGTGTTCTAAGGAATCTCCATACTGATTTACTGATTGTTTGCACCAATTTGCGGTCCCACCAGCAATGTATGCCTTTTTCCCCACATCCTCTCCAACGCTTATTGTTGTTTGTATTCTTGATAACTGCCATTCTTACTGGAGTGAGATGAAATCTTAAGAGTAGTTTTGATTTGCATTTCTCTAATTACTAGAGATGTTGAACATTTTTTCATATATTTGTTGATCAAATGTATATCTTCTGAGAAGTGTCTGTTCGGCTGCTTAGCTCATTTGTTTTTCATATTTATTTTTTATTCTAAGTTGTTAGAAATGACAGCAGAATTACATTTCATATTATACTTATAGAGCACATTTTTACATATCTCTGTATACAAAGTATATTCACACCATTCGTGACTTCATACATGCACTTAGGGTAACAATATCCATCTCATTCTACCATCTTTTTTTTTTCTTCACCCTTTTGCCCTCTCCCTTCTCCTCCCTCCCCATTGGCCATTCCAGTGTTCCTCTAATCCTCCCATGTTCCCCATCCCAACCCTGTTGCCGCCTGTAGCAACTGCCGCTTGCAGCAACGACACTGCGGGAGAAAATTTGGAGGCAGAATAGAAATGAAAAAGTTCTTTTATTCTTCTTTCTTCTAACTTCTCTCTCCGGCTCCAACAACCTCTCCAACTCCAACTCCAACCACCTCTCTAACTCCCCATCACCCGGTTAAATACTTTTTGTCTTAACAAGGACACGTGCTAACAGCTCAAGCTTACAGGTGCGTCACGCAGTGTTCACGGGCATAAAAAGATTCTTAGATAAATGTATGAATATCAGGTGAAAATACTTGAACACATTTATGGCTCTCAGCTAGCCGCCATCTTAGCTATCTCCTTAATTAGGGCTCTTACACAACCCCACTGTGAATCAGCCTCCTTATATCAGAGAAAACATTTGGCATTTGGCTTTTTGGGATTGGCTAACTTCACTTAGTATTATATTCTCTAACTTCATCCATTTACCTGCGAATGCCATGATTTTATTCTCTCTTATTGCTAAGTAATACTCCATTGTGTATATATACCACATTTTCTTTATCCATTCACCTACTGAAGGGCATCTAGTTTGGTTCTACAGTTTAGCTATTGTGAATTGTGCTGCTATAAACATTGGTGTGGCTGTGTGTAAGCTGCCTGTCATGGCCAGCCACAAACGCCGCGGGAGGAAAACTCTTGGAGGCAGAGTAAAGCTATTACTACTTTTACTTCTACTTTCTTAGAGAGAGCTTAGAGAGGGAAAGAAAGATTTTTAGAGAGAAAGATTAAAGAGAGCTTTTCTTCTTGTTTTAGAGAGAAAGAAAGATAGAGCTTAGCTTCTTGTCTTCTTGTCTTCTTGTCTTCTTAGCTTAGAGAGAGAGAAAGAAAGATAGAGAGAGCTTAGCTTAGAGAAAGATTATGTTTTAGAGCTTCCTCTTTCTTCTTCGGGAGCCTCGGCCTAACTCTGACCAGCCATTACTCCTTCTATCTGGTTTCTCTTCTGTAACTGGTCTGCCTACGTTCTGGCCGCTCTGATTCTCCGACCCGAACTCTTCTTCTGACCGACCGAGTGACTGCATGACTGACTGAATGAATTCTCCTTAGTTCTCCTCACTCGGACCGCTTTCACCCGGTTATATACCTTCAGCTTTTCGGGTGCCTACAGGTGCGTCACATACATATCAGGTGGAACTTATGGCTTCCAGCTAGCTGCAACAGCCCTTCCTAATTAGGGCTCCTTCAGCTGTGTCCCTGTAGTATGCTGTTTTTAAGTCCTTTGGGTATAGACCGAGGAGTGGGATAGCTGGGTCATAAGGTGGTTCCATTCCAAGTTTTCCAAGGAATCTCCATACTGCTTTCCATAACAGTTTGCACCATTTTGCAGTCCCACCAACAATGTATGAGCGTGCCTTTTTCTCCACATCCTCACCAACATTTATTGTTGTTTGTGTTCTTAATAGCTGCCATTCTGACTGGTGTGAGATGAAATCTTAGAGTGGTTTTCATTTGCATTTCTCTAATGGCCAGAGATGTTGAACATTTTTTCAAGTATTTGTTGATTAATTGTACATCTTCTTCTGAGAAGTTTCTGTTCAGTTCCTTGGCCTGATTGGGTTATTTGTTTTTTTGGTGTTAAGATTTTTGAGTTCTTTATATATTTTAGAGATTAGTTTCACTCATTTTTTATTGGGTTGTTTGTTTGTTTGTTTTTGGTGTTAAGTTTTTTGAGTTCTTTATATACCCCAGAGATCAGTGCTATATCTGACATGCATGTGGCAATAAATTCACAAGTAAAGGTAGATTTTCAGCAAATGGAATTATTATGGTCTTTATAGTCTTTATTTGGAATAGCGACAGTGTTAAGAAGCTCTTCACAACATCCAACCATACCTTTCTCAAGGCTGAACAGGGCCAAGAGACAGTCCACCCCTTCCACTTCTATCTCTCGTCTATAAAACACCTCGGAGTCCAGGGTAGTTCCAAATCAGAGACAGATGTTTTCGCCAGCCAAAGAGCAGCTGCTCTGACCTTCCTGGAATAACCATCCACCTTTCAGCCTGCTGTCGACCACCCATGCTTAAGAGGTGACACAAGGTTCAGGCCATCAACATGGCTCACGGCGCCCTCAACTCCTCCCCCAGCCTCCTCCTCCAGCCTCGCCTTCTACTGTTCTCCTCTGCCTCCTACACCCCTCCAAGCACAGCATTGTGTGGCTATGATCATCTCGTTTCTGGCACCTGAAGTATCTTTCTTCCCTTCCACCTGAAGAACCTTGGGTCATCATTAGGAGCCCAGCCTGAAATCACCAAGCAGAACTACCCCCAGGTTCTCTGTGGTCTCATCATACTTCACATTGAATGCAGCTGGGAGAATGGAGGAGCGTGGGGTATCAGAAACGCAATACCTGCTGGGCACCTGATAGGCATCAGCAACCCTTACACTCTATGCTACTTACTCCTTCAAACGACTGCATGAACCAAGTCTTAATGGCCCTAATGGTAGACTGAGGGACCCATAAACAGAGTCTATATTTTAGCCATCTGGAAAGCACCCAGCCCACTTTGTTCAGGCCAGAGCCTGTCCCTGACACCGTGAGAGTACTCAATGAATCCTTCTCAACATGCTCACAGCTGCTGGGTCATCTTTCTGTTTAGCACAGAGGCTAAAGGGAAGGGATTCTGCATCATTGAGAAACAGCATTTCCCCATAGAACATCTCGACTTCCTCCATGGACATTCACTGGTGGGAGGTTTAGACCTTACAGCCACCCATTTTGAGGGGCTTGAAGAAATGACTTCCTATTTCTCCTTTAACTGCATTCATATTAAATGTAACTCTAATTTTTTTTTTAAGAAAACAGTTCCATTTTTAATAGCATCAAAAGAAATAAAATAGTTAGGAACTAATTTAATCAGGGAGACAAAAGACTCATACACTGAAAAATACAAAACATATTACCATATGATCCAGCAATCCCACTTCTGAATAGATATCCCCCAAAATTGAAATAAGGTCTCAAAATATATTTGTATGTTCATGTTCACAGCAGCATTATTCGTAATTACCAAGAGTTGGAAGAACCCAAGTGTTTACCAACAGAAGAACAGACAAAGAAGCTGGGCTATATACATACAGTGGGAATATGGTACTCTTAACTCTTCCATGAATTCTGAGCTGGCAATCAGGCTTTATGAAGATGTGCCACTGGACCAGAAAGGACCACGGTTCAGCCTCAGCTGTGCTCCTAGGGCAACTTCCCCCAATCCTAGACATAAGGGCCTAAAGAAGCCAATAGCTCTGTCACCAAACTTAGTCACATCTGTGGCACCCACGCTTTATCATGAACAGACTCCCTAAGTTTGCATATCTTCCCACAACACAGTACCAACTCCCAAGTGACAAGCTGGAATCCATTTTCCTGGTCTTCTGTGCAGCTAATGTTAGCATGAGACCTGGGTTCCACTCTTCCCGCACACACAGTGAGCATTCACTGGGGAAGAGAATGAACTGAGGATCCAAGAGCAGGGGAGTCTGCTTTCCGGCTGAAGGAGGAAAAGAACAGTCTCAGAGAGAGCTGCAGCGGAAGTTCTTGGGCTCTAATCCCAGGCAGAACTTCATGGGACAAACAGACTAGACCCTGTTGGAGCCAGATATCATTCAAGGTTGGCTCTTTCCTGAAGCTCCATTCTCTAGGAATTCTGTGAGTTAGTGCCCTTTATCAGGTTCATTTTCTGCATAAATAGCTGGAATAGATTTGGTTGTCTGCATCTAAGATGGCTAAAGGATACACATCCCCTGCCTGCCAGAGGAGCAAAGCAAAATCTGATGAGACTGAATATGCCTCATAGCATTATCTGATTCCCACCTGGACCGGGACCTCCAGGTCCTGCAACCACTGAGCAGAAAATAAATACGTGCTGAAATAAAAGGACGAGATGCCACAAGAGTCCTCGTTCCTTTGCTGCATCTTGAGCTATGGAACCCAGCACTAGAGAAAGAAAAGAGTGGTTCCCACCCCACGTATTAAATAAGGCTTGACAGTGCAGTGGGCTGACTTTGTGACTCAGGAGCTGGCTCTGAAGATCATTTCTCTGAAGGAGTTTCCAGAAATGGCTGGAACAATGGCAGCAGCATCACTAGAAAGAAGTCTGTCACCTCCCACAGGAGTGACTTTGAGGGACAACAGATTTTTGAATTTCCAATTTTGGAAAGTTTGCTAAAACATCGCTTCCACAATGGGGCGTAGCAGAAAGCACTGAGTCAGGAAAGCAAGATTTAGTTCCAGTTCTGCCACCAACCTCCCACACGTTTGAGTAATTTCCCTTCTCTGTGCCTCAGTTTCCCTGCTTGTAAAATTAGAGGGTTGATTCGCTCCCCTGGCCTCTTTCAGTCTATTTCTGCTGCAAAACACTGGTTTCTTCAGTGCCATTGCTATTCAACCAAGGCACCGGGCGTGACTGCCCAGGAGCTGTAGGTAGGTTGTGTCCTGGCTAAGAATGCTCCCTGAGGAGTGGGTAAAATCCAGCCTGCAACCCCAAACTATGCATCCTGGGGACAAGATTCTTCTACCAGAGCAAGGCACCAAATGGACCAGCCCTGGCTTCCATTGCAGCTGTTTCACATCCTTGCCAACCTTGACCCTGGGGCATTCTATCCACCCTCAGCCCTTCCTCCTCTTAGATCCCCACATGCATTAGCTCCTGGCTACAGTCATGTTTACTGCCTTCTTCCTACAATAATTCTCCAAACCCCAGCATGGCCATGTGCTACTCACCCAGCCATTTGGTCCGTTTCCTTGACCTCCTCCACTTCAGCTACCTTCACTTCAGTGCAGCTACCTACGCAAGTCACACCATTGGCCAAGAAGTGACCAGAAGGCTCCGTCTCCACATTCTCCTTGCTACTGCCCGTCCTTCCTGATCACTTGCTCCACTACCCCTACTCCCACATTTCTTGCCTTTATCTTGACCACTGACCCATCAGTGCCACCACACATCCACCATCCAGCAGCTACTTCCTGTCCTTGCTCCTTCTGGGCCTTAATTGGCCTTCTTTGCAATTATTCTCACAAACCACCCTGACACCTTCAGGTCGCATCTCCTGCCAAAACCACCTTGTCAATCTTGAGCATTTGCTAAACACTTACTCTGTGTCCATGCTACCGCAGACAAATGCCACCAGAGAAAAATCATACCACCCGGCTAAGTACTTTAAATCCATGGACACAAATCTCACTGGAAAATCAGCACTGGATATTTCCCTAGGAAATCTGGTGTTTCCACTCCCCGAGATAATAGGTTTTTCTCTTTCAAACCTTTCTATGCTCCGTTCACTACCTCAAGCTCAGCTGCTGACCACATAACTATAATTCACTCAGAAATTATAGAGTCAGGGTTAGAAATCACAGCTCCCTCATCTTCCCACCACCAAAGTCTACCAACATGCTATCTGCAACATGCTCTCAATGTTTCCCGAAAGCTTTTCTCTCCAGTTGTCTCTCCTGATAGATAGGCTTGGCCGATGGGCCACCTCCCCCATGGAAATTTCCATAAAAAGCAACCTGGTTTCATTTTCCCCAGGCAGGAGCCAATCGGCTTAAAGGTCATTCTGTTTCCCCAGGCAGGAGCCAATAGGCTTAAAGGTCACCCTGTTCCCTGGGCAAAGAGCCAATAGTGTTAAAGGTCGCTCTGGTACACCCCCACACACACCAGAAATCCCTGCCTGCCTGGAGCTCAGACACAACAGCTCGTCCCTGCTGAGAGGAAGCAGCTGCTGCAACAGCTCCGGACTCACCGTCTCCAGCCCGACGGCAGCTGCCTTAGCCTACAGCTCCGAGACCACAGCCAACGTGACCAGGCACCCATCCTCCGTCCAGAGCTCGCACACTCCCCTCTCCCTGACTCGTCTCTCCCCGTACTTCTTCTATCTCTGACCAGCCATAAAGGCTGATGAATAAATCTCTTGGCTGCTCGGTTGTCTCCAGTGTGATTTTTGCCCTTCATCTTCTCCATCAAAGCATCCTCCTGCTTGTGGTTTGCTCTGGCTCTCACCCTCCTTCGGAGTGGAGGTCTCTCCTAGGTCTCTCCTAGCACACAAACATGCCCTTACGTCTCCAGTTTTCTAAAGGCTTCTTCTTCACCCCACAACCTTCTCTACCTATTGCCATTTCTCTGTTTACCCTCCCAGCAAAACTTTTGAAAGGAGTTGTTTCCACAAGCATTCTCCCACCCTCCTACCCACTTTTCAACTCCCTCCAGACTGTCTTCGGCCGACACAATCTATTGTCACCACCTGACCCATGTCACAGCAACCCCTATGGAATTAATCCAAGGTATAGTTTTCTGGTTCCCTCTTGGTTGATCTCTTGGGACAACTCTTCACAAGCCCAAACATGATGCTTAGGTTTCTTTTAATATAGCAGTTCTATTTTGTAATGTTTGGAGGAATCTCCACATTGTTTTCCATAATGGGTCTACCAATTTACATTTCCACCAACAACATACAAGGTTCTTTGTTTCTTCTGTACATCCTCAGAAAATATTTTGTGACTAAATCCCTGGCTTTGGGCTTCTCCTCAATATGGTAATCCTTCTGTGAATGAATATATAGTAAACGTCAACTATAGACCAGGCCCTGTTCTAGGCTCTGGGGACACAGTGATTTGATGTTTAGATTTTTATTCCCAGTTTAGACCATTCTTTGGAATCCACAACAGTCTGCCCTATTGACATCTTATTAACTTCTCGGTTGTGATATGTAAAAACAGAGCTCTTCATCTTCCCCCCTTACACACACACACACACACACACACACACACACCACACACTCCAAAAACTATTCTTCCTCAATCCTTCCCTATCTCAAAAATTGGTATGACCCTCTTCCAAGTTACTCAAGTCAGAAACCTCTCTCAACCATGTCCAGGCCATTTGAAGTTCTATTTATTTTTCATCAAAAATATGGCTCAAATCCGCCTCTTTTCTCCATCCCTGCAAACACCACCTTTATATGACCCACCAACTCCTCGCATATGGCCTATGAAGTAGACTCCTAGCTGGTCTCTGTTTTTCCTCCTACTCTCCATTAATTCATTCTCTTTGCAACAACCCAGAGGGATAATTTTAAATGCAAATAGGATCGTGTCATTTTTCTGATGCCTTCTCATTGCATTTAGAATAAAGCCAACCTTCTTCCTATGGTCTTCAAAGTTGTCTTCAATCTGTCCCCTGCTGGTCTCCTTTGTCTCATGCCACCCTCTCCCTGGCTTCCTGTCCACCAGTCTTCCAATTGACCTAACAATAATTCCCATAACCTACTGAGACCTTTCCTATGTCACTCTCTGCACTTGCTGGTTCCTGTGTCTGGAACTCTGTCAGCCAGTCCTTTGCTTAGCAAGCCAAATCTCATCCTTCAGACGTCCACTGGAAGGTCACCTTCCAAGATGGTCTTCCCTGAGCACCTTGTCTGAAACTGTCCTCAATATTGTTTTCTATCTATCTCAAATGCTATTTCCTTTACATTTTCTATAGCTGGCCATTTAACAGGTTGTGTCTGAGCCTGTGAGTTATCTATCTCTCCCTGCAGAAATGCTAAGTAGCCTAGGGGCAGAACCAGGACCCTGTCCTCCTCCACTATAATCCCATCACTGAGCTGAGAGACCGGCACAAACATCCAATAAAAATGTGTTAACTAGTGAGTGAGTCACCATGACTTGTCCTGTCTACTGCCCCCTCCTTTATCTCACACTCCCTTGTATGCACCCCCTGTGCACGACCTAGCCAGTCTTGCTCCCCAAATTGCTCACGTCCTTCCGTACTCTCTTGCCTTTCCTTACACTGTCCCCTCAGTCTGGATGCCACCACCCACCCAAGTACCACAGTCAACTTGCCAAAATCCTAGTCATCCTTCAAGGGCCATCTTTGACCCTAATGCCTGGGATTCTCCCATTAGCAACTCTTAAAATGACAGGATGCCAGTCCTTAGGGATCGAACTTCAAAATTGCATTTGCAACTCCGATTGCCCAGAGTGCAGCACTGACGCGGATGCTGAGGTCAGGGCCACAATCAAATAAGAAGGGTCATCTGCTCTGGTCTGGATCTTGAACGTCCCGCAAAGGCCCATGTGTTAAAAGACTTGGTCTCCAAGGCGGCTCTGTTGGAAGCAGTGGAACCTTGAGGAAGTGGAAAGTCCTTAGGCCATTGAAGGGAACACAGACCCATCCTCATTTCCCCTTGCTCCCTGGCCTGTGACATAGGTGGCTTTTCTCTGCTGTGCTGTCATAGGCCCAAAGAAATGGGGTGCATAGATCACGAACTGGAACCTCCAAAACTGTGAGCCAAAATAGACCTTTTCTCTTTATTATTTAAGAGGAAGGGGGTAGCTGTCTGATCCTGTTTAATCTGTTCATGTTACAGATGGGGAAATAGGTTCAGGCAGGTGGAATGGCTTTATGGGGGACATATTTAGTTGGAGGCAGTGCTAAGAAAAGAATTTTCCTCTCTGGACCACCAGTGTGGAATTATGTCAGGCTGCCTTTTTTTCTACCCCCCAGAGAGAGAAGCTGAGACTCACACAGACTTGAAAGACTATGGAGATTGTGAATTTTAAATTTTGAAACTATTTATGCAGCATGCTATTTTTGATCTCTCTTTCCTGACAAACTTCTGACCAGATTAATTTTATATGCAAACTTCTGTCAAATTTTTCTAGTTTTATTTTGTTGTTACCACCAAGATAAAAAATATTTTAAATACAAGAACTACCTCCACACTCCCCAAGTTGAGCACTCCCTTCTTTCCTATGTCCTCTTTTTAAAGGCAGAGATTCTGCAAGCCCTCTGCAGTGAAAAGGATCACACCAATTCAATTTTCCTTTTAACCAGACTGGACTGGGGAGGCAGCTCAGTGACACAGCCATTTGCTTAACGTGCAAGGCCCTGGATTTGGTCCCAAGTATTTAAAAAAAAAATTATCCTTGCAAACATGACTTCCTGTAACCTTCAAAACAATCCTGGGTACTTATGGGGTAAGTACTGTTGTAGGGAGAGACAAGGCAAGGCACTGAAGATAGGAGGAAACAATTTTATTTGGCTGCAGCCAGGTTCAGGAAGTACAGCTCTCGCTGTAACCAATTAATCCTCTGAACCCCGAGTTCAGGTAGTTTCAGAACTTTATACCCAGGATGTAAGGGGAAGGGCTCAGAAGTTCACAATTTACAGAAGTTCACATAAAAGCAGCTTTTTCTTTCACTGTTATGGTCAAGTTAACCCTTCATGGACCACACCTGAGAAGGGGAGAGCTGCTTCTCCCCTTTCTTTCCTCCCCCTGCCAGCTGTTACCATGGAGCCCAATTAGTAACTTATCTTAGAAATGTAGACATCTCTGTGAAGCTCCAGCTCTAGGCCAGAGGCCTTGTTAAAGAATTTGTCTTTTTACTATCACACTTTGTATTTACAAACACACTTCTAAAAACTACTATACTGGATGCATGTTTGTGAAAAACAAGTAAAGGTGCATCCAGCACCTGGAGTGCTGGTTTCTTCTAGGCCAGTGGCCAAGCAAAATAGGACAACAGGAAAATAGGAAGCCTAACTACATTGAACTCTTCTGTAGAGACTCTTTTGCTGATAGTCCTAAAATCAGCCATGGTGAAGATTTCTGGAGAAGCCCAGTGAAAATTTGCTGTAAAGAAAGGGGATGCCACTACAGTGCTCTTATTACTCTATTTGACAGATGAGAAAACAGCTCATTTATGAGTGTCGTACCCCAGATCTTTGCTCCTCTGAGTGTGGTCCTTGAGCCAACAGCTTCTACCATTGATAGAGGTCCTTTAGACTCAAGATGCTCAGGATACTCCCCAGACCCATTGAATCAGGCTCTGTGTTTTATTAAATCCCTCAGTGACTCTTCCGCGCGCAAAAGTTGGGTGTGTAGCGGACACAGACAAACACAAGACAAACGAGGATTCAAGTTAGATGTCCCTGACCGTACTCTTAACAGAGTGGACAGCAGAGACACGGCCTCGAGGTCTTGAAGGAGACAAGTTGTCACTAACACAAACTGCACACACCAACACTGTGTTGACGGCCTGTCGGCTCCGAGGAGTGACCTTTCCAAAGCCATCCACCCTTCAGGAAAGAGGCAGCTTGGCAGTGGGGGAAGTGTTCTAGTCGGCTTTTTCGCTGCTGAGATCAGAAGGCCTGACAACCACAATTAGAGGAGGAAAAGTTTATCTCGGGGGCTCACGGTTTCAGAGGTCTCAGTCCGTAGATAGCTGGTTCCATTGCTCAGGCTTCCAAGGTGAGGCAGAACATCATGGCAGAAGGGTGTGGTAAAAAAAAAAAAAAAAAAAAAAAACAGGTCGGGGGCTGGGGTTGTGGCTCAGCGGTAGAGCGCTCACCTCGCACGTGCGCAGCCCGGGTTCGATCCTCAGCACCACATAAACATGAACGCATTGTGTACAACTAAATAAATAAATATTTTTAAAAAAGAAAAAAAAAAAGCAGGTCAGGATATGGCCACCAAAAAGCAAAGAGAAAGAGCTGTCCTCACCAGGACAAAATAGAAACCCCAAGGGCATGCCCCTAGAGGCCCACCTCCTCCAGCCATACCCTACCTGCTTACAGTTACCACCACGTTGCTCCCTACGGATGCACGGATTAGGTTAAACCTTTTCTAACCCAATCACTTCATCTCTAAACTTTCTTGCATTGTCTCACACCCGAGCTTTTGGGGGACACCTCTTATCTAAACTGTGACAGAAAGCCGGCAGGCAGGCCTGGCCATCATGAGCACCAAGCCAACCAACTCAGTCACGACGCGTAGCAATGTCGTTCATGAAGTCGCTTACCCTCCCAGGGCCTCCCTCTCTTCGTTAATAAAGTAGGAGGGTAGGGACAATCCTCTCCAGCTCCATTACGCTGTGTTTTCCGTGCCAGCATTTTGTGCTGCCTGCGCCCCTGACACAATCCGAGTGGAAATCACTTCCTTCTCCAGCCGGTGACATCTATCTTGAATTGAGTCCTCTGGTAATTGTTGTATGGCTTTTCTCAAACACAAAGAATAACTTATCATTAACACAGCACCTAACCACCCGTTCCCGTGGCCCTGTCAGCCTGACAGCACCCCCCGGCACAGAGCTTGCAGCCAGCTGGAGCCCTACGATACTCGAGGACTTCCAGGTCTCATGTAGGAAACCATCTATCTTCCACATTGGTGTGTCCAGGATGTAATCCCTGCCCTTCAATCCTGGGACCTGGGGATGACAATCCCCAGACTCTGGGGTCACTGATGTCCCAGCGACTAAAGTCCTCTCTGCCAATGAGACCAGACCCAACCCATCTCCAGCAAAACACCAGTCCCCCTCTTGGTCAGAAGCCGCTGCTCCTCCAGAAAGACCTCTTGAACTCATGGATGTATTCCAGGCCCAGAAGAAAAAAAGACTGCCAAATCTTCTTGGATGCCCTCAAGTC
The DNA here is from genome assembly GCA_025594165.1 of Tamias sibiricus. Lineage (NCBI taxonomy): Eukaryota > Metazoa > Chordata > Mammalia > Rodentia > Sciuridae > Tamias > Tamias sibiricus. The sequence goes on along the minus strand of CM046657.1, from coordinate 16,980,533 downwards.
TGGCCCAATATTGTCAGGGACCGGAAAAGATGTTTTCGCTGAGTATTTTTCACAGAGGGGGAAAGGCCAAGATTTCATTTTCCGTCCAATCGGTACATCCCCACCATCGTGAGGGTGCCTCATCCATGATTAGTGAATGTCCAAACACCAGTTCTCAGAAACTGACTCAGCACAGCTCCCTTTGGCACCGATACCGTCCCCAGGAAACCAACTAGTCTGCACACCATCATCCAGCCAGAGAGGCTTGAAGAGATCATTGCTGGCATAAATACTGAAATGGTCCCTGCAAAGCCGTGATCTGAGGAATTCCGCTTAGAGGACTCTCAGAAATGCTTTGCAACATGGCCCAGCCTGTTCTTTGTTCTGACTCTGTGTTTCCCAAGGGGCTCCTCCAAAGAGGATGAGGCTGCCTCGTTTAATTGGGCCAGTGGTTAGGAATCCGAGTACTTGTCAGTCCCAATAGATCTCTGCTGGCCCCTGTCTTTACTTCATCTTTCTGGATTCTTCTAAAAGAAATGCATTTGCTTGCTGTAAACAAAAACTAGTTTTTTCCCACCACCTGGTCTTTACTCCGGTAATTTCTTCGTCCAGTTGTTCATTTATTTAAACAAGCATCTTCCAAGTGCCTGCCGCCTTCCAGGCACTGGGAATACAAAAATGCATAAGCGCAGCCCCCGCTCTAGAGGAGCCGCTCGTAGAACAGAGGACATGGACAAAGACACAAAGTCATTATAAAGCAGCAGAATCTGGGCTCTCCTAGAGACTGTTCCCAGTGCCCAGGAAGGTGGGATTGGGGAATAGCAAGGTGCTGGCCAAGTGGTCCAGCAGCTCCACGTAAGAAACAGCCTCAGTCTGGGTGCAGTGGCACACGCCTGTCATCCCAGCAACTTGGAAGGCCGAGGCAAGAGGATCGCAAGTTCAAGACCAGCCTCAGCAATGGAGAGGCACTAAGCACCAAGTGAGACAGTGAGACCCTAAATAAACACAAAATAAAATACTAAATAAATACAAACAACCCACTCTCTAAATAAAATACAAAATAAAAAAGGCTGGGGATGTGGCTCATTGGTCGACTGCTCCTTGAGTTCAATCCCTGGTACCAAAAAAAAAAAAAAAAAAAAAATGAAAAGGGCTGGAGATGGCTCAGGGGTAAAGCACCCCAGGATACATCCCAAGTACCAAAGAAAAGAAAAGAGTCTCAAGTAGGAAAGAAGTACAGAATAATGTGGAGTGAGATGCCCATTGAACACAAATATTCTTTTTTTATCTCATGTCCTCAGGTTTCCAGTTGTGCAGGCAAGAATGCAGGTCCTCCTGGGTGGTTTTGGAGGTGAGAGAAGGTCAGACATTTAAATCCCGACAGAACCTAAAGTGGACCCGGGCTCTCAGCCAGTGCATTAGCTGTCTCGTGAGCCCTCCGTGGCGCAGATGGAAGATGGGTTCCTGCCTCCACCGCATCCTGTGCTTTCCCCGGAATGACGCGGACTCCGCTTTATTATTGATTGTTAAACTCCAAAAGAGTAGGAATCACTTGTACATTATTTATTGCTCTCTCCTCACCACAGAGCACGTGCCCAGTAAATGGATATAAAAGTACTTGCAACAAAATACCTGACCGGTGTTCGCTGAAGCTGTCCAGGTGCTCCAACACAAAGCCTGAGAAACAGCCAGAGCCAGAGAAGCCTACGCAGACAGGACGACTGAACGTGGTGTGGGTCCTGGGTGGGATCCTGGAGTGGAAAAGGAACAGGAGGCTAAAAAGTAAGGGAATTTGAGCCTGGCGCCGTGGCGCACGCCTGAAATCCCAGCACTTGGGACGCTGAGGCAGGAGGGTCGCCAGTTCAAAACCAGCCTCAGCAATGGCGAGGTACTTAGCCACTCAGTGAGACCCTGTCTCTAATAAAATACAAAAAAAAGGGCTGGGGATGTGGCCCAGTGGTCGAGTGCCCCTGAAGTCAATCCTTGGCACTGGAAAAAAAAAAAAAAAGAAAGAAAGAAAGAAAAAAGAAGTAAGGAAATCTGTACCAAGGACAGATGTTAGTTAATAACATATCGATGGGGTTCATGAGTTGTGACAGGTGTGTCATACTAATGTACGCCGCTTGTCATAAAGAAAATTAAGTATGAAATATAGGGGAAGGCTCTGTACTGTATCCGCCAGTTTTCTATAAATCTAAAACTCTTCCAAATTGGAAACCTCAGCAAACATTGGGAGGATCATCAAGCACCTCTGTCCCCTCCCTATCTCCAGCCGACTGCTTGTCTTTGAGCTGCCTCGGTCCTCCTGCAGGCAGAGTCTCAATAAGAAAAGAACCTCTCTCCTTTCTAAGCCTGCAGCCTCTGAATGTGTTCTTGATGGACAGGGAGCATCCCAAGTTCTAGTCCCGCCCCTCTGCACCTTCCCACTGTCTGGCCATGTGTTAGCTGTTTCTCTTTTCCTCAGTCTACCCATCTAGTCAATAAAAAGTAGAACTAGGAGGCTCTTCAAGTTGCCCCATGAAGGCAGAGGTGGTTCCCAGCAATTTCCCTAGCTCTGAAGGCAGTCCCAGGCATGCAGGAGGCACTGAATGAATGCATAAGCTATGCTATGGTTTAAATGTGGCTGGGCCCCACCCAAACTCACATTGAGGCTTCATTACTCACTGTGGGAGCCTCAGGAGGTCCCTGCCTTTGAGAGAGAAAATTAGGTCCTCGGGGGGCACTGCTTTTATGAGTACATTAATGCCTTTCTCAAGAGACTCAGAACTCTTTAGACTCAATTAGATCTCATGGGAGCGAGTTAAGTCTTTTAAGATTGGATTGTGAGAGTGAGTTGTTACAAAGCAAGCCCACCCCGTGCACTTGGTCCTTTCTGCCTGTGGCCAATCGCCCTTCCAATTCTCTTCCCTGAGTTTATGCAACATGAGGTCGTCACAAGAAGTTGAGCAGAGGCAGCACTGCGTTCTTGGGTCTCCAGAACGATGAACTGAATAAATCTCTTTTTGTTGATAAATTAACCAGCCTCGGGTATTTTGTTACAGTAACAGAAAAAAAAATGGACTGAATTAATAAACATAAATGAACATTGCTTTGATGCTTCAGCAAACTGTCCACGAAAGTTTCTAGAAGTGGTCCTAAAATCCCCTCTGGAAAACTGTACCCACTGGATCAGGCCCTGAAATCTGCCAACTCCCTGGACCTCAGACAGACTGGTACCACTCTGTGACCGTGGTCAAGAGACCTAGTGAATCTCTGCACCTCAGCTTCCTCGTTCATCAAAAGTAGATGAAACTGCCCCTCACAGAGGATGGCTTCCTGGGTTAAATGAGATGATGCTTGGAAGATGCTTAGCCCTGGCCTTCAGCCCCTTCTGCCTCTCTAGTTTCTTCTTCCCACCTAGCTCCTCCCTCCCCACCCCCTCTCCATTACCTATCTCTCTAGATCTCTCTTTTTTTGATGTCTCTGTTTCTCTCTCCTCCCTCTGTCTCTCATGACTCTCTCTCTCTCTCTCTCTCTCTCTCTCTCTCTCTCTCTCTCTCTGCCCTGCCCCACCCTCAGCCTCCCTCCCTCATACTTTTCCACCGCCCCCCTCCTGTCCCTATTCTGTACCCTGATCTTCACACATTCCTGGGGTCTTACAGACGAGAGGGGTCTTACAGAGGAGAGCTCACTTCCTTCCCAGCCACCTGAGGCTGCCTCATTTGTACTTTGGAAGAAGCGCCCATGCCGTGGTCAAGAGCGTGGGCGTGGGAGTTGGACAGCTTCACCTGGTCCCCAGGCCTGCCTGGCTCTTCCATTTACTAATTATGTGACCTTGGTCAAGAGACCTGGTGAATCTCTGAGCCTCAGCTTCCTCGTTCATCACACGTAGATGAAACTGCCCCTCACAGAGGATGGCTTCCAGGGTTAAATGAGAGGCAGCTTGGAAGACGCTTAGCCCAGAGGTAAAACTCCCTGCATGTGAGCTCATCACTACCATCACTTCTACCGTGGTGATTGCCTTCGCGGCATGTGATAACACGACTGGTACCCAGCAGGTCTCCGCCGACGGTGGTGAACACCTTGGGACGGGTCATCTCCCACCCCCACCCCAGGATCATTTTAACCTCTTCTTCCCCCTGACACAGGACCACCCAGAGCCCAGTTTTCTCTGACTCTTTGGTCTTTTGGGCCTACTTTAATTTGGCATGGGGGTGCAGGCCTCCCTCGGCCTGGCCTTCCCCAGAAATCATCTGAGGAGCTTTGAGCGACCATGATCAGGAAATGCTGTTGCTTCTCCCCAGACCTGTGCTCCGCATCCCAAATGTGTGTGCCGTGGCTTTCAGAGCACAGAGCCCGGCCGCTCCCCTGTTCCTGTACCTCCTTCTCCTCGCCTCGTCCTTTCCCTCGCTGGTGTCTGATCACCGTCTGCTCCCACACACCCGCCTCCTTTCTGGCTCCCTCACCTTACGCGCCCCACCTCCTGCTGAAACCTCCACCACCAACTGGCCTCTCTCCCTCGTCCCAAGAGACCTCGGTGAGAAGAGGCTTCGGACACGACGGTTACACAAAACAGCTTTATTTGATGAACACAGTGACTGACAAGGTCAGCAAGGAGCACAGACATTCTGAGGAAGGTGAGTAGGGAGGAGGCAGCCTCCTCTGCCAGCTGTCCCAGACCGCGCGTGCGTGCCAGGCAGGAAGTCCCTGCGGTTCACTCAGGAGAGGAGTTTCGAGGGCAGCCTCTGGTCTTTTCACTCAGGAGAGTTTCGAGGGCACCCTCTGGCCTTTTCACTCAGGAGAGTTTCGAGGGCACCCTCTGGCCTTCTAGAGCCTCCTCCAGTCTTGACTGGATGCTTCGAGGGTGGCCCTCAGCCTCTGTGGGATGTTCTGGCCAGTTCCCCTCTGCTCCTCCCTCTGTTCCCAGAGCCCTCTCCATCCCAGGGACTGCCAGCGTGTCCACTGACACCACGCTGGGCTCTTCCCGTCTCTGTCCACCTCTTGTCCTTCGTTTCCAGAGTCCTTCAAGAACAAAACCCGGCATACACACATACACCCCATTTCCAGCTCGAAAAGGCCCCATGATTAATTTTGTCCTTGAAGTCCCTCTGACTGTAGGGACACCAGGCCACCAGCCCCTCCACGGCTGCTCCACTCACTGTCCCCAGCCCCCCCCCCCAACCCAGTCTCAGAAGCCAGGAGATTCAATCCTGATGGTGAGGGGAGAAAAAACCCACCCTGTGCCTCTCGCCCCCTCCTTGGGAAGGGGACCACTGACCCTGGGGGAAAAGAAAGATAAATGAGAGAAATAAACTCAAAGCAGGGTGGGGCAGTGTGGGGAGGCGCCAAGGGAGCCTCTGACCAGCCTCTTCTTCCCACCCTAGAATGGGGACAGGAATGGGGACCTGGCTCAGTAGGACTTCCTTCCCACAGCCTTGGGCCCCAGATCCCCCCCGGGGAAGAACGGCCCTGTAGGCTGCCAGGTCAAACAGAGACTTCTTAAAGTACGGACCAGCCGTTGGAGCCCCCAAATCCAGTAGGGGGCGCACTCATTTTTATTCTATATTGCCCCCATGCGTCTCTTCTTCTTTCAAGGGTACAGTGTCACAAGCAGAGACGCGGCATGGGCAGGGGGCGGTGAGGGAGCAGGAGTTCATCCCCGTTCGTTCATCCATGACCCTCACCAGGTTAGGTTCATCCACGTAGATATATGTGTACTTATGTATCTAGTCACACAGACCAAAAGCAAGCATCCTCACCCCAGCCAAGGGACTCTTGGCACCAGGGCCCAGGAGAAACATCCGGGGAAATGTTGGGGTGGGAGGAGGAGGCGGGAGAGGGACCTTCGGTTCACAGTTCCAGAGGCGGTTGGAGGGATGGGGGCTGGGGGAGGGGCAGCCACGCAGCACAACACAGACCCACACAGGCCGCCCTCCAGAGCCTTCCTCTCTCTGTTCCCCCCTCCCAGCTCCCCATTCATGTAGTAAGACCAAGTAGTAAAACTCCGTGGCTTCATCGAAAGCCCATTGCTTCCCAATTCTCACCGACAATAGAGGAAGCAGGAAAAGATCTCGGGAGACCTGTGTTCGGTATCCCAGAGACTCTGCAAAAGAAGGGAAGCTCTGTACAGGAATCACGGTGGTCTCCCCTGGTGCCTGAAATGACAGTGAACTGATCCAGTTTTAGGAAAAGTCTTGGAGCTCCTGGCCCCAGAGACGACGGGAGTGTTAACTCTTTGCTGACACCGCTTGTTCCAGCTCCAGCCCACTCCCTAGCTGGCTTTCAGAAAACAGGGTCAGGGCATGAGCAGGGTCAGTCTTTGCAAGCGTCAGGATCCTTAACCCTTGGGAGCCCTGCAGGACAGGAGTAAATGAGGATGAAGGAAGACCTGAGAAGGGAGAATCCACATAGGGAGAGAGGTTGCACCTAGAAAGATGAAGATTAACAGTGAAACTTGCAGAGTTAGAGGGAAACTCAAAGGAAGGAGAGAGAGAGAGAAGAGGTCCAAAGATCTAAGAAAAGGGGGGAAGGAAAGACAGTTTGGATCAGTTCTCACACATCAATGTTCTCGGGTCTGCTCGGTTTTCCTCCACTGACACCGAGGGGGAAAGTGAGCCTCAGAAAGGTTAAGAGACTTGGGCGAGGCCGTCTCACAGGCACCAAGTAGCAGAGCACAGATCGGACTGCAGGGTTCAGCCTCTTTCTGCTAAATCACGAAGGTCTAAGCAAGAATGAAGAAGTCAGAGGAGGACAAGACGGAGTCAGGGCCGGGGGGCAGGTGCCAAGAGAAGGTGCAGCCGCACGCTACCTGATTCTCAGAGAGCAAGGGCAGAAGTTGGGGCAGGCCCCTGGGGGAGCCAGGCTTCTCTCCGGCCCCAGCCCTAGTCGACCACAAGGGTCTCTTGGCTGTAGGGGATGGATTTCTCCTGTGACTGCTCCCCACCCTTCCCCACGATGGGGCCGGGCCCCTGGCTGTGCCCCGAAGAGTAGCTGGCGGACTTCTCCCCGCTGCTGCTGTGGGAGCCGGCCCCACACGTGCTCCGGCCCCAGCAGAGCATGGAGGTGCAGGCCTGGCGGAAGCGAGGGTCGAAGAAGGCGTAGAGGAAGGGATTGAGGCAGCTGTTGACATAGCTGATGCAGGTGCAGTAGGGGAAGACGTTCATGAGGAAGAGGTCGAAGTCGCAGGGCCAGTGCAGCAGGCTGCCCAGCATGTAGAGCGTCTTCACCAGGTGGTAGGGCATCCAGCACAGGGCGAAGGTCACCACCAGCACCACGATGATGCTGAGCAGCCGGCGCCGCTTCCGCAGGCCCTCGATGCGCTCCTTGCGGAAGTGGCCGGCGATGGTCTGGGCGATGAAGAAGTAGCAGGTCAGCATGATGGTGAAGGGCACCACGAAGCCCACGGCGGTGGACGACACCCCCAGGCCCACCTCCCAGGCCCACTCGGAGCCCGGGGTGGCCACCATGGAGTAGTCCATGTAGCACTGCACCTTGGTGCTGTTCTCCAAGTCCCCGGTGGAGCGGAACACCATGACTGGCACAGCCAGGAGGGCAGCCAGCACCCACAGGACGGCCGTGGCCACCGCTCCGCTGACGCGCAGCCTCAGCCGGGCATTGGCCACCGGCCTCACGATGGCCAGGTAGCGGTCGAAGCTGAGGCCAGTGAGGCAGAAGACACTGGCATACATGTTGACGAAGATGAGGTAGCTGCTGAGCTTGCAGGAGAAGGTCCCAAAGGGCCAGTCATAGTCCCGGTACGTGTAGGTGGCCCACAGTGGCAAGGTCACCACGAAGGTCAGGTCGGCCACGGCCAGGCTGGCGATGAAGATGTCCGCCGAGCGCCTCTTCTCCCGGCTGCTCCGAAACACCGTCCAGAGCACCAGGCCGTTGCCCGTGGTGCCCAGGAGGAAGACCAGCATGTAGATGGCGGGGATGAGCGCCCCCGAGGACTTCCAGTCCGCATACTCACACTCAGACTGGTTGTCCCCCCCATAATAGTTGTCAAAATCACCTTCCTCCATGCCGGGGAGTGGAGAGAAGATGGGCAGGGAGGCCCCCAGCTACCGGCTCCGTGGCTCTGTCACCAACAGCAAACGCCCTGAGCTTCTGGTTTGAGCCTCAGTGGGCAAGAAGGGCAGAAGCACTCAGAGCCCTTGCCGAGCCCGCAGGAGGAGCTGCTGTGGATTCTGGACCCTGGAGGATGTCTGTCCCTGCAGACTCTCCTCCACCCTCTCCAGCCTCAACTAAGAGACTTCCTTGCCCCCTCCTGAGCTGCTGTCTCCTCCTCACCCGTCCCTCCCTCCTCCCACCTCCAGACCAACCCCTCACTTGAGAGTCTTAAGATCTTTAAGTTACAGCCCACTTTTTTTTTTTTTCCCCCTTCTCCTGTCACGGGGCAAGTAGACCAAATTGACCCCTGCTGTGCTGGGCTGGCTCTTATCTGAGCTCTGCAGGGCTGCAGCTCCTCCTGGCCCCGCCCCCCTCCCTCTGGGCGACAGGACACCCACCTTCGCTGGAGACGCCATCCCTCCAGTCTGCTCTGGCCACCACCTCATGCCTGCCCTCTAAGGCACCCCCTTCTCAGTCCTCTACACCCTCCTGTTCTCATCTAAATGGGACAAATTATGCAGACTGAAATCCAGTCGGACTTGGAGCCAGGGGAGGCAGGGGGCCAGGAGGGTGTGAGATTTCACGGGACAGTCCTAGCATCTGGCAGGCCCTCCTGGTCAGTGGGTCTATCCCTCCGTTCCCTTCCTGCCCCCAACCCAGACCACACTTCACACCAGGACTCTCTCTCTCTCTGTTCTGCCTCTGTTCTGTTCTGCCTCTCCTTCTTCCTCTAACTCCTGGCTTCAGCCCTCTCTCTGAACGGGGAAGTTTTAAGCTGGCAGATGGCATTGTAAGTTTTAGAAGGTTAAGGACAGAGTCGCAAAATGAAAGAAATCCAGGACAAAATGATCTCAAGCAAAGTGACTAAATCTGTGAGGAAACTAAGGCTGGGCCAGGTAAAGGTAAATCTTGCTGAAGATTCGCAGAGTGAATTCTGTTGTAGCCGGTTGCTTGCTTTTCTTCTTCTCCAAGCACACACAGAACATGGTGTAAGCCGTCACTCACTTGTTGTTGAGAGAGTGAGTGAGTGATTGTAGGGTCCAGAATTAGGGGTAGACAGAAAGAAGAGCCCGCGTGTATAAGAATAGGTAAATGAATTCCTCTGAGGCGAGAACATGGACACTTTTCAGTCTTCAGGTTCTTACTGTCCTGCCCAGACCAGGAGGTTCCTATGAGACCCCGTAGGATCAGGAAGCTGAGCTAGAGGAGGAGGCAGAGAAAACAGCCCCCACCGAGTGTATGTCATGATCAGAGTCCCATAGAAACTCCCTTTCCCACATCTGGTCACTATTCCGGGATCGCTGAGCAGGAAGAAAGGAAGGGTGTGCAATACAGGTTTAAAAATACATACCCTGTCCACCCCCCAAGAGCAGGGGAGGCTACCTAAGCTGGGCAGGAGGGCTGGGGACGTAGCTCAGGGGTAGAGCATGTGCCCATCATGCAAGCACTGGGGGGAGGGAGGAAATATATTGAGCCGGAGTAAAATGGACCCAAATCAGGAGATGGGTCTTGGCCATGACCAAGACAAAGAATTTACAAAGCTTGAATCCACTGTCTGGAGGGAAAGTTGGTCAGAAACCTTTCCACAGCACAGGACCCCAAGTCAAGGACCAGACCAAGAGTGGATATGGGTGAAACAGCCAGTTTACAACAATCAGGAGTGCTAGAGACTAGGCATCTGTGGTCCCAGCTAGCAGGAGGCCACCGCAGAAGGATCACTTGAGCCCAGGAGTTCCAGGCCAGCCTGGGCATCACAGCAAGACCCAGTCTAAAAAAAAAAAAAAGAAAGAAAGAAAAAAAAAAAAAAAAAAGGAGCCCTCCTCAGCTCACCACGTAGAGGCAGCATTACCATGCCTTAGGAGTTTTTTTCAAGATAATATCTAACACTGGATTTTTATGAGAAATTTCTAGATTTGGCAATTAACTCCATTTGGTTTTTTTGCAAAACATAGAACAAGATAGGTAAAACACACACTCGGGTCCCCGGGTGGTAGTCGATGAACAGGAGCGTGCCAAAATGGAAGGTGGGAGGACCACAGGGAAGACAGACGGTAACAGACGGTGGAGGAAGGAACATCAAATGCAAAGAAAGAGAAATGGATACACACAGAGACTTCACCGCAGGGTGAAGGGGGGATCTGCTGAAGAGCAGGCTGGAGAGAAGTCGAGGAAGACCCTGGGCGCCATCTGACCACCTCCACCCAGAGGCCCTGTGGGAAGGTGAACCCGGGATTCTTAGGAGGATGGGGGGTCTCACATACTGCAGGCAGCAATCTTCCTTCTCTTTTTTTTTTTTTTTTTTTTTTTTTTGTGTGTGTGTGTGTGTGTGTGTGGTACTGGGATTGAACTCAGGGGCACTCGTCCGCTGGGCCACATCCCCAGCCCTTTTTTGTATTTTATTTAGAGACAGGATCTCACTGAGTTGCTAAGTGCCTCGCAATTGCTGAGGCTGGCTTTGAACTCGCGATCCTCCTGCCTCAGCCTCCCAAAGTGCTGGGATTACAGGCGTGCGCCACCGCGCCCGGCCTTCCTTCTCTTTTAATCATCGCAGCAACCTTAGGCGGTAGATACTCCCATTGGCCTCAGTTTACCAGATGAGGAAACCGAAACACAGGGAGATGAAGTGACCCGGTCAAGGTCACCGAGCTAGTCATTATCAGAGCCGGTATTGGAACCACAGCTGTCTTGAGCCCACCGACGAATCCACTGTGCTCCCGAAGAAACACCTCCAGCCCTTTTAGAGTTGGGATATTCGTCTGTGAGGCATTATAGAAACGAAGGACGATGCTAGGATACCTGTAATGTTCTTTAAAATAAGCTCTTTGGGGTGAGATTAAAAGCCAGTATTTAGAAACACTCCCTGACCCGTGATCAGACAAACTATAAGAATCTTGCCAGGCAAGAGTTGGTACAGTCAAGGTTAGTGCCATAGACTTTGATCCAGAAACCACGGGGTCCAGCCATTGCCAAAGAGAATTCCTGGTTGCCGGGTGCCACTAGAGAGACAACAGCACCCTGCCTCTGGAATCTTGGCAGTCTACAAAATGGTAGTCAGGACACACAATAAGACCCAGAGCCTGGGCTTCGACTTCATCATACACAGGGGAGGAACTTCTTGGGCTTTCTTGTTTCTGCATGCTTGGCTAACAGCAGTTCCAAGCAGGTGACAGGGTAGCTTCCACTATGACCTGACAGCACGGTTGGGCACAAGTGGTCAACCTGCAGCCACGTCAGATTTCTTCTTCCGTGGCAGGCTCCTTGACCTATGGAGAGGGGCCCCAGAGTTGAGCAGGGACCAATTTGGCTCAGATCAAGTCATAATAGATGGCTCTCTTTTGAGTTTAAGAAAAATTAAAAATGCTGCTCTGAACATTCCAGGGTAAGGACTGAGGCTGAGACCCCTCAAATCCCAGATCTTCCCTGGTTCTCTCAGAAAGATACGTGTGCCCATGATCTTTACAGCTTACACAACAGAGGGCGGGGAGAAGGTGAGCTTGGAGTATCCCTGAAATCGGTCCCAATCCCACGTGGATCCCAAACCAGGAACCTTGAGACCTCCCCTGGGAAAGAATATGGATGCATGTATTTGATCCTCTGGCCTCCAGGCTGTCTTTACCCCCAGAGGGGGATAAAGAAGCAGTTAATCTTACCAGAAGGACCAGGCTAATTGAAAGAGGAGGGAATTGGGGACCAGGCAGGGCTGGGGGGGAGACCACTGATTGGGACCAGAGGAGGTGGAGTACTGATAAGACCCAGCTTCCAACCTAGAGCCAGCTGGAGCCAGATGGTGGCCCAAATGTCCCCTGCAGTGGCAGCTTGAACAGAAATCAGCCAGGCTCACTCCTCACCCAGCCTGGCTCTGCTCTGCCCCCCGCCCCACAGTGCGCCATTCAGCACAGAAGACGAAAGATGGATCAAGAGTTCCAGTAAACCTGGCGCGGTGGCGCACGCCTGTCATCCCAGCACTTGGGAGGCTGAGGCAGGAGGATCGCGAGTTCAAAGCCAGCCTCAGCAATGGCGAGGCACTTAGCAACTCAGTGAGACCCTATCTCTAATAAAATACAAAAAAAAAAAAGGGCTGGGGATGTGGCCCAGTGGTCCAGTGCCCCTGAGTTCAATCCCTGGTACCAAAAAAAAAAAAAGAGTTCTAGTAGCTGAAGGCTAACCTTGTGTGCCCCAAGGCTCAGAGGTCACCCAGAGGTACTAGACTACACTAGACCCAGGCCTGAGCCCTGCTCTTTATTTCTGTGCCCCTCAACTAGGCCCCTGGTAAATGTCCATTGAATTAAAGCAAGAGAAGGTGGCGACATGGCGAGGGAGGGGAGTCTTCACTCTGGGGCTGTTCTACTGCACTAGCAAGGGAAACTTCTTGCTAAATTGATCCAGAGCGATCTCCTCTGAGCCATCTGGGAAACCAGCAGCTGAGGCAGAACTGTTGGCCCAAGTGCCTGGGGCAGGGCTGCCCTGGAGAGGTCCACGCAGGTTTCCTGGGGGACTTCTGGCTCTCCTGGGTGATTTCTTCAGGGTGTTGCGAAGAACTTGAGACGTGCAGCCCCTGGAGGAGAGCATCCCAGACCTGCTGTCTAGTCCTCAAAGGACAGCCCAGACCGTGGGGAGACCTCGGAGTCAGTGGTTCAATAGCCCTCGCCCGCCCCACCGCCAGGCTTGTCCCTGACCTAGAAAGCAGAGTGGCCCTGTACCTGTGCCTGTGGTGTGTGTGGCTGTGTGCACTCTGACTGCAAGTTCTGTGTGTGCAGGGAGGCCACTTGGATTTGAAGTCTGCAGGGGCTCATGAACAGACTGGACTTGTGTGTGCATGCATGGAGACATGAGTGTGTGTCAGGCATATGCATTCGTGCGTAGAGAAGAGCGTGCTTGCTTGTATCTGCACCTGGCAGGAGTGTGCACTGGGCACGCCACTCACGTGTATGGAAGAGTGTGCTCCCTTGTGTGTGGTGGGACCAGGAATCTGGATAAGCATCCTACTTGGAAGACAGGAAGGGGGTTAACTGGACCTCTCCAAAAATCTGGGATGAGGGGTAAAGCTTCTTTACCTTCTGCTGGAACCCCACCCAGACTTGCCGAAGCCCTGGGCTGGGGACATCAAAGTGGGAGTGGGAGTCTCTGCCCTGGCTGACTTCCCACCTCCTCTGCCCAGCTCTCTCTGCTCCAGCCCCTCACTTCACAGGCCTGCTTTGAACTCCAGCCTGGGAACTCACTCAGAGGAATGGGGTCTTTTTCTCTCCTTCCCTGGAGTCAGCCACAGCTGTGTCCCTAACAGCGGTGAGCTGTGGTGTGCGTTATCCGAGGGAAAGGGGAGGGGAAGGGAGGCCATCGAAGCAGGCTAGATGAAACCTGGCTACCCAGCCCACTCTGAAGGCCCATCTCCCCTGTGTCTGCACCACCCCACCCCGACACACACACACACACACACACACACACACACACACACACACCTCCTACTTTAGCAGCTTAACAAATGGTCAACTGCCTTGAGGTAATTAAAGCAGAGGTTCCATCAGCAATTCCTCCCCTACCCCTTCTCACCATTTGGTGCTATTTCCAACTCCCAGGCCAGAGTTTGAATTTTCAGAAGTCCCTGGGCTCTGGGGACAACAAATGCAGGAAAGCCCACTAGCCTGAGATTCAGGAATACAAGTTCCAATCCTGCCTTGGCTACTCATGTATTCGCTGAACAAATATCTATTGAGTGGCTACTATGTGCCAGACTCTATCCGAGGCACTGGGCACATGCCGCTAACAATTCAGACAAACACCCCAAATTCTGCACTTACGGTCCAGAGGGGGGAAGAGAGGAAACACGCGAACGACAGATAAATGCAACGCAAAGAAAGTGGAGCTGGGTAGCCATCAGGAGAATACATACAAACTGGTGTTTTCAGAAAGCACAGACAGTGAGGGTCTCTTGGGGGTCACTGACTCTCTGGCTGAAACCTGAGTGACCAGCTTTCTTCCTACCCCGACCCCGAAGAACATCACTTCCCCATTTGTACACAGGGACACTGAAGCCAGGTTAGCGTCCTGTGACTCTGGGTATGGCGGCAGTGGCTTCCAGAGTGGCTGGAGGAGTGGATTTCCTGCAAGAGGTCAAAAGGGGGAGGTCAACTGACCCCTCAGTCAAGGGATGGCGGGATCCGAAGAGAACCGGTCCTCCCTCCGTGGCTCCAAACCCCGGCTGGTGGGCTATTCCTAAGACTGTGAGCAACAGGGTCTGGAAGCTTTTCTTTATCTCCCCACCTACCTGTTGACCCCCCTCGTCCACCACTACCTCGTCCACCACCTGTCCCCCCACACTTAGCCCAGCACACCACACCGAGCTGGCCTCTTCTAAACCCACGGGGACCATCTCTGAAACTTCAGAAGCAATAGGCTTCCTTCTTTGGGATGAGCTGGGTGGGCGTGTGGCGCCCATGACTGAGAACAAGAAGGACTTCTAGAACCCACTAAGGCCCCTGGTCCCCAAGCTGAGGCTGCAGTCCTCAGAAGACGGCAGTGTGGCCGAGGCAGGACACAGGGCCAGCATCGGCGCCCGCTGGGGAAATGACGCGCAGGGAGATAAACCTCTCTTCACGTCAAGGGTCTGCACCTTGAGCCCGGATTTTAGCAAGTAGGTGTGGTAACTCTGGTTGGCCCGAGCTGCTCAGCTGTCTTTGATGAATAAAAAACTGAGAAGATGAATCCATTATTATTTAACAAATGGGTGGGTTAGATAAACAGATGCTTTCCTAAAAGAGAACAGGAAAGCCAACCAAGCAAGCAGCCTTTGATGGTGGAAAGATTTCAGTCACTACTCCATCCCCCCAATCCTGGACTCCACCAAGGAGGGTGAGACCCCAGGGGGAAAGAGCTTCATGGCAGGTGTCCCAGGGCCACCCGGTGCTCCCCTTCCATCCCCACAGATGGCCAGCAAAAGGGGTCTCTCCCCTCCTTGCCCTCCCTGGCCTTCGTCCAGCTGCAAAGAGAGACTTGGGCGGGGGGTGGGGGGGGGGGGTGGGGGAGGTGGCCAGGACAGGAAACAGAGCCGAGGCAGGAAGGAGGTCAGGAAGAGACGGACGAGACCCCGGCCAGCTCACACTCAGCCCTACCAGCCTTCAGGAGAGCAACGGGCCCATGTTTCCAAAAATATTTACAGTGAGTCTAAATTGATGAGGCCCCGTATCAGCCCTGACAATGGCAGGATGCAGAGCCGGACCCTCCAGGGGAGGAGACCAACACAAGCACCCCAGGGGCTTCATGAGGCGCCTGGATCTCGGGAAGGATGGCCTTGCAGCTAAGGGAGGAAATGGAGCCCTTCACCCTGAGGCCAGAGCAGGCCACAGGACACGGCGCCTCTCCCCTCCCTGCAGAGGGAAAGCCTCCTGGGCTCTGATGCAGAACCCCCCACCCCAGGCCAGTGCAGGAATCTCCTCTGCTACACCCTGTCTGAGAGCCACTGAGGGACCTCTTGAATACCTCTGTGGACAGGACGCTCACTCCTGCCCGCTGAGAGTCCATCCCATCCCCGCCTGGGCCCCTCTCCTCCGTGGGCCGTGTTTCCTTCAGTAGAGCTGAGCGGTTCCAGGCAGAAGGGCTGGAGCCAGGGGACAGGGCTGCCACTTAGAAGTCACAGCCTCGGGCAAGGAACCCAGTCATTGCAAGACTCCGTTTTCTCGTCTGGAAAATGGGAGTCGTTACAGTCTCTACCTCCTGGGCCCGCTGTTAGGAGTTGGAGGCAACCAGCCCCGATATTCAAGAATGCGCGTGGGCAGAAAGACGGGGGTCAAGCCGCAGAGATGCAAAATGAAAGAGTTTAAAATGCCTGAGGTCAAAAGTTTATAAGGCCAGGGCTGGGGTTGTGGCTCAGCGGCAGAGCGCTCATCTAGTACCTGCGCGGCCTGGGGTTCGATCCTCAGCACCACGTAAACATAAATGCATTGCATTGTGTACAACTAAAGTAAATAAATAAACATTAAAAAAAAAAAAGTTTATAAGGCCAGAGAATGAGCAACGGCCATTTCATCACTAATACAGAGCTGCTGACCGTCTGGGCCTCCGACGTGTGGACCTGGATCACCGGAACTGTGGCCAGGCATGCGGACACGAACAGCAAGTGTAAAATCCTGGGTTTCAAGGACTTGGTATGAAAAAAAAAAAGAACACAAAAAAAATCCCATTCGCATTTTTTTTTCCTGTAGATTGCATGTCCAAATGCTAACATGTGGCAGAGCGCAGCGGCACACACTTGTAATCCCAGTGGCTTGGGAGGCTGAGGCAGGAGGATCGCGAGTTCAAAACCATCCTCAGCAAAAGTGAGGTGCTGAACAACTCAGTGAGACCCTGTCTCTAAATAAAATACAAAATGGGGCTGGGGATGGGGCTCAGTGGCTGAGGGCCCCTGAGTTCAATCCTCTGTATTCCCCCCCAAAAAAAATGCTAATATGTGGGGCTAGGGTTGTGAGTCAGTGGTAGAGCACTTGCCTAGCATGTGTGAGGCACTGGGTTCGATCCTCAATACCACATAAAAAATAAATAAAGGTATTGTGTCCATCTACAAACTAAAAAAAAATTATGAATGCTAATATTTGGATATACTAGGACAAAGAAAACATGTTACTGATAAATAAAATATAAGAAACGTAAATGAGGCTTGCTTGTTTCTTTTATTTTTTTTTAAGGTAGTTACTAGAAAAATTAAGAGTATGTACAAGGCCTATGTAATATTCCTGTTCAACAGCAGTGAGCCAAAGGATCAGATGTAAGCTTTAGGATGTTCATTCTGGAGCATCTTTGAAGGTGGGTTGGAATGAGGAGGCCCATTAGGAAAGGTGCAGTTTCAAGGGGGCATGGTGGTACACACCTGTATTCCCAACCACTCAGGAGGCTGAGGCTGAGGCAGGAGGATCTCAAGGTTGAGGCCAGCCTCAGCAACATAATGAAACCTTGTCTCAAAATAAAAAAATAAATAAAAAGGGCTGGGCATGTAGCTCCATGGTAAAATAGACTGTGTTCAATCCCTCGTATAAAAAGAAAGAGAGAGAGAGATGCAGTTTTATTTCTGTATTAAGGAAAAGTCAGGTTTAAACCTTTCCATCACAAGTCGTTTGCCATGAGGTGAAATCAAAGAGGTGTGACTTCTCTCCTCCCTGAATTAGAGCCCCACATAAACAGAACTGCCAGTCACAGATCAAGTTCATTGCATGCTCATAGGTAAAGTTGATTATCCGGCACTGTGTAAGCACACTCAGGTGCTGTGTGCTCTTTCCCAGTCTAATTTTTCTTTAAAATGTCTCAAAGCGACTCATGTCCTGATCCCCATTTTACAGATTGGTAAAGCAAGGTTCAGAGTTACCTGGCTAGCTCAGGGTCACGTGGCTTCTGAGTAACAGAGGGAGCTTGACTTTGGCTCTCCAGGCCTGAGAGCTGTGCAGCCAGGAGGATCTTTCCCAACACAGGGCCCAGCCTCTGCACCCAGGTAGGACCTGCTGGGGCTTCCCGGAGGGGGAGCATCAGTGGCATCTCATAGATGGAACCTGCTTTCTCCTCCACAGAAGATGGTGAGGCTGAGGAGCGGGGAGAGAGTCCTCCTGGCTTAGAGCTCCAACATTAGAAGGATAATTTACAAGGCCCGTGGGCTTGGTAGACAGAACTATCAAGCCAGGAATCCTTACATAACAGTAATGATGGTAGTAAATAATAATAAGGGCAATGGCTGATACTTACACAGAGCTCACTCCGCACCAACAGGCAGGGGTCGTGAAGGATGGAGATCGAAAGAGAAAACTCTGGAGACCAAAATGCCTGGCTTTAAATCCTGGAGGTGCTATTCTATCTCTCCAAGCTTCAGTTTCATCCACTATAGAACAGGGGTAATAGTCTATAGCAGAATTATGAGAGTCAATAAAAAATTTAGGTTTCTGTTTGGCACAAGGAGAATGCTCAGTAAACATTGCCTATTACAGTTCTCTCTCTCTCTCTCTCTCTCTCTCTCTCTCTCTCTTCTCTTTCTCTCTCTCTTTTGAACCAGGGATTGAATCCAGGGTTGCTCAACCACTGAGCCGCATCCTCAGCCCCCGTTTTTGTTATTTTTTTTATTTTGAGACAGGGTCTCACTAAGTTGCTTAGGGTCTCACTAAGTTACTGAGGCTGGCTTTGAACTTTTGATCCTCCTGCCTCAGCCTCCCCAGCCTCTGGGATTACAGCTGTGCATCAATGCACCAAACTGGTAATCTCATTTAATCCTCACTCTAACACTAGGGGTAGGGAGGGTCGATAATGATAACTAGGAATGATGCTTATTTCCCAGTTTAGAGGGGTAGACTCACTCTCACACACTAGGGGTAGGGAGGGTCGATAATGATAACTAGGAATGATGCTATTCCCAGTTTAGAGGGGTAGAACCGAGGCACAAAAACCTTGTCTGAGTCCCACAGCTTCTAACTATTGGAGGTGGAATTCAGCTGTAGGATATCACTTGGGGTCTGCAATCTTTTTTGTTGGGGGTGGGGGGTACCAGGGATTGAACTAACTCTGGGGCACTTGACCACTGAGCCACATCCCCAGCCCTTTTTATTTCTTATTTAAGAGACAGGGTCTCTCTGAGATGTTTAGCACCTCACTTTTGCTGAGGCTGTCTTTGAACTCATGATCCTCCTGCCTCAGCCTCCCCAGCCTCTGGGATTACAGGTGTGCACCACCAAGCCCAGCAGAGTCTGCAATCTTTAAACACTATGCTATCTATGCTATGTGGGTCATGATCTTCAACAATTTGTAAATTTGTGGGGGGGGTGGTTATTCTTGGTTTTTTGTTTTTGTTTTTTTTTGTTTGTTTGTTTTTTTGTTTGTTTTTTTTTTTTAGGGTACTGTCCATCTTCAATTCTTCCTGCGTGAAAAGTGCCTCCTCTGCCTGGCCAAGAATGTGAATACAGCCAGTGAGAGCACAGAGAGGTAGCAGCCCCTGGATGCTGCAGGGTTTGGCTGAAGAATTGCTGGCCGGCCTCCAGGGGAACATAGGGACCATGGGTATCCACTAACCTTCTACCTTGCCAAGAAGGCGCTACAGCGTCTCCCACTCTTGCCGCTGCTCGGGATCTAGTGGTTGTTGGGGAGAGGGTAATAAGCTGGACATGGGTGGGCCAGACTGGAGCACCCGGCTGCCTCCTGGGCCAGCTGGTTATCAGAGGTGCCTCCGGCTGCTTGGTGATGCTGACCCCTAGTGGACATGTCTGGTACTCAGCCTTGACTTGCCCTGAGCCTCCTGATTTGCAACCCTAGCTTCTAGAACTGCCTCAGGGCTATAGACCCAGCAGGCTGCATGAGACCCCAGCTCTGCCTGACCTCTTTCCTTGTCCTGGGCTTCCATGGCCTCTGGAATTGACAACCCCAACATCTCATGGCTTTGGGACTGGAAGGATCCTTAGCAAAGGAGAGTTTCCCAACAATCAAATCAGCTGATGATTCTGAGGCTGACCAAGTTCCAGAACCCGGGACAGATTCCCCAGTCTCCTGGAGAATCAATCCCTTGGTCCCTCCGCCCCGTTCAATGTTTTGAGCTACATATTCTCTCCTGAAATGGGGTTTATGCTGCACCGTAATAACACAATATCATATTATGACATGATACAGGGAAAGCAATGCTCATCTTTCTATTTTCTCTTTGGGTGGTGCAGGAGTAAAACCAGGAGACGCTGAATCATCTTCAATATTATTCATGACTCTTCCTCCAGCATGTCACTCTGCAAAGACAACACACAAAAGAGAAAATGTAGCTCTGTTTCATTAAGGAAACGTATGGATTAAAAAGAGACGGAGAAAATGCCTTAATTAGCTGACAACTGGTAAGAAGAGAGTTGAGAGGCAAGTCCCTGGAAGCAAGAATCTCATTGCTGAGCACCTGGCGCCACCTTGTGGTTGCTCGCAGGACAACAAACCCAGCCTCTACTCATCCACTAGAGACTCCCTGGGCATTTTCCCCTGTGCTCTTTCACCTCTGTTCCTCCCCTACGCCCCTTATCTGACCTTTTATCTCATTGAACTTTGTGCTGAAATCCTTTGTACTACAGCTGCTAATTTGATCATAAAAGAGGCGCGGACACAGCTGAGTTGGCCCAAGCAAGATGTCTTATGGAGATATTCTTTGTCGATGACCCCCCCCCCCAACCTATTCCAGTCTCTACCCTGGGATCCTGAAAAAGACGGACAAGACTCCGCCCTCAAGAGATTGACAGGTTGGTGGGAGAGACATCTGCTAATGAATGACATTATACAGTACAGGTGTGGAAAGAGTCACAAGGATAGAGTTATAGCCACAATCAGAGTTTTTAGAAGTCTGACTTTTAAGAGACATAATTCCTAAAAAAAAAAAAAAAGAACCTCTCTGTGATCTATTTAGAATAAAAACAAACAACAAAAAGCATAATTTAAAAAAAAAAAAAAAAAAAACATTTCTCACAGGGCAAAATTACACACACCTGTTACCCCAGCAACTCAGGAGGCTGAGGCAGGAGGATTACAAGTTTGAGGCCAACCTCAACAACTTAAAGAAGACTCTGTCTCAAAATAAAACATGAAAAGGGCTGAGGATGTCGTTCAGTGGTAAATCATCCCTGGGTTCAGTCCCCTATACCAAACAACAAAACAAAACAAAAAAAAAAATTATTTCTCCCATGATGACTTCTTTGAAGATATTTTAGATTTAAAAAAAAAAAAAAAAAAAAACAGTGCTGGTGAGGATGGAAAGGGGACCACCTACCCACTGTTGGTAAGAATGTAAAGTAGCACAGCCATTATAGAAACCAGACGGAGTTTCCTCAAGAACTGCTGTAGGATCCACTTTTCCACCACGGAGCATATATCAGAGGAAATGAAATCAGCATGTTGAAGTGACACCCATGTCCACTGCAGCATCATTCACGATGGCCAAGAACTGGGAACAGCCCAAGTGTCCACTAACCAATGAACGGACAAAGAAACGATGGCACAGATACACAATGGAATGTTAGTCATAAAAAAAAGAAGGAAACCCCAACTGGACACGGTGGCGCACGCCTGTAATCCCAGCACTTGGGAGGCTGAGGCAGGAGGATCCCGAGTTCAAAGCCAGCCTCAGCAATGGCGAGGCACTTAGCAACTCAGTGAGACCCTGTCTCTAATAAAAATACAAAGAAGGGCTGGGGATGTGGCCCAGTGGTAGAGTGCCCCTGAGTTCAATCCCCAGTACCAAAATAAAAAAAGAAGAAGAAGAAGGAAACCCTGCCATTTGTGACAACACAGGGAGCCTGGG
Organism: Tamias sibiricus; assembly: GCA_025594165.1. NCBI lineage: Eukaryota > Metazoa > Chordata > Mammalia > Rodentia > Sciuridae > Tamias > Tamias sibiricus. The sequence continues at coordinate 16,959,187 of CM046657.1, read as the reverse complement.
GGCACGGGTGGGGGGATTACCTTAAGTGAAATAAATCAGGCAGTGAAAGACAAATACCAGAGATTCTCCCTTAAATGTCAAAGCTAAAACAGTTGATCCTATAGAAATTGTGTGGGCAGTGGGGACCAGGGCCATAGTCCAGCAATAGAGCACTTGCTGAGCTTGGGCAAGGCCCTGGATTAGATCCTAGTACTGAAAAAGACAGAGACAGAGAGGGGAGCCGTGGTTACCAGGGTCTGAGAACGCAGGAGGAATGGGAGAGGATGGTCAGTGGCTATCAGGGCACGTTGGACAGAGGAATAGCTTCTCACGCACAGCAGAGTGACCATGGCCAGCAACAACTAATCTTATATTTCAAAATAGCTGGTAGGCCGGCCACGGTGGCGCACGCCGGTCATCCCAGCACTTGGAAGGCTGAGGCAGGAGGATCGCGAGTTCAAAGCCAGCCTCAGCAATGGCGAGGCACTTAGCAACTCAGGGAGACCCTGTCTCTAATAAAATACAAAAAAAAAAAAAAAAAAAAAAAAAAAAAAAAAAAAAAAAAAAAACAAAAAAAAAAAAGGGCTGGGGATGTGGCCCAGTGGTCGAGTGCCCCTGAGGTCAATCCCCGGTACCAAAAAAAAAAAAAATAGCTGGCAGGACGTTGAGTGTTCCAGGCAAAGAAATGTAAATGCTTGAGGTGACAGATATACCACTTACTGTGATCTGATCATTACACATTGTAAACACGTACTGAAATATGGGCACTGAACCTGTGAACATGCCTCATTCCTCCATGTCCATTAAAAATAAAATTTAATATTTTAAATTATAACATAAAACACATATTTTTAAAAATCAAACAGCGCATTACGAAACAATTAGGAGTTTCATTAATGTCTGAAATGCACTGTCTGCCTACCACGGACCCCAGAACTGGATCCATACATAAAAGAGGTTTGACACCATTGGGAAAATTTGGGGAGACTTTCCTGGGGCAATGACAGCTGCAGGATGAGGAGGCAGGTGAGTGAAAAGGAAGACGAAGAATTACAGCAAGCCCTGGGAAGAATATGTGCAAAGGTCCTGTGGCAACTTGGAGCTTGGAGAGGTGGAGAGGCTAAAAGAAGGCAGGTGAGTCTAAAATGGAGAACAATAGGGACTTTGTTCAAAAAGGAGACTAGAGGCCACACCACACAGGTTTATGAGCCACCCTGAGGAGTTCGGTCTTTATCCTCCAAGGAACAGTAAGCGATGGAAGGGTTTTTAATTAGCAGGGTGCAGTGGCATGATCCAGGTGGTATTACAGAAAAGCCACACTGGCTGTGTGTGGAGAAGGGACAGGAAGAAGGACAAGAATCCACCTAGGAGACACTAATCCCCGCGAGAGCTGGTAGGAGCTTGGATTCAGGACACAGGAGTCCAAACGGGAGAAGCGAGTAGATTGAGAGATACTTAGGACTGAGTGTGGGCGTGAGGGAAAGGGAGCTGTCGGGGTGTGGCTTAGATTTCCTGTTTGCTAGAGCTAAATCAATGGGGTGGCATTCATGGAAACAGGGTGTGGCCGAACCAGGCCTCTTCTCTTCCCTGCAGCGACTGTGTCAGAGTCCTCTTACCCACCCACCTGCCCGGGCTCCGCGGCCCTGCAGCAGTACAGTGTGACAGCTCCACCCTCCGGCCCCGCCCTCCCCCTTCTCTCCTGGCACCGTGCTCTTGCGTACAAACTCAGAAAGGCAAAAGGAACGGGAACCCGTTTTTGACCCATGATTGACAGCAGCCAGTGGAGAAACCGTCTGGAGACAGCTTCTTGGTGTCTTTGTCCCGTAGACTGGCGATGCCACATGCTCTCCCCTTCCTTCTTCACTCTGGGGTGTGTTTCTCCTATATGCACAAGCCACAGCTCCAGGCTCTGCCAGCCAGGAACCCAGGCTAAGGCGGTAATGGAACTGTCAAGTTTAGCCAGGGGCATGGCTACCGCGCCAGAGACAGGACCAACAGCGCTTCTGCTGGGTCTTGTCCTTTTAAAAAAGGGAAAATGCCTGCTCGGGAGGCCGAGGCAGGAGGATCGCGAGTTCAGAGCCAGCCTCAGCAACTTTAGCAAGGCCCTGAGCAACTCAGCAAGAGCCTGTCTCTAAATAAAATATCAAAAGGGCTGGGGATGTGGCCCACTGGTTAAACACCGTGGGTTTAATCCCTGGTACCAAAGAAGAAAAAAAGAAAAAGAAATTGCTTAACTTCACTTCCTGTCTTTCCCCTTTCCAACAGATGGAAAAGGGAGGTGGGCTGGTGAGCCAGCTTTGACCACACAGACAAAGATGACATCCAAAGGGACAATAGCAAAGAGATGATTCGACCTTTGGTTTTGGGGGACTGGCTGACTTCACTTAGCATTATTTTCTCCAACTCCATCCATTTGCCTGCAAATGCCACGATTTTGTTCTCTTTTAGTGCTGAGTAGTGTTCCATGGTCAGCTTGTTAGTAGCAAGAGAAAGGGCTACTGTGACATCCTGTCTCTCCACCTCGCATCTCAACCAGCACCACAGCTAACAGGGAACAGGGCACCCGACCAGACTCGTTCCGTTCAGGCATGCTGCGTCCGAGGAGCCTTCAAGAAGGGAAATGGCCACTGATGAGCTTGATAAGAGCGTGGAAGTCAGAGGAGAGGTCCGGGCTGACCACGGAAGCCTGTGGAATCACGCCCCTCACGTGTGGCTGGTAATGAGAGCCTGGGTGCCTCTGACCTGGTCTAGGCAGAGGCTGGTGACAGGAGAGGGGTGCCTGTGGCAGCCGCATCCAGGGTGGTCCGGTGATCCTGCCTCCTGTGAGTCCTGCCCATGTGCAATCTCCTCCCCTCAAGTGCTGGCCCTATCTAGCTAGCGAATGGCAAAAGTGATGGGATGTCACTTCCAAAATTAGGTGACATGAAGAGTGGCTTCCATCTTGGGTGCCCTTTCTCTCCATCACCTGCTCTGAGGGAAGTCAGTGTCCACACTGTGAGCTCCCCTGTGGGTGGACCTATGTGGTGAGGACCTGAAGCCCTTAGTCCAACATCCTGGTAAGAAATGACTCCGGCCACCAGCCCCGCGTGGAGCAGCCCCAGCCCCAGCCAACCCCTCAGTCGCAGCCTTGTGAGACCCCAAGCCAGAGACTCCTGGCCCAGAAAACCCTAAGACCATAAGCGCCTGTTGGGCCCTGCTGAGGCATTTGGGAGTGACTTGTTTCTCTGTAGAGAAGCAAAGTCCTGCTGTAGCCTGAAGGACGCCCTCCTTTTGAAGACTGGTAGAGCAAAATGAGCCTAAAAAAAAGGCAGGTAACAAATATAGGGGCAAGACAGTGAACGGCAAGTCGGGATCCAAGGGAGGAATAAGAAGGGCACGGCCAAGGGCGCTGGACCCTGCTGACCGATGACATAAATATAAGGAAAGTGCCTGGTGGACATGGGGACGTGGACGTCACTGGTGACCTTAGGATACAAGTTGATACATCAGGACTGATGAGCTTGGGCTGGGACCCATTTACATGATTAGGAGAAAGTCTGAAGCAGAGAATTTTCATCAGAACTCCGACAGTGAGAACAAGAGCAAACCAGGCCCGTCCCTAGAGGAGGACAGGAATGCTTTTAATTGAGCTTGTTTAAAGAGCCAGTGGGGACTTTGGAGGGGACAAGATGAAGAACTCAGAGATCTGCTCCCCAAGAAACAGCCACAACCAAAGAAAACCCTTACACCCCTCATGTGAGGTCGTTAAGGTCAAATAGCAGATGAAACATTTATTCAAGAACCAAATCTCAGGAAGAACAGCAACTGACTAGGGAACAGGACTCCCTCCTCCCTCTCCCCCTCCTCCTCTTCCCCCCTCCTCCTCCTCCTCATCCCTCTCCCCTCCCCCTCTCCCTCCTCTCTCTACCTCCTCCCCCTCCCCCCTCCCCCTCCCCTTCCCCTCCCCTTTTCCCCTCCTTCTCCTCCCCCTCCCCCTTCCTCTTTCTCTCCCCCTCCCCCTGCCACTCCTCCCCCTCCCCCTCCTCCTCTCCCCCTCCCCCTCCCCTTCTCACTCCTCCCACTTCTCCCCCTCCCCCTCCCCTCCTCCTCTTCCCCCTCCCCACTCCCCCTCTCACTCCTCCCACTCTTCCCTCTCCCCCTCTCCCTCCTCCTCTTCCCCTTCCCCCTCCCTCCTCCCCCTCTCCCCCTCCCTCATTCTCCTCCCCCTCCCCCTCTTCCTCTTTCTCTCTCCCTCCCCCCCACTCCTCCCCCTCCCCCTCCTCCTCTCCCCCTCCCCCTCCCCTTCTCACTCCTCCCACTTTTCCCCCTCCCCCTCCCCCTCCTCCTCCTCCTCCTCCCTCTCCTCCTCCCTCTCCTCCTCCCTCTCCTCCTCCCTCTCCTCCTCAACTCCCATCTAGAAGCTGGAAGCTCCCATCTAGGTAGGTATGGTCACCAAAATGAGCAGCTTCTCCCCTGACTTCCCAATAAGGGGACACAGTATTTCCCTGGGAGATACAGAATTTCTTATTGACCCCAATTCCAAGTTGCAGAGGCTAAACTCTTGGGAAATGTGGGGAGAATACCAGGGGCTCCCTTTCTCTGCCTAGTCCTCACTCAGAGAGTAGAGGCTCACCCAGAAGCCACAGACGGAGAGGATGGGGACCCCGGGGCCCTCGCCCTGGTTCTGGGGCAAGGGGGCGGCTCCAGGCTGGGACAGGTGAGCAGAGAAGAGCAGAGGGAACCATCTTCACTCGGCGCCCAGCTCTTAATGTAGGGGCTTCGGCCACCGTCCCTGCCACCAGCTCTGGAGAAGAGGTTGAAATCTTGGTGGGGGAGAGGCAGTTGACAAAAACAGACTCCAAAGCTCTCCAGAGGAAGTGACTCTGTTTGAGACGGAGCAGAGGGAATTCCAAGCCCAAGGGCACTCTCAAATGACAAGAGAGGTTTTGGTGATAAGCAGACAAAGCCACTGGTGGCTCCAGTACAGCTCCAAGATAAACAGTAAGCCAACTATTTTACTAGGAGAATCAGGATAAAGGAGCGCTAATAGAGGTCCTCCAGCGTCAGAACAAACCTCAAAGTCTTGACTTTAAAACCTACAGATGCCAAATTCCCATGTTCATGGCAACATTATTCAATAACCAAGATGTAGAAACAACACTGTCCATCAATGGGTAAATGGATAAAGAAAATGTCACACACACACATACACACACACACACACACACACACACACACACAGAGAGTGGAATATTATTCACTCCTTAAAAAGGAAATCCTGCCATGTATGCCAGCATGGATGGACTTAGAGGGAATTATACTAAGTAAAATAAGCCAGACAGAAAGACAAATCCCACTTATATGTGGAATCCAAAAAAGTTGAACTCATAAAAACCGGAGGCAAGCTGGGTGCGGTGGCACACACCTTTAATCCCAGTGACTCAGGAGGCTGAGGCGGGAGGATTACAAATTTGAGAACAGCCTCAGCAACTTAGCAAATGTCTCACAATAAAAAATAAAAGGAAGCCGGGCGCGGTGGCGCATGCCTGTAATCCCAGCACTTTGGGAGGCTGAGGCAGGAGGATTGCGAGTTCAAAGCCAGCCTCAGCAATGGTGAGGCACTTAGCAACTCAGTGAGACCCTGTCTCTAAATAAAATACAAAAAAGGGCTGGGGATGTGACCCAGTGGTCGAGTGCCCCTGAGTTCAATCCCTGGTACCACAAAAATAAAATAAAATAAAATAAAAATAAAAGGAGTGGGGGTGTTGCTCAGTGATTAATGCCCCTGGGTTCAATCCCTGATACAAAAAAAATTTAAGGGCAGAAGGGTGGTTGCCAGGCACTTGGGAGGAGGAGAACGTGGAAGATTTTGATCAAAACATACAAACTTTCATTTATAAGATGAATAAGGGGGTCCAACGTGCAGCTGGGGACTATAGTTAATGATACTGTGTTGTTGCTTCCTGACTTGGAGCAACAACGCCGCCGCGGGAGAAAAACTCAGAGGCAGAATGAAGATGAAAGAAGGTTTTTTATTCTTCGGCTTTAGCAATCTCTCAAAACTCTAACACTGGCTCTTTCAGCAACCTCTCTGACTCTTTACTTCTTCTGACTACTGACTCTTTACTTCTTTACTTTACTTTCTTTTACTTTACTTTCTTAGAGAGAGAGAGAGAGAGAGAAAGCTTCTCTTTTCTTTCTTCTTTCTTCTTCACTTTCTTTTACTTTTACTTTCTTAGAGAGAGCTTAGAGAGAGAGAGAGAGCTTCTTCTTTCTTCTTTCTTCTTTGGCAGCCTCGGCCTGACTCTGACCAGGAACTATTACTTCTCTCTCCTAACCGCTCTGACTCTTATTTCTTCTTCTGACTACGTTCTGGCCGCTCTGACTCTCTGACCCGAACTCTTCTTCCGACCGACTGAGCGACTGAACGACTGACTGAATGAATTCCTCCTGACCGCTTTCACCCGGTTATATACCTTTAGCTTTGCGGGTGCGTCACGTGCATTTACAGGTGCGTATGATTATTATCAGGTGGAACTTATGGCTTCCAGCTAGCCGCAATAGCCATCTCCCTGATAGGGGCTGCTTCACTGTGTTACATGCTTGAAATCTGCTAAGAGATTAAATGTTAAGGGTTTTTATCACACACAAAATAAAAACTATGTGAAGCGAGGGATGGTGCTAACTAACTTAATCGTGGTGATTGTCTCATAGCACATACCATAACCTCACACTGCCGCCCTTCAATACATACAGTTTTATTTGTCAGTTATTCCTTAACATAGCTGGGAAAATTGCAAGATGAAAGACAACATAGCTCCGTCAACTCTCCAAACAAATAAACACACATATGATAATAAAAAGCAAACTACAAAGTGGATGGGGTTGGAGAATATCATGCTAAGTGAAGTAAGCCAATCCCAAAAAACCCAAGGCGGAATGTTCTCTCTGATAACTGGATGCTGATCCACAATGGGGGGTGGGAGGCAGGGAAAATGGAGGAACTTGGGGCAAAGAGGAGGGAGGGGTGGAGAGGGGGCGGGGGGCAGGAAAGAGGGTGGAATGAGATGGACATCATTACCCTAGGTACCTGTCATATAATGTGTGACACTACATTGTGTACACCCAGTGAAATGAAAAGTTGTGCTGCAATTATGTACAATGAATCGAAATGCATTCTGTCTGCTGTCCTATCTACCTAATGTTTTTTTCTTTGTTTTTTTTGTTTGTTTGTTTGTTTGTTTGGTACTAGGGATTGAACTCAGGGGCACTTGACCACTGGGCCACATTTCCCAGCCCTTTTTTTTTTTTTTTTTTTTTTTTGTATTTTATTAGAGACAGGATCTCACTGAGTTGCTAAGTGCCTCGCCATTGCTGAGGCTGGCTTTGAACTTGTGATCCTCCTGCCTCAGCCTCCCAAGTGCTTGGATTACACGTGTGCGCCTCTGCACCTGGCTTATATACCTAATTAAAATAAATAAATTTGTTAATTTAAAAAAACCACAGAGAGAAGAGAGAAACATTCTCCAAAATATTACCTAAAATATCCAGATTTCAATTAAAAAAATTATAAGGCATGCAAAGAAACAGGAAAATGTGCCCCATATGAATTAGGGGGTGGGGGCAACAGAAATTTCCTGGGAGATGGCCCAGAAGATGTCAAAGCAGCCACTATCCACCCATTCAAGAATGAAAGGGAATTGTGTTTATAAAAAAGTGGAAAAGGTACAGTGACAACATCTTGTCAAAATGAGAAGAGCAATAAAGAGAGAGAGATTATTTTTAAAAGAACCAAATGGAAATTCTGGAGCTAAAAATACATAATCATATAAAAAATTCACTAGCGGGACTCAGCAATAGATTTGAACTGACAGAAGAAAGAATTCAGTGAACTTGAAGATAAGTCAGTAAATATTATGCAATACAAAGAACAGAGAAATTTAAAAGTGGAGAAAACGAACAGGACCTCGGAGAAACGTGAGACACCATGCAGCCCACCAACATCTGCATAACGGGGTTCGGAGAAGGAGAGGTCAGAAAGAAATGAGCAGGAAAAATAGCCAAAGAAATAACAGTCAGAAAGTCTTCAGATTTGATAGGTAGAAAAAAAGTTACACATCCAAGAAACTTAACAAACTCCAGGTAAGATAAATGTAAAGAGATGGGCATCCAGATGCCTCGCTGTAAAAGTACTGAAAACCAGAAACAACAATCAGATTTGGAAAGCAGCAAGAGAAAAATGACTTGTCACATAGGATGCCAATCAAACTAGTAGCTAGCTTCTCATCAGAAATAACAGATCCTAACTGAACAGACATGTCACAGAAGAAATACAATTGATCAACAAATATATGAAAAAGTGTTCAACATCTCTGGCAATTAGAGAAATGCAAATCAAAACCACTCTAAGATTTCATTTCACTCCTGTCACAATGGCAATCATCAAGAGTACAGGCAACAACATCAATGTTTACAGCAGCGCAATTCATAATAGCTAAACTGTGGAACCAACCTAGATACCCTTCAGTAGATGAATGGATAAAGAAAATGTGGTATATATACACAATGGAGTATTACTCATCAATAAAAGAAAATAAAATCATGGCATTCGCAGGTAAATGGATGAAGTTGGAGAATATAATGCTAAGTGAAGTTAGGCAATCCCAAAAATCCAAATGCCAAATGTTTTCTCTGATATAAGGAGGTCGATTCACAGTGGGGTTGGGACCAGGAGCATAGGAGGATTAGAGGAACACTAGAATGGCCAATGGGGAGGGAGGGGAAGGGAGGGGGCAAAAGGGTGAAGAAAAAAAAAAAAAAGATGGTAGAATGAGATGGATATCATTACCCTAACTGCATGTATGAAGTCAGGAATGGTGTGAATATACTTTGTATACAACCAGAGATATGTAAAAATGTGCTCTATAAGTATAATATGAAATGTAATGCATTCTGCTGTCATTTGTAACAACTTAGAATAAAAAATAAATAAATAAAAAAAGAATACAGACAACAATAAATGTTGACGAGGATGTCAGGGGAAAGGTACACTCATACATTGCTGGTGGGACTGCAAATTGGTGAAACCACTATGGAAAGAAGTATGTAGATTCCTCAGAAAACTGGAAATGGAACCCCATTTGACCCAGCTATCCCGCTCCTTGGTTTATGCCCAAAGGAATTAAAATCAGCATACTGTAATGACGCAGCCACATCAATATTTATAGCAGCTCAATGCACAATAGCTAGACTATGGAACCAACTTAGGTGTCCCTCAATAGATGAATGGATAAAGAAAAATGTGGTATATATACTCAATGGAATATTACTCAGCTTTAAATAAGAGTGAAATTATGGCATTTGCCAGTAAATGGTTGAAGTTGGAGAATGTCATGCTAAGTGAAATAAGCCAATCCCACAAAACCAAAGGCCAAATATTTTCTCTAATATGCAGATGCTAATTCACAATGGGGGGGCACTAGGAAAAAATAGTGTTACCTTAGATTAGGTAGAGGGAAGTGATGGGAGGAGAGGGAGGGGATGTGGGGATGGGAAAGATAGTGGAATGAAACAGACATTATTACTGTATGTATAACGTGTGACTACATGACTAATATATTCTGCAACATGTACACTTAGAAAAATGAGAAATCATATCCCATCTATGTATGATATATCAAAGTGCATAAATGCATTCTACTGTCATGTATAACTAATTAAACCAAATAAAAATTTTTTACAAAAAAAAGAAATAATAATCCTAGAAGGCAGTGGAATGGTATGCAGAGTGGCAGAAAATATGTACCAACAAAAAAAATCTATAACCAGCAAAAATAAGAATAAAAAGACTGAGCCCAGTGCAATGGTGCATGCCTGTAATCCCAGCAGCTCAGGAGGCTGAGGCAGGAGGATTGCAATTTCAAAGCCAGCCTCAGCAACAGCAAGTCCCTAAGCAACTCAGTGAGACCCTGTCTTTAAATAAAATATTTTTTAAAAGGGCTGGGGATGTGGCTCAGTGGTTAAGCATCCCTCGTACAGTAAAAAAAAAAAAAAAAAAAAAGAATAAGAAGACTTCAATTTTTACGCTAAGTGAAGTTGTCAGTCTCAAAAATCCAAGTACCAAATGTTTTCTCTGATATAAGGAGGCTAGTTCATAGTATTGTTGGATGGGGGGGGTGGGTACATAGGAGGACTAGAGGAACACTAGAATGGTCAAAGGGAAGGGAGGGGAAGGGAGGGAGCAAGGGGGGGAGGGAGGGAGAGAAAAGGAAAAAAATAGAAATAAGAAAAGGTGGATATCATTTTCCTAAATGCATGATTGAAGACCTGAATTGTACGAGTATACTTCGTATACAAACAGTTGTATGTAAAACGATGCTAAATACATGCACTATGAGTTGTACATATTAAAAATTATAAAAATAAAAAATAAATAAATAAATAAAAGAAGACTTCAATTTTTAAATGGGCAAGAGATCTAAACAAACATTTATTTCTCCAAAGATATAGAAATGGTCAAAAAGCACGTGAAACCAGATGGTCAACAGCCTCAGCCATCAGGAAATACTAAGGGAAACTCCAACGAGGCGCTATTTCCCTCAGCCATTCTGTTCCCAAGGGTGTCCCCAAGCATGATTGTCTGAATGTTTCTGATCTCCCAAAATTCAAATGCTGAAATCCTAACCTCCAAAGTGATGGCTTCAGGAGGTGCAGACGCTGGAGCGGTGGCGAGGTCCTGAGGGAGGTCATCATGAATAGGGTCACTGCCCCAAAGAAGAAGCCTCTTGCCTTGCCCTTTCTACCAAGTGAGCCCAGAGCCAGAAGGCACAGGACCTCACGAGACACCACATATGCCTTCATCTTGGACTTTCCCGCCACCAACCAGAACTAACAGATGAGTGTTTGTGTTTACAGGCATCCAGTCTGTGGTATTCTGTTAGGGCAGCCCAAACAGACTATCAGAAAAAAAAAAAAAAAATGTGTTCGCACACAAAAAAAATCTGTACACATATGTTCATCGAAGTCGTATTTATAGTAGGCAAAAAGCCAAAGCAATCAAATGCCTGTCAACTAGACTGTGGCCAATACTCATGCAATGGAATGTTATTGTCAATAACAAGATGTGGCGCTGAGGCAGGCTACGACACAGATGATCCTTGAGAAGGTCATGCTAAGTGAAAGAAGCCAGTCACATAGCCGGGCACGGTGCCGCACGCCTGTAATCCCAGCACTTGGCAGGCTGAGGCAGGAAGATCATGAGTTCTAAGCCAGCCTCAGCAATGGGGAGGCACTTAGCAACTCAGTGAGACCCTGTCTCTAATAAAATACAAAAAGGGCTGGGGATGTGGCCCAGTGGTGGAGTGCCCCTGAGTTCAAACCCCAGTACAAAAAAAAAAAGAAGAAGAAGACAGTCACAAAGAATCCCATACTGCACGATGCCATTTATATGTAATATCCTAAACAGGCAAACCTACAGAAGCCAAGCACATTGGTGGTCACCTAGAGCTAGGCACAGGAAGAGGAGGCGAGAGGGGCAGGGAGACATAATAGCTGATAGCTAAGAATTTGGGGGTTGTTTCGTACAGGATGAAGAAGCAACCTAAAATTGATGGGGGGTTGAGTATATTAAAATTCTTTCAATTGCATATTTTAAAATAGGTGAATTGTATGATGTGAATTATAGCTTAATAAAGACTTTTTTTCTTTTTAAGCCTGGAAAAGAATCCAGGTGAAATAAGGAGTGAAATAGGTGAAGGCTAAAAGAGACAGAGATTGGCCCCCTGGGGAGGAAGCGAGGCAGAGGAGGAAGGCCTCGCCTTAGGCAGAAGGACAGACACCTGCCCGCCCAGAGCTGGCTGGGCACAGCTGCCGGGAGGTCTGAAGCTGTGGATTGGAGAGGAAGGCTGCTCTCATCTGGGGCACGAACAAGAAGACAGAGGTCGCTGGCCTGAGGTTGGAGTAGAATGGACAAGGTTAAAAGTACTGTGCAGGGGTCAGGCATGGTGGTGCACGCCTGTAATCCCAGCAGCTCGGGAGGCTGAGGCAGGAGGATCGCGAGTTCAAAGCCAGCCTCAGCAACTTAGCAAGGCCTGAGCAACTTAGCAAGATCCTGTCTCTAAATAAAATTCAAAAAAAAAAAAAAGGGGGGTGGGCGGGGAGCAGGGGATGTTGCTCAGTGGTTAAGCACCCCTGAGTTTAATCAATCAATCATCAATCACATGGAGGGAAGGCAGGGGTGCAGCCCTGGTGTGGCCTCCCCTCCTGCCCTCTGGTTCCTCACATCCTGCTGCTCCCTTTGGTCCTCCACGCAATTCATGAAGGGCTTCTCAAATGTAAGCGTTTATTGGGGGGTGGGGGTTGCGAGACTAATAAGTAAGGGGTACACTTACTCAGAAACAAATTACCTACATGGCCAGCATCCTGGACACGCAATTTCACTGTGCTCTGCTTGGTTTTGTATTCTGCCCTGACTTGGAATCCTTGCTAAGTTTTGAATAAGTGGATACATATTTTTAGTTTTCACTGGCCATCGCAAATAATGTAACCCGTCCTGTGCTGTAAAGAACACTCACCCACCCAGAATATGGCCAAGAATAGCCACAGAAGCAAAATATAGCTTTGTACAGTTGCAAAAAGAAACTTAGAGAAAGCCCAATTCTAGATTAAGCCAAGATGACTCCCCCGATCTTCAATCTCCCCTCGCCTACTTACTTTCTTTACACTAAATTTCACTGAGGTAATTTCACCGTGGTATTTTTATTTTTCAAAGATATTTTGCTACTAGCCCCTGGGGGGGCTGGGGGTTAGGCTTCCTGACATCTGGCTTGACCATATGATTTGCTTTAGACAAGGAAATGCCTCACTTCTAAAAAGAAACTGTAAGACCTTGCATATGGCTTGCCAGATTTTATTTTCTCTCTGTTCCAGGACCAGTAAAGTCCCGGCTAGAGGCTATCCTAACCAGCCAGTGTCCTGAAGTAATGAAATCACAGAGTGAAAATGGAAAGTGACCAAGAGAGAATTTTGTTGCATTCATTGAGCTTCTGGGAATCCAAGGATTATTTGTTATTGCAATATAATGTAACTCAACCTGACTAATCGATCACATGCCCTCATTTTCCAAGACCACATCAACTTAAAATTTTCAAGTTATGAAATCCTACAGGGTTCTTCTCTAACCTCTCAAACCTGGCTTTACACACAGTGTGCATTTGTGTGATTCATAGTAGGGAACTCTGTGCCCTCCAAGTGATATCCGGATTTCTCCACCTGTCTTCACAATCCACCATGGTCAGTCTTGACCGCCTCATTTCCCACTATCCAACAAGCAACTGATGGGCTCACTCTCTACCTGCTTCTCATTCTTCCATCATGCAGGCTTTTTTTTTTTTTTTTTTTTTTTAGTTGTAAATGAACACACAATATCTTTTTTTTTTTTTTTTAATGTGGTGCTGAGGATCGAACCCAGTGCCTCACACATGTGAGGCAAGCGCTTTACCACTGAGCTACAGCCCCAGCCCCATCATGCATTCTTTTCTCCACCAGTACCTGCTCTGTCTCGGGGTTGTGCTGGGTGCCGAATATTAATAGAGACCTGGTCTCCCTGTGCTGGTGATTCTTGGAGTCCCCACACTCAGGTCATGCTCTTTGTCCCTGCCAAGACCACTGTGCCGACCCTTCTCTGCTTGTCAAACTGTGAGCCATCCTTCCAGACACAAGGCGTACCTGCCTCCTGCCACAGATCCACCCATCACCCCACTTACCTCTAGGGGAGCACCCACTCCCTCCACCAATTCCTATAGCAATCATTTTTGCATAAATTACTGCCAATTAGCTACATCCTGCTTCATGGCCTCTGTCCCACTGAGTTTTGAAGGGCTATTTAACCCACACTATTAAAATATTTCCATTTATTTTCTTTTGCTGTTAAACAGGCCGGATTGAATTAATGAAGGCATTAAAGTCAAATGTGGTGGCCTCATTTATAATTCCAGGGCCTGTTTACATCCAGCCGACTTCGACCGAGGAAAATGGCAGTTTCCCAGGGTCCCCACAACAGTTCCGCTGTACTATGGAAACTAACCCCTTAGTTTGGGGATCTCTCCCTTGCCTGAGCCTCTAGGGGAGAACTCACACATCTGTCCTTGAGGGGTCCCCTTCTCTGCCTCCCCACATGCCCCAGTGCCCCCAAAACTACATCCCTCAGAGAAAGTGAGTCTTGGGGTAAGTGACTGGTCCATCTGGTCCTTTTAACCTCCTGACCAGCTCCTTCCCTCTTGTTCTCCACCAGGAGAGTTTCCAAAGATCTTAGAAAAAAAAAGAAAAAAGAAGGAAAGGAGAGAGAGAAAAAAAAAAAACCTGAAGGGGGGGGTAGGAATAATTGTTCAGCCTCTACTGCATATCAAGCCCCCTTGGCCAGAGTGTCGCCTGACACGTGCTCATTTCTTCCCCCTGGATGGGGCTAGGCTGTAGCTCAGTGGTAACGCGCTTGCCTATCACGTACAAGGCCCTGGTTCAGTTCCCAGCACCACAAATAATAGTAACAATCCAAACCAACCTTAAAAAGTGAGGGTTCCCAGCCGGGCGCGCTGGTGCACGCCTGTAATCCCAGCACTTGGGAGGCTGAGGCAGGAGGATCCCGAGTTCAAAGCCAGCCTCAGCAATGGCGAGGCACTTAGCAACTCAGTGAGACCCCGTCTCCAAATAAAGTACAAAAAAAGGGCTGGGGATGTGGCCCAGTGGTCGAGTGCCCCTGAGTTCAATCCCGGTACCAAAAAAAAAAAAAAGGCGAGTGTTCCCATGGGGCGCAATGGCGCACCCTATAATCCCAGCGGCTTGGGAGGCTCAGGCAAGAGGATTGCAAGTTCAAAGCCAGCCTTAGCGACAGCAAGGCGCTAAGCAACTCAGTGAGACCCTGTCTCTTAAGTAAAGTACAAAATAGGGCTGGGGATGTGGCTCAGTGGTGGAGTGCCCCTGAGTTCATTCCCCCTACCCGCCCCCCCCCCCAAAAAAAAAAGCAAGTGTTCCCCACTGGCCTCAAGGTGTGAAGCCCTACGCTCAGAGTCATCCAGAAGAGAAGGCCAGTGTCCCCTTGTCTGTGGCATCCACACAGCCATCCATCCCAGCTTTGGGAGTGTGGCTTTGGTGGTGTAGCAGAGCTCTGGCGTCCTGCTCCATGCTGGGCCTCGCGTCACCCGCCCCACGGAGCACAAGTGGCAGGAGGAGAGCTTCAGGGGGGCACCAGAGCCGAGCTGGGGCAGCAGACTTGTTGGCACGGTGGAGCTGGCAGCAGGAAACTCCTGCCGGGCGGCGGAGTAATCAGGAGCAGCGAGGCCTGAGCTTTAACCACTATCATTTTAAAGATGATTATGTGCAGTTATTTCAGCTAATTAAACCTTGAGCGCCAGCCAGCTCTGCCTCCAGCTCCGAGAGGAGATGCAGCCGCTTGGGCTCCGCCGCCCCCGAGTCTCCCTGCCCAGTTCACGGTGGGGGCCGTGTGCAGCGGGGCTGGCAGGCGGCGAGGGGGTGGAGGGCGGGAGGGGAGCTCAGGAAGACACTCGGCCTCACTGCCGCGCGCTCACCAGGAAATCGGAGGCCGGTCCCTGCTGCGGGAAAAACCTGCCCTTTGACACCTCTCACCAGCTCATCAGGGTGGTTTTTTGGTTGTGTGTGTGTGTGTGTGTGTGTGTGTGTGTGTGTGTGTGTTTGTTTTTTTTTTGTTTGTTTTTTTGTTTTGGGTACCAGGGATTGAACTCGTGGGCACTCGACCACTGGGCCACATCCCCAGCCCTTTTTTTTTTTTTTTTTTTTTTTTTTTTTGTATTTTATTTAGAGACAGGGTCTCAGTGAGTTGCTAAGTGCCTCGCCATTACTGAGGCTGGCTTTGAACTCGCGATCCTCCTGCCTCAGCCTCCCAAGTGCTGGGATTACAGGCTTGCACCACGGCTCTGGGCTTCACTAGCTCAGCAGGGAAGAGCCGGCCTGAAGGGGTGCTGGGGCTAACACCAGGAACAGTGAGCCAGGGCCCCAACTTTGTGGCTGGAAGCTGCTGCGAAGGTTGGAGATCCTCTGTTTTCTCATGGGCGGGCCATCTGGAACTCAGCTGTAGTCCGTAAATGGGGAGGCAGCACCCGAGCTGCACATGCCCACTACAGTGACCACAAGCCACGGGTAGCTTTTACATTTAAAATTCGATTAGTTAGAGGCTGTAGGCATAGCTCAGTGGAAAAGCCTGTACTCAGCATCCTTGAGGCCTTGGGTTCAATGCACCAGTACCAAAGACGGGGGAAAGTTGAATTTTAGCTAATTAAAATTACATTAGGGGCTGGGGCTATGGTTCAGTGGTAGAGCACTCATCTTGCATGTGTGAGGCCCTGGGTTTGATCCTCAGCACCACATAAATAAAATAAAGATATTGTGTCCACCTACAACTAAAAAAAAATTTTTTTTTAATTACATTAAAGCCAGGAGCACCAGGCGTGGTGGTGCACACCTATAATCCCAGCACTTGGGAGGCTGAGGCAGGAGGATGACGAGTTCAAAGCCAGCCTCAGCAATGGCAAGGCACTTAGCAAACTCAGTGAGACCCTGTCTCTAATAAAATACAAAAAAGGGCTGGGGATGTGGCCCAGCGGTTGAGTGCCCCTGAGTTCAATCCCTGGTACCAAAAAAAAGAAAGAAAAAAGCCAGGAGCATGTCTAGACTGATGCATGTCTGTAATTCCAACCGTTCCCAAGGCTGAGGCCAGAGAATTGCGTGTTCAAAACCAGCTTTGGCAACGTGGTGAGATTCTCAGCAACTTAGTGAGATCCTGTGTCAAAAACACGAAAAACTGAGTACAAACCCCAGTACCACTGGGTTTTTTGTTGTTGTTGTTTTGGCTTTTTTTTGTTTTTGTTTTTGTTTTTTGTACTAGGGATTGAACCCAGGTGCACTTAACCACTGAGCCACATCCCCAGCCTTGTTTTTGAGACAGGGTCTCACCAAATTGCCGAGGCTGACCTCGAATTTGAGATCCTCCTGCCTCAGCCTCCCAAATTGCTGGGATTACAGGCATGTGCCACCACACTGAGCAAAAAAAAAAAAAAAAAAATTTTAATTAGGTTAAAAACTGTTTACTGGTCCCAGTAGGCACATTTCAAGTGCTCAGTGGGACTATGGTATTGCCAGGACAGCTGCAAAACCTCATCAGTACAGGAAGTCCTACTGGACAGCAGACAGGTCAGGGGTACAAGCACTGACGTCCACCCCAGGGATGTGAAACTCGTCACACTTGGGCACGTCAGTCACCTTGGGCACGTTACTTCTCAGGTTTCTCGCCTGTGCAGTGGGGACTTCCAGGTGTCCCCTCGGAGACTAAAGACTCAATGAGAAATGCATGTAAGACACTTCAAGGAACATCAAATAATGACACGCACCCTGAAATACTAGCTCTGATTACTGCAAGTTCGCCCGGGCCTGGGGCTTTACAGTTTTGAAAGGTGACTTCCAGAATCACCATCACCTCTGGATTGCTCACGGGCTCCTTGAGGCAGGGATGGGCGGGGAGAGGCCGCTAAGCTGAGAGGCAAGGTCAAATTCAGAGGCTACTCGACCTTTCAAACGATGGAGAAGGAAGACTCGAACCAAGTTAATAATTCAACAACTAACATTTGTGGGCTCTTTCATGTACCGCATCTTATTACTGCTGTAGCATAACCTCTCGGGAGATAAGAGTGAGGTTCTCAGAGGAGAGTAATTCCAACAATCTGCAGCATTTTCTCTGCGCCAGGTATCAAACTGTAATCTCACAACAACCCCGTGGTAAGGTAAAAATACGCTTAGTGTTCCCGTTTTAGTGATGAAGAAGGTGAAGCACAGAGTAGGTAAGTAACTATCTCAAAGCTGCACAGGAGGAAGTGGTGGAGTAAGGACATGAGAACCCAGGAAGTCTGATTCCAGCCTGACTTGAGAGAGGTTACAGTGCATTCATTCACCCACATCCCCGCACAGGAGAAGGGAGCCAGAGGAGAACAAAGCCCCTTTGTTTGCAGGGCTCTCTCCCTCCATCAGTGTGTCCAAGCAGAGGTGAGCACAGACCTCTCTCCCAGCCTCAGGGACTGCTGCGGGGAGGTGACAATGAGTGTCCAGAGCCCTCTGCCAGGTGTGTGGCAGTGACCTGTGGACTTAGGTGCCCTCTGGTCCTCTTGCCCTGTGTTAGTTTGCCAGTGCCACAGAACAGGCAGCTTAAGCAACGGAAGTTTGTTATCTTATTGTTCTGGAAGTCAGAGGCCGAGGTGTTGGCAGGATTGGTTCCTGCTCAGGGCCTTGAGGCAAAGCTCTGGTCCTCGCCTCCTTCCTGGGCTTATAGCTGGCAGCCATCTGCCTGCGTCTCACAGTCTTTCTGCTGTCTGTGTCTGTATCCAAAGTTCCTCTCTTAGAAGGACATGCATCAGGTTGGTTTAAGACCAATCCTGCTGACCTTGTTTTAATTTAATAACCTCCTTAAAGACCCTATTTCCAATCAGGCAACTTCGGAGGGGCTGGGGGTTAGGACTTCAGCATATGAATTTGGGGCTGGAGGGGAAACAGTTCTGCCCCTAAAGTTCTGCCACCCCATCTCTGTCTTTTGAGACTCATTTCTTGGGTCTTGGAAGAGCACTGGCTGCAGGGGACGGAGGAGGCGGAGCTCTGGGGAGCTGGTGGATGGAATGTTCTGGAAGTGTTCCCAGGAAACTGGGGACCAAATGATGGCCTATCATCCACCAGGATGATGGAGGTGTGCCTGAGGGGAAAGAGAACATTATCCATCCTTGCCCTTATGGACAGAACCCTGTCAGCCTCTCAATTAACCTCCACAACAAGCCTACGACGCGAGTATTGCTATCTCATTTTATAGATCAGGAAAATGTTGCTCGGCATGATTTTAAAACCACCTGAAGGAAGCCAGGCACAGGGCATGCACCCACGGGCCCAGCTGACCTGAGTGGAGAAGCTCTGAAGTTAGGATGGTGGGTTCTGACGTCTCAGTTAAAGGGACCATTCATCCTGTGTGTGTTGGTGATGGTGTCAATAACTCTTTCCTCCACATAGAAAAACACACCCAGCACTTCATTCACACTGAACCTATGCAAAGAGCCGAAGCAACCTATCAAAAGCCACCCCCTCACCCAGCATATGATGTCCGCCTTGGTACCCTGGGTCCACCCTGCTGTGAGGATGCCCAAGACAGCAGTGGACAGAGACCTGGACAGAGAGAGAGAGAGAGAGAGAGAGAGAGAGAGAGAAAGGGAAACGGAGTGTGGGAGCACCAGGTACCAGTGAGTGAGTGACGCCTTCCTGGGCCTTCCATCACGGGCCAGCTTCCCCCTGAAATGCATCTGAGCTGGTCACTAGATAGAGCAGAAGAACGGCCCCACTGAGCCCTGCCCACATCCCCGAGCCCCAGAGCCGTGAGAGATGATAAGTCGTTGCTGTTTTGAGCTACTCTGTTTGGGGGGTCGCTTGTTTTGCAGCAGTAGTTAGCTGGGATATTCCCCAGGGTAGAGATGCGGTGGGGGCGTGTCCTAAGACACGTCATCCACAGTCAGGGGCAGGAAGAGGGGCAGGGCACACTCCAGCCGCAGAGCATCACGGTCCTGGCTGGCAGACAAGATCTACCACGGACAGGCCCGTGGTCCTCCCTGGCGCCCCAGGCACACGCGTCCACCCAGCGCTCTCTGAAGATGCACCGCTCTTCATGCCTGCGGGCCTCTGAGCCACTGCAGCCTCTTCCTGGAAGCCATTTGCTCACACATCGTTCCAGATCCAGTTCAAAGACAAAGAGCAAAACTCCTTGGGCAGCAACGGCGGCCTTCGAGGCCCTGGGATAGAGTCCCGCCTGGCTCCAGGTTTACCTCGCGTTACCCCTCCCTTCCCCACACCTCCTCTGTCTCCTTGTTCTTTCCAGGACCTTGCTCTTCCCACCACAGAACTCTGGCAGGTGCTGTTCCCTTTGCTGGGGGTGCTTCTCCTGCCACACTCACTCCACCTGCCCTCGTTCCTGTAGCATTTGTTCTCACAGCACCTGTTCCTACCCTGCCCCACGGATTATCTCGAGAAGCCTGATGTCCCTGTGTCCACTCGACTATCAACTCCTCGAGGTCAAGGATCATAGTTGGGGTTTTTTTTATTGTTGTTTTTTTTTCACATTTGGTTTTGATCACCACTACATCCCCAGTGCCCAGCATGGTATAAGATTACATAATAGCTGCTCAATTAAAACCTGCCCAGTGAATGAATGGATGTTACCCACCTCTGGGCAACCTTAACTGACTCTCCTCTCCTTCGAAGATTTGCACTTCCTTTCTCCTCTAATTTCCGATGAAATTTAGCTTTTTATTTATCTGTGCATATTTTACTCCAAGATACTCCAATTGTTTCTCAGCCCCACCCCATACACGGCGATTGTGAAGATAAGGCCCAGGTCCCAATCGTTTTTTCCATCCCAGAAGGGCAGCCCAGAAGCTAGTTCTGAGGACGTGGTCCACTGTGGCTAAGGAAGGGTAGAAAATGAGAATGCATCCCGGTGGCAAGACTCCCCATCTGGTGGTGTTTGGAGAGCTAAAGATGCTCTTCAGAGGATCCAAACTGACCTGAAATCAGCAGCCTTCCAGCACGGTTGCATCCAGAGGCTAACCCCCAGAGGCTTCAGGACGGGGCCGCTGCCGTTCACTCCACACTGTTTTTTTGTGTTAACCCTGCTCTTAGAATTTCTCCCTGTACTTTCCAGCTTCCAAAAGCTCCAAGCCCCTCTCCTTCCATTTGCGAGCCAAGTGCAAAGACAGATTATATTTTCCCAGTCGTTCAAGCAAAAGTTCACAAATGGAATCCCACTGGGTCAATGCGGCCACCCTGAGCCAGCCACAGTGGCCTGCAAGGCCGGATACGGAGACTGCTCGGGCCTAGGCCGCCGGCCCCCACCTGGAGCTGGAGATGGAAGCTCAGTAACCAGAAGGAAAATGAGTGTCATGTGCACTCTGGCCAGTCTTTGCCACCCTGTTCATCGGTGTTAACACTCCTGAGAAAGTGCCAGAAACACTCGGTGGCCCGGCCCACCCTGTGGCTCTGAGGCGGCACTAAGGCACCATGCTCCTCTCCTCTCACCAGCCCAGTCTCATGGACGGAAAGTCAGAGAGAGACCTCTGGACCATGGAGCCTGGGGTGGAGATGCGGCCCCTCAGTCTGACCCTGGCTTCCGGTGGTTGCCCCTCCCTATCCAGAGGTCGCTGGCCTTGGCTCCTGTCCTGACTTTCCTATTTTTTTCCCCTAGCTCCTATTAGAGAAGCAGCAGGGCCTTAAAAGGGCTTCTCCAATAGCCCTAGTGTCTGAGGCACTCTCTCTCTCTCTCTCTCTCTCTCTCTCTCTCTCTCTGTTGGTTAGACTCACTTGAAGGTTCAGAGGGATTTTTATAGTTTTTGGTTTGTTTTATTTTTTAGTTTGTTGGATAGTCTGAGTGGGTGGAAGGATGGATGGATGGATGGATAATGGGTGGGTGGAGTGGGGTGGATGGATCTGTCCTGGGACCCCTCAGAACACCCTTTCTCCTGGTCTTCTCTTACCTTCCTAGGCTCCTGTTGCCGCCTGAAGTGCTTGGAGCAACGGAGCCGCGGGAAGAAGTTCAGAGGCAAACTGGAGACGAACAGCTTTTTATTCTGATAACTTTTCTCTCTGGTTCTAACAACGACTAACACACGCCACACACACACACCACCAAAAATGGCGCTGACCCGATCAGCAATTTCGGCCAAGTCACTCGAGATCCTGGGACAAGTCCCGTGAGACTACGGAAGGCGACAATGCCCAAATCTCTACGGCTCATAGTCAACCGCAATTCAAGTCATCTCCCCAAACAGGGCTCTTACAGGCTCCAATTGCCATGAGCAATTTCCTGCCCTGAAGTCAGTGTCCCAGTCCTGCCCGCCAGAGCCATGACCGGTGGTTAACATGGCTAGCTTGTACCAGGCAGTTACCCTACTCAGACAACTGAGCTAAGCACACATTCAGTCTTCACAGCAACTCCATGGACTGAGGGCCACTACTGTCTGCAAGTGACTGCTCATCCCAGGCACACAGGGGGCGATGGCAGAGCCAGGTCGTGTCCCCGGGCCTGCGCACCTTCCACCCAACTGTCTACTCTCCCTTTCACAAGCCAGATCTTGACTGGAATAGGGACCTCCCTCCTCCCCCTGTTTGAAACCTGATAGCAGGAAATGTCACAGCAGTACCAGGCTGCTCAGAGCAAACCAGCCCCCAAATCTCAGCACCTCATCACAGGGAGCATGGATTTCTCGCTCAGTCCAGCCCCTCTCCTTCATCCCGTAGGCGGCCTCCAACAGCGGAAGGGGAGGTGGAAGAGGAATGTGGGCCCCGCCTATTGGGGGGACACATGTCACTCTGTTCGTACTTCACTGGCCCAACCAATGCACGTGGTGAACACATCCTGTCTCTGCCCCCCCAAGAACCACACCACGCCCGCCCGTCAAGGCCAAGAAAAAGATAAAGACTAGATAGTTGGGATAAATGGCGGGTGGAGGGAGCGGGCGCAGATACAGGCTGGTTGGTGGCCAAGGAGTGGGGAGGGGTGGATGTGATTCTGGGATAAACCAGGTAAAAAACTCCAACACCCAAGGCTTGGGTGGAACCCCACTGCTATTGTCTGGAACATTGCTCCGGAGAAGTGAGCCAACACTCAAAAATTCTTGGCTGAGACTGGGAACTCTCGTTATCTAGGTTTGGGGCTGTTAATGACAGGATCTGACCTGAATTCAGTGAACAATGTAATAAGAATAACAATCCCTGACTTCTCCAACTTGAGAGTTTACAAATCCTTCTCACGGCCATAATCTCCTTTGACCCTCACAATCGCCCTGTGACGCCGGTGTGTTTTCCCCATTGTGTGGGAAGGAAACGGAGAGAAGGATGATGTCATCGACCAAAGGCACCCAAAAACCTGGGAGTCCCGGAGTACTTCTCGGCGTCTGGTCCACGCTCGGGGCTCTTTCTCCTGCGGCTCAGCTGCCTCTCATGCAGATCTCTGTGGAAATTGACATTGTAGAAATCAACATCACGAGAGTTTGGATCAAGAGCGTGGGGTGGTCTCAGCATCAAGCAGGAGGAGCTTATGGGTGCAGGTGTTGCCCTCAGAGGACCCAGGTCTCAATCCCAGCTGGGTCCCCTGCTAGCTGGGGGAGAGCGGGCAGGTTAATCTATTTGGGCTCACTCTCCTCATTTGGAACAAAGGGATGTACTGTACGTAACCCACAAAGTGATGGAGAGGATTTAGTGAGATAAGGAATATAAAATGCTTAGCACTGTACCTGGCTCAACGTTAGAGCTTAACAAGCATTGAATGCTACTGCCAAGATCCTTGTTGGAGACAAAAAGAGGCCACCGTCCCTTCCTTCCTCCCCAGGGCAGGATCACGTGTCACTACATCACACCCTGGCTTCAGTCAGAGAACAGGCTGGCCACTCAACCCGGCTTCACGTGCCACTCACTACTTGAGAGAAGAGAATGTTCCTTTCTCTGTTTGAGAATCAGCGGTGTCAACTGCTCCCCTCCTGAGAGGCTTCCTCTCCGTTTTTGCTGCCACCCAGGGGCCGTGTCATGCCAAGCCAGGGTCACTCTCCAAACCTATCCCTTTTAGGATAGTGGTCTTTGTAAGAAAGTGGGGCGGGGGAAGGAGGAAACACTTGGGCTCCTGGGGACAGGCAAGGGGTGAAGGATGCCACGGGTGATGTGACTGTGTCTCTGCTCTCTATGCCACTTGAGACCGCTCTACTGAAAAGAGAGAGGAAAGGGGACCAGGAGGACTCTTGTCTGTTCCTACAGCTGGTGCAAAAAGACAAGGACGAATGCAAACTTCACAGATCAGCTCAGCACTTTATTCAGGAACAGAGTTTCACACAAGAGCAGGGGATGCAGGGACGAAGTGACACCGTGGTGGGACCCACTTTCCTGGTGGAAAATGAGCCCCCGAACAAAGAAAGGGCCTGGGCTTAAATAGGGTATGCTGAGAGGTGATCTAGTGAGCATATCAGTTTTCTTTGGGCACCCAGGAATTTGGAGTTGGTTTATCAATCAGTGAAGGAGTCAGTTCTAGTGCTTAGGAATTAAGGGTCTGTTTTACAGGGTGAAATGGGAGGGAGTCTAGGGTCAGTGGCCAGTTTCTGGAATCTGTTGTACTGGACCTGATGGAGGGCCTGGGGTCAGAGGTTGGTACCTGGGATGGATTTGTTTGCAGAAGGGTTAATGCTTCAGCCTCTTCCCAGAGCCTGCCTTTCCAGGTGTGATGGACACCTCCTCCTCGGGGTTTGTTTTATCACTGGGAAAGAATTGTACTAGGAAAGGATCAATGCTGTCAATGTACGGCTTTCCTTCTCACTCCCCCTTTCCCCGGTCTTACTACTTTGGGGGTTTGTCATTTTCCATCTCTAATACCTACCAGCACCAGGAATGAACGTGAGCGATCGCCCCCCGCCAAGGGGCGTCCACCGTGCCTCGCGGACAAGCCCGTTGGCTTCTGCTGCAATCCTCCGACCTTTTGGCTTGAGAACCAGGAAGTTCTGAAATGGCATTTCCTAAACATCCTTAAAGATAAACCAGCATGAAAGGACTAGTATGGGGTATAGACAAAGAACTCTCACAACGCAACAATCAAAACACAAATTAGCCAAAGGCCTGGACAGTCATTTCTCCGAAGAAGATATACCAAAGGCCAACAAGCTAATGAAAAGGTGGACGACGTCCTTAGCCAACGGAGAAATGCCAAGCAAAACCGCAGACAGACCATGTCACACCCACAAGGTCGACTAGAATCAAAGAGGCAGGTGGGTGAGGGTGTGGAGCAATCAGAATCCCCGCACACGCCTGGTGAGAATGGAAAATGAACGTGACCGCTTGGGAAACAGTGCATCAGTTCCCCAAGGCTAAAGAGAGTTACCATCTGATCCGGCAATTCCAATCCTAAAGATAGACCCAAGAGAAATGGAAACGTATGTCCACATAAAGACATGGCACGTCTACTTTTATAGAAGCATTGTTCTTAACAACCAAAAAGTAGGAGCAACCCAAACACCCACCAAATAAAGTAAGGTCTGGTCACACAAAGGAATACTACTTGGCACAAAAAGGGAATGGCGCGCTGACACATGCATAATGTGGATGAACCTTGGAAACCTTATGGGAAGCCAAAGAAGGCAGCCACAGAGTAGCACATGTCATGTGATTCCATTTAAATGAGATGTCCAGAATAGGCAAATCTATGGAGACGGCTGAGAGCAGGAGGGGCAGGGAGGGTGAGGGAGAGGATCGTGGCCAAGGGGTGCAAGTGTCTCTATGAGATGACGAACATGTTCTAAATTTACTTGTGATGACGGTTGCACAACTTTGTGTTTATACAAAATGCCAAGAGTCACACACTTTAAATGATGATTTACATGGCATGTGATTGATATCTCAATAAAGCTGGCTTTTTGTTGTTGTTGTTGGACACAGGGGCGCTCAGCCACTCAGCCACATCCCCAGCCCTACTTTGTATTTTATTTAGAGACAGGGTCTCACTGAGTTGCTTAGCGCCTCGCTCTTGCTGAGGCTGGCTTTGAACCCGTGATCCTCCTGCCTCAGCAATCCCAGCCGCTGGGATTACAGGCGTGCGCCACCATGCCCAGCTAAAGCTGGCTTTTAAAAATAGAATAAATCAAAGTCTTCTTTGTACACCTGTTTAAGGCAAGGGCAGCCAGTTTCCAAATCCCTCCATTCCCACCAGTATGAATGGCTAGAAAGAAAAAGAAAAAAAAAAAAAATGCCCCCTGGGAGACAGGGCAGTTGTGTTGTATTGCAACCCCGCAGGGCTACAGTGGGTCTCTGGACATGGCCGACGTGGCCAGTCTCACTGAGGCTAGAGAGGGCTCTACACTGCACTGACACCGAGCCCCAAAGACAGTGACACGCTCTACAAGATTTGAGCATGACTGTGGGTCCAGGTGGGGCATGGAGCTCTGCAAAGTCACGCCTGGACTCCAGAGTCACAGGAACCTTGCTCTACAGACAGGGACAGAGGACAGCAGGAACATTAGCCACAGACAGGCCAAAATGAGCACCGTGTCTCTTCCATCTATGAGCTCTGTGACCTCAGGCCTGTCTCCACCTGTTAGAAAAATTCAGTAGTAACATCACGTGACACTTCACCACCACCCTGGTCTTGATTTGCTTGGCTAACATTTAATAAAAGATTCCTATCTACTAAGCAAATGCCCACACGCAGCTATGTTCTCTGTTGTCTTCACTACAGCCCTGGAGAAATCTGGGACTCTTTGTTATCATGCCCTTTTTAGGAATGAGAGGACTGAGGTTCAGAGGAGTCAAGACAACATCTCCGCTGTCACAGTTGTCAAGTGAAAAGTCACCAGGCCGACCCATCATTTTAACTGCCATCCTACCCTCCATCTACATAGGAAGAATGGCATTTCATAACGTAGTCAAGAGCTTGCAGCAGAGTTGGGCCCTCAGAAAAGAGTTCTGAGAGCCAGGGTGCCAAAGTCCTTTTCCCAGAGCAATGTCCCCATCCAGAGGCTGCAGAGAGGACAACCTGGCAGTGCGGGGAAAGGGTTTCTTGACCACGATGGGCCTGGGGCTGGGTTCAGCAGTTCTCCTTCACATGCTACAGGCTATCTGCGCTCCCCAAATACTGCACGCTCCCCACTCTGCAGAGTCCTCTGATAAGAAGGCAAAGCTCTGAGGGAGGCAGCAAACCCCCACCAGAAGATGCCTCTGCACGCCTGTAATCCCAGCACTTGGGAGGCTGAGGCAGGAAGATCTCAAGTTCAAAGCCAGCCTCAGCAATGGCGAGGCATTTAGCAACTCAGTGAGACCCTGTCTCTAATAAAATACAGAAAAGGGCTGGGGATGTGGCCCTGTGGTCCAGTGCCCCTGAGTTCAATCCCCAGCACCAAAAAAAAAAAGAAAAAAAGAAGAAGAAGAAGAAGATGCCTCTGCTTCCAGGAGGAAACGGGCGCAGGGAGTTGACAACCAGCCTGAAACTGATAAGAGAAACTCTAAAGACAAGGCCGGAGAATGAAGCCAGAGCAGAGCTGTGGGGCAGCCAGAGGACGTGGGGACGCAGATTTTCTTGCCATTCCCCACCCAGCGAGGAGACCACGCTCACCCCCCAGAGCCCAGCCACTTCCCACCCTATGTTCCTGTCATTTTTGTTGCAAGTCACCCCTAGCAACTCAAAACAACTGTTAACTGGGTTCTGTGGGTAAGGGGTCTGGGCAGGGCAGGGGTGAACAGGGTGACCAGAGGAAGGACTGGGGCCTCAACTGGGAAGCCTGCAGGGGATGGCTTGAGGCTGGGGCTGGGACCTGTTCATGCTTGTGCTGGGACACTCAGAGCCTGGGACTAGCCGCAGAGCATCTACGTGTGGCCTGTCCACGCAGTGTAGCTTCCCGATAACACGGGAGCCTGGAGGGTACTGAGACTTCTTACGTAATGGCCGTCTTAGTCTATTTTCTATTGCTATAACTGAATGCCACAGACTGGCATTAATTAATAAGAGAGAGAGAAAGAAAGGGGGTGGGGTTTGATTGATTTAGCTCATGGTTCAAGAAGCTGGGAAGTCCAAGGACATGGTCTTCTAGTGAGGGTCTTCTATCTGCATCACAAACATGGTGGTAGGCATCATAGAGCAAATGCCCTAGCTGAGGTCTATCTTCTTTTTCCTAGAAAGCCACCAATGTCATCCCAGGAACCCCGCTCATGACCTCACCTAATCCTAATTACCCCCCCAAAGGCCCTACTTCCAAATACACTGACTTGGAGATAAAGCTTCTGACACATGAACTTTTGAGCAACACATTAAAGCCACTTCCCCAGGTACCAGTGTTCTAGCAAATAAGCAGAGACTGCGTCCCCTTCATGACCCAGCCTGGGAGTCCCACAGCATCATTTCCCATACGCGTATTGCTCAAGCCCTCATGAGTCCACTGAGATACAAAAGCAGGGATGTCTCGATTGAGGAGTGTCCAGGAATTTGGGAGACTTCCACACGCTGACCTTCAGGAGAAGCCAAGCACACGGAAGAGACTCTCTAGGGAGGCTCTTTCCTGATCTGGCTCCCCGTTTCCTGCAAATCGCAATGGCAGAATCTCCCAGGCAACGTGATGAGCAAAGGAAGGCAGACACCAAAGAATATATACAGTGTGGCTCCCTTTATCCAGCATCCTAGGAAAGACAGAAGTGGCTCCCCCTGGGTAAGGACTTAGGGACACAAGGAAGGAAGCCTACTGGATTTCTGGCCTGTTCTGTACCTTAATCTCAGTGTGGTTACACTACTGTATTCACATGCAAAAAAAAAAAAAAAAAAAAATTAATCAAGTTCTGCACTTAAAATGCATGCAATATAAACACCATGCGTTTCATACTTCACTAAAAATGTTCAAACGAGTGGTCCAGCCAGCGCACCTCCCTCCCCATCCCTGCCCCCAGCCAGCCCTGCGTGCCCTAGGAAAGCAGATTCTCCGGCTCCCATTCTGGCTGGTGGATGGCTTGTTGGGGCAGCGCTTCCCAGGGGATGGGGGGAGTTTCCACCCTGTCCTCTGCCCTTCTCCCCCCACTTCCTTCTCAGTTTCAGAATTTAAATGCACCGGAAGGGCCAGGCCCTAATTTTGCGGAGGAAGAAAGCAGGAAGCAGAGAGGTAGAAGGACTTAAATGTGAACCCAGGGAAGCGGCAGGGAACCTTAGACCTCCCAACTCCCAGCCCGGACAGCCCCACACCACCGAAACAACCAGGCCCCTCTAGTGCCTGGAGACACCTGCTAAAGGCAGGACTTGGCTCCTTAGTCTTTCACTTCCGCTCAGTGTGGCCAAGCTCTCCGCGGCCCACCAGACTGCTTCCTGTGGGCTTCGTGCAGCCAGGCCTGCCCAATGGGAGCTTCTGGAAGCCAGGCGGGTTTCCCACTTGGTAAGTTCCCAGGACCCACCCAGCTGGGTGAGGACTCCATGGAGTCTAGACAGAGGGCCACACTGGGTGTGGCCCCGGTGACCAGCACGGGGTTCCATGGGCCTGAGAGACCTCACTCTTCCCAGAACTGCCAGAGCACTGGGGACAAAAGATGAGAGCCTTTGCATTGCAGGGGGCCTCGAAGGGTCAGAACCAGCAGCCAGCAGAGGGAAGTCCTGCAGCGGGGAACCAAGATCCACCTCAAGGCCTTGCCTCAACCAACTCTGCCTGCACCACTGCCTGCCACCAAGGCCTATGTCTTCTTTTCCCAAATACAACTCCTGTTGTGGGCTGAATTATGTTCCCACAAATTTATATGTTGAAGCCCTAACCCCCAGTCCTTTAGAATGTGACCGTATGCAGAGGTAAGACCTTTAAAAAAAAAAAAAAAAAAAAAAGCAGTGATTAAGTCAATACCAGGCCATCAGAGTGGACCCTAGTCCAATACAGCTGGTGTCCCCGTAAGAAGAGACCCCGGGGATGCTCATGTATCGAGGAAAGACCACATGAGGACACAGTGAGAAGGTAACCATCTGGAAGCCAAGGAGAGAAACCTCAGGAGAAACCAGGCCTGCTGACACCTTGATCTTGGATTCCCAACCTCCAGAACCATGAGAAAATTAATTTCTGTTAAGTCTGTGGCATTTCTGTTATAGCAGCTCTAGCAACCTAATACAAATGTCTATCTTTAGTCATTCATTTGTACACCCAGCCTTTGCCCCAGCTGAACACCCTGCCTGAGGTGCCATCTTTCCTCTGACCCTCTGACACCCTCCACCTCCCAGCCCGTCTTTGCTACTGCTTAATGGCATCTCCCTTCAGGTTCCCAAGCCAACAAATTGCTCTGCCCAGTCTCATGCGGCACAATTGTCCCCCCTTATCCATGTAGACATGTTCCAAGACCCCTGGTGGATGCCTGAAACTACAAATAACACTGAACCCTATATATACTACTTTTCCTATATATGCATAATTATTATAAAGTTTATCTTATTAAACTTCAAAATATCATATTTTAAATATCTTCTTATTACTATACACACCCTGTTTCTTGTGAAGATGTGAGACGATAATTAAAGAAAGCACTTTACAGCCTCTCTTTGGCATTGCTGAATTACCAGCATCACTAGCCTTTCACTTTGGAGCTATTATTAAGTAAAATAAGGGTTACACTCCCTACGGTATCATGATAGTAGATCTGATTTTTTTTTCTTTTTTTCTTTTTTTTTTTTTTTTTTTTTTTTTTTGTACCAGGAATTGAACTCAGGGGCACTCGACCTCTGGGCCACATCCCCATCCCTTTTTTTTTTTTTTTTTTTTGTATTTTATTAGAGACAGGGTCTCACTGAGTGGCTATGTGCCTCGCCATTGCTGAGGCTGGCTTTGAACTCGTGATCCTCCTGCCTCAGCCTCCCCAGTGCTGGGATTACAGGCATGCGCCACCGCGCCTAGCTAGATCTGATCATTAAGGCTACTAAGCAACTAACAGGCGGGTAGTTCATACTATGTGGATACGCTGTCAAAGGGATGATTCACATCCCAGGCAGGATGGCACAGGATGGCGTAAGATATCATCATGTTACATGTTTTTTTTTTTTTTTTTTTTGGTTTTTTTTTTTTTTGGTACCGGGGGATTGAACTCAGCGGCACTCGACCACTGGGTCACATCCCCAGCCCTTTTTTTGTATTTTATTAGAGACAGGGTCTCACTGAGTTGCTAAGTGCCTCGCCATTGCTGAGGCTGGCTTTGAACTCGTGATCCTCCTGCCTCAGCCTCCCAAAGTGCTGGGATTACAGGCGTGCGCCACCACGCTCAGAATAGTGTGCAATTTAAAGCTAATGATGGTTTATTTCTGGAATTTTCCATTTAATCTTTTCAGACCATAGTTGACCACAGATAACTAAAACTATGGTGAGTGAAGCCACAGATAAGGGGAAACTACTGTGCATATGTTGTCACTAGAATCTCTATGGCATCCTATTTTGATTTATCTTTGATAGCCATCTTCTTTGCCAGACTTTGACTCTGGAGACATCTGACTCATCTCCATAGCCCCTGACTCATCTCCATAGCCCCTGACTCCATAGACTCTTGACTCATCTCCATAGCCCCAGCATGAACCAC
This sequence comes from Tamias sibiricus, assembly GCA_025594165.1. Taxonomy (NCBI): domain Eukaryota; kingdom Metazoa; phylum Chordata; class Mammalia; order Rodentia; family Sciuridae; genus Tamias; species Tamias sibiricus. The sequence continues at coordinate 16,928,083 of CM046657.1, read as the reverse complement.
AGGTGGCTCGATGAAATGACTGTTGGATTGGCTTGCACTGGGGAGTTTGGTGAGTACCTCTGCTTCCCCTGGAAGGGTCTCCTGCCTTCAGTTCTCCTTCAATGCATCCACATTGCTCTCTGCATAAAAGCTAAGAAAAGTTTTAAGGTCGGAAGACTCAGCACAGCCTTAGAGATTGCATATTACGAAACAAAAGCCTCCCGGAGGGCCAGGCTGGGGTTGTTAGTGGTGGCAATGCAGGACTACAGACAGAGGGCAGGCTCTTCCCACCTTTCCAGCACCCCAAATCTCCCTCTCACTCTGGGTAAAATCAGCCCTGAGCTGTCTATGAATCTGTAGAAATTGCGTGCGTACACACGTGTGTTTTGGAGAAAGTCACAGGAGGGGAGGTATGTGTGCGTTTCAGGGTAGAAACGGTCTTACACTCACCTGAGTGGTAAAGCAGGGCTAGAAGCTTCTAGTACCCCAGACAGAGCGCAGCCTCGGAAGTTCAGACCCATCTGGCTAGAAGCTCAGCTCCTGTGCTGCCCCTTCGTCTGTGGGAAGCTACTCCTCTCCTGAGGTCCACCTTGCCCAGTGCTGAGCCTGGAGCACAGAAAGCATCCTATCCGGGGCCAGGCTGACTAGGGTTAATAAGAGAAAGGCGGGCAGTTTCCCGAAAACCAAGGGCTGGGTCAATAGATCTGTAGCAGCAGCCATTGATCAGTGAGGGCAAAGTCTCCCTTGGGGACCTGCCAGCCAGTACTCTGAAACAGCCAGAAGTTGAAAGGCCCTTTGTAAGCCTGCCTGGGGTCGATATCCTCAGAGCACAGGCCCCTCTCCCCAGGACAAGCCCCCCAGGATCAGACTCAGAACCACGTGGTACCACAGAACTGGAAAAGACCCCAGGCATCCTCCAATCCAGTTCCTTATCTAAGGTCCTCGTTAAGAATCCAGCCATCTGTGATCCTGGGGAAGGCTCACTAATCTATAGCTGAAGTTACCTTTTTTTTTTTTTTTTTCTGTTATGAACGTAGATAATACACCACAGTGCAGAATTAAGAGTACCTAACATTTCTCACCAAGAATAATGATCCGTTTGTTCACTGCTTATAGCAGGCATTGCAGAATTCTCAAAACATTGTTTACTATTGTTACCTCAAAATCATAATAGTAATTGAGCCTGCCATGGTTGTTCAATGCATTAATAAATAAATATATTAATTACTATACCACAATTTTTTTTTAAATATTTTGGTAACTCTATTTCAATATATGTAGTTAACTTTGTTGTTCTCTATTTTATTTTATCAGCTGGCCAAAAGGATCCATGACATTAAAAAAAAAAAAAAAAGTTAAGAATTCCTGCTGCGTGTGTGGCTTTTGTTTCTTCATTCCTATTATTGTTGTTGGGGGCATTTTTATACCAGGGATTGAAGCCAGGGGCACTTAACCACTGGGCCACATTTCCAGCCCGTTTTTTTATATATTTTGACAGGGTCTTGCTAAGTTGATTAGGGCCTCACTACATTGCTGAGTCTGGCTTTGAACTTGCTATCCTCCTGCCTCAGCCTCCCTAGTCACTGGGATTACAGGTGTGCACCACCGCACCCAGCTTCTATTGTTTTAACCTCCACTGTGGATGGGGAAACCAAGGCTGAGAGCAAGTTGTACTGCTCCTGGATGGATGGATGGATGGATAGAGAGACAGACAGATGGATGGAGTGTGTGTGCATAGATGATGGATAGATTAATGGACAGAAGGGCAATTGAAAAATGGCATAATCATAATAATTACCCTCATTGATTGCTTACCCTGAGCCAAGCATTATTTTAATCACTTTGATCCTCACAGTAGGCTTACAGGAAGGTAATGCTACCATTCCCATTGAACAGGCAAGAACATTGAGGCAGAGAGCTGTGGAATGACTCACCCAAGGCTGCATCTGCACTTGAAACCTCTCTTCTCAATGCTCTGAACTAGCAGGTTCAAGCTTGGCTTGGTGCTGAGCTCTGGGATCATAGAACCGGAGTTGAATTCCAGCTCAGCCATTCCCAGGCTGCACCACTCTGGATAATTTACTCCACAACCATGCATCACGGTTGTCACGCATAACATGAAGACAGTAGCATCACCTGAGGTCAGACGTGGACTAATAAGTCACTGAAAGCACTAAGCACACTGCATGGCATGTAATGAGTGCTGGATGGTTGTGTTTTTAATGAACAAGGAAACAAAACACAAACCCGTGGGGGATGGCAATGTGGACCTACAATTTAAAACCACCAGAAAGAAGAAAATAAAACAGTGGAGCTGGAACCCAGGTCCCAGCAACTGGCAAAATTGACAGGTCCAGTGGGGTTTTGTTCATTTGGGGATGGTGTAGTGAGGGGTGACCTTTAGACTGAAAATGCTACCTGTTAGTAACTTCCTTCCAAAAAACACAGTATGGTAAGGGAGGGGAAAGAATGGCCTCCCTGGAGAGAAAATCAAAAGGCACTCTGTTGACCAGAGGATTGGGGTTAAAGTTCACCAGAATAAATCACATGCATGGCATGTGCCTTTGATATGATAGATCTGGTGAGAATGGCACTTGACCTCCACCCCAGAAACCCATGGCCCCCAGTCTCATCGTGAGAAAAATACCCGACAAACTGGAATGGAAGAACGTTCTACAAAATACCTGACCATGACCTCTCAAAACTGTCAAGGTCATGAAAACCAAGGCAAGTCTAAAAAAATATCACAATCAAGAGAGGAACCCGCCAGGCGTGGTGGTGCACGCCTGTAATCCCAGCACTTGGGAGGCTGGGGCAGGAGGATTGCAAGTTCAAAGCCAACCTCAGCAATGGTGAGGCACTTAGCCACTCAGTGAGACCCTGTCTCTAATAAAATACCAAAAAAAAAAAAAAAAAAGGGTGGGGATGTGGCCCAGTGGTCCAGTGCCCCTGAGTTCAATCCCCGGTACCCCCTCAAAAAATGAGAGGAACCCCAGGAGACAGGACCACTATCCTGGATGGGATCCTGCAACAGAAAATAAAAAAGGGTGGGGGGGACATTTAGTAGAAAGGATAGATATGTGAATAAAGACTGTGCTTTAGTTCATAATGATGTATCGATGTTGTTTCATTCTTTGTGACAAATGTATCTACCACACTCACCTAAGAGAGTAACCTTGCAGAAAACCAGGGGTGGAGCATAGGAGAACTCTACACTACCATTTCCAAAAATGTTAGCTGCATTTGGCGGTGAGATCAGGGCAATTTCTTTTCTTAGTTTTACTTCCCTGTATTTTCTAAGTGTTCTACAATAAACATGCCTTGCTTTTTGTCATCAGAAAAATATTCAGTAAACTTCACTTTGAAAATAATGAATGAATGAGCAGGGGGGCCCTTTGGAGACAGAGTGCTATATAAATAAAAGTATAATTAGAGTCATTCCCTTGCACAGTGATTAAAACCCACTTTATCACTCTACGCCCAGGCAGCTCTTGGCCACCAGGGCCTGGCACTCTCCCCAGGACAGGGTGGTGTGTTTCTGAAACCTGCCAGCATTTTTCCTGTCTGTGATGAGCACTTGCCGGCAGGGGAGGGGCCCGGGCCAGGGTGGCGGCTACAGGGGCCAAAGGGCTCTTCCAGGTGAGGCTCTGGCTCAGAGAGGCTCAGAGAGGCAATTCAGCCCCAAGAAAGTTGGCCAACTTCCAGGCCAAGCATCTGAGTCATCGGCCTGGGGTAGGGAGGTCTGCAAGTGGTCCTCAGCTCCTACCATATAAACCAAGGGAAAAGGACAAGGCCGACTAGTGCTCCGCCCAGGCACTTGGATGGCCACCACACAGATCACAGTCCTGTAAAAGCAGATTCTCTGTTTTTACACCTCTTAAGGCTGAGGCTCAGGAGGGTCAGAAGCAGAATGTAAGTTCTGATCCTCTCACGCCGCGTCCAGAGTAGACTCCAACCCTCTCAGGGATGCACTGTGACCTCTGCAGATGAACAGACCCCATTTGGGAGACAGGATGCTAGAGAAAGAACATGCCAAACGGTGGGCAGCCATCTTTAATCCCACGACACCCTGCCACTACCACCCCAACACCCAGGGCTCCATGGACAGCCCTGTTCTCGGGCCTGGATATCAACCCCAGCTCCAGGATCACAGGGAGGTGGGCGAGCAGCAGGGGGCTAATGCGCTCCACTCCTGCTCAGTTCCAGGAAGGCGTCTTCCAGTGTCCTGGTATCCAGTTCACCCATAGCTAAAGCCTGCTGTTAGGGCCTCAGATGCAGAGCATAGGGGAGAGAGATTTCAGACCCTGCTCATTGTAATGGGATTGGGACTGGATTCCCCCTCCGAGAGTTATCAATAAGATCCCTAGGGAGAGCCTCAGCAACTTAGCAAGAAACTGTCTCTAAATAAAATAAATAAAATTTAAAAAAAGACAAAACACTTAAAGAAAGAAAAGGTGCCAGGCATGGTGGGCGCATGCCTGTAATCCCAGCACTTGGGAAGCTGAGGCAAGAGGATCGCGAGTTCAAAGCCAGCCTCAGCAAGAGTGAGGCACTAAGCAACTCAGTGAGCCCCTGTCTCTAAAAAACAAAAATACAAAATAGGGCTGGGGATGTGGCTCAGTGGTCGAGTGCCCCTGAGTTCAATCCCCAGTACCAAAAAACGAAAGAAAGAAGGAAAGAAAAAAAGAAAGAAAGAAAGAAAGAAAAGGTGCCAAGAGTCCAAAAAAGAAGCAGACAGCTCTAGAATCGCATAGCTTGTGATTTGTTAAGAACTTATAGATAGACGTGTGTCTTGGGGAGCAAGACAGGACTCCCCCTCCCCAAGGCAAGAAGAAGGGGTTTATATGGTAAACTAGACAAAGGTGATCTGCAGTCAAGTGCAATGTCCGTGGCCTTTCTCAAAACTATGAACATATGCAATGTCAGTTAGGAGCAACGCACTCAGTTATCTAAATGACTTTGTTTGTGCTATTGTGTTTACAATGAGTGCCAGGGTCACCTTGGCAAGCAAATTGGAAGTTATGATCAAGATGGCTCTGGTCATGTCAAGATGGAACTTGGAATCAAGTACCTGGGGTGTAAGGTGACCACAGGGTAACAGAAGTAAAGTCCAGTCCTTGTGGAGAATGCAAGCCAGCTGTTTGACTCAGCAGGTCTATCACCGTATCCTCAGCCTTCGCCAGGTGTGACCCTAGACTTCTCTCACACCTAGACTCCACTGTGGTCAGCAGGTGACAGCTTATCCATGTGCCATGCTGGATGTGACCCTTTCTGCTGCACTGGCTGCTCCCCGGGGTTCTGCACCCTGCCCGCCACTGGCAGGAGACCTGCCAGTCCATCACAGGACCTGCTGTTCGTACCTGTGTCCCTCCTGTTCTGGTGGTCCTCCCGCCATCCTCGGGCAATGAGGCAGGCCTTCCTATTTAGCCAAAGCTCTGTGGTCCTTCTGCAATGTCACTGATGGCTCATTTCTACCTACGAGCAACCTCTGTATCACTTCCGTATTCCCAGCACACAATAAACGAACATTGAGGAAAATGACAAAAAAAAAAAAAAAAAAAAAAAAACCTGGGAGGAACAGCTCAGCTTTCTAAGAGGTAGCTGCCTTCCTTCACAGCGGCACCCTGGAGGGCAGTCCACTCCTAGTGACTCCTCGGGAACTCGTCCAACTCTTCAGAAATTGCCTCCAGAGCCACCTTTGACTAAAACGGATCAGCCTGCTCATCTGTCCAAAGTATTCCCCGATGCAGACATCCATGGGACAGGGGGACACTCCAAGGCCACTTCAGAGAACCCCAGGCACTGTCTGAGAAAGGACTACCTGACAGAGCAACATGGCTTCCCCAGCCGAGTGATTTGTCAGACCCCTGCCTTTGGCCAAAGCTCTGGGTGTGCCTTGCCCTCCTCCCCGGAAGTGGGAGAGTGTGAGAAACCCCTGCCCACGCTGGCCATCGCACACTGCCTTCCCCAGAAGCGGGGCCCCTGCCTCGCCTCCCTCCCAGCACAGACCCCAGGCTCTGGGATGGGCCCAGGCTCCGCTGGTTTCACTAATGAGTCTGAAGCGTTTGGCTTGGGCTCCTGCCAGTCCTGCTCCTGCCAGTCCTACTCCTGCGGGGGGAGGGCGAGCTGGGAGAGCACGGGACAAAGCTGTGCCCGCTCAGCTCTGCCGGGCCCTGGGAAGACTTAGCACAGGGACTGCCTGATACAAACCCACCCAGGAGAGCATCTGGACACCCACTTAAAGCCCACTGCCCTCCTTTACCCTCCATTTCAGGGTTTTCCCAAAATGCACATTTCTGGGCGTGCCTCCCCAGTTGGAATCCTGGGGGTGGATCCAGGGATGTGCTGCTGCTTCTTCTTCTTTTTTTTTTTTTTTTTTTTTTTTTTTTTTTTTTTTGTACAAGGGATTGCACCTAAGGGTGCTTTACCACTGAGCCACACCCCCAGCCCTTTTTTATATTTTATCTAGAGGCAGGGTCTCACTGAGTTGCCTAGGGCCTCGCTAAGTTGCTGAAGCTGGCTCTTGCTCCACTGCAAGGAATGTGCCTTTTTAATGAGCACCCTAGGAGAATATTACACAGTGAAGGTTAAGAATCACTGGTCTAGCCGGGCACAGTGGCGCACAACTGTAATCCCAGCAGCTTGAGAGGCTGGGGCAGGAGGATCATGAGTTCAAAGCCAGCCTCAGCAAAAGCAAGGAACTGAGCAACTCAGTGAGACCCTGTCTCTAAATAAAATACAAAATAAGGCTGGGGATGTGGCTCAGTGGTCAGGTGCCCTGAGTTCAATCCCCAGTAACCACCCCCCCCACCACCACCAAAAAAAAAAAAAAAACCAAAAAACAAGAAAGAACCACTGGTCTAGAAAGTCAATGACAGGGATTCCAGTTTGTGAAATTGTGAGTATGTGCATTTTTCCAGCATCTACAGCTTTGATCAAATTTTCTAAGTGGATAATCCCTATACTCCTTCTAAAAAGAAAAAAAAAAAATAGGTTTAAAAATAAAAGGCTAAGAAGCTCAGGCAAAGGAGATGATTTCTAAGTTCAGTGATAGCTCTGACCCGTTACAACTCAGGGACTCCATTCAGCCATCCAGCGAGGCCACAGGACCCTCTCCTTTTGCCAGAGCTCAGGGAAAGGCTGTGACGGCCCTGAAAGAGGCTGGTGAGTCCAGGAAAACCAGGTGAGAGAACTAGGCTGAGGGTGGCGAGAAGCCAGTGACCAGTGGCTTGGGTGGGGACGGACGGAGCCCAGGGGACATTTCAGAATGCCTAAGATGAAAGGACCCTCAGGGAAGCAACCCCCTAGCAAGAGAGGTGAATTGTCATCAATATGGGGTCCTCTAAACTACAGCGCTAAACATCTCCCAGTCTCCTGCAGGTGGCAGGAGCTGTAAATTCCATTTTGCCCCATGGAGTGTGGGTCCCTTTATGTACTAAATGTCTGTGTTCCCTCAAGATTCATAGGTGAAAATCCTAACCCCCCAGAGTGATGGCATTAGGAGGCAGGACCTTAAGGAAATGATGAGGTCAGGAGGGTGGAGTCCTTGTGAAGGGTCAGCACCTTATAAAAGCAGCCCAGGTGAGACGCCCTGCCCCTTCCTCCCTGAGGATGAGGTGCAAAGGCAGCGACTATGAACGCGGTAACAGGTCCTCACCAGACACATCTTTCAGGGCCTTGATCTTTGACTTCACAGCCTCCAGAACTGCGAGAAATAAATCTGCATTGTTGATGAGCTCTCTGGTTTATGACAACCTGTGATATTTTATGTATTTTAATTTCAACCAAGGTTCCTGGCTTGTCACTTCATGACCAAGGAAAATATTATTTATATGTATGTAGGTATATATTTGTGGTACAAGGGATTGAACCCAGAGGCACTTAACCACTGAGCTAGATCCCCAGCCCTTTTTATTCTTCATTTTGAGACAGGGTCTTGCTAAGTTGCCCAGGCTGGCTTCTAACTTGTGATCCTGCTGCTCAAGGCAGATTATAGAAACTCTTTAATCTTCTTCTGCCTTTAGCTGGCCGTAAAAATATAATCTGACCTACCTTGTCTGATTGTAGGTCTTAAGATCCTCTTCATTCCAGAGGGGTCCTGCCCCATGTCCCTCAAGCAGGAAATGCTGATGAGTATAAAAAGGCCTGGCCAGGTTTCCCCATCCAATCTCTGAGCAATTGTGCCTATGCCATCAAGTCTCCATAAAAACTCAAAACGACAGGGTTTGGAGATTCCAGGTAGCTGAACACATGCAGGTTCCAGGAGGGTAACACACCTGGAGGGGGATGGAAGCTCCACCCCCTCCCCGCCTTCATACCTCTCACTACGCATCTCTTCATCAGCATCCTTGGTAACAAATACCTCTTATAATAAACCAGTAAACCCACGCATTGCCCTGAGTTCTGTGAGCCACTTTAGCAAATAATCAAACCTCAGGATGGGAGATGTGGGCACTCTGATTTATAGCCAGCACAGGTTAAACACAGGGTATTCCCATGTACAGAAGCATAGGTAAAACAACAGGATATTTGGCTGAAGAAATTCTAAGCAATGTGTTGAGAGTGCTACTTGGCTTCTCTTCAAAGCTGTATAATAAAACACAAGAAGATAGGAAGGATTTAAAGATGGAATTTTCATCCAAAGAGCTGGAGAATATCATGCTAAGTGAAATAAGCCAATCCCAAAAAACCAAAGGCTGAATGTTTTCTCTGATATGCGGATGCTAATTCACAATGGGCGGTGGGGGGGGGGGTCGGTAGGGGAAAATAGAGGTAATTTGGACTAGGCAGAGGGGAATAAAGGGAGGGGAGGGGGCATGGGGGCAGGGAGGATAGAATGAATCGAACATTTTTACCCTGTGTGCATAATGACTACCCGACTGGTGTGATTCTATATCATGTACAACCAGAAGAATGAGAAGTTATACTCCATTTATGTATGATGTGTCAAAGTGCATTCTACTATCATGTATAACTAATTAGAACAAATTTGAAATAAGAGAAAAAGAAAAAAAAAAACTAAAAAAGAACTTAAAAATTTTGGAAAATTCTCAGCCTGACAGTATTATAAAACGTGTGCTCAGTAGAGGACGACCAGGGTGTGGCCAATGTGACCATTTGACATGGAGATGGGTAGGGAATAGCCAAGTGTTGTGGACTGAGAGAGTGGCAGAGTGGTCCTGAAGGCACTTCAAAGAACATTGGGGCTGCCCCTCCCACTACAGGCCCAGAGCTCCAGAGCCCAGGGAAAAGAATGATTTCAAAGGAAGGAGCCACCTGCACCCACAGGGCCTCAGCCCTTGCTGCCCACACCACCACCACAGCATTCCTCGCCTCTTCAGAGATTAGCTCCACTGAGTCCAGATGTGGCTGCCCCTACCAGGAGGCATAGGTGGTGAACCGATGAGCCCAGTGTCTTCTCGGCCAGCACGCACAGTGCGTGAGCCATGGGGCCATGGCTACCTTCACCTGGGCTTCCAAGGATGCCCCAGTGTTTCAGTTAACTTTTTTGTTGCTAGGACCAAATGACCTGAAAACAATGTAAAGGAGGAAAAGTTCATTTTGGCTCATGGTTCCGGAGTGTCAAACCATAGCAGGCGCACTCCACACTTCTGGGGCCGAGGTGAGGCAGAACATCATGGCAAAAGGGCATGGTGGAGGAAAACAGCTCAGGACACAGCAATCAGGAAGCAAAGAGAACTCCACGCACCCAGCACAAAATATAAACCCCACAGGCACACCCCCAGTGACCTACTTCCTCCAGCCACATTCTACCTGCCTACGGTTACTGGTTACTACCAAGTTGTTATGGTTTAGATGTGGGGTATCTCCCACAAGCTCATGTGTGAGACAACACAAGAAAGTTTAGAGGTGAAATGATTGGGTTATGAGAATCTTAACCTAACCAGTGCACTGATTTGCTGATAGTGATTAACTATGTGGTAACTCTAGGTAGGTTGGGCGTGGCCAGAGGAGGTAGGTCATTGAGAGCTTGCCTTTGGGGTGTATATTCTGTCCCTGGTAAGCAAAGCGCTCTCTCTCTCTCTCTCTCTCTCTCTCTCTCTCTCTCTCTCCTTCCTGGTGGCCATGTCCTGAGTTGCTCTCCTCTGCCACACCCATCCACCATGTTGTTCTGCATCACCTTGGGCCCAGAGCAATGGAGTTGGCTCTCGATGGACTCAGACCTCTGAGGCTTTGGTGCACCAAAGAAACTTTTTCACCTCTAAAATTTCTTGTCAGGTCTTTTGGTCATGGAGGCAAAGGAGTTGACTAAAACACCAGTTAATCCATGTCAGTGGATTAATGTACCGATTAGGTTACACCTCTCATATCAAGTCATTTCATGTCTGAAAACTCTTACACTGTCTCACACAGGAGCTATGGAGGTGGCAGGGGGACAGCTCATATCTAAGCTACAATACCCTGAAAGTCTTGGGGTCCAACCAGAGAAAACCACCATTGGGGCAGTGCCTAGTGGAGCCACAGGAGTGGAGCAACTTGAAACTCCAGACCAGTGAAGCTACCAGTGTACAATTCTGGGCCAAGAGCCATAGGTATATGACCCAAGCACAGAGCTGCCACAGAAAATGACCATGGGGGCAGGACCACCACCCAGTGGGTCCAAGAGGACCTCTGCCCCAGTAGACCTAGAAGGCAGAGCCTTAAGGTTATGGACTTGCTGGGAACCTGTCACCCTTCCTTGTTGCCTGTTTCTCCCTTTGGAATGGGAATGTCCATCCTACCCCTGTCCCACCACTGGATTCTGATTTCACAGGTGCACAGCTATACAGCAATTTGCCTCAGGAGGAACTGTACCTTGAGTCTCATTCATACAGGACTTAGATGATACCAGAGAGACCCTGGATGGGTGCAATGCTATAGTCTGAAGGTCTGTGTCGAAATGTTAAAATCCTAACCTCCAAGTTGATGGCAGTAGATGAGGCCTTATGGGAGGGGATTAGGGCACTAACCCTCACAAATGAGTTCAGTGGCCTCATAGAGGGGCTTGTCCCTCCCACGTGAGGATGCAGTGAAAAGGCACCACCTACAAACCAGGAAATAGGCTCTCACCAGACCCAGAATCTGCCAGCACCTTAATCTTGGACTTCCCAGCCTATGAAACTGTTGGGAAATGTACTTCTGTTGTTTAAAGCCACCCAGTCTATGGTATTTTGTCATAGCAGCAGCCTGAGCTAACTGAAACAGCCCCCCACAGGATTCCCTCCTCTCTCCACCAGATGCCAGGAAGGACCCCTTGGTCCCTGAAGCTGGCTGAGCCACAACGGGGAAGGAGTCTGGGCTCAAAGGACATCCAGGCATGGAGTGTCCCACTGTCTCACCATCACCCCACAGTGGACTGTGTAGCATGAGAAATAAATCCTTTTTTATGTTAAGCTATTGATATTTGGAGATCACGTGAATCAGCAGTCAGCTTACTATAACCTGAATACCCTCCACAGAGACCCCGGGCCCAGTGAGTGGAAGGGGGGTGACATGTCCAATGTCTGAGTGAGCTCCTGGTGGGCCAGGGCCACAACTAGCATTCTGACTGCAGCCTCGGGGGATGGGCACCACCACACTCCACAAACCTGGAGGCACCAATTGCCAAAAAATTTTATTTATTGTTTCAAGTGGCAAAATGTCATTGGTCTCTGTGGGGCACCTAGCAGGGTAGAGGGAGACCTGGGGTGGGACTGGGGTAGGGCTCCGCCCATTACAAAAATCAAAGGCCTTTATAAAAAATGCTATAAATTGGTATCAAAAGAAAACCCAAGGGAGGTTGGAGGAGGAAGCGGACAGAGAGGAGGGAGAGAAGGAAGGACCAAAACCTTCGACCACTAGTGACGGAATCCAGGCTGGGAGGGAAGCTGTGGGGGACAAGTTGGGAAGGTGATACAAAGTGCATAAACGTGGCTCCCAGACACTCCTCAGAGGTGGAGGGGACAGGCTGCAGCCTGGGGCACAGTGGGGCGCCGGCTGTCTCCTCACTCAGGGACCTCACAGGAATGGGCACTGCCTGAGACTGCCAAATGGGAAGGACCTGCGATGGGAGAGGACAAGGGGTCAGGGGAGGACGCTGGAGGCTTCGGCTTCCTCTGCTCCATGCACATCCTGGCTCCCCAGCTGGGCCCAGTGATGAAAAGGTCCCTGCCAGGATGGCGAGCCTGGTGAGCACTCCCAGGGCCCCACGCCAGAGGGAATGGCAGACGCACTCAGACCAGCCAGAGAGCATGGCGGACTGGAGCCCAGGGAGGTGGGTGAGACAGAGCCATCCTCCTCCATCCTGCCCTGTGGACAAATGAAGGGGAGCCAAGTCTCTGCAGCTTGGTTTCACCCGCCTTGTTCCACATAGAAAGGGGGATGCGAAGCTCAGGGGCTAGAAGGCGGCACAGGGGCTCCCCCCAGAGGAGGCCCTCCTCACGCCAAGCCCCAGGGGAATCCAAGCCCAGCAGCCTGCCCTCACCTCGGTAACGTCTCAGACCTTCTTCTTCTTGAGCTTCAGGGCTTGAAGCCAGTTGGGCGATGATCCTTCTGACCTAGAAGGCAAAGCACAAAGGTCCAGAAGGCAAACTTCAGGCAAAATGCACAAAATAAGCACACATGGTAGGGACAGAATTTCCTCTCTCCATCCCGAAGAGGCAGCCTGGGGCCCAGCTGCAGGACTAGAACTCTGCCACCAATGTATTCGGTTAATTTAGGGCATGTCAACCACCTCTCTGTGCCTCAGTGTTCCTCTTCAGTAAAGTGAGGTTTCCCTTTTCAGGCTACTACACGGAGGTCAGGGGATGTCTGTCCAGAGCTCAGTCGCCTACCCTGAGGATTTCTCCGGCTTAGGAGGTAATGCAAGGGGCTTCCCCCAGCCCTGGGACTTTGCAGGACTTGGAACGCTGGACTGCAGCCTCCTTCTGGCCCGACTTGCTCTCCGCCACTTCCCCTTCCTCAGCTGAGCGGTTCCGGGGACGTAGCTTGGCCTGAGAGACAGTCCAGATGCAGACAGATGTAAGCAGGACAGGCAGGATCACAGAGAACAGGCCTTCTCCCAAGAGGGTGCGGTCCCCTGAACCATGCCTAGACATCTCTGCAGAGGCTTCCCTCATGGCCTTGCTTTGCAAAAAAGTATCAAAAAGATACTGCTGAACTAAATTCACCAAGCTGGGCTGACAGCCAGTGGTGACCTCCTGGCCCTGTTCTTGCTCCTCTACTCTCTGCCTACGCTGCCTCCCCTCTGCCCCAGTGCCCATGGCCAACTCCTACGCCTACATCAAGGCTAAGGGCAAACACTTACATGAGGCCCCATCCACCCTCCCTCCACCGTCCAGGATCAAGGAAGAACCACCCCCTTAGAACTGGCCCAGTCCCTCTCTATGCCTCCCCAGTGACACCTACCCTCTCTCCCTCCACCAGAGCCAAGTGTGGGCATGGCTCATGTCCCACCACCCCCCTGAGGCTCTGGGACATGAAGACACCTTGTTCTATCCTCAGGTATACCACCGCAGGGTCCAGCAAGGCACAAAGGGACCTCCCACGGCCCTCCTGGGAGAGCAGCATGAGAAAAGGAATGCAGAGGGGATCAGGAGGGTGGATGGCTGGGTTAAGAGCAGGCAGGTCGCAGGCAAGGAGACCCCATGTGACTGTCCACTGATCAGATGGTACCTTCAGGGCTGACGGGCTCAGGCCAGGAAAGAGGTTGACTTTCAGCCCCTTGGTGCCCAAGGACATCCGCGTCCGGCGGTTCTGAGGTTCCTCTACTACCTCCTCATCTGAAGACGGCACCCGAGAAGCCCGTGGCTCTGCAAAGGGATGGTGGGGTGGGGGTCACAGCACAGCCGGCACCCCTACAAGCCCCCCTCACCTACAACCTGGGTCACGTGCCAGACACCACATGACAACACATCGATCCTACCTGTAGAGTCTTGGAACAGGCGTGCATCTGAGTCTGCTGCCTCTGACAGGCCCAGGGTACCCCCGGGTCGGATGGCTGGGGCCCGGTGTCCACGCTTGCGCCCCAAGTTGGCACGGCTACGAAACATGGCACTGTCGAGGACCTCAGTGTCCTGATCAAAACAACAGCAACGCTACTGCCATAGCTACCCCCGGACCCGCCCACCCACAGGAGCTCCACCGCAGCAGCCACCAGGAGCTGACGGCTCTGGCGCCCAAGCTTCCGGCTCCCACGATGAGCCCGCAGCCTGCTTTCATCCCCCCAGACTGGGGCTGCTCAGGGAAGCTCCATCACCCACGTAGCCCACAGGAGCCACCCACTGCCCTGGTCACCCTCCACTGACCTCAATGAAGGAGAAGTCCTGACTGAGGCAGCTGGGGGGAGGGCCTTGGGAGGGCCGCCGAGAGGGCGGGGCCGGGGCCAGCACCTGCTCGCTGCGCCCAGCCCCTGCGAGGCCCCAGGTGCCATCCACCTCTGCTGTTCGGCTGGCTTCACCGTCAGGCTGGGGCCTCCAGGAGGGCAGAGGATCCCTGCTGGGCTCTGCAGACTCCCCTTGCTCAGCGCCTGCTGTGGCTCCTTCCTCCTCCATCAGGACCCTGAGGCCCGAGGCCGCTGACTCCCTCCGGGCCTCTGCCTTAGAACTGTTTGCCGCCAGCATCTCCTCAAGGAGGCCCTGGGAGCCAGAGGGTGGGGAGCGGGCCAGACACCTGCTGGGGCTGCAAAGGGGACAGACCAGGAAACAAGGTCACCGATGTAACCCTGTCTCTCTTGCCTGAAGCCACAGCACACCATATGGGAAGGGCGGGGCAAGCCTGGGAGGTTCCAATCCCTGATTGATCACTTACTACAGGTGAGTAGCATTTACCTGGAATGCTTGGGACTTGAAGAGTTTTGGAGTTTGGGTTTTGGAATCTTTGCATATATTTAGTGAGATATCTTAGAAACAAGTCCCAAATCTAAAGATAAAATTCATTTATGTCTATATGTACTTCATGCACACTTCATGCACACAGCCTAAAGGTCATTTTACACTACATTTTTAGTGCACCTGCACTTTGACTGTAATCTGTCACATGAGGGCCAGGTGTGGAATTGTCCACTTGGGACATCATGTCTGTGCTCAAATTCAGGTTTTGAAGCATTTCAGAGTTCAGGTTTCTGTATTAGAAATGTTCAACCCGTAGGGAGGCCCTGCATGAGGCCTTCACCTGTAAGCACCCTGGGTTCCTCTCTGGACTTGCTGGGGGGAGGCAAAAGATTCTACAGGGCTTAGCACAGTGCCTGGCAATCCCTGTGTGCCCTTGAGCCACAAATATTATCACTGCTGCCATTGCTGCTGTTCCTGTGCCCACTCCAGGCACACCTGCTTGGACAGTCACATTCCTTGGGATGATCCAGGTACTGCCAATCCATCCGCTTGTCCAACCTTGTATCATCTTCAGGCCCTGGTCGAAACTCTGTTCCTTGGCCTCAGGGAACCACCAGGGATAACTAGAAGACGCCCAGCACAAATGCTGCCATCTTGGAACAAGCTGTTCCCTCACCTGGGACGCTTCCCCGCCTTGTCCTCAATGTCCCTTCACTGCTTCTCCTTGGCCCACGTCCTCCTCTGAGTGTTCTGCCCCTCCCCCCTAACCAGCATGAGCCTCCTCAGCCCTGCCAGTTGCCAGGGC
This sequence comes from Tamias sibiricus, assembly GCA_025594165.1. Classification (NCBI taxonomy): domain Eukaryota; kingdom Metazoa; phylum Chordata; class Mammalia; order Rodentia; family Sciuridae; genus Tamias; species Tamias sibiricus. The sequence goes on along the minus strand of CM046657.1, from coordinate 16,912,489 downwards.
GCCAACCTGTGCCAGCCCGGCTTCAGTTCTGCCACCCTTAGTCCCCACTGCCTTCTGGGAGCTCCTCAAGGGCAAATTGGGGCCCTTGTTGCCTTTGTGCCCCCAGCACCTGGGCCAGGGACAGACTAAGTAAATGTTTGTGGAGTGGTAAGAGGCGGGGGTCAGAGGCGGGGTCACCCTGGAGCGCAATGCAGCTTCCATTTCTGCGGCCTGCTGCTTCCTCAAAGCAGGACAGACTCAGCCGGCACTGCACCCACACATTCCCATGGACTCCACCTCACACGACGACGTCCAGATGCCACACCCCAGAGTGCACACACACTCGTCACACACCTCAAGCAAGAGCTGTGAGCTGGTACCCACTAGACCTACAGACACAGCCCAGAGCCACACCCAGCGCCATGCACAGAGGGTGGGAGCGGCCGCAGGCAGTTCCCGGAAGGCCACGGATACTGGAGAGGGAGGAGAAGGAGGCAGGTGAGTCAATACCAACAGGAAGGGGGAGGGAGGGCAGAATGTGTGTCAGTCTGTCCTTCCACAAGCTGCTGACAGATGGAAATTAAAGCAGTGTGGGGAGGGGGGGAGGCAGTGGATTTGGGAACAGCACTGGACGGGGGCCAGAGCCAGCGCACTCAAAGCCAGCTTAAAGTCAGGGAGGGGGCGGTGACAGCACCCCGCCCAGCCTTAAGAGCTAGACAGCAAGCCTCTACGGGATGGGGCAGCTACAGGCTGAGGACAGGCCCTGCAGCTAAGGGGATATGAAGCAAAGGGGGACGAAGAAAGACCCACTCTCTGAGCCAGCCCCAAGCCATGCAGGCAGAGGTCAGTGGAGGGAACAAGGGGCTCTGGGGGTGGCTGTGGAGCGGGAAAGCCCTGGAAAATGCAGTGTGCATCCACCCCAGGACCTTCTCCTCAACGCCCCCCAAGCTCCCAGAACACCTACAACCTGAGGCCTTCCTGGCAGAGAGGCAGGAGAGAGGAGAGGTTGGGAACTCGGGTCCTGAGCCCTGCCACTCCAGTACTCGCCTAAGTCCTGGACCCTTCTGCACCAGTGGCCTTGGCCACATGTAATGTGCCCACCCTGAGCCTCAGTTTCTTCATCTATAAAATGGGGATAATGAAAGTACATAAGCTTTGCTGGGTTTATTAGCAGAAATATATGCCCAGCACATAGTTACACTTAATAAACAACAGATTATTAAATTCCTAGGATAACCCTCATCAACCTCAATACAGGTCCCTGAGAGCATGTGTCTCATACCATGTGTACCATCACCCATCCAGACTGGAGAGTGGCCATGGGCGGGCCCAGAGCTCGTCCTCCGCACTGCTCCAGGTGCACACACAGGGGATGGGTCTGTGAGAAGTCGGCTTCCCAGTCGGGGCTCAAGGCACCAAGACCTGAACTGAGGGAGGGTCAGGGCTGGAGCCAGAATGATGCCTGAGGACTAAAGGTCAACACAGGCAAAGTCAAAGGTAAATGGCGGGTGTCGTCCCCAGGGAGACAGGGAGGGTGCCCGGAGAGGACCACAAGGCTGGGCCCATGAGAACAGAAAGGAATCCACCTTCCTGGGAGCCTGGGTCTGTTTCCCCACCAGTGAAATAAAGGAGCTGGACTCAAAGATTTCTGAGGGTCCTCCTGGATTCTATGAAGACCCCAAAATGACTCAGAGGCTTCTGCCATCACTAGGGGCAGGGAATGACTGGGAGGTCAGAGAAAGAAAAGTACAGCACCCCAGCTCTGGGAACCCAGGAGCACCACTGCCACCAGGACAAGGGACCAGGTGGCCCTAGACCCAGAGGAGAGGCCCAAACCCTCCCAACCCCACCCACCTCCATGCTAGTGTTGCCACAGCTGTGCTGGACAACAGTCCAGACCACGATTATCGTCGAAGATACCTCTGTCCGTCACGAATATGAGGACAGAAATGTCCCCAAGGTCACACCAAACTTCATATCCAAACTTGCAAAACAGACACAAATACAAATAATGAACGTTTTTTCAGCAATAAACAGGGGAGGTAGGTTGACATCACTCTCCCTCCACGTGGTCACCCTCAGTCTTCACAGAAACCCTGTGGAAGTGACTACCCCCAATTTAGAGGAAGAATGGGGGCCCCCGAGAGGAGAAGGCCCTTGCCCAAGGTCACAGAGGAGGTGAGAGAATCAGGACCCGAATCAGGACCCAAACCAGGCCGATGCACCCAAAACCAGACTGTGCCCAGCTATTCTCAAGGACTTCCTGATACATAGGAAACCTTCAATATTTTCTTTAAAGAGAAACTCCGCATAACATAGAATTTCCCCATGTCACATGCTCAGAACACCAGTTCCCTGGACAATGCCCAGGTAAGTTTGGGGAACACTGCCTTACTCAACTGTAATGTACCAATAAATGCCAAGACACCAAGTCTCCCAAATGGCCAGCGAGCACGTGACACTTTCATCCGTGTGTATGGGCTGAATTTCTTTAGGACACATCTCGGAAGGGCCGCCCAAAAGCATGACATTCACATACCCAGCACATTTCTGCTGCAGGCGATGAGGCTCACCCGCAGGGGATCAGGGATAGACCCTGAGCTCGGATGTCAACACTGGCCATAAACCCTGAGCACTCTGGGGCATGAGAGAGACCCATTCCCACTCTGCCAGCCCACGGGACCCCTCTCCCTCCATCCTAAACAAAGGAAAGGCAATACCACCTTCCCTTCTCAAGAGCCACCCTGTGACCCAAGCAGAAGGGAAGGCGGAAGGCTGCAGCCCACTCCTTGACGGTCTAAATTTCAACGCAGCAGCCACACCTAAAAGCAATGGATAGAAATAAGTTGGAAGGACGTACTGCAGCCTCTGTGACCTCAATCAGGTCACACCATCCCTCCACCTGCCAAAGGGAGAGGATCAAATCCCTTTCCCACTTGGCAGGACAGCTGTGAAGGTCAACGACTAAGACGTGCAGCTGAGCATCAGGGCCCTGCGGACCTCAGAGTCCTGGGAAGAGGAATCGGAGGCAGCCATGCTGAGCCCACCTCCCTCCCTGCACCAGGACCTGCCAGTGGAACCCTGGGCTTCCCGAGTCTGGCTGTTAGAAACTGAGGCTCAGGGGCTGGGGCTATGGCTCAGCAGTAGAGCGCATGTGTGAGGCCCTGGGTTCGATCTTCAGCACCACATAAATAAAATAAAGGTATTGTGTCCACCTACAACTAAAAAAATATTTAAAAAAAAAAAAAGAAAGAAAGAAAACGACACTGAGGCTCAGGGAGTCTGTCACTGGCCAGCATCCCAGGGGCCTCCCGACTCCCACCCGGGTGCTCAGCCTGCAGTCCTCATGGAGGTCTCAATAGGGTCTCCTCCCAACAACTGGGTCCCCAAAAAGCTCCCTTCCTTGGCTCCCCTCCTGGTCCCATGCTCTCCCTCCTCAGCTTCCTTCCCAAATGCCTCTCCCACCCATCCCCACCCTTGGGCCCTTCCTTCTTCCTCCTGCTCTCCTCCCACTACCATCTGCCCCTTTCACTTACAACAGCCTCCACCCAACACCTCCCTTCCCTTCCTAAATGCCCAGTGGGAAGCTGCCTGCTCTGGGGCTGGGAAAGGTAAAATTTTGTACTCACTAGAGAGAACAAAACCAATTCTCAATGGATAGGAATGTTAACGAAATAGAAGCAAATGCCTTTTCTGCACCCTTTCCAAAGGGCAGAAAAACACCTGCGTTGGTTTTAGAACACCCATGAGCAACTGCAGTTGGCTCTGAAGCTACCAGTCTTTTCCTTTGGAAAGTTCTCTTTCAGCAACTTGGGCTAGTGACCACAGTCATGGGGCCAGGACTGGGACCCAGGGCTTCAGGTTCCTGAACTGCTGCTCTTCTGGGTTCATCATATGACAAGTCAGACAAGAGCACCAAGCTCCGATCTTGGAGAGCCAACCAGCACCACTGTCCACCCGACTCCTGGCTGCAGTGGACACACCAAGGAGGCACAGGGTCCCCTTTCCTCTACCTGTCAAAGGATCTGCATCCCCTGGCCCAAGACTGGGAGGCCTGGGGAACAATTCTGGGAAACAAGAGCAGAATCTACCAGAAGCCTTCCAAGATGTGCCTGACTCCATTTCTCCCACAATCACAACTCAGAACACCAAGAAGGCCCCAAGCTGAGTTGCTACAGAGAAAACATCTCAAACTTTACATTCACCCTTCCATGAAGGAAATACGGCATATTTCAACGTAAAATTTAAAAAGCAGAATTAAATATTCACGGCCCCAAAATGTCTGTTTCCCGAACACCAAAAGTCCATAGGAAAAGCTGATTCTTCCCTCCTCAGAAAAATTCTGAAACTTTTTGAGAGCAGGGTTACACGTTTTCTCCCACCCTAGGCTGGGGATGCCTTACCTGGTTCCAAAGCCTGGGGCGTCTCCTGTCTCCACTCTGAGGTCTTCAGAGCCGGTCTCCAAGGAGGGCGAGAAGCTGTCTTCGCCCTGGGTCTCTGGCCCACTTGTCTCGCCGACCCCCAGCTCCCTGGCTTCCAAGGGGTCTCTGGCCTCCAGGCCAGGGGAAAAGCCACCACTGTTCCTGAGGCCTAGCTCGGGGCCAGAGCCCACCTCCCCGACCCCATGCTCCCTGGCCTCACTTGGGGCCCCAGGGAGCTCCACATTCCGGAGCCCAAAGTCCTGGCCCCAATCCATCTGCCCCACTCCACAGCCCCGAGAACCTCCAGACTCTACGTCACAGGACACCTCCAGGTTCCTCAGACCCAGATTGTCGTCCCAGTCCACCTGCCCCACCCCAAGCTCTCTGGGTTCTGTGGGGGCACAGCCTGCCCCCGGGCTATATTTCTCAGGCCAAGGTCAGGTGTCCAGTCTGCCTGTCCAACCCCACGCTCCCTGGATTTAAGGAACTCTCCAGCCTCCACGCCTGACCAGTCAGTCTGCCCCACACCACTCTCCCGGGCCTGGCTGTGTCCTCCTACCTCCCCTGCCCCAGCCAAATCTCTGCTTCTCACCCCAACACCAGAAGTCCAGTCCTTCTCCCCAACTCCGATGCCCCTGGGCTCTTCAGACCCTCCAGTTTCCAAACGGCTGGCTGCGTCCCCATCTCTCAAGCCCAGCTTGTCTGACCAACCCATTTGTCCCATGGCGTTCTCTCTGGCCTCACTAGAGCCCCCAGAATCCACACAACTGGACACTTCCAAGTTCCTGAGACCCAGCTGATCAGCCCAGTCCATGCATCCAGCGGAGGTCTCCCCTGGAGGTTCAAAGTGCCCACTTCCCATCTTGCTGGAAGGGCTCAGGCCAGAACCGCTCAGTCTGTCTTTGCCAATGATGCCAAACTGATGACTCCTCTCAGAGGCCTGGATGCACAGGTCCCCACTCCAGTCTTGCCGCCCGGGGCTAAATGCTGCCCCTGGCTGCGGGGTGACACCAAGGCTGAACTCCCCGGCCCAGCCTCTATTCCCTATCTCCCCATCTTCCCGGTCAGCATCACCATGGCTCTGAGCCCCGGCCTGCAGTCTCTCCTGTAGCCCTCCGACTTGCTGGCCAGCGTCACTGCCTTGCCAGTTGCCCTGGTCTCTCTGACCAAGGGTCCCATCCTGCAACTGGGGGGTGCTAGTGCTGAACAGGCCCCCCGATTCTCTCTCTTCTAGCCGGCCTGCATGCCTGCTGGCCTCACCAAGGCCGGCCTCACCGCTGAGAGTCTTCTTCTCAAACTCCTCATCCTGTTGCTGGACATCCTCAGGGCTGAACCCAGAGCTCAGAGATCTCGTTCCGAAGCCTCTGTCCTGAGCACCAAGGGCCCTGGGGCTGCTGTAGTCCCTCATCCAAGAGCTCTGCCCAAACTCCTGGTCCTGCTGTGCCGCAGCCTGGCTGCCACAGGTGCCGAGTGAAGAATCTCTCTTCTCAAACTCCCGGTCCTGCTCCTCCGCAGCCTGGCTGCTGTAACTGCCACGGTGGTCCTTCGCCCCTGCTTCTCGGGCCTGCTCCTCTGCATCCTGGCTGGCATAAGAATCCAGTGAGTCCCTCTTCCCAAATTCCCAGTCCTGAAGGCTGGTGTCTCGGTAAGTACGGAGCGAGTCTTTCTTGCCGAATTCCTGGTCCTGCAGCTCTGCATCCTGAACGGAGTAAGTGCCCTGGGAATCCCTCTTCCGGAACTCCCATTCCTGAACATCAGCCTCCTGGCCCTGGCTCTGCATGCCGAGCTGGGCTGGCTTTCCAACTACCCTGTCGAGGGCTGCGAACCCCCCTGGGGCAGACGCTTCACTCCGGTCCTGGCTGCTGCTGACCTCTACTCCTTCTGGGCCAAGGCCACACCTGCTGGCCCACTTCCTACTGCTTCCTTCTCCTACCCCTTGCCCATACTTGCTGGTCCAGTCCCTTTCCCCAGGGCCTGGGTCTCCTCTCGGGCTCGTGCTCCCAAGGCCATAGTCCTGTGAAGCATCTTGGGACCAGCTAGAAGGGCTGAAACTGCTGGGACGTGGGTCTGCAGCAATCCCAAATTCACTCTGCAGATCTTTCTGTGCCCAGCCAAGCAGTCCCTGGGAATCAGAAAAAAATAGACAAAAACAACGTTTAAAATTGGTTGGAATGAGAGTCAGCCCTACTTAGTGCCTGAGAGCCCCACTTTGGCAACAAAGAACTGGTTTGGATTTCAGCTGTGCAACCTTGAGCAAATCAACTAACCACTCTGAGCTTCAGGGTCCTCATCTTTAAACAGGGGTAATTTCTACTGCATGCATGGCTGACATAAGAGGAGCGAACAAGATCATTTAAACTACCTACTCAGCATGGCCTGGCACATAATGGGCACTCAATCGATGGTCCTATGGTCATGTTTACAGTCCTTGGGCAACGCCTGGCTAACTGCCAGAAGAAATCCTGCCTGAAGGAGTGGTCTGCGTGTGGAACTGGGGAGAGGGACAGCACCCTCAGTTACAAGAGGTCAAGACTCAGATTCCCTCCAACTTGAGCAAAGCAAGGTTCCAACACCAGCACAGCCCTTCCAGCCCCCATGAATACCCAGGCCCTTCCTCCCCAAGGAAAGCCCTTCTGCCTAGCCCTCCCCAGGAAGGCCTCTCTGCCCTCATCTCCAGGAGGCCAGGAAAGACAGGAGGGGCAGGCTGTGGCCCAGAGCTCGCTGTGCCTCCCCCCACTCCCCGACTCACCCCCGAAGGTGGGCGAGCCTGGGGCTCAGGGCCTCGGAGCCTGCCAGCCTCGTCCCGCAGAGCTGCATTGGCCAGTAGTCGTTCCAGGACAGACATGCTAGCCTCCCCGTCCCTGGGCTGAGCCATGGCCCCCACCCCCCAACCACCCTGCGGCTGCTGGGTGCGGCAGCGTACGGGACAGGGCTGGGCCGCTCCCCAGCCAGGACCTGTCCGACAGCTCTGGCTCCCACTTGCCCTGGCCCTGCTCCCTCTGCTCCCTCAGAGCAGCTGCAGCTCTGGCAGCCCCGCCCAGAAGCCAGTTGAGTCACCCACATCCTGGGACAGACACACCTACTGCAGGAGTCAGCCTGGTCTTAACCCCTTCCTGCTCCTCCTCTTCCAGAGGCCACTGGGGCTCCTCGTGCCTCCAGCCCCGCCCCTGCCAGCCCAGGCCAGGATTGAAAAATGAAATTTCAAAAGCCACCTGGATCCCAGCCCTTAGATGCAGAGGGAGCCTGATCGGACAAAGGGCACTGGGCCGGAAGGGGCATCCAAGCCCAGCCACCAACTTCTGGGTAACTGCACAAAGAAGGCTCTGCTTCCTCTAGGCTTCTGCTGCCAGTCTACAAAGCAGATCCGGAGCTGGGGAGGGCGAGCCGTTTGCCCAGGCTACCCTCCATCCTGCACATTCCGTGACTCATTTAATCCCTGCCATGGCCCTGAGGGAGTGCTTCACTGCTATGCCCCTTTTACAGACCAGACACTGAGGCAAAGTGGAAAACTCACTTGCTCAAGGTCACATTTAGACAAAGAAACAGCAGAGCCAGGAGAAGGGCCCAGGCAGTCTCGCTCTACTAAGAGAAAATCAACCCAGGCCTAGACGGCTACGCGATTTTGCCGCTGCACACACTGGTCAGGGGATAATGGTCTGAACATGTCCTACAGGCCACTCGCAGCATCAGGTGCTTGCTAACTTCATTTTACCCAGTCCTAGGACTACTAAAGGACACAGAAGCTTCCAGGTTAAGGTTCACTCCAAAGACTGCTCACTAGTGAATGCTGGTGTCAGGATTTGAACTCCCACTACAACTAAACCCTAAGCACCATCCTACACCGCTCAGCCTGCGTGGCCAGTGGCAGAGCTACAAGGTGAAGGTTCACAGTTGCCTTTGCGCACTGTTGTATTCCAAGTTCTTGTCACATCAAATCCACGTTGAAAGAATTAAGCCCACCCAAGCCCTCCATCCCTGGAGGCCTCCACCCTCCCTGTGCCCGTCCTCACCTCAGGGCAGGTACTTGGGGGCTGTGCGTCAGATCCAGCTCCCCGCTTGGCACTGCTGGCGCTGGGTGGTGGTGAAGCCAGGAGGTCATCCAGCCAGCGAGAGCTTCGTTCAGGGCCCACAGGCTCAGGGGATGCCCTACAGGACTCCTGGGTCTCTGTCCTGGGTTGGGTGGCCTCAGCCCGGGCTAGGGTCACCATCTCCTCCTCAGCAGGCAATGCTTGCCCAGGGCCAGGGGCATCGGCAAAGAGGACACAGGGCTGGTCAGGGGGTGCTGGCTGCTGCTGCCCCAGGACTGGCTCCAGCACGGGCAGGGCTGCCTCCCTGGTGACCAGAGGGAGGGGGGACTCCTGTCCAGCAAGGGGCTCCCGATCCTCATCTCTCTCCTCTGCCTGCAGCAAGGGTGCTCCAGATGGGCCCTCTGCTGTGGATGGGGACTGAAGGGGGACTGCTGGGGACTGAGGCTGACTCTGTCCATCATCCTTTTGGTGTACAGAGTTGCCTGGATCATCCCCCTGCACCGGGGAAACAGGCCCTCCTGGGACCCCTGCAGCCGTCAGGGCCCCCTGCCCTTGCTGGGACACTCCTTCCTCCCTGCTGGACGCAGCCCAGCTGCTGGCCTCAGCGGCCTCAGCAGCTTCACTGGCTTCAGTAATGGGGGAAGGGGGTGGGGGGAGTCCAGTCGCCACACGCCCAAACCTGAGGGCCGCGTGGGGAAGGTCCATTCAAATGACTGTGACAAGCTCCAGTTGGACTCTGTCCCATTCCCGAAGGGACGATCCAGGGCTGACTGGCTCCCCTGCATCTGGGACAGGGCAGCTAGTGAACCCCCCAGTTTCTCCTGGTCCCGGCTAGGTGGCCGGAGCACACCCTCAGAGAATCGGCGCTGAGCCAGGCTGACTGGGCGGAGGTCTGTGTGCCCCTTGGGTGCTGCCACTTCCTCCCCAGATGGAAACGTCCGCGTGAGATCCAGCAGCACATCCCCCTCAGGCAGAGGCTGGGACGAAGTGGCTGGGGGCTGCTCTGGGCTGTGGCGCCCTGAGCCCTTCTCAAGGGGAGGGCTGCTGGGCCTGGGGGCCTCTGGGGCTGCCTCCTCAGGGAGTCCCGGGCTAGGGGGGAGGCAGGGGCCCTCGTCAGGCAGGGCTGTACTTGGGGATGATGGAGTCACAGGGAGGCAAGGAGAAGCCGCTGGAGCTGCAGGACTCTGGGCTTCTGGAAGCTGAGAGTGGTGGGGAGGGCTCTCGTTTGGCGAGCGAGGCTGGAGAGACCTGGGGGCTGGGCCAGAGACTTCGGCAGGGAGGCCTGGGCTGCCCCCATACTCTGAGGCAAGGCCTGGACTTGAGGGGACCAAGGGCTTGGAAACCTGCAAGAAAAAGGTCCAGAGCTGACATTCATCTCTCAACTGGGTGGGAAAGGCCCCTCCTGCCCCGCATTGACCTCAGGTTGGCCATTTCCTCATGCTGTTGATCCACAGCCCGGGAGGAGGAAACCAGAGCTCAGGACAGTTGGAAGAGGCCCCAGAGACGATCTCAGACAGGGTTTCTCAAACTTCTTAGGGCCACAGAGCCCTCCTTTAGGTCTCCCCAGAAAATGCACCCAGTTTTATTCACTTGGCATCACTCTTAACCTTCTAAGGTGGTTCAAGCACCAATTACCCATCCAACCTAAAGTTCAGGTGAGAGTCTCCCAAGAGGTCATGATTTGTAGGTAAAGAACAGCTGCTCTATGAAGGGAAAATGGGGAATCTGACCATCTGGGCAGTTGGAGTAGGAGGGGGGCTGTTGCTCAGAGCAGGACTCCTAAGCCCAGTGCAGCTCCCAGCAACTGTCACACGGGAGGGATGGTATTCCTCACACTACTCTGTTTGTTCCAATTTGGGTCCCAAAGCTACCCAAAGAAGCAGGAAGGCCATGGGATTGAGGCAAAGGGTGCTGGGGGCCTGGAAAGGTCACCCCAGCACCGCCTCCTATAAAACTGAATGCCCACCCTCCAATATGGTCTGAGGCCCAGCTTCCCTGATGCAGCGTCCATCTCAGAGTCATTACAGGACTGAACAGGATTCGCACCATGGCCTCTGGTACAGAGAGAAGTGGCTGCTGTGGCATGATGGGGACTGGGGTGGGGAAGACACCAGGGCAGGTACAGGGGCTCTAGGCCCCTGGCTCTCCCCCGCTTCACTCTGCCAGTCCCCCGACACATGAAGTGAACCTGGCTCTCTCTGCCCCCCAGGGGTCACGATCCCTGCCTGCCCTCTCCAAAGTAGCACACTTGGTTCGATCACTGTCTAGCCAGGGAAGAGGTCCTGCTTCTCCTCAGGCTCCTCCCACTCCCTGCACTCTCCCTCCTCTCTACAATACTCTAGGTTTCAAAGCCTGTACCCTTAAACTATGCAACCCACAGCCCCTCCTTGTTAGTCTCCCACAAACCCCTCATTCCTTGATAATTGTAGCTTCTAGATCACTGCAACCCGCCCAGCACCACTGTTACAGTGACTTCAAGAACGGAGTCGACCCTTCCGCATCTTGGTTCCCTGTGCCTCAACCTCCTCCTCCCTGATGGCCAGTGACCCATGCTCGTACCCTAGCCCTTGTCCTCCCCCCACCCTCGTAACCTCAATTCCAAGGTCCCTGTTGGCCCATCATCCCCACTTCCTATCTGTCCTGCTCACTCTCTGTATTTCCCCAACTCCCTCATTCTTCAACTCCTCTGGGAAGCAAAGTCCATTAACCCTACCTCCTTCCCACGGCTCCTACTCCCCTCATATAACCACTCTTCTTCTTGCCACAATCGCAGCCACCTCTTATACAACCTGGAACTCCCTCATTCCTTCCTCACACTGTTCAAACTGTTTAAATACAGCTCTCCACCAGCCCGGGAGCTGCAGGTGGCTGGTCTCACTTCAGAGTCACCACTGACCTCAAAAACCCAACCCAGAGCTGCCCAGCAACCCCGCTGCACCACCTTCCCTTCACTCCCGACACTCCCAGGTAACACTTTCACATGTCTGTCCTCAAACCTCCAACACCTCCCCCCCCATCCTCTCTCAGCTGATGGCCTTGCTTCCTGTTCCCCTCGAGAACACGGAGGCCACCAGCAAAGGCGGCACACACCCTGCACTCTCACCCACCGCCACCTGCAAGTGGGTCCAATCGTTCTGCCTCCCCTTCTACCACCAGACGCTGTCCTTGCTCCTGGCTAAGGCCAACCTGCCAACCCCTCCTCCCTCCCTGCATCATTGATTTTCCCTCCCTACTGGATCATTTCCATCAGTACACCAACTGCTCTAATTTCTTCTGTCTTAAAAAAAACTCAAAAGAAAAAAAAAAAAAAAAACCTTGACCCCACAATCTCTCTCCAGCTACCACCTGTTTTCTTGAAAGCACTGCCTATGCCCACTATCCGCAGCTCCTCTTCTCCCATTCTCAAGCCCACCCCAAGCAGGCCTTCTTAACCTTACCACCTGAGTACTCTTGTCAAGGTCACCAATGACCTCCCTGTAGCTAAATCCAATTTGCAGTGCTCACCTTATGTGACCTATCAGTGGCACTTTGTGGCTACTGGCGCCCTCCTGCAGTCCTAGGGACTGTCCTTGCTTGGCCAGGCTCTCCTTCCAGCTCAGTGGTGCTTCCTACCAGTCTTCTCTGCTGTGCCTGGGTCCCTTCCCTCTTGTACCCTCACCCACACTCTTGGTGAACTCGGCCAGTCTCAACTACCATCTCTACACTGACACTTCCCCAGTTTTCCTCTCTCACCAGCTCATTTCTCTTGAACGCTAGACTCAAGTATCCAATCATATACCTTACGTTTCCATGTGGATGTCTAAAAACATGTCAAACCCAAAAGCAAACTCTTCATCTCTCTCCTAATCCTGTTTTGTCCCTAAAAGTCCCCATCTAAATAAATGGTAACTTCATCCTTCCAACTGCTGGGGTCAAAAGCCCCATGGTCATCCTTAATCCTCCTCATATCAATCTGTCTGCATTGATAGATTGCCCAGTCCACCTCCCCATCACAGTCCATCCAGAATCAACCACTTCTCACCAGCTCCACCACTGACGACTTCTGGGGTCCAAGCCACCATCATCTCTCGCCTGGATTATTCCATCTGCACCTAACTGGTCCCTGCTGCTGCCCTGACCTCTTCAGTACTAGGTCAGCAGCAGCATGTCACTCGTCTCCTCTGAACCCCTCAATGGCTTCTTCCCTTCACTCAAGCCAAAGTCCTTGTAGCAGTCTACGAGGCTCATGCCATCCAACCCTACCCCCTCTAGGTCCTCACTACCACCCGCCTCCTCCTCCCTTACTGCAGTCCAGACATCCTGGATTCCCTACATTTGAGCTGCATCCCTAACACCCAGCTCATAGTAGGCACTCAGCAAATATCTGTTAGATGGACACAAATGGAGTCAGTTCTCCAACAGGGCAGCTGGAAACGCCTCTGGCCAGCAAGGACCACCTTTTACATGATTTACTTGAGAAAGTATACACAGTGGGGGAGAAGGAACAGGAAACCCCCAAGGAAAGGACTCCTCCCCGCTGTGAACCCAGGAATGGCAGCCCAGCCAGGGAGGGCTCTGGAGTCAGACACTTTTGTTCCTGCCTCAATCCACGCAAGTTGTGAGCCCCTGTGGTCTCATCGTCTCTCATTCCTCGCCTCTTACATGAGACTAACAGGCCTTCTAGCCAGAGATGTCACAGGATTAAGTTGGTTAATGTTCCTAGGATGTGCCCTGCACACAGTACTTAATCAGAGGCAGTGCTGTGGGTAATATAATTACTGTTTATAACCAGCAGCCTCACGGCCCGAACCACACTCAGCTACCTTGATGATTGAGAGCACTGGCCTGGGAGTAGAGAAATCTGGGTACTAGAGCCAGCTCTTGGGCAAGTCCATGGCCTCAGTTTCCCCATCTGAACTACAAGGAGAGTGGAGGAGATGATCTTAGATGACCCCTCCAACTCTAAAATACTGTTATTACATGTTAGGAGGGGGACAACTCACGTCAGTAGGAGGCTCAGAGCTGGCCAGCTTAGTCAGGTCCCCGTTGACAGCCAGGTTGGAAGGGGGATTCCTGTGAGGGAGAAAGACAGGAAGTGGAGGCACAGAATGTTGAAGCCTATCACAGAATGGAAAAGGGGAGAAAATCTCCCTAAGTGACCCTAACAGCACCCAAAGGTTGATCGCCTCAGGTATTTACTCCTGAGGTCCGCCTGGAGCCATCAGGGACAGGAAAACTGCAGTTTCACAAGACAAGTGACCAATGAGACTACCTACCAGCACATTAAGGGTTAATTACCCCCATCTCATTTGAGAAAAGTATCTTGTATGTCCAGACCCCTCAGTGGTCCCCAAGAAGATAATGACTTCTTCCCTTAACCCAGAAGGGGTTAAAGTTCTCCTTCAGCCAGGGAGTGCAGCTGGTGCGGCTGCCCTGCCAATATTTCTTAAAGGATTGTGGGGGGAGGGGAGGGGAAGAGTGATTTTCCAAGACTGAAGTCGGTCCCCTTAAACCCTGAGTGCAACGAGGGAAGGAAGGAGGATGGAAGGTGGAACCCAGCCGGGGCAGCAATGTGATCTCACAGCAGCCCTGGTCTGGGACTTGCGAAGGTTAACCCCAGGGCCAAGCCTCCAGGTGTTTTCAGGTGAAGAAGGGAAAGCCTGAAAGGCAGGGCAGGAGCCTTCAGCTTCCCACTCAGCCCAGACTGCAACAACCAGCAGCCATTCCCTTTGCTTGGGGGAAGAGGGCATGCTCTGGGCTCAGCTGCGCCTCAAGCTGGCTCTCCCTGCCGAGGATGGTCTCAAGCAGCCAGCAGAGGCCTCTGAATCCCTCAGCTTCTTCTCAATGCCCTGTGTCCACTCCCACAAGGGCTCCTCCAGGCCAGCCTCCCTGCACACTAGTGCCAACTCTGAGGAAATATTTCATGGGCAAATGTCTCCAACCAGCCAAAAGCTCTGTGTAGTAACTGGAGGAGCATCAAGATGTGCTCCTGTCTTCTCTCTCCATCAGAACCCTCCTCGCAGTCTGCGACTGTGCCCTTCTGATCCAGACACACACACACACACACACACACACACACACACACCCAGGACTAGCACACTGTTCAGCTCACAAGAGGAGCTAGCAGTTATAAGCACACGCTCTGGAAGCAGGCAGACTGGAATGCAAACTCCATCTCTGCCTCTTACTGGCTGAGCGACTGAGGGAAGTCATTTGCAACTCAGTTTCTTCATCTCTAAAATGGATCTAAGAGTGCTTTCCTAGACAGGACGGCTATGGATTCAATGAGGCAAAGCTGGATGCCCAGTTTACAGAGATGGGAAACAGACGCCCAAACATTTGGACTCTCTATTAAAAACACGCATTAACTCTGTTGAGACTTACAGTTTTCAAAAGTACGCAGAGATAATACCACCATCAGCTGGGGAAATGACTTGGTATCTGCCTGTATTCACAGCACACCACTAAGGTCACAGTCCCAGACAGGGTCACCCACTTGGTCCCCAGACCCCAACCTCCAGGTTGCAATAAAACACACAGCCTCTGAGCTCTCACCTCTCCTCAGGAATCTTGCTGTGTTCTTCCTGGCTCTCCGTGGGGCTGCTTGCTGGCCCCTCCTGGGAACAACCCCGGGCGAGGGTCTTGTCATCTTCCTCTCTGGCAGCAGTGGTCACACCATAGGTTCTGGAGCCGTATCGGGAGCTACCATCATGGTTAAAGGTGAGGCGGGAGCCCCAGAGGCGGTCAGGGCTGGCAGGGACCTCCTTCCGTGGCTGATCCATCTTGGCCAGGATCTCTTCTACTGTGGAGGCTGCAAACCTCTCTGAGGCTGGCCGGAAAGGGGCAGGGGCCTTCCGCACACCTCCTGGGGCAGCACATCGTGCTGGGGGCGTCAAAGGAGGCAGCTCCTCTTTCCCAGCCTCCTCTTTCCCAGTCTCTTGCGTGGCTTCTCCTCCAGCAGAGACCTCAGCCACAGACCTTGATGCAAAGGGAAGGGGACGCTTGCTGCCCCCATAGGGCTGGGGTCCTGCCAGCATGTTCATTTTCCGGGCAGAAGGCAGCTCAGCCAGAGGACCCCGGGGAGGCCGAGGCCCAACGGGCACCAGCAGGCTGGGTTTGGCAGGCAGGGCTGGCTTGGCGGGCAAGGCCCGGGGTTTGGGCTTGACAGGGGGTTTGGCCCGAGGGTCTCCTACCAAAAGAAAAAGGTTGGTGAGGGGCTGTCAGACCTTCTTGTGATCTCTGCTCTAACCAGTCTCCATCCTCCAGTTTCCGAATGGTCACAATACTCTTGTAGACACAAGTCAAATGCCACCTGCTCCATGAAGCCTTCCTTGCTTTTCCTACACTCGTCCCTGAAGCACCTTCTCGCTCTCCAACCTCCCAAAATGTTTGACAATTCCCCTTTCAAGCTAAAGCCATTTGTGAGCCTTGATGGCACCTTCTCTCTCCTTGCACCTTATTTTCCACCTAGCACAAGTTTCTACCACACGAATGAATGAATGATTGTGCAAACGAGCCAATGAACAAAGGCCTGCGGGCCCACATCAAGCAGTCAGCCCGTGTCCCTAATTTGGTCCTCTCCCCTTCTGACACTCCACTGTATGGCCACAGTAAGTGTTTAGGCCCAGCTTTCCCAGTCTGCCTCCATGCTGCCCCTCCCCCAGCACACTCCCAGGCCACCTCCCCTCTGTCATCCGGTGTATGATCAGGAATGCAAACTTACTATTGACTTAAGCCAAACAAAAGTAAATCTGCTACAGAAAAAAAAAAAAAAAAAAAAACAAGACCAGAAATCTATCTTCTATATAAGGCATTTCAATGCCAAATAAAAGACCTTGGGATTACTCACTGCCACAATCTTCCATAACAGAACCCCGTATCACCCACTCATTCAGCTAAGCATAAGAAAAAGACTCTAGACAGGGAGTCTGGAGTCCTGAGTTCAAATCCCTAGAGTACACTGCAATTGTCCCTGGGTGCCTCAGTTTCCCCCTCTGCAAAATATGCAGCTTGATCCACATCATCTCAAAGGTCTCTGTCTGCTTTCACACCTGCTAGAGATCTACACTCCCAATGGGTTCCCTCTCAACCGGGGATAGAAGCCTTTCAGACCCATCCTGAACTTCCTCGGTCCTGCGTCCCTCCCTCATCCTCACTTTACCATCACTCAATCACCCCCCAGTATGGAATGGGGGTTCAACTTCTGCCCTTCCCACCCTCCTCCCTGCCAACACCTGCTCCACCCTGCACCCATAGGTACCTGGCTCAGAGCCAGCAGGCGCCAGCTCCTCCTCCATCTCCCGGGGCGGTGGGGAAGCCATGGCTGAGCCGTCCCTGAGAGTAGACACTTTCATCACATGCGCAGACCCTGCTTGAGAATCGGGAAGCAGAGGGGTGTGAGCTGGGATGTCCAAAGACCCAGAAGAGAGAAGGGTGGGGGAGGAAAAGCTCTGGGCGGTGGCAGCAGGATTAGGCGAGGGAAGTCTCTAATTTCTAGCAGAGGCAGAGTGTGGGACAGGAAGAGGGAACTTCAGGAAGGGGTCAGGGGAGGTCAAGAGAGGTCCCACAGCCACATCCTCAGCTCTTCCCAGAGCCTCTCTGAATTCCTGTCTTCTAATCCTAAAATCTTAGGGCCTCAGTGAGCCACCCCTGTCCTGTGACAAGCTCTCCAAAATGCCCCACTGAAGACACCCCACTTACTATTAAGGCACCCTTTGGGTCAGGCAGCCCAGCTGGAGATATCTACTCAAGACACAGCAAGAGGGCCGAAAAGTCTGAAGTCTCTCTGTGAATCACCTCATGGGAGACGGGAAAAACCCGCTCCTCCCCAACCTGGGGCTCCGCCCCACCGCCTGCCTCCCCTCCATGCTCTCCCCTCCTCCTCCCTCCCTCCCTCCCTCCTTCCACAGCTGGGAGTGGCTCCCCCCCCCATTCTCCTTCCACATCCCTGCCCCACTCCGCCCCCCCCCCATGGCTGTCTCATCCAAACACGGAAAAATAAGGAATAAAAAAGTAAACATCTGGAATACATTTTTTTCTTTAATTTCTCAATCGCTTTGGCTTCAGCTTGGAATTTGATGAGGTAAAGCCAGGGCCTAGTCCTGTTGCCATAGCAATGGCCTCCCACTGGATTTCCAGAGCCTCGCCAAGAGGAAGGAGCGGCCCAGGCTGGGCTGGGAGGACGGGACAGGGCTTGAGAACATCCGGGGGGTGGGGTAACTTGGGAGAAAACTCCCTGGGGTTCCCCCTTCAAGGACAGTCACGGTGGGGTGTGCATGGGCTATGAAAAGGGGATATGTGGACATCATTCACCAGCCTAGGATGGCCTGAAGGAGTTGTGAGGGGGACAGAAGAAAAAATTATATCAGGTGACAGCCACATGGTAGAAAAATGATTTCCCCTCCTCTAGGCCTGTGATGGATCTTCTGGGGTCTAATATTCCAGGATTCAAATGCTGAGTGGGTCTACCGCCTTCTAACTGTGTGACTTCTCTAAGCCTCAGTTTCCCTATCTGGAAAATGGGTTTACTGAGACACTCTGGAGGTTTAAATGAAATAATGCATAAAAACCACTTAGCACCATGCATAGCGTACAAGAGACCAGTGGAAGTTGGCTATTATTGCTGCAATTCCATGCAGTGGCACCAATAAACCAACACCTTATTAACCTCCTCCTCTCCCCAGACCCCCAGGGGCTCACATTCCTAGACCATTCCTTCACCCCTTCCAGGTCCCACTTATGTCACCTGTTCTTCAGACTCACCACCACCTCCTCAGTTCCCATCCACCCTCCCACCCACAATATCCCCTAGACTCTCCATCCTGAGGAAGAGCCCTGCCCCTCTTGTTCAAAAGCAAGAAAGAAGTCTCCTATCATCTGGTATGCACGGGGTAGTGCGGCCAACCCAACCCTCTCCAACCTGTACCCAGTTGCAACCTTGAAGTCACCCACTCGGGCTGGGCAGAGACAGCATCCAAATGCTAAGGAACCTGGGTTGCCCACTGTCTTTACAATGTAAACACATCCCCTCACTGCGGTATAAGGGGCTTGCAGTGATGAAAGCTATCTAACTTGATTCCCTGTCCCATGCTTGTTTCAGACAGGAGGTCTGGAGACAGGACAGAAGCCCAGCACTGTCAACCCGTTGATCACTCAATTACAACGGAGGACTGCCCACTGGAGGTGGGTGCATAACGTGCAGAGCCAGGCAGTGTGTATGTGGGGGAGGGGCACAAGACAAAAAATTTTTTTTTAAACACAGGATTCTTTCCTTGTCCTTGAACATTATCACAAGGAATATTGTTGGGCTGATCAGAAATGGAAACAAATTGGCCCAGAAGTGAAAAAACGTCTCACCTGGGGGCCTGATGGGCAACTCTGCGGTATAAGGGGCTTGCAGTGATGAAAGCAGGCTCGGCATCCCTAACTGGGGTGGTGGCCACAGAAGCTGGGAGGTCCCTGCCAGGGGCCCAGGTGACTAAGGCCATGGCCAAAGCTAAAGAATCCCACTGGCTCTAAACACCCCCCACCCTTTGGAGTCCGGGTGAGACAAGGGACCCCTGGGAGCAAAGGCTGCCCGAAGGGCTGGGGAGGAGCTGGCAGCCCCAGCCCATGTAGGCACCCAAAGGGGCCCAGGCGCAGGAGGGGTCGCCCCTATCGACCCTAGGATCTGAGGCCAGGAAGCACAGCATGTTAACTGCTGGAAGAGGGAGGGCCAACGGGAAGACAGAACAGCCCGGGGCAAGGGGCTGTCTGGAGGGGCCCAGTGGGGAGCTCTGGGCACAGAGCGGACGGCAGCAGCAGAAGAGGAGGAGCAGAGGGGGTGGAGGAACAGAGGGGGTGGAGGAGGAGGGGGCGGCGGCGGCAGAAGCAGAGGACCGTGCGCGGGATGTGAAGCAGCCGGCGAACAGACGGTGGACTGGCAACGCGAACCGGGTGGGGGCGGACTTGGGTGGCTGGGGGCGTGCCGAGGGAGCCGGGGAGGGGGCAGGCGCGGGCCCGGGGGAAACGAGAGGCAGGGGTCCCTCCAGCGGCTCTGCCCGCCTCCGGCCCCGCCCCAGCCCTCGCCCCCTCCCCCCTTTCTTCTGGCTCCGCCAGCACGAGCTCAGACCGTGCGCCCTCCGCCCCCGCGCACATGCGCCAGCTCCCGCGTGCCCCCGCGGCCCAGGCGCCCACGGCCCCGGCAAACTTTCCTGGTGACCCCCCACCCCCAGCAACACAACCCGAGGTCCCGGCAACTAGAGCCCGCTCCTTCCAAGCCCCTACCCCGCCCCCAATCCCGGACCCCGCCCCTCCTTCGCCCTCAGCCGCCAGCCCCCTCGCACTCACGCGCTCCCCCCAGGATCTGGCTCCGCTCCGTGCGGCACCCCGACGCTAGTCCCCTCCGCCGCCGCTGCCGCCGTCACCGCGGGACCGAGCCAGTGCGAACCCCACAGGGCCCCGCCTCTAGCCCCGCCCAGGAGCACGCCCCCCAAAGCTCTCGTGAATATTCATGAGCCGGCGGAAACCCGGAATGAGAAGCCCGTGATGAATTCGTCCCACCGTATGCAAACAAGCACGGCCCAGTACTCAATTATTCATGATCTTGCAAATGAGGGGCCCGTCCCAGGCTCAGACTCGGGAGAAACTGACGCAATTTGCCCAAGCGCCACCGAGATGAATGCCTAGAGAGGAGACTCCCTCAGACGGCCCTTCCTCAGCCCGGGCGCCTGCAGTGATTGCAGCACCATAGAGCCGCGGTCAGCAAGAAGGTAACCGTTGGCGGACTGGAGAGGCTTCCTGTTACAACCACCTGAGTCTTCCAGGGAACGTCGGCAACGTGGCCACCCCACGTGGATAAATTCAGATTTAGAGCCAGGTGAGGAAGTCTGGCAGCTCTGCTTTCCCCGTTTGTGCTCTCTCTTTTTTACGCCTCCTTCTCAGATACAGGTTCTTCCCAACCTGAAATGTAACCCTCTACCTCCCTAAGAACAAAAGCTTCACACATACTCCACACCTTCCCTGCATCGTGTGCGCGCGCGCGCACACACACACACACACACACAAACACACACAAAAAAATCATTTATCTTCCCCAACCATCCAGGCTCAGGTTTCCACTCCCCTGGCTGCAGGGAAGATAGTCAATCCTGATTCTATTATCTAAAACCCTGGAAGACCCTTGACTCATAGGTGATTAAGAATGGAGCTAAGAGCTGCCTCCCCTTAGCTTGGCTAATGGAGTGCAACTATAAGAAAGACTTCCTAATCAGATTAGGGCTCATTTCTCGACTCTCAGGTGGCTATCCAGGCAAAAAACAGTGAAAACCAATGCTTGTCCAGCCGGGAACAGAACAGTATGTACCTGGCGACCTGTTTCCCGGCTGGCCAGGAGGGCCCAGCCAAGTCAGGATAGAGTGGTAAACACCACCATAAAAAAGTGAGAACAGGGCTAGAAAGAAGGCATAAGGACATAACTTCCAAAGTCTGTTCCCTTTATTAAATTTCATTTCACAGACCAGAAATACAAAATAAAAGTAGAAATAGGCCCCAGTTAGGAGCTACAGGCCTGACCTCACACGACCCCTGCTGCAGCAACTCGTTGGGGCAAGCAGCAGCTACATCCCTAAGGTTGGGAAAAGTAGGACGAGGATCTGGACCCTGCACTGCCCTGCCTCCCAACCAGTCTCTCCCCAAGTTACAAGGAGCCATCCTTGTGAAGCAGCAAAGTTAAAATGCCTCCCCCACTGCCCCAGCAAAGTGCATGCCACCTAGGAGAGCTTGTTCAGATGGCACAGAATCCAAGGACTACGTGTCATGTGAGTAGAAACTGGTACCAGAACATGGGTAGGAGCTGGGGATATGACAGGGCAAGCGCAGAGAGAGATTTTCCTCCTCTACTCATCGGAGCCTGACGCCGAGTCCTCTGAGCTGGGAGGAGTACTGGCCAGTTCCTCTTCTTCAGAATCCTGAAAGTCAAAGTCTTTTTAAGCAGAAAGGTATGTATGGAGTCCTGGCTGCCCTCCCAGTCACTTTTCAATGGCAAAGGGACCCTAAGTCCTATCCCCTCTCCCTACAACCAGAAGCCACCCATTCCAGCTCCAACGGATAAGTCTTGTACCAACCACAACCCACCTACCAGTCCAGACTCTCACTCACCTCACCCTTCCAGGCCCCACAGCCCCACACTCCTGCCATACCTCGCTCCGCCGCCTCTTCTTTTTGCTCTTGTTCTCTCCTGAAGAGCTCTCATCACTGGACACAAATTCTTTGCTCTTGAAGCTCTCGCTTAGCTGCCTTGATGCTGACTTGGATGATGAGCCCCTAGAGGGTGTGGATTTCTTTTCCATCTTTACTTTTACTTTCTTCTTCTTCTTTGACTTATCCCTATATTAGCAAGAGGGAAAAGGAGTTGGACATTCAGGTTCCTGGCATTGTCATGGAGGCCAAACCTTTCTCAGTCTTAACAAGGTCCCTCGCAGTCCCTGTCATTCTGTTCTTTTCACAAAGAAGAATATCATAAGTAAATACAATAAAACAATCAGGCGTTAAGCCAGGCACAGTGGCCCAAGCCTGTAATCCCAGTGACTAGGGGTGCTAAGGCAGGAGGATCACAAATTAAAAACCAGCCTCAGCAACTTTATAAGGCCCTAAGCAACTTGGCAAGACCATGTCTCAAAAAATAAAAAGGGCCAGAGATGTGGCTCAGTGGTAAAGTGCCCTGGATTCAATCCCTGATACCAAAAAAAAAAAAAAAAAAAAAAAAAAAAAATCAGGGGTTATAACCTGAAACAGCCCCATACACAAAACTTATCTGACATCTCCTGCTTTATCTTTAAAAATCCATGTGAATTTTATACCAGGTTCTACAATAATTTTCCTAAATTCTTCCATATCTTTGACTAAAACTGACTCTCCAGGAAAATGGGCCACATTTATCCAGTGATGTCAATTCCCTATATATCACTCACACTTGGGCAATGGCCTACTCAGGTGTAAGAAGCTCTTTCTGCTCTGTCATAGCATATCTACTATCTTTTAACCTCCAACACTCACCTCTTAGATGACTCGCCTCGGCCTCCCTCATATTCTTTCATGGCTTTTTCATATTCCCTCCTGGCATCCTCGGCCTTCCGGTCCCACTCCTGTCACACACACACATGTAAGACTGAAGAATGAGACCTCCTTCCAGGTGCAAGGAAAATCTACAAATCTATACAGAAAAGTTTCACCAGTGGCTCACCCTGCCCCTCCATCAGTAACAACACTCCCCACCCAAGAAAGCCCTTCTTGCCAGCCAACAAGGTTCACCAGCCCTCTGGGCTCCTCACCTCTTTCTTCTCTTTGGACATCCCCTTCCAGATTTCACCTGCCTTCTTGGAGAGATCTGTGATACTGATGCCAGGATGGTCTGACTTTATCTTCTCTCTGCTGGCATTGAGCCACAGCATGTATGCAGACATAGGTCTCTTGGGAGCATTGGGGTCTTTACCCTTCTTCATCTACATAAGAGAGAACCCAAATGCCATTAGCCAGCTGTTTCCCACAGACACCCCACAGTCTTCCAAATAATTTCTTTGGTTCACCTAACTTGTGGGGAAATCGAGGAAGGACTAAATAGTATCAGGCTAGACTGACAGCTCCCTAAGGGCAGGGATCATGTCCTCTTCCTCTAGCTCAGTAGGGGCCCTCAGGACAGAAGTAGCCTGTCTCCTAATTCAGATCTTCCAAGAGCTAATTATCTCAGGACCAGAGAGAAAAATTACAAAGATAACCCTCAAGGCCATAATCACTGGCTAGAATAACAACCCAGGAGGGTGAATCAACACAACTTTCTGTGGTGAACAGAAAGTAGAATGGACACACACAGGCACACACACACTCCTATCTAGAGGAGAATCTGCACCTCCATGGGCTTCTTGCGGCTCTTGCGATCCTTGGCCATCTTGGCCCTTTTGAGCTGTTTCCGCTTCTTCTCGTCCCGGTCACTGTCACCCTCATTACTGGAGGAGCTGGCCGAGGCATTACTGTCAAACCTGCCAGAAAGCAGGGCTTAGACTCAGGGAGGGAGAACAGGACCTAGAGACCTTAGGAGGATACAGAATCCAAAGAACCTGCCCAGAAAGCAGCAAGGGAAAAAGACCAGAGGACTGCCTCTACCACCAGTCCCCAATCCTGCCGTCTGCCCTTTGCTGAGGTGGTTTCAACCTTCTCCTTTCCAGACCTCACCACCACAATGGGTCATTCATTGACTCACATGAACGAGTAAACTCCAGCCCTCTCCTTGGTCATCATATCCTAATCCAGGCGGAACTCCTTCCCATGCCCAAATACAGAAACACTATCAGGCTTGCCCAGAATGTGCCAAGTATACTTTCCCACTTCCTTTGGGTTAATCATCTGAATTTACCCTGCAGTCTTTTCTGATAGAAAAGCACCAAAAAGGAGAAAACCCCCCCAGCACATACCCACAAAACTGACAGTCCCAGCTGATACACTGCGACTCCTCAGAAAGAAAGGAACTACCTGATCTCCATTTGCTGCTCAAGTTTTGAGGCGCCTTCGTAAGCATGTGGCAAGCACAAAGAGTGGACTCCTGGAGGGTGTTTTGTTTTTGTTTTTGCTGCCCAACATTCATTTCCACTCTTTCTGGATTGAGTACCAACTCTTTTGGGGAACTATCTGGGCTTCACTCAGGAGGGGCTCACCCCAACCACAGGCTCAATATAGGTGGTTACGTGGCTGAGTTCCAGCTCATCAAAGACCTGCACATCCTAATGACTCAGGCTCAGGAAAGGACAGGTGATCACACCATTCATTTTGCTGTTCACTGAAAAAAGTATTTCTAGGATTAAGCCCAGACATCTCAGGGTAATTTGGCCCCAGATGGGGCAAACCTGTCTAATACTAAGGAAATCACCTGGGTCTGGTGTTGCACGCCTGTAATTCCAGCTACTTGAGAGACTGAGGCAGAAAGATTGCAGGTTTGAGACTAGCCTTGGCAATTTAGGGAGACCCTGCCTCAAATGAAAAAATTTTTTAAAGGGCTGGAGATGGAACTCAGTGGTAAAGTACTTACCTAGCATGTATGACTCTGGGTTCGATCCCAGTACCAATGGGAATCAGAACAAGAAAAAGATTCCCCACCAACTTTGAATGCCTAAATTCAGTAGTGTCTAAAGCCAATTCTATCCCTGAACTCTTAAGTTACAACAACTTCTAAAAATCCCTTTTATGCCAGTTAGTTGTATTTCTGACAATGGCAATCAAAAAGTTTTGACCAATTCAGCAGAGGGGTGTCACTGCCATTTACAGTGAGGAAACCACGATTCCATGGATGGCCAGCAGCGGGTGTGCACAGGCTCTCATCTACCCCTGTTCTCTCCCCACTACACTTTTCTGGCTTAAAAACATATGTGCACTAACAAAGTCCTTGACACTTGAAGAAATGTCTCCCGTATCGCCTCATTAGAGGTCGCTTTTCCACCCTAGGTCAGTGGCTAGTGCTGAGAGATGAGAAATGTTCAGAAATCTTCTGGTCCCTTAAGCTTATAGGGCACCTCCTCACCCCCATGAGCTACAATCAAAACTCACTCCTCTGCCACGTCTTCCTCCTCTTCACCTGGGTTGAATGACTCATCTAAAAAAGAACACAAGATGCATCAGCTTCTGCCCCAGTGAAAACCCATCCCTCACCCAGACACCCAGCTGGGGGAGTCTAGGCCAGGCCAGAGAGAGGACAGTCTGACTGCCCTGCTCCCCAGCACCCAGCTAGCCTACCAGTTTCCTCTCCCGAGTCATCGCTGCTGTCGTTGGCATTCTCTTCCCGGATCTTGCCCTCCTCCTTCATCCTCTCCAAGTAGGCATCATGCTGATCTTCATCAGAGTCGGCATATTCGTCGTAGCTTGGGTTCATGCCCTAGCCAGGGAAGCCACGGGAGTGAGGGCCATTGGCCCCCTGTAGAACCCCTGCACTCAAAAGCACTCCCCAGTGCCTGTGAAATCAGAGCAGAAGTTCCCAGAAGACCCTGGGGCTGGATCATCCACACACAGTCAACGTGCAGGGCCTAAGCCCAGGTTTGCCTGCCACACCAGTTAGTCCAAGCCCCTCCCTCTCCCAGCCCCACACAGAGCTCCTGAGGGGCTGCACAGACTAATCTAAGGCCATGCAGAGAAAACCTGCACCAGAAGGGGGAAAGGGTCACACGCACCTCTTTTTTCTATAAGGGTAAGAAGAGAAGAGAGAGTGAAAAAGAAGCCAAGAAATCTCTGTTCCTTTCTCCCCTACAGAAAGAACAGGAGAGAGGCTCATCCTTCCCAGGCAGAAATACCTCTTTTAATCCTCGGTTTTTGATGTTGAGCTTTTTTGCATTGACAAAATCAAACAGCTTTCCATACTCCTCCCTGTTGGGGGGGAGAGCAGCATTACCAGATGGTGAGGACCAACTCAGGGGTGGACTAAATGATGTTGACACCCAAGGGCCAGGCCAGATGGTAGGGCTGGCGCTCTCAACCACACCGTCCATCCCAACTGCTCAGAGCCCTCGGGGGACAGCAGGAAGGAAGGTCAGACACTGGTCCTGAAAAAGGAACCTGTACAACCCTCAGCAATTCTGGGGAAGGAAAAGCAGGGAGGGGTGTACCTAAATATGCACAGAGCAGGAGGAATGCTGGGAAGGGACGTTCTCATCTTTTTACTGGTCTATATTTCACACTTCGTGGGGTTATTATGAGGATTAAACATGAAGAAGTCTGTAAAATGCTCAGCCCACAGTGAGCACTCAATAAACATTAGCTGCTGTGTTCCTGGGCACAAAGCTCATTCCAGGAAAGAAACAGATAACATTTCCACTGTGGGGGTAGGTTGGAGAAGAAAAAAGGCTAGTACCCAGCGCACACACAGCTTCCATCATATGGAAAATAACTTTTCGAAAAACATAAAAAAAGCAAAAATAAATAAATAAAGCAACAGAGGGGCTTCTAAACTAAGTACTTAAAGGACCAAATGCCAGGGAAGCAAAAGAAAATTCTGCTCAAAGCTTGGAAAGTCAAAGTCACAGGCCTAAAAAGGGCCCCAGGCCTTGTTGGGCTTCCCAGTAGAGACTGGGTCAGGATCAGGATACCCAGGAGGCTAACTGAGGGAGGCTCTCACCTCTCAATGCTGCTGAAGGTATACTGAGTGCCCTGCTTGGTCTCAATCTCAAAGTCAAAAGAGCGAGTGGTGGTGGTGCCACGGGCAAAGTTGACAAAGGATATCTCATCAAAGCGGATGTGCACGGGTGGCTTGTGGACGTAGATGAAGCCCCGCTCCAGTGGGTACAACAGTCCTGAGCTCGCCTTATAAGAGCAGGTGATGCACTGGGCCCCTGAGTGCCTGGGAAGATACCAGAAGCCTCATCAGTGCCAACCTCAGCAGAGCCAGAGAGCAGCAGGACACACGCTCAGCCCTCAACTGAGCAAATCTCACCACACTGCTCAGAAGGAGGCGCTGACAAGGACCTATTCAGTGCTCCAACAGACTGCATTCCCTTCTCAGGATGGGATTACCCAGGAAACATGGCATTTCCCAGTCCCACTCCCAGCAAGCCAGGACCCCAAGCCCACACTCTCACCCTTGGAAGTTGCCTGGGACTGTGATCTTGCGGTTCACCAGTGCTTTCATGACCCTGCTGACCATCTCATAGAGTGATCCTGACATGTTCTTGGTGAGCCGCCCCTCAAAGCGCTTCTCCACCTCTTCCCTACCGAGCAAGGTGAGATGGTTAAGCACAACTGCTTTCTAATGGCATACCTGTCTCCTGCCTGGACAGTGGCAGGAAATTAATCCAGGCAAACACTTACTCATTCATGTTGAGCGTCAAAGAGATGTCCTCATCCTTAGAGAAGAGGAGGATCAGGAAGTGGTAACGGGTTTGACCCTGCTTGATGGGGGGATCCAGGCTGATCTGATAGGAAGAGTGGACAAGGTTAAGGACCAGCTGATGCTTCAGGTGAACTTGCTATTAACCAATACAGAACTCTGAACCCCACTGAGACATCTACTGAAGACTCAGGCAAGAACCAGGACCATTTACTCCAGGGGTTTCTGCTTACCACAAAGAACATCTGGCGTTGGTCCTTGTGGGGCAACAAAAAGAGGCGTAGTACAGTGGTGTAGGGGATCTTGTAGTCAAAGGTCTTGCCATGCAGGTGCAGAAAGGTAGGGTAGATCCGGATGTCATAACGACCACGGGGAGTCAGACACTGTAGCTCCCGGAAGATGCAGATGGCGTCTCCAGTAGCCTGGATTACGTCTGCCTTCGAAAGCACATTCTGGGCAAAGGCCTGCAAAAGCACAAACCAGTAATCAGGCAGCAGATCACTGCTAACAGGCCAGCCATCCAAGTCCTCAACATCACCTGCCACCAAGGCAACCAGGGAAAGGCCTCACCTCAACGGGGTCCACACCATCTTCCTGAGTGGGAGGGACATAGAAGCGCACCTCCATGAGAGAGACCTCTGCATCATCATTCTGGTGGAATTCCAGTGTCACCTCATTCTTGCCTGTAGTACACTGGGACACATTGCTGAGGGGTATCTCAAAGACTGGCTGGTCACCAATGTCAAAGGAAAGTAGCTGCCCTGTGAGGAAAAAGCTTATCAAGCCACAAGCTCCTTGAGTATACATAAATAATGTTCCCAGCAAACTGTAAGTTTCATGAGGACAGGATACTCAGACTGTTTTGTTCACACTGTACCTGCAAGACCATGCACAGTGCTCGATTATACAACAAATGCTCAAAAAATACATGATAAACACACAAAATGATAGGAAATCAGAGATAGTGACAACAGAAAGACAACAAAATAAGTGAAAGGCTAAAACCCTTCATCCTACCTTCTCCCCCAAACCTCAGGACTCACCACCAAACTTCACTGTCCCCCAATTCCAGCCCTTCACACATAGATCCTTCTCCATTAGCTCAAGGCGATAGTGAGTTTTGAAGAAATCAGAGAGTTTCTCAAATTCCTGTGGTTGGAAGGGAGAAAATACAAACCCAGTAAACCCTGGTGGCCTTAACACAAGTTCAACATCCCAAGATTATCTATTTCAGAAAAACTGCCCCAATATATCCTTTATCAAAATCCATGCTGACTCAGTGTCTCAATTCTGAAATCATTGAAAAGGTTACTTGAAGAGGTTGATCCTGGGAAGTAGACCTCAAGCTAGAGGAAGAGGAAAGGAACCTACATTTCTAGATATGGGCCTCAAGGTGCCGACTTTTTAAACATTGCATAGGTATTGTTTTAATGAAAGTGGAAGTTAAAACTTTTAAGTCTTTAACTAAAGCAGTTTACAAAGGAACAAAACCCAAACAAGAGGGGCTGGGATGTGGCTCAGCGGTAGGGCGCTCGCCTAGCGCGTGTGCGACCCGGGTTCAATCCTCAGCACCACGTAAAAATATATGCATTTGTGTACAACTAAAGCAAATAAATAAGTATTTAAAAAAAAAAAAAAAAAACCAAACAAGAGCATTAAACTAAGATTCTGAACACGGATAAAAACAAGCAGAAACCACTATTTAAATTAAGATAGCAGAAAATATTCTGGAGTCATGGCACAAAGAAACTTGCAGGCCTTCAATACTCAAAGCAAAACACTGATTGTTCAAAGGCTTCACAGCCCTACTGTATGGAGGCCAAATCAGCCAATGACATAGTTATCAGCTAAAGAAACACCAACTTTCTCTAAAGGTTTAAAAATAAACAAGATGGCACAATAAAACTGAGGGTGAAAGGCATGAGGACTTCTCACCGATTCTCGGAAGCCATCATACTTGTAAACATGGCCGTTCTTTGTGAGGAGTTTCAGTCCATGTCCCAGAGCTACGCGGCGCCAGATACCTTCTGTCAACTCCCCAGCCTGGATGTTGTCCACTTTACCAGTTTTGCTGTTCTTGAAGATGATACCCTGGCGGCTCAGCCTTAGCCGACCATCATTCTATCAGAGGAATAGGCCAGATGCAGGAGGATGGTACACACAGTATATTCTGGGTACCCAGTTCTACCCTACACCCATTCTGGCTGCAGGAGACTGAGCAGATTATCAATGGGCTGGGGGTGGTGTGTGTGTGTGGGGGGGGGGGGGGGCAACTGTAATAGCCAGGGTCACTAGGAAGAGTCAAGTGGTCAGGAAGTATAGACTTTAAACCTAGCTCTGACATCCAGAATCCTTGTAGGTTCTCAGTTTCCCCGTATGCAACATAGGGATTTAGGACTGGACAGCATATATGTTCCCTTTGAATTCCAAGGGCCTCTAACTTCAGGGATTCTTTCTCAGTATTGATTTTTGTTGGGGGGGAACACCAGACACACATGCTGAGTCTTCCTATTCCAAAGTAACAACATCATCAAAGTTTTGTTAACGTGCAAAAACTTTCCCCTCCTTCTCTCTCTCCACCTGTATTAAGAGCCCAAGCCCTTCTCACCATGGAGCCTTTCACCTCCTGGTAGATGTCGTTGAACTCCAGGGTCTCTGCCATGTTGACCTGCCTGTGGTGGCCTGGGCACAGAGCCCTAGGCTGCACAGGGAAACCAAATTAACTGGGAGGTGGGCCCCAAGTCCTGGGCAGGTATGCAGATGCACAGCAGGCTGGGAATCTGAATTCAGAAGGAAGACAGACAAGCTTGAAAGACATCACCTCACTCTGCTCACAGATGGAGCCAGGTGGCAGCCCTTGGCTGCGCTTGGGATGTCTCAGGACTTCTTCGGCCTGGGAACCTACAGAAGGGTTCTACAGTCCTCCAGGTGCCAGGCCCAGCTCTGGCTGGAGAACCCGGCCTGAAGTGGCGCTTACATCCCAGCCAGGCACCCACTCGGTGCGGCGCACCGGGAGCCATGGCAACGACCAGCGGGACCCAGGGCTGCTCGGAGCCGGCACCCCAACTCCCCGCAGAATGCAGGATTTCCCTCCCAGCGCTCCCACCACTCCGCGGCCCCAGACCCACGGTTCTCCCCTCCCCCTAAAATGGATTTCGCCCGCTGCCCGCGGATTTGAACGCGGAACGGTCCATCTCGAGCGTCCTGCGGGGGAGCGGGGCCCGCGCCCTCCTGGGGCCCGGAGACGACGACCACCCACCTCTTCAAGCTGCAGCCTCGCGACGGCCCAGGAGCGGGCGGTGGGCTTGATGGGGGCCGCGGGGGAGGGGGGCGGGGACGGGGGGGATGGAGGTACGCTGGGGAAGCTTTTCCCGCGTGCGCGGTCCTGCGTCCCGCCACCGGAAGTTGTGCACATACCATAGAGAGGGTGAGCCGGCCAGAGAGACTCGAGCTGGGCCCACCGACGAGACCGTCACATAGAGCGTCGATGACTCTGGAGGACCTGAGGGAGGGGTATTGCGCTGGATCCAGTTCCCACCCGGATGGAAAGTGACCGGAAAATGGGAGCATGTAAAGTTCTATGGGAAGTTATAGACGCTTCTTCGAAGGGAGACTAGGTTCTAAAGGGAAGTTATGTAGTTTTATTTTATCGGACTTGCTACAGGGTTTTGTCGGGGAGTGGGGGGGTGGGGGACGATGCATGCCCCTCCCTCCTGAAAAATAATTTTCTGTTATGTAGAAAGTAATCTGTCGGGCAAGAAGGAAAATACAGGGTTGAGAGAAAGCCGCTTCCACTGGCTGCGAAGTGAGGGAATGCAGGTGTTGGTGTCTGTGAGTCAGTCCACTTTTCTCAGCTGTACCCTGTCAAGTGGGACTGGATCCTTTTTGAAATGTGTTCCCTGTCTACACTCAACATCTTCCCACCCATAACCACAATTTATGGATTCCCTGGAAGAGGCTGGCAAGTGGCCTCGCATCAAGTTCAAGTGCTGGTGTCAGATTTACCTTGGAGCCAGACTGATTTGAAACCACATCAGCTGGGGTGGCAGAAGCCAGGCCCCCCTCATATAGTCTCAGGGTGCATCTTGCAAAATCAGAGAAGGCCAGGCCTAGAAGAGGTGTTTATCTACTCCTACCCCTTTTCTGTAGATGAGAAAAACTGAGGCCCAGAGAGAAATTGCTCAGGATCTCAATGAGTTGGCAGCAAAGTTGAAGACTAGAACCCAGATACCCTTAACAGCAGTCTGGTTCTCTTCCGTGAGTCACGGTGGCTGCATGTTCAGGGTGATGGATAATATGTGTCCTGTATAAAGATAGAATGTTTAAAGTCAAAATTTCCCTGATACTCATTACACCAGGTTGCCAACTCCATCCTGGGCTAGGAGACAACAGGAACACCCCATTGCTTCCTGAATGCACAGCTTCAGCCTTGGGTTAAATAGTGCTCTACACTGCTTAGCATTATAAATCCAACTGTATTTAATACATATGTATTTAGGGCCCATTCTTAATCCGGTGCACTTCTGTGTTTTAAGGAAACTAGTGAATACAGTGAAACCAGCCCTAGCCTTCCAGAAGCACACATAATTGAAAAAATAATTCAGATAACTAACTTGAGAGTGAAAAGGGGAAAGAAAAAAAGCTAACTGGAGCTGCAGCCACTGCCAACTGCAATTAGAAAAATGTGACTCTTTACTCACCCTATTCTGGGAGACCCAGAAAAATGTTCAAGAGACCCCCTTCCCTGACCCATGCTATTGGAGGCAATTCAGGAAGGGAAGGAATGGCAGCAGAATTGAATGGAATTAGGTGAACACCCAGGAGTGAAGGGGGATTCAGCTCAGGCAGGCTGCAGGGGGGGGGGGGGGTATTGCAGGGGGTTTTAGGGAAAGCACAAAGCAGCTGGTGAGCTTGGATGAGGATGCAGCATATGAGAACGGAGCAGAAATGATAGAGAGAGTGCAGATAAAACATGAGTCCCAGAGGGCCCTAGCCAGCTGCATCCCAGGCAATCAGGAGCCCAGGACTGGAGACCCCACCCCTGTAGTGACATCACAGGGGAATGGGGTGGAGACGAATAAAAAGGGTGTCCCCCACCCTGGCCCTGGACTCTTGGCAGTCAGAGTGTCAAGAGCCGGGAGAGAGAGCCTGGGCACTGGGCTAGGGTTGCCTGGCTTACAGGAACAGGCTCTTCCTCCAGCCCCTCTAAGCTGTCCCCTCCAGGCCTTGATCGCTGTCTCCCTGTCCTGAGAACCTCGCTCTCCTGAGGCTGCCATCAAGCCCCTTCAGAGTGGCCCCAAGCACTCTCAGCATGAACTGCATATCAGACTTCTTCACCTACGAGACCACCAAGTCAGTGGTCGTGAAGAGCTGGACCATTGGGATCATCAACAGGGCAGTTCAGCTTCTGATCATCTCTTACTTTGTGGGGTGAGTCTGTGGTCCCTCAGATCCTAGGACTGGAGGGCGACCTGCTATCCTGCCCTCCCCCCCCCCTTCCTCAGTGCTACTGTCAAGCGTCTTGGGCTTCTTTTCTCTTGGGGGAAACATGCATCTTCCGGGGAGCCTTGTTCCAAGGACTGGTCTCTGCTGCTACCACCCAGGATCTGGTCCCCAGACAGATTATTTTGCCCAAAAAAATCCTCCACAGTTGGAGAGTGGTTTCTGGACACATGCTCCAAGGAGTGGGGTCCTTACCCGGCACTGCCCTCCAGTAGGAGAGGTCCCCAGATGATCCATCTCCACTCTCCCTCTCCCATTCCCCCCAACCAGAAAAGAGGCAGACCCCTACCCCACATCTTCCCATTCCCTTAGTCAACTCTTTTGGGTCTGAGAAAGACAAGGAAGCACTGAAGAAAGGAAGGGAAGGTGTGGAACCCAGAGAGATGATGACAGGTTGATCAGGTTGATGTTGGGTGGGAAGGAGGGTAAGCTGGGGAGGGAAGAGATCTCTGGACTTGATTTAGAATGAGGAGTTCCCTTCTGGCTTGGGTGGAATGGAAAGAGATCTTGGAAAGTCAAGAAGCCCTTGCTCTTGGAGGGCAAAACAAAGGAGGGAACTGCTCCTTGAGATGGAGAGAGACACGGGCACAAATAACACTCAAAATTACATTGGTGAGGAGAAAAGTAGCTTTTCTGAACATAGTGGGGGGGGGTGCCTCCCTGAGAATCCAGAAATGCTGCCCTTTATCTAAAAAGCATGAATTCCCAATCTCTACTTGACTGTGCCATAAAACTCATCCTGGGAGTTGCTCAGGAGCCTGCAAGATCCAAACACTCCTCTCGGCCCCTACTGTTGGAGGTACACACCCCTACACCTACAGACACAAAGGACCCCGGGGCAGACAATGGGGAAAAGGCAGGTTCTGTTCTTGTGGTCATTTCCACACGCTGGTGGGCACCAGGAAATGCAGACAGAAACCTTGATGGTTTTCCTTCCTGGAGTGCTCTGGTCTCCCACTGTTCCTGGAGACAATGGGTCTGTGTGGGAGAGAAAAGCCACTGCTGAGTTCATGAATTAATTGAAGCAATTCAAAGAAGACGTCCTGTGTGCATGCCCATGCCGGCTGGAGCTGCGTGTGAGCAGGCCTGCTTGCCTGAAGGGTTGGAGTAGTGTGTGAGGGTGCGCGTGGAAAGGTGGGCAGATGTGATCTTTAAGCAATCTTTGTTTCATGTGTTTGGCGAGAGCCGGGAGGCTTTGGTATGTGGATGTTATAACAAGGCTGTATATCCAGTGTTCCTTGTGGGATAGCAGAGAAGGGATTCAAGCTCTGGGGTGGGATTAAATGGCCTCAAAGTTCCCTTTCAACATTGAGGTTTTGTGAGAGATGCTGTTTGTGAACGTTCCATGTCTGCATCTCCAGAGCTTGACTCAAAGTTGGTTCTTAGTGTCTGGTCGGTGCCATGCGTGTTTACAGCCACGAGATGGTGTGTTGGTCCAGGTGAGTGCAAACACTGTCTCAGCACATTCCCACCCTGGCCTGGCCCCCTGGGCTCCAGGCTGGAGACTGATGGAGGATAGAGACAGCCGTCTCCTGGACCCGCCCACTCAGCTCCCACTGCCCTTGTCTGTCCCTCATTATGATTGGATCTGATGGGATCCTCCAGTGCTAGGGGCTGGAGGCCAGCCTTCTGGAGGGAGCAGGAGAGGCTCTGTGGCGTCTGGATACCCAACCCCATCCATCTCCCAGCCTGACAGCTCCCCACGGCAGGGAGGGGGGGTTGGGGGAGAGTGTTACATCAGCCGCTCAGCTGCGTGCTCCTTAGCCCAGCCCTCTAGCCTGAGCCCATCTCTGTGTATGTGACCTTGTAAATCCATTGTTGTTAATTTAGCAAAAATGTACCAAGTATCTCTTCATGCCAGGCGTTGGTACGGACAGAGGATAGAACTGTGAACAAAAGTAGACAGGGGAGCCAGGCGTGGTGACACACACCTGTCATCCCAGCGAACCAGGAGGCTGAGGCAGGAGGATCGCAAGTCCAAGGTCAACCTGGGCAACTCAGGGAGATCCTGTCTCAAAAGAAATAAAAAAGGACTGAGGGTGTAGCTCAGTGGTAGAGCATCACTGGGTTCAATCCCCAGTGCCAAGGAAGGGGAAAGCAGACAGGGTCTTGAAGCTCACAGTGTAAAGCAAGAGGCGGGCATTGAGCCAGTCCTCCCCACCCAACAAGTGTGGAATTTTAGCTGTGGCTGGGTGGTGCACGGTGCCAGGAGAGCCACTCCCATGTAGGTGTCTGACCTCAGGGAACTAAGGAAAGGTTTTTCTTGAGATGCCATGTCCAAACCAAGATCTGAAGAATGCTCCTGATAGGAGCAACCAGGTTCAAGGAGGGAGGAAGGAAGGCTCAAGGCAAAGAACCCACCTTTGCACAGGAGGGCAGGAAAAGAAGTTCACGGCTGAGCTGAAGGAGCAGAGGCCAGAGTCATGTAAGACGCGGGAGAACAGGAGAACGCAGACAGAGGCCAGACTCAGACGCTCAGAGAGCTCTCCTTTTTACAGGAGAGTAATGGACGGGAAGGAAGCTATTGGAGCATTTCAACGTGTGTGTGTGTGTGTGTGTGTGTGTGTGTGTGTGTGTGTGAGAGAGAGAGAGAGAGAGAGAGAGAGAGAGAGAGACTGAAGCTGAGAAAGACAGCCTTGATGAGATCTAAGCTGAGAAGACCGCCTTGGTCAATCTACCCAGAGCTTGGGGGAGTCGGGGAGGATGGGGAAAGACAGGTAGGAGGGGAATACAGTCAGATGGAGAGATGAGGGCGCCTAGACTTGTAGAATTTGAAGGGATTTTAATGCTGTGTTGTTCACATGTAACTAAAACTTGAATATATTTTTTCCTGTTATCTGGGCCGGGTAGACAGGATGCCCAGCCTTACCTAGAACACGTGCAGCATGAGGCGGTTACTCCTCCGTGCCTTCGCAGCAACACGCCCCCTTATTCTCTTGGCACGTGTTGTCACCCCCCCACCTCCAGCCTCAGCTGCCGTCATCACAGGTTTCCTTTACCCACCCCATATACACAAGAGGCCAGGATTTACCCCGTGTTCCTCCTGTCTTCTCTGGGCCCAGGTGGTGATCCCCAGTCTCCTCTGTGGGGTGGGACTTCCTAATGGGTCAGTCCCCTTTCTGGGTCCTAGAAATAGAAGGAAATCCTTGGGGCCTGGTCCCTGGAAGTGCTGGCTGGTGCCGGCCTGATTTTGAAGAAGCTCCCTTCGTGCTGACCCGCGGGGAGGGCCTCTTCCAGTGCTTGGATGCCCCATCCCTCTGAAGGACCAGCAGGGATCCCTGACCCATCGCAGCCCTGCTCTCCCTGTCCTGTTCCTCCACCATACAAGGCCCAGCCCACAAATTGCCAGCTGCACAGCCACCCACTTAGGTTCAGAATATCCAGCCTCATCTCAGATCTTATGTAGAAGTTCGGCACCTAAAGCGGTTACAAGAGGGGAGATGCTGGGTTTAAAGAGAAGAGCCTGGAGCGCCACCTTCTTGGCCCCCGACCTCATCCTCTTGGCTGAAGGTAGCACTGTGAACACCTTGTCAGCACATCAGGCAGCAAATTCTGTGGGTGGGCCTGTTGGAAGCCCCCATCCGATGGTCCAGAGAGAAGCGTGACTCTCCTTCCTGCCTGCCCTCTCTCTACGCCGCAACCCCAAAATGAGACCATGGGACACAGAGCATCAGTTAGAAGCCTAGTTCTGACATCAGCTAGGAATGGGACCTGGGATGCATCCCTTTATGCCCCTAAGTCTCCGTCCCTGGATCTGGAAAATGGGTTCAGGAATACCTAAACCTCCTCCCAGGGAATTATGTCACCAGGGAGGTGACACACATCGAGTACCTTGCCTGAGACAGTGACTCAGTAATACTCAGTAATAGATGGGACTATTAATATTCCACAGACTCCCCATCACGCGCCTCCCCCTTTCCCTCTGCCCAGCTCACACCTTCCTAAGAGACCCCTCTCCTCCAACACACACAACACACGCTCTTCACACCCACTCCCTGGCCTCCTCCTTGACTCCCTGGGGGTGGACGGGAGGGTGCTGGGATGCTGCTCTGGCCTCCTTCCTGCACATCCCACCTGCCAAGGAGCTGCCACCCGCCTTCCGCTCTATAAATAATAAACCAGGAACTCGAGAAAAAAATAAGTCAGAGCAGCAGAGTAAATGCCAAGAATTGAAGGCTCAGTCCTGCCCCATCTCCTAAGCCCTGGCCTCTAGAGACAGTCTCAGCCCCTCTGTTCTGGAAATGAAGCAGCCCCTCATTTCAAGCTTCCCTGATGACATCCTCAGCCCCGTGGGGCCACTGAAATTCTTCCACTTGTTATTTAACTCAGAGAAGTCTAATGTGGCCTCTCCTCCCCACTGGGGAAAGAAGGAGCCATGGAGGAGGAGACGGAGGAATGGGATTGGTTAATTGTTCCTCCGAGTCCTGAGCGCCTTCCAACTGAGACTTTCCTGAGCTAGGAGATGCTTCCCCTGATGATGGAGCAGGGGTCAGCAGGACAAGCCTCAGGGTCCAGTTCAGGAGGGCAGCTGTGCCCTGGCCTTGAGCCAGGCACAGCTAAAGACACTACGGTGAGGTGGCTCTGAGTGGTCTAAAGCAGATTGTCTGGTTTGGGACCCACATGCCAGCTGTGTGACCTTGGGCAAGTCTGCACACCCCTCTGTGCCTCGGTTTCCTCATTTGTGACATGAAGGTAATATCAAAGCTGCCACACTGGCGAGGATTCATCGAAAGAGTCGCTTAGTGTCCTGTGTTGGCTGTGTGACAATGATCTGAACTCTGCTTCTCATCTGCAAATGTTCCTGAACTTTAAGGACAGGGTTAGGGGGCTGGTTCCCATTACACTAGATCAACACTGAGAAATGTGTCCATTCTCTGGCCAGGTACACTGAGGCTTAGGAAGGGTGTGTCTGGACTGTGGCTTACGCTCTGGTGAGTGTTCAACATCACCAACAGCCATCATAGCTGGGAGCCGAAAGCCAGGGTCCCGGACCTCACTCCCTCCAATCTGGAGGGCCCAGGACCAGGAGCTAATGATGCTCTTTGGATATCTCCTCCATTTTTCTTTTTCCTTTTCTTTTTCTTTAATTATTTATTTATTCAAATTTGTTATACATGCTTGCAGAATGCAATTCATTTCATATTACATACACAGAGCACAATTTCTACTCCATTTTTCTATAACAGGATGCTCCCTTCTCTTCTGCTAGAACTTAACATGATGAATGAGATCTAATGAAACTCCTCCCCTTCCCAAAAAAGAAAAGTGCCAGGGAGGTAGGGCACACAGCAGCACAGTGCTCCGCAGAGGCCTGGTGTTCGTAAGAGCATTTACAAGCATGTGAATAACTCTTAATGGTGCATTAATCAGGATGCTGCTGGCTCTAAGGCAGCAACAATAAAATAGGTAACAGGTTTGGAGCCATTTGCCAGCGCTGACTGTGACCCCACCCTTTCTCTCCCACTCAAGAAACCATTCAGACTTTAAGTAACACTACAGAAAAATGATA
Source organism: Tamias sibiricus (assembly GCA_025594165.1). NCBI lineage: Eukaryota > Metazoa > Chordata > Mammalia > Rodentia > Sciuridae > Tamias > Tamias sibiricus. Next base: position 16,874,233 of record CM046657.1, on the reverse strand, counting down.
AATATGCAGGGTGATTGATATGATAATTAACAATATAACCATTTTACAATGTATACATATTTCAGAACATTAATTGCACCCTGTAAATATCTACAATCATTGCTTATTGATTAAAAAAAAAAAAAAAAAGGAACAAGAATCCAAGTGAGTGAGGCACCATTCAGGAACCAACTCTGGATCCTCACACTGAAAACTGAACCAGGAGCCACTTGCAGTCATCAGCCTGTGTTTGCAGTGGACATGACCATGGTGTCCATCTTAGTGGCCCTCCCAGCGTGTTCTAGGAGCTGCCCCTTCTGCATCTTCCAACAGTGGGGAGACCCTGAAAGTCATCTAGCTCAACCTCCATCCAGGAAAGGGGTCTCCCCTCAACACTCCTGAAGGTCAGCATCCAGACCTCTTCATCCTTCCCAGCCCTGCAGTGCCCACCACCTCCCGCAGCAGCCCACTCACGGCAACTCAGTGGTAGTCAGACAGCTCCTGGGCTGGGGGTCCTCACCACCTCCTTATAAATGCCAGGTTAGCTCAGCCCCAGGACTGTCTCTGCAGCTGCCCAGCCTAGGACTCCCACAGCTTTGTCTCAGTCTCCTGCCACTCATCGGACGCTGCTTTCCTACCCTGGTGAGATACAGAAAATGACCCTAACCCAGAATTTCCAAAAGTACATTCCAGGAGATGTCAGTATTTCTACAAAACTGGCGTCTGTGGTTAAATAAGATTGGGAGAGGCTGGGGATGTAGTGGTGGTAGGGCACTCGCCTAGCATGTGTGAGGCCCTGAATTCCATCCCCAGCCCCACAAAATAAATAAATAAATAAAAAAAAAAAAAATAAATTTTAGCAGATGCATTTGTTTGTTGGAGAGAATGCACAGCATTTTCCAAACTTATGTGATAGGTTTTCTCATACATAGAATGGGGACAGTAACAGCATTTACTCCCCAGAGTGCCAGCAGACACAAACAGAGCACGTCCCTGGCTGGAGGGGGCACTGAACCAGGCTGAGAGTAGCTTGAGCTCTGGGGACTGCGATGGTGACTGCCCATGAGACGCAAAGGAGTGAGTTGTCGGTGTGTCAGCAGGCCCTGCCTGCTGCTGGCTAAATCCGGGAGAGTGGCCACGGGAGAAGGGAAGGGAGCCCTGCTGCATCCTCTGGGTCCCACAATGGCTTTAAGCAGCAGGGAGAAGCCAGTACAGGTAAATGACCACTTGGTGGCAGCACAATCCAAGGAATAAGATTAAAGCTCCTGCCCCGCCCCCAACCCCATTCCATTCACCTGCCAGGTCAAGAAGCAACTGCCCCTCCGTCCTCCTCCATCCTCACCTGACACTTGGGGGAGGAAGGCTGCCAAGCACTCAGTTCCCAGGGGCCTTTGTTTCCTGAATCTCTACTATGCGTCAGGTGTTTAGGACACGGCCGTGCACAGAGCTGGGGATGCACAGGCTCAGGGGCCTGGGGCCTCTGCCCCTTCTCTCCTGGATGCCTGTGAGAGAGGGGACTCCATTATCAACAGGAATGACTTTCAGCTGCATTTTTAACAGGGCAACAGCCCTCAAGGGGGTGAACATTTGTTCTTAGGGGTGAAAAAACTCACACTTTGATGTATAAAGCACAAATATGCACACGGTACATAAATAGGTATCTGTGATATTGAAGGGGGAGCAATTATTTTAAAAAAAAAAAAAATCTACAAAGGCTCCTTGAGTGGGAAAAGGTGTCCACCAGGGACTCACTAGGGTCCCACACCTCCAGTGAGTCCTTGTCCCTGTGCTGTTGTAATGCTGGCCAGAAGGAGCCCTCTCCCAGCACCTTCTGCTAGGCCCATGGACCCTTGCCTCTCTCTCTGCATGCCCGCTCTCCTGCCCCAGATGGGTTTTCTTGCACGAGAAAGCATACCAAGTGCGGGACACAGCCATTGAGTCCTCGGTAGTAACCAAGGTGAAGGGCTTCGGACGCTACGCCAACCGAGTCATGGACGTGTCTGATTATGTGACCCCACCCCAGGTATGGTGTCCCTACCCTGGGGCCTGTGGATGCCCACATCTGGGGAGGGTGGGGAGGAGGGGGCTGGGCAAGAAAAAGTGCCCCTGGGACTCCCAAAGCAGAATCCATGGTGTCAGTAACCCAGACAGAACCCAGCCCTCCCCGCCCCGGGTTGCTGGGAGTTGTGGGGCAGCTTGGGTCTGACCTCCAGAGTGCAGTATGGGCGTCAGGAAAGCTGGGTTCCTCTCCAGGCTCTGCCTTGACCCGTGCTGCAATCAAAAAACAGCACCCACGTGGGTGGTCAGAAAGGGCGGTTCGGATCCTAGGTCTGCCCTTTGTTAGCCCTGCCACCTTGGTCAAATCCCTAACCACAGTCTCAGTTCCCCCCTCTGTAGAGTGGGGACAATAGCAGTCCCTGCCTCGAGATGGAGACCGTTGCAGGTTTTTCTCTCCCTGCTTCTTCCAAGGGCACCTCCGTCTTTGTCATCATCACCAAGATGATTGTTACTGAAAACCAGATGCAAGGATTCTGCCCAGAGGTGAGGGGACAGAGGAGGTCAGATGAAGGGGATCAAAGAAGAAAATGCCGGGGGGAGAGGTCGACGTAGGGAGGGCGTGGGTGCGAGCCTCCTAGCTGTGACTGGCACCTCCTCCCTCCAGAAGCCGCCGCTTTGGGAGGCAGTGGGAGCCCAGGGGCTCACCAGGGCCAGGGCAGGGTCCCTTACACTCCTGCGGTCCCATCTCCCCCCAGAACGAGGAAAAGTACCGCTGTGTGTCCGACAGCCAGTGTGGACCTGAGCGCTTCCCGGGTGGGGGTGAGTGCAGCCCCTTCCTCACCCCTGCCAATCCCAAGCTGTCCTGGGGGGCAGCAGGTCCCTGAGAGCCCACCCTATCAAGTCAGCATTTGTTGAGCTCCCTGGGTGCCAGACCCAGAGGGTCTGTGAAGGTGGCATGGCCCCTGCCTCCAAGAGGAGTGTGATGTCTAGGGACAGGGAGCCAGGCAGGGGTGCAGCAAAGTGTCATGTGCTGTCAAGGGAAGTGACAAGCATAGGAAAGAGAGAGATACTGGTTCCGAGACGGTGGCCCCGAGGCTTCCCGGAGGCAGTGGCATTTGGAATGGGCCCTGAAGACAAGTGGATTTGCCAGGACAGAGAAGGCTTCAGGCCAAAGGAGCAGCTCAGGCTCAGAGGAAGAAAGAGCAAGGAAGGGGGCAGGGGATTCCGGGGTGCTGGGGCTCAAGGAGCTGTCAGAGGAGGGTGTCGACTCCCCTTGGTGTGGTCTGCAGCTCAGGAGGGGAACAGGGAGACTGCTGCGCTGTGCAAGCACACAACAGCAAAAAGGAGTGTCCCTTCCCTGCCAGGGTCTCTGGGGCAGGGGTGGTCCCTGATGACAACGACAGGGAAGGGACTGGCAAAGAGCAGGTGGCCAACCAGCCTTGTGGCTCCTCCCTCGCAGGGATCCTCACTGGCCGCTGCGTGAACTACAGCTCTGTGCTCCGGACCTGTGAGATCCAGGGCTGGTGCCCCACCGAGGTGGACACAGTGGAAATGTGAGGTCCTGCGCCAGACGGGAGAGCGGGCCCCACTGAGTTCCCCTTTGCCAATGTGGGGAGCTCTGCATCTCTGAGCTTGTGGAGGGTCTTAATGAGTAGTATCCCCTCATGGGGGTGGCGGTGGCCTCAGGGTATCATCCCACCTGCCCCTCCCCCTCCCTCTGACTCTGGAGACCCAGAGAGGCCTTCCCATCTCTCCCCTTCGTCTACAAGAGGTCTCCCTTGGGAGGCATCCACCAGGAAAGGAGGCTCTTCCTGAGGGCTAAGGCCTCCCATCCTCACCCACAGGCCTATCATGATGGAAGCTGAGAACTTCACTATTTTCATCAAGAACAGCATCCGTTTCCCGCTCTTCAACTTTGAGAAGTGAGTCCTCACTTCCTCCCCCACTCACCCGCCACCTCACCTGCAGGAGAGTGAGGGGCCCCATGCACCATGGTTCTCCCATTTCCCAAGCCCCATCTCCAGGGCTCTATTCCCAGCCTCCCAGCGGCCTTGGCCTCTGAATATTGGGTGGATTTGGGGGCCAACTTCCCTGCCAGCCTCCCTGCCTTGGGGCTCAGACCAACATGGGAGTTTTGTTTGAAAAGCCAGGGAAGGTCCATTTAAACTTGGCCTTGGACACAGGTGCCTTTTGGGATTGGAAACCAAGGAGCTTGTCCATTTATTTTCCCCTACATCAAGCCCCCATGTGGTACCCCTTTTCCTAGTCAGTTCCGCCCCTTGTGTTATTCATTCATTCATGAGGGCATGAATGGTGGGCATCTGCATGTATGTGCAAAGCACAGTGGCAGACCTGCAGAGGTGCAGAGTGTCAGGAGTGACTCTTGCCCTCCAAGATGCCCAGCCTGGCAGCTGGGGGACATTAGGCATGGACACACATACCCCTACTGTGGATGGAGAGTTTTGGGGTTAGATAAAGATGAAGAGCAAGAGGGAGGGAGACAGTGAATACCCAAAAGCTCAGGGCGTGGATGGCCCTGCCTGGGTGTGGAGAACCCTGAGCCCCCTGAAGGCTGGAAAGCAGTTTGTGTGGGACCATCTTAACCCTGGCCTTGCCTCTCTCCTCTCCTCCTCCCCAGGGGAAACCTGCTGCCCAACCTGACAGCCAGGGACATGAAGACCTGCCGCTTCCATCCTGAAAAGGCTCCTTTCTGCCCCATCTTGCGGGTGGGGGACGTGGTCAAGTTTGCAGGGCAGGATTTTGCCAAGCTGGCCCGCACGGTGAGAACCCAGTCCTTCTTCTATAACCCCTACCCGGGGTTCTCAGCCCTGTCCCAGACTCCAGAGCTCTTTGGAAGCAGCTGGGAGAGTGGGAAAGAACAGCAGCAAGACAGCGCCACCTGGTGGAAGTATCCCAGGCCTGCAATTGGCTTTGTCCCTGAATCCTTTCTGCCCCTACCCTACCCCTGCCCTGAGTGGTCTCTCCTCCTGTCACCCATTTTCCCCAAGCCTCAGTTTCCCATTCTTGTCTTTATACTTCCCTTCAGGGAGAGGTGATAGAACTCTGAAGAGGGCCACACAAGAGGAAAGTGGACCCATGGCCACTTTCCCTGTGTTGTAGACAAGGGACTGAAGGTTCTAAAAGTAGGACCCTGAGGCTCCAGGGTTCTACCCCTGGCTACAGCACTTCTTTACTGTGACCAGTCCCTTTCTTTCCTGCCTGCCTCCACCTTCCATCTTCAGAATGAGAAGTAGTCACTTGTCACAAGCCCCCACCCCACCCTGGCTGAGCTCAGGGGAACACTCATGTCTGGCCCCCTTTCTTCAGGGTGGAGTTCTGGGCATAAAGATTGGCTGGGTGTGCGATTTGGACAAGAGTTGGGACCAGTGCATCCCCAAATACTCCTTCACTCGGCTGGACAGCGTTTCTGAGAAAAGCAGCATCTCCCCGGGGTACAACTTCAGGTAAGTCCATACTCTCCTAGGACATGGGGGTGGGGGGAAGCTCCAGAGAACTTCACCTCAGGCAGCAAGGCATACTGGGAAGGGAAGACCCCTGAGCCCCCTCCCTGCTCCCATCAGGTTTTGGCTCAAACTAGGGAAGGACTTTGTAACAGGCAGCCACAGTGCTACCTGGGCTGTGCTGTGAGGTGACATCTCCATTCCAGGAAGGGACCTAGCCCAGTGCTCCCGCCCACTCAGGCCATAGTGAGGCCTGATAGCCAAGGCCTGCTGAAATGCTGGCTGCTGTGATCCATGGTCTATTCTTAGCTCTAACGTGTCGAGGTCATGCCCAGACAGCCCCATTCCCTGTCCTATGCCTGGACTTTCTAAGGTCTCTCACTGACCAAAACAAGGGCAATAACTGCTCATTTTACAAGATGGTAGTTTTGCATTTCTATCCCAAACCAGGTAATTTCATGAGTCATAAATAACAAGTATCGTGATTATTAGTTCTTCCTCAGTGCCTTTCCAAAGAACTTAAACCAGTCTCGTAATATCATCGAATGTATATTCTTAATAGCCTTGAGACTTAAGGGATTTTTTTTTTAAAAAAAAATATTTATTTATTTACTTTAGTTGTACACAATGTAATGCATTTATGTTTACGTGATGCTGAGGATCGAACCCGGGCCGCACACATGTGAGGCGAGCGCTCTACCGCTGAGCCACAACTCCAGCCCGAGACTTAAGGGATCTTTTGGGTTTTTTTTTCCATTTGGAATAAAGTGAAAAAGGAACCACAGGATACACCATCTGGAATACCTGAAGGGGCTTGGAAAAACCCTCAGCCTTCTCACCTCCTAATTTCCCCTTCTATGAATTGATGATAGCATCGTTGTTATCCTGAGAATCCTATCAGCCAATACTTGAAAAGCTTTAGCTCTTGGTTTTGATTTTCTCTTAGAATCTGAAGATCTCAGTTTCTGGCAGGGTCTTGATTAAGTGCACAGTGTTGTATGCTACAGAGGCTAAATGCACTCAATAGGCAATGATAGGGATGATATGCATATGATACATTTGTTATATATTCTAAGAATTGTTCTTCAAATTTCCTTTGTTGTAGTAGTGCTCTCTGTTAGAAGGGCATACAAAGCCAAAAAAAAAAATCATTTCACTTTTTTTCCACTTAATTTGTTACTTTAAAAAAATAATCACCTACCCCACCCAATAAGCTTTATATTTAATAGTCTCAAATATATATTGTATGTTCTCTGGAAAGAAGAATTTTTAAAAATTGAAATTGCTTTCATAATCAACTCCAGAGTTTTAAAAAACCATAGGAAACAACACATATTTTAAAGTAGTTTAAAAATACTGTTTGGCTCCCTGGCAGAAATTGGCATATTTATTCAGTCAGTACATCACACTGAAATCAATACAAAGGATATTTGTATGGTGGCTTAAAATAGTAACACATTAATAAAATTCTCATAATCTAAAATTCAAGTTTTCATCCTCATAACTTCCCTCTGGCCATTGGGGATTCTTCAGTCCTCCAAACAACTCATTTGGCAAGGAATACTTATGAAGACTAGAACTATCATGAAGACCCCAACAACTAGTATCACACAGTTTTAGAACAATGTCTTTCATTCAAAGAAGAATGTGTTTGAAGTTCTTATCTCCAATTTATTGTGCTGTGGCTATCCACCCCACTAGGCACAACAGGGCGTGAGATAGATCTAGGTGTAAATAAGCTTGGATTGTATTTGGGGACACAATACAGAAGATCTCTAAGGATCTCACCAGGATAATTCCCAGGGCCTAAGGAAATCCATCTGAGAGGTATGGGCCCCCAGGAAACTGACTTCTTCATCAAAGCCTCCAGGCCATAGTAAGCAGAGGCAAAGCCCTCATTTGGACCTTTGCAGTTGAAAAGAGTTTCCAAGCTAGGTCTAAGGCACTTGCCTGTAATTCCAGAAGCTCAGGAGGCTGAGACAGGAGGATTATGAGTTCAAAGCCAGCCTCAGCAATTTAGCAAGGCCCTAAGCAATTTAAGCCTTATATAGGCCTAGATCTATCTCACACCCTTTTGTGCCTAGTGGGGTGGATAGCCATTGCACAATAAATTGAAGATAAGAACTTCAAACCCATTCTTCTTTGAATGAAAGACATTGTTCTAAAACTGTGTGATACCAGTTGTTGGGGTCTTCATGATAATTCTAGCCTTCATAAGTGTTCCTTGCCAAATGAGTTATTTGGAGCCAGCCTCAGCAAATTAGTGAGGCCCTAAGCAACTTAGTGAGGCCCTAAGCAACTTAGTGAGACCCTGTCTCTAAAGAAAATATAAAAAGGGCTGAGGAGTGGCTCAATGGTTAAGCACCCCTGGGTTCAATCCCCAGTGTGAAAGAAAGAAAGAAAGAAAGAAAGAGAGAGAGAGAGAGAGAGAGAGAGAGAGAGAGAGAGAGAGAGAAAAAAAAAAAAGAAAGAAAGAATTTCCAGAAGGCCCAAGGAATAACACTGACATGGAGGAATATCTGCCATCAATGCCAAGCTCTCCACAGGCTCTCTCATAGACCTGGGTGCCCACCCAGCACCCTCAGACTGCCTTCAGCCTCCAGGCACCACACTGGCATTCAAACTAAGCTAAGCACCCATGTGGGAGAGACACAAGACCACCTTTCTGAGTGCTCAGATAAGAGGAAAGGGAACCCAAAGCCAGGTTGGGCACACAGTGTGGTTTCTACGATGTGATCATTTTACACTGCTCTTGAGAATCTCACTGTAAAGCGTTCTGAGCGCTTGGCTAATTGTTCCTCACCCACCCACAAAGTAGGTACTACAATCCCCACTTTACAGATGAGAAAATGGAGGCTCACAGAGTAAACTTCATTTCCCAGGATTGCAGATCCAGTGATCCCAGGAGCCTGGATACCAATATATTTTCTTAGATGATCTCCACGCCAATCAGGCAAGCCAGGGACCTTTGCACTTGTTTATCCTCAGAAGAACATGCTTCGATGCTTGGTACCTTCAACCCCACTTAAAAACCAAGAATCTGAGTTCCAGAGAGGTTCAAGGATTAGCAGATGCTGGAGACATAATTTGTAGCCTGGCCTTTGTCTCCCTAACAAATGCATTTGCCTCTTCCTCCACAGAGGCCAGATTTTTCAACGTCCTACTATTGCCATGTGCTCTGGAGAGAAGGCAATTGTTCAGCCAAGATTCAGTCTTGTTTTAATCTGCAAATTCAGATATCCAGAGGCAGCTAGAGACTCACATTTCCATCACTAATTACTTCTACAGCTCCTTTCCAAATGCTACCCCCTCCCCTACTTTTCACAGTTCTCTGCCTGCAGAATCAGAGGTTTTGAGAATTTTCGGTGTTAAAGAACCCTTGGAGAGGCCTAGACAGAATCCCTCACTGCACAGAGGAGGAAGTGGAAGTTCCAAAGAGGAAGTGACTTGGCCAAGGTCCCAAGTGCATGTTAGCATAGCCTTAGAGGTCACCGGATCCCAATTCCTACATCAGTCTCTCTGTGGCACAGCCCCAGACAAGGGGCCCTTCCTAAGGTGGCCTGTTCCTCATTGGATGGGTCCAGTTATTGACAAGGTGACCTCAGGTTGAGCCAAGACGTATCTCCCTTCAATTCCTACCCAACATACTTGGTCCTCTTCATCTAAATTAACCTTTATTTGTGCGAGCTCCTAAAGGTTCTGTTCATTCCCTACCTGGAATTTGATAGAGAGATTTTATTTTTATTTCTGGGTGTATTCTGCAAGGCTAAAGATTCCAAGGAGCGCTTGAACTTACTCTTTTGATGAAGCCTTTTTCCAAGCATATTGAGAGTGCAGTGGGGTCATCTTGATCTGTAGTAGACAGAGTGTATCATTTCTAAAAATTAGAACTGATGAGAATCGCTAATTCAGTGGTATGCAGTTAAAAGACATCCCCAGAGGTAGGAGGTGGCACCCTGCAGAGCAGACAAGGGGCTCAGAGCTGTGAGCCAGGTTCCTGCAGCCCAGGTTGACCCTCCATTCGCCACAGCAAGATTTTAAACAGAGCACTCTCTTCCCCAAAGTGCTGGGACAATATGCAGTGTGGTGTGAGTGTGTGTGTGCTCGTGGGAGTTTGTGAGGGAGTGGGTGTGTCTGTTGGTGGGCGAATGTGTGAGGCTGAGCGAGAGTGTATCAATATGTGAGTGTGTGTGTGCATAGGCATTGATGGTACAATGACAGATTAATAATACTGTATCTGTCAGGTCTCAGCAGGAAACAGATGGCCCACTCAAATTGGGTAATTTGAGGAGAGTTTAATAAAGGGACTGTTTCAAAAGTATGGGTAGGATACAGGGGAACCACAAAGGAGACAGTAACAGAACATGGGTGACCACCCAGCTCTGGAGGGAGAGGGGAGGAGGCCTCTCCAATTGTTGGAACTGGAGAGGGACAGGCAGGTGATGGGGGTATGGCCCACGCCAGCTCCACCTGAAGCCAGAGCTAAGGCAGAACAGTCTACAGGGGCAGCTCAGGGAGGGAGGGACGCCTGTGGGTGTCCATCCAAGCCTAACAGCTCTCATGGGTGAAATCACAGCCCTTCAATAACCTGTGGAGGTCTCTAACCACTTTATTCCCCTGGTCAAAGCATGAGCCACATCCAGGAAAAATGCTCATATTCATAGACATGAGCAACTCTTCAGATCCTTTTTTTTTTTTTTTTTTTTTGCTACAAATAAGACATAAATGCATTCTCTGAATAATAAATAAAAGCAATACTGACCTATATGGAGTAGATAGGGGCCTTGCCTTGGCTCCTCAGGCCTGCTCCTCTTGCAAGAAGTTAGCATTCTGCACAGTTTATGACTTTCCTTCTGGTCCTTTCTCTATGTATATGTATTGATGCAGCATAAAATTCCAGGACTTTGAAGACCTCTAAAGGCCTATCCCTAGTCCTTAGATTAAAAGTCTCTGAAATTAAGTCTGCAAAGCCTTTCTCACCTGGCTTTGTCAGGATTCACAGCTCACTGCACCACCCCACCCACCAAGGTAGACTGAGAAAGGTTTCACGACTTGCCCAAAATGATACAGCATGATTAAGATAAGAGGCACTTCAAGACTCAAAGCCAGGGGCCTGATCTATATTCATTGCTTCTAGCACACCTTCCAGCATCACATGGCTTGTAAAAAAAAAAAAAAAAAAAGGAAAGAAAGTAGCTGTAAGAGATATGCCCAGTGGTGATTGCCAGAGTGACGGGAGAGAAAGCAGAGCAGGGCCATGCATTTAGCACTGATTTCTCATTTCCCCTCTGAGAGTTCCTAAGACAGCTTTGCTACTAAAAGGCAACGCAGTTTTGGATTTCCTCTCTTGGTGTCTGGGACAGAAAAACACTTGTTCATCTGCTAGATGTTCCTCGTGCAGTAGGTGTTTCTAGCGATCATTCCGTGTTGGAAATATACCCACAGCAGCTTTCACGAAGCTCTAAGATTTGGCCCCAGTTCTGCTTCCATGCCGAAGCGCGCAGATCAGCAAGATCTTAGGCCAATCCACAGAGATGGAATCGCAGTGCGCCCCTGGCTTTGATCACTCTCTACAATCTGGATTTTTCTCCTTCCAAAAGTCATAGAATATGTGTTATAAGCAGCCATTTCCATCATTGCCACAGAAACGCTGGCAGGCCCTCTTCAGCGTGGCATGTTAGCTTGAATTCTCCATGATCCTTTCTCATCTGCAACCTTCTTGAGCTGTCCGTGGGAGGTGAGACAACCTAAGTGATCCTGGGTTTATACAACCCTACATAAATGTTTGTATCTGTCCTATGTGCACAGCAACCAGTGTTATTGGTAGAAAATAAATCCAACACTCTTTGAGCACTTGCCAGGGATTCAGCATGAACTACCTCCTCTATTCTGAAGACAGATCATGTTCTAGCTGGAAATCTGGAACTCAGAGGTTCATTACCAGTCCAAGGCCACACAGCCCATTGTGCTAGAGGGGAGGTCAAACCCTGGCAGCCTGGCTCCAGAGCCTATACTTGCAGCCACAGAAACCTAGTAGGACTGATATGGTTACCCCCATTATACAGATGAGGAAACTGAGGGCAACAAGATCACTCCCAGAAGCAGGCAGGTGGTAATGTGGCTCTCAAGTACAGCTGCTGGCTCCATGTCCATTATCTGTCCTTGCCTTATTAATTAAGGATAACTTGATAGCAATACATGTTTTAAAAATCAACAAAACAACTTTTTAAATGTCTGCCTTGGAGGTTGATGAGGTCCCTAGACTATGAGTAAATAAACTTGGCTCTGGTCCCTTCTCTAAGGGGAGGAGTCCCAGCCGGCTCTACGGATGTGGCCCCATCCCAGATGCAGTGAGTCTGCCAGGAGATATTTTCCTATCAGTGCAATATCAACTGTAAGAGTGTATTTCAGCTGGCAAAATTACTTCCCACAGGCAAAGCTTTGCTGAGAACACCAGCTCCTTCACTTGGAAACCCAAATTCCAGGCCTGAGTTTTCCCTTGCAAGTCAAACCCAGATCCCGCAAGTTTGTTGCTGTTTTTCCTGCTGCAGTAACAGTTTCATGTCCCCACTTCAGGAATGGGTTTCCACCACTCTAGGGAGGCTAGATCATTTCCAAACAGATGTCTGGGAGCTTCCGAGGGATTTGTACACCATGATAAAATCCTTCTCCATTCAGCAAACACTTATTGACTGCTGACTGCTGCAAATGTCAGCTCAGCGTGGGGAAGCACTTGCAAGGAGGGGAGCCATCCAAAGCTAAAACTTGGCTGCTCCTGTAGGTCAGGCGTCGTGTTTCTTGTGCAGGAGGTATTCAGGCGTCATGAGGGAAACCCCTTGCAGATAATGTGGGGAGGACTTTGCAGTGCTCTTCCAAATTCCAGATTATGTCACATGCTGGGCTTTGGGGCTGATGCATTGTGATCCAGGCCAGTTGCTATGATGAAGGGATTTTTGTTCTAGTGGGAACGATCAATCTGAACCTAAATGACAAAACCATCCATATGTAAGAATATAGTTGTCCCTCGTATCCATGGGTTCTATATCCATGGATTCAACCAAATATGGATTAAACATATTTGAAAAATACAGAAAGGTATGGTGGTGCACACCTGTTATCCTAGCAACTCAGGTGGCTGAGGCAGGAGGATCCCAAGTTCAAGGCCAGCCTGGGCAATTTAGCGAGGCCCTCAGCCACTTAGCAAAGACCCTGTCTGAAAATGTAAAAAAGTAAAAGGACCAGGGATGTGGCTTAGTGGTAAAGCACCGCTGTTGGGTTCACAATCCCCAGTACCCTCCCAAAATACCTTTAAAAAAATAATAATCACATTTTTCTAGTTGCCGGATAGCAACTATTTACATAGCACATTGTATTAAGTATTGTAAGTGATCTAGATCTGATTTAAAGTATATGGGACAATGTCCATATTGCAATGTGCAATGCCTTTTTTTTTTTTTTTTTTTTTTTTTTTTATGGTACTGGTGATTGAACCTGGAGTCTTGCTCATGCTAGGCAAGTGTTCTACCACTGAACTCTATCGCCAGCTCTACCATGCCATGCATTTTGGCATCTATGGGGACTTCTGGAATCCATCCCCCCAAGGATTCCAAGGGACAATTGTATTTTGTGCTGGGACAAGTCAAGATGAAGTAGATGTAACGCAGACGGAGCCCTGGGTGTGGGTCAGGGGACATGTGGGCTACAGTTAGAGCCTTGCCACAGAAGCTCAGTGTGATTTGGGGTGATTAAAGGTGATCATCTCTGAGGCCCCTTCAAGCTGTAACAGCCTAAGCCAACACGTGTGGGTGTCTGGGGAAGGGGTTTGAGAGCTCAGGCTGTGAAGCGTGCACTATTATTTATAGACCTATCACACTAAAATGGGGCTTCAACCCTGCCCTGCAGAAGCACATCTGACAAATGATTTATTACGGCAATTGACGTCTGTACTTACTCATTCTTTATCTATTGCTGCTAATAGCACGAGGGAGCACACGTGTGAAACGGCTCAGCACTGCCACGCCTCAGGATTTTTCAGTTTGGTCCTGTCTTGGGGTGTCCTGTCTGGTCACAGAACAGGTGTGGCAGTGAAGCTACTGATAGGAAAGCACACACAGCAGGGGCTTGTGAGGAACCCCCCCAACAGAACCAACACGGATGCCCAGGCACATACAGAGAGGCAAAGTGGCCGTTACCACCCCAGATTTGCAGCCACGGTGGGAAGAATGGGAGCCTGCTTCTGAGCTGAGGTCCCTGTCAGGAGCAGCAGTCACAGACAGACAAGGCCCCAGATGAAACCAGCGCAGGGCGGCGGGGGCCCGTAGGCAAAATAAATAACCCCCTCTCCTTCTTACCCACTGGTCCCCTGCCGGTGCCTCCCGCTATCCAAACCCCAGAACCCAGAGGGCAAGAGAGCTAGGAATGCATCCTGGGAAGGTCAGCCTGCCAGGCCCCTGGCACCAGAGACCTGGAAACTTATCTGCACACAGTTTTCTGCAAGTGCCTGGCTCGGTGGCCCTTCCAGGGGGGGCCCATCAGGGGATCCTCCCATTGCTGACCACTGTAGAACCGCATGCGCTCTCCCCTTCTTCCCCTTCCCCTTCCCCAGCCCAGCACTGGCAGGATCCAGGCTCTGCTTTCTCTGCTGATACTTGTGATCTGGTCCAGTCAGGGAGGCACTCAGGTAGGCGGAGGCTTTGGATTCCAGCAGCCAGCATCCAGATCTCAGCGGCACCCCTTGCAGACCCAGTAGCCAGAGAGTCACTCTGCTTTTCTCCAGCCTGTAGTCCGGGGGGCGTGTTGCCTGATGATTGACAGCTAATACGAATTAAAAGCTGTGCATCAGGTGCTGCGCTCAGCCCCCCGCGCTCAGTCCAGTAGCTCATTTAATCTTCTCAACAGCCCTTACAGCACCTTCTATTATCTCCACTTTACAGATGTGGAAACTGGCACACACAGAAGTGAAGTCACCTGCCAAGGTCATATAAACTATTTCAAGGGCAATGTCAGGATTCAAAGTCCCCAAGCCACCTGCCACTCCAATGAGCTGTCACTCGGAGGTCTAAATGAAGTAACAGGGGCGACGACTGTGGTCTAGTGCTTAGCAAGATTATATATTATTCCCCTGCTCCATCCCCTGCTTCCCCTCCACTGGGCTGGTTCCCACCGATTGCACTCACTTTCCCACCTCGCCTGTTGTCAGATCTAATGTTTTCTATTTGGGAGAGAAATAGTCTGTTGGTGCCACCATATACTAACTCCATCTGCATAAGGAGAATCTGAAAGAGTCCAGTGGGCAGGAGGAATCCCTCAGGCCAGTAACGCTAATCTCATCCTTGGAGAGGTCAAGAATCTCAGAAATTCATTACTTCTAGTGAGCAAGCGTTTGCCCAACCCCTTACCGTGAACACTGGGCCAGTGGGCAAACAGACACGGTAAGACACAGCTTGTAGTCCACAGTCCAAATGAAGTACAGTCTGGGGTGGTGGGGACTGTGGCTGCAGCCTGGAGCCTGGTGGGGACAGGAGATAGGAAATCAGCCCAGGGGGGCTCACGGCCTCTGCCCTGTACTCTGGAGAAAAGGAAAACAAAACCCTTGATTCATAATGTTTGCCAATGTTCATGGTGTAGATCTGAGGGTCGATTTCAAGCTACCGGGATGAAGTCACTAAATGTGAAATCAGGAAGAGATGCACAGGATTAGCCAGGGTGCAAGGGACCTAGCCCACCTCTACCCTCCAGGCCACCCACGCTCTTTCAGCTTCTTCATGGACACCTCATCCCTTCCCAGGAGGGGATTGCCACTCCCTCAGCAGGAAAGCTGCCCCCACCTCTGGACTTGATGCCTTTGAACTCCCCAATCCTTCAAGTCTCAGCTGTAGTGGGCATCTTGGGGTCTGTCTTGTGACAGCCGTGCTAACGTACCTGTTGAATACTTGAAGAATGAGAAGCCATCGGAGCTGGGCCCTAGTGGATGAATGGGAGTTTGCAGGGTGGGTGTGTCCCGTAAATGAGTTAATCCCTTCATGTTAACTACCTTTTAAAGGTCCCATCTGGCCCCAACATTTAATATCTCATAATGGGGATTCACTTTCCACATGAGTTTTGGAGGGGACAAACCATATTCAGACCACAGCACTGGCTAAGATTGTGCCCTGTAGCTGTACTGACTGGGTTGGAATCCCAGCTTTATTCACTGACTGTCAGCTCTGTGATCTTACACAGGTTGTTTAACCTCTCTGGTCCTGACTCCTCTTCTGAAAGTAGGAGGGCAACAGTATGTAATCTCATGGGATGGTTGTATGTCGTGAGCTATGTATAAAGCACTTGGTACAGCACGGGCACACAGTAAGCACTCAGTATATGTTGGCACTTACTGTTGCTAATATTACTATCTCCAAGAGTGAGAAGAGTATACACTTAAGATAAATATAGATATTATTTTATTTATCCTGATCCTTGTACAAGAAAGAAAAGCACCTAATCTGTATGGGTCCTCTCTCAAGTTATTCTCCCCACAACTCTTTTCTTTCCATTTTTCAGTTGACATAAAAGGCTCAGAGGGTTTGGGTGACTTTTTCCCGGGATAAGAACCAAGCCACATACCCAGATTCCTAGGACCTATTACAGGGCTTATTCGTAGGAATGCAGCATCCTGGGAATTGGCCTTTTTGCTGTCTAATCCTCCTCAATTTTAACTTATTCTTTGTCTTTTGGCAAACTCCTTCTCCCTGAACCTCAATCTTCTGATCTATAAAACCAGGGGTGTTTGTTGACAGGACACAATGGCATGTGGCTATAGTCCCAGCTACTCAGGGGACTGAGGCAGGAGGATCACAAGTTTAAGGCCAGCACGGGCAACTTAGTGTGGCTTTGTCTCAAACTAAAAAATAAAAAGGGCTGAGGATGTAATTCAGTAGTAGAGTGTCCCTGGGTTCAATCCCTAGTGACACAAAAGAAAAATCGAAAACCTAGGAGGGTCTGAGACAGAGTGAGAACCGCTAATTGCTGTAACAAACAACCCTTTCCCCTCAGTGGCTGAACACAAGGGTTTCTTTCTTGCTCAGGGCACACCAGGTCAGTGGGGATGAGAGGATCTCACATAGTCATTCAAGGATCTGGGTTCCTGCCATCTTGACGCTGTCTCTCCCAGGGCCTCAGAGATCCCCCCCTAGCTCCTGAGCAACTGGTCACCAGGTGAGGAAAGGGAGGACGAAGAAGAGACTCCGCTCTGACCACCCTCCCTCACCTCTGGACAAGACTCACTTTCGTTCACATTCTACTGGCAAGAACTAGTCATGGGGCCCCAGCTAGACATAGGGACTAAAATAAAATCTCGGCAACCATGTGCCAAGAGAAGGTAACTCAGACCTGTGACCACCCGGCCATCTCTGCCCCAGTGGTGAGCCAGATCCTGTGATCCCCACCAGCCGCACTCACTGGAGCACTGGAGTGGGGACTGTGGGACTCTCCTCCCTGAGCTGTCCCTCCCTGGGGAGGAGAGTCTGTCCCTGCCAAGCCTCCGAGGGTGGGTGGCTGGTGAGATAATGATCTTCCCATGCTTATTGCCTCTTGGAAGGCAGGTGCTGGAGAAAAACCAAGACCGCTTTGATTTTTCTCCCTGTTTCCTTCACATTCCTTCCCAGAATAAATTCAGCCAGCCCTCGCTCTGAACAGCAGTGCCCGGGGTGCAGACTCCTTGTTCTCCAAGTCAGTGTCAGAGCGTTTCTCCTGGTTCTAGTCTTAGGCTGAGAACGAAAGCCCAACTTTTAGCCTGCTGCCAACGCCGGTGGCCCATGCTCTCGCCCCTGCCTGCCCCACTGGCATCAGTTGTCACAGCTCTGAGACAGGGGCCTTGAATTCTCCAGTGATGTAAGAACCCAGAATCAGTAGGGCTTTGAGCCCGTGCACAAGGGCTGCCTGCATCCTGAACAGCCACCTAGAGCCAAAGGCAGGACGGTGCAGGGCTTACACGTGTGGACTTCAGAGTCAACAGCACAGATCAGAACCCTGCTCAGATGAGTTATCTTCTCATCTGTCTCACCTACAAAATGATTCAACAGCCCCATACTCTTCACGAGATTAACTGAGATGCTAGTGCTGAGGGATCTGCATATACTTCTGGTGCTTTATAAATGGCAGGTATGGAGAGGGTGATGGTCTCTACTTACCTCAGGCCAACCTGGAATCCAGGAAGACTTCCTGCAGCCTTCTGCCCACTGCAGATACTTCTTTTCCAGACTTTTTCAAAACCTCCCAAGAGTCCTCCTTGGAGAGGCTCTTGGCCTGATCACCGTCTTTAGAGAAATGATGTCCTTCCGATGTCTACCTGTCATCCTGCTGTTGCAGCTTGAATTCATCCTGTTCCCTGGGTCTTTGAAGCTTTCTCCCTCCACCACTCAGACAAAGTTACCAGATGTAGTCGCCTGAAGCGATGGCCGCTTGGAGCAAAGAAGCCGCGGGAAGAAGTTTTGAGACGAACTGGAAACAAACAGCTCTTTATTCTGGCAACTTTTCTCCCTGGCTCTAACTACACCCCGACACGCCGTCCACGCTCCTCTAACCTCCAAAATGGCGCAGACCTCCTCCGCAATCTCGCTCAAGTCCCTCGAGATCTCCGGCCAAGTCTCGCAAGATCCCAGGCCAAGTACGGAAGGCGCCAATGCCCAAACATGTCCAAAGCCAAAGCCCGTAGTCCACCGCAATTTAAGCCATCTCCCCAAACAGGGCTCCTGCAACCAGAGTTAGAGATGGGTCACCTGTCCCATCTATCCCTGGCCTCCAAGCCTTTCCTTCTCAGGCCGAGTGGGGACAATGCCTCCAGCCTCCTCCCTGAGCCCACTCTTGCTTCACCCTGGGCCTCACGGACTTGAAGAAGACCCTCTTTCCTCCCCTGCCCCTCCCTCCACCTGCAGAGCCCACAGGAAATAAATTCCTGGGTCCAGCTCCCCCAGGGGCCTTTTTTTTTTTTAACCAGTCTTCCGCCTTTGCTGAGCACAAGAGCCCTGGCCTTGCCCAGGCACAGCAGATGGGAAATGTGCTGGCCTGTGCTCCCGCACCCCTTCCCCACCCGACAGAGCTCCCTAGGCCTGAGCTTCCTCCTCTGCATACTGGGGGTGACGAGGGTAGGCGTTCTGGGGTGGGAAACAGCAGGTGGTCTCCAAGGAGGTGATTAGATGAAGGCGCTATTAATAAAGATGCACAAGGGCCGAGGAGCCAAGCGGGCTGGTGGAAGACCTCAAGGCTAGCTACCAAGGGAAACTGCTGCCAAGGGGGCTGGCGTGGACAAAGAGGGAGAAATTTCCAGAACCTGGAGAAATCCACAGCTGCAGGACAGGGCTGCCCTGCAGGCTCTTGGCCTTTGAGGGGGAACTGAGCCACTGCTTGAGTGTCAGCAGACTAAACACCCTAACCTTCATGTCCTCCCACCCCCTGATCACCTGTGGGTCCATCTACAGAATCACCTGCACACTGAACAGGGCAACTGGTGGAAACTGCCTCTTAGATGAGGCTCCTGGGGCCCAGAGCTGGACAGAGACAGAGACTGACCATGGAGGGACAGGTGGACAGAATCATTAACAGGGGTTTCTGTGGTGTCTGCCTCCAGGGTTCAGTCCCCTGAAGTATGTACCTACTACCACTAGCAAGGGGGGGTACGACCACCCCTATTTTTTAGTCATGGAAACTGACACCCTAAAAACTAAGTAACACCACTGCTAGCAAGTGATGAAGCCAGGATTTAGACATCTCTGCCTCACTCCGGATTTCCCCACTGCCCGAGGAGTTGGCTACAGCCAGAGCATAGCCAACATTTTATGATTGAAGGTGACCCTTCCCCATCACAATTATCTTCCTCCGGTTTGTATAATCCCTCCATTATTGATTTGCTCGGGCTGAGCTTTTCCTTCTCCCTTCTGTACAGTTTCAAATGCAAATACCCGTGGAAGGGTACCACTTCCATCACTGAAAAAAAAAAATTCTATTTTTTTGGTACTGGGGATTGAATCCAGGCACACTCTACCACTGAGCTACATCCTCAGCCATTTATATTTTATTCTGAGACAGGGTCTAAGTTGCAGAGGCTGGCCTTAAACTTGGAATCCTCCTGCCTCAACCTCCTGAGTAGCTGGGATAACAGGTGTGCACCACCGTGTATGGTCATTCATTGAAAACCTCCAGGGAATGAGTTCTCACCTCCTTCTTTCTGCTAGGAGAGGCCTGGGAATCTCTGGGGGCTGGGAGCACTCAGGGGGAGGCAGCCAGCACTAAATAAGAGCTGTGTTGACCCCACACACTTGCAGAATCTTCTGGGCTTTTTCATGCCCGTCATCTCACTTAATCCTCACCACCTTCAAGGAGACTGACATCAGGAACCCATTTTACAACTGTGGGACGGTGACCCAAAGAGATTATATTGCGCTAATGTTACCATTTGGGCTGTGCTGGGCAGTCACGCAGGGCCAAGTGCTCTAGATTTAGAAGCCAAATGACTAATGCCATAAAATCCCAAATCCAGCGCTTACTAACTGAAACTAGAGGCAAGGCCCCTCCTCACCACAGCCTTCTGCAGATGGGGGTGTGGACTGTCCCTTCTGTGTGGAACGCCCATGCTGTCTGTAGGGAGAATTAAATGTGGTCATTCTCAAGTCCCCAGCACAGTTCACGGCACCCAGCCAAGGTAGAGAATAGTCTTGGCCAAGGTACCCAACAGTCATGGACTTGGGCAAAGACAGCATTGATTCTCACCAGTTGGGTGACCCTGAACAAATGACTTCACCTCTCAGAGTCTCCTTTGCAAAAGAACATTTGCCTCCCTATTGCATAGGACCGCGGCAGGGGTGAGAGGAGATGAGATGGCTGGAAGCACTTTTTCCCACTGCTCTATAAATGTAAATATATTTTCTTGAGCAAATAACAACAGTCAACATCAGCAAATATTTGCTAAGTACTTATTTTGTCCCAGGACTGTTCTAAACCCCCGACACGACACATGTGGTTTCATTCAATTCACACAGCAACCCTGTGAAGCAGGATTTTGCATTGTCCCCACATGCCGATGAGGAAACCGAGTGTCAGAGAGGTTAAATAACTGGCCCAAGACTGCACAGCTGGTAGGTGGTAGAGCCAGGTTGAGAAGGCAGTGGAGACAGGAGCACCTGCAGTGAGCTGAAACTTGGATCCGAAACGGGTAGAATTGAAGAAGTTCAGAGTCCAGCAGGGTCTCAAGCTTTTGAGCACATAGAACATCAAACCAACAGAGATGCTGATTCTGTGGGTTCATGGGATGGCCCAGGAAGCTGCTCTTAAGTTCCCACGATGAAGCCTGTTTAGGCGGTCAGGCAACCATCCGGGAAGATGGTGGCAAGTGTCTCACCAAACCATCAGTAAGGGCCACTTTGTTGAGGGTCACGGGGCCCTAGAGGACCCTGAGGGCTCAGACAGGAGAGAAAGGAGCCCGCAGTGGGACCGCTTTTGCCTCTGGCCTCCAGGTTTGCCAAGTACTATAAGATGGAGAACGGCAGCGAGTACCGCACGCTCCTGAAGGCTTTCGGCATCCGCTTCGACGTGCTGGTGTACGGGAACGTGAGTCCTGGGGCCAGGCATGGGGTGGACAGGAGGGGCGCCTCAGGCCAGCTGCTGGGCCCTGCAAGGGCTGACCAGTAGTCACATCTCCCCTCCCCTTCCCTTACTGTGAAGGGGTGGCGCCTGCCGTGGCTCTATGGCCATGTCAGAATCTCTGGCTGGGAGGCCAAGTTCAGCCTCAGGGTCCACCCGTGCTGCTGGCCCTCCGCCTACTCCCCTCCATCTTTGCGCACACAGGCTGGCAAGTTCAACATCATCCCCACCATCATCAGCTCCGTGGCGGCCTTTACTTCAGTGGGAGTGGTGAGTTCAACCCCTCGGGATCAGAAGGCGCAGCAGGGGTGGGGCCCAGGCAGGCAAGGGGCGGGGCGTGGCCAGGCAAGTCCTGATTGGCCTGGAGGTAAGGCCCGCCCCCCTGCCTGGTGCTTCAGCTCCGCCTCCGCCTCCCATGAGCAGGCCCTGGGGTGACCTCTCCCAGCATTCCCGCCAAGCTCCTTACCCGCCAGTTGCCTTCCAGTTTCCAGCAAGTTCCACTTCTTACAGAGTTTCTGTTCCTCACCGTGAAGGTGGGGAAGAGACTCCAGAGCAAGGCGGCTTCAGAGCCCTGCTCCCAGGGACTCCTCCCCCTGGGTCCTTCATTTTCCCACCAAGCCCTCTGCGTGGTAAGGGGCCAGGAAGGTGGCCAGGAAGACACCTGCAAAGCCCCTGGGCATTTACTAAGGGGAGACATCAGTCAGGCCTCTCTGGAGGGATCGCCCCACACCTGACCTACTGTCTGTCTAGGGGCAGCTCAGTGGCCACTTGAACCCATGGCTTCCGGCCTCCCTGCTCCCACCCCTCCCAGGGCCACCTCTCTCAGCCTGCCCTGCCTCTCCTCCTCCAGGGGACAGTCCTCTGTGACATCATCCTGCTCAATTTCCTCAAGGGGGCTGACCAGTACAAAGCCAAGAAGTTTGAAGAGGTGAGTGGGGTGGGGATGACAGGTGGAGGGGCACGGAGAGAGGAGGCGCCTGGTGGCTCACCTCTTGGGGGTTCCCTGGAGGAAAGTTCAATGGGCCGCAATAAATATTGGACGTCCAGACAAGAGAACATTTGGCTGAAAGGACTCTTGGAAGAGCTTTGGGGGGTTCTGTGAGTCATCACTGTCAACAAGCCCCCACCCACTAATTGTCCCCTCCCCCTTGCTGCACTGGGACAGATCCTGCCTTGGGATGGCTCAGGTTCTTCTTTGTCCTCGGAGTACATGGGAAGAGTCTTGGGATCACACAGCCTTGCTCTAGCTCCCTGAAAGACCAGGCTGTGGCCCCGCACTGCCCATTCTGTCCAACAGGGTCACTTAGGAGGACCTTGCTCCATCCGAGCATAATAATGCCAGTCCTTCTGCCTGCAGGTGAACGAGGCAACACTGAAGGTCGCCACCTTGGCCAACCCAGAGTTCTCCAGGGACCAGGCCACAGAGGAGAAGCAGTCCACAGACTCAGGGGCCTACTCCATTGGCCACTAGGGCCCCACACTCACCCTTGGGCTCCAGGCCTCCCAACAGGGGACCCCACCTGACAAGGGGGCTGGGGGAGAAGAGGGGCTCTCACTTCTGTGGCCAGCCCATGGGGCCACGGCTGGGAGCCAGGAGACTGGGCCTCTCGTGCTCTCACAGACTGGTAGTGCTCCTGCTATGACCTCAACTCACCTTCACCCCCTGCATGCCCCCATCTGTTTCCTAGAACCCCTGGGACCGCAGCACCTGAGCTGCCCCCTTCCAAAGAGTAGAGATACTAATAGTAATGACAGGTGCCCACAAGGACCTACCAAGTGCCAGGCACTTCCACACGCACTGTCTCATTTAATCCTCAGATAATCCTATAAGGTAAATACTCATTTCCCTCTTTGGAAGACAAACTGAGACTCAGAGAGACTGAGTCATTTGTACCAGGCCACACAGCCAGGAAGTGAGAGAACTGGGATTTGAACCCAGGTCTGACCAACCCCTTTGCCCACACCCATAAGAGAAGAAGGAAGTTCCTTACTGCAACAGCTGCCCATCCCTGACCATAATTAGGTTAATAAAGAGAACCCCAAGCTTTCCCAGGAACTCAGGCCCCACTTTAGGGGAGCCCATTGAGACAGTGGGTCTCATTTCTCACTTGGGTGGGTCCCCAGTTCAGAAGGAAATAGGAAGCATGACCATCCCACAGCTCAGTACCCAAACCACTCCAGGAGCCAGATCAGGCCATGCCATGTGGGGAGGTAATTCTGTGTTTGTAGTGGGCCCTGTCGCAGGAGCTCAGCAATCTTTACTTAAAAATATCAGTGAAAAGGCTGCAGTGGCACCCAATGTGCTATGAGCTGGTCAGCCAGGTAGCCAGGCCTGTCCTCACAGGCCCTAATAGATGGTAGTCTTCGAAGGTAGAAGCTGGAGGGGCCTCAGAAACCATCTTGTGCCAATTTGTTCCTTACAGATGAGCAAACTGAAGCCAGAAAGGGAAAAAATCTTGTCCAGTACCACAGAGTTAGTGGCCAAGAGAGAACCCAGGTGTCCTGCTGCTCCAAGGAAGAGGAAGCTGGAAAGAGCGTCACCTGGCTTCAATGGCCCAGACATGCCCTGTCTTCCTTCTGGGCTTTCATACACTGGGAGGCCCCAAAAACACACCAGGATAGAGTTCAGGAGAGACCCAGCCATTAGGAATCCTATGCCATGTACAATTTGGAAGCATCTTCTTAAAACTAATATAAAATTAGGAATTAGAAGAGGCCTATGCAAGCAAGGACCCTGAGGTGTGAGTTTCCTGGGCTTCCTGGTAAATCTGCATCTGGAAAAGCTGGAGGGTCAGCATGATCATAAGGTCTCAGCAGAAACGAGCTGAATGGTAGATGGAGGACTGGCCTCTCACTAGAAGGTGCAGGGAAGTGGGGGTGGGGCAGCTCTGTGAGCAGTTTAGGAGGATCACACCAGGGGGCTCTTGCAAAAGCCTGCCCCCAGTGATCTCCCACCTCAGGGGGAGAAGCGGCAAGATTCCCCCATGTGAGGTCCATTGCTCCGTCCCACACTGTGCCCTCACCCACAGCCCCCTCCTCAGGGTGGTGGGTGACATCTCCCCAGGGCCAGCCTCAGGAACTGGGTAGTGTTGGGAGACCTGACTGAACCTCATTTCTCCAGCAGAGACATCAGAGAAGGCCATAGCATGCTCTCCAACCAGGCGTCCTACAGGCAGCCCTGGTGAATCCAGCTCCCAGGAGGCTGGACTGAGGCTGGACTCACAGGGATGCTAAGAAGGAGATGGACGCAGCTGTGTCCTGCAGGGACCCTCTCCCCCAGCTCCTCCCTTTCCCCTAGACTGGGGTGGTCCTCCTGCAGGTGCCTCAGCCCCTCCTGAGCCTGCCAGTAAGTGTGTGTGAGCCTGGTGCTGTCCTCCCCATATCTGAACCAAGTTACCACTTCTGTGTGCTAGACGTAGGGCTAATATCAGTACTAATGACAACAGCTCGCTTGTCTCTGTCACATCATGGTTTGCTCAGCACAATCACCAACACAATCACATGGACCCTCACGCCAACCCTGGTGAGGTTGCTATGGTTTGTTATTAATCCTGTTTGACAGAAAAACAAATTGACAGTAGGTGGAAATTCGCGCTGGAAACCATGCTCACGCCTAACACTACACTGCTGCTTTAATTACTCAGAATGAAAGCTAGCATTTTTTGATGCTCACCCATTGGCAAGCAAGGGCTATATGTGTGACAGGCAATGCCTAATTCAACCCTCATTTTACGGAAGGAGAAATTGAGGTTTACTAAAATGGAGAGGTAGAAATGAGAGGATTGGTACTTGAACCCCAGAAATTTATGATTCTGGTGTCTGGGATCTTGACTCCTGTGCTCTATCTGGGAAAAATCAGGAAGTTTTTTTTTTTTTTTTTACACCTTCTTTTCTATATGTCTTAGGTTTAAATAGATGTTGCTTCAGTAGCAAGTAAAAGCTCAAGGTTTAATCAAACAAAGTAGGTCAGACAACCCCTTCCATCTGGTAGCTGTGCCATCAGAGACACATGGGCTCCCAGGTCACTGTGGCAGGGGAAGTGGGAGCTGGAGGATCATGGGAATCATTTAGATACCAGGCCTGAAAGTGGCCTACTTCACTTCTAACCATATCCCACTAGCTAGATTCAGTAGCAGTCTGCAGAGCCCAATTTTAGTGCAAGGAATACTGGGAAATACACTCTTCTTGGGTCTCCAGGAAGAGAAAACTGTGACCACAGCACTGTCTTCTCTTCATCATCTCCTTTGTAATAGCTTCCCTCCCTACCCACCATGCCTACCATGCCCACCATACCCACCAACAATTTCACACATCCTTCCCTTGTGTGTTTTCTTCTCAAAAAACCTTGTTCTCAGCGATTTGCCAATCAGCCTCCCAGAGGAATTAATAGTTAACTTTCTAGGGAATTTCTTCTCTCAAGAGCATTTGCTTTTTAATCAAGAGCTATTCAAAACCAGAAGGCCTTAAGAAGCCAAACGAACCAATATATAAAAGTTGAAGTAGTGACCCAATAACATACAGATTTGAGGAACCTGCCTTGGCTCGCCCCAAGGAAGCCTCAGTCTGCGAGGATCCTGGCCCCCTTCTTTCTCTTCCCTGCCTCTATCTCTGGTCAAGATATTGGGCTGCTGGGTTTGGCTAGGATCCATTTGCCACGAGGGAGGAATGTGGAGGCTGATGAAAGGGGACTTGGAATTCTACTGAAATATCATTCCCAGAGCTACCTAGGTAGAGCTCCCCTTCCCTCTCCCTGGAGTCGGATTCCACTATTCCTTTTAGAAGCACAGCATCAAGCATTGGCTTATTGCAGTGTTAAACGCAGGGACCTGTGTGAGGCACTACCCCTAGGCAGCTCCTCTTCCATGCCTTGAGGAGAATGATTGCCTGACATGCTGGGATTAGGAGCTGGCTGACCCAATCTCCATTCAAGGTGGAGGGATGGACACTTCTACTGAGGACAGGTCTTTTCACCTCAAGTCCCTGGAGGCCAGATTCAGTGAGGTTCATGGCCATACCAAGGCCTATTAGCCTGTGGCCAGAGACCTGCTCATATTCAAAGAACTCATCCCTGTTATTTCTCCACCACCCATACCCCAGGGCTGATCCCTGTCCTCTTCTGTGAACCCCAGCACCCTCAGAAACAGTACATTCGGAAAAACTGAACCCTAAAGCCACATCCCATCAAGATGCATATTCAGATCCACGTGTACACATATAGAGACTCTACCTCATGTGTCAGGTACACACTGACACACGAACACACCCACACTCACTGATCAAACACACAGATATGCATACACATATATGATACACACTGAGATTCAAGCATATAAGGGCACAAAGCTACAGAGACATAAACATTCATAGGCACACACATACAGATACACTCATAAGTACTTAGAGGTATAAAATGTATGTGCACTCAAACCACACAAATACACACACATTTATGCACCTTCACATATATAGATTGATATATACAGATACGCATGTACATAAAGAGTACCTCAAATATATATCAAAATAGATATGTACACACTTACATGGGTGCACATAGAGATACTCCTACATGTCCCTCCCACCGAAACACCCCCCCCACACACACACACACACACACTACTCTACCCTCTTAATACCCAGTCTCAGCTCTAAACTTTCTGCTTTGTGAACTCTAAATCCTTCTTGGAGCCCACTGACCCAGCTGGCACAAAGTTAAGGCCAAGGACAGTGTTCTCTCACCATGTCCCCAGGGTCTTTTTTTCTGAGACAGTGGGTGAAGGAGAGGCTGAGTTCCAGGGCTGTAGAACTGGGAATGAGAACTGAGCGGCTGGCAGACACCTTGCCTCTGGCTGCAAGTCCCCACAGGCAGGAGGCAGCTCCTTCCTAAGACTGGCCCCTCTGCAGAGACAGGCGGGGATGGAGGAGGTAGGACATTCTCTCTGCTGGGTTTTGAGCGCTCACAGAGATGGCTGCAAGAACCAGAAATGGGAGTCATTCTCAGAGGCCAAAGAGCATAGGGCTGGAGGAGCAGGCTGCCCCAAGACAAGGTACTTTCTCCCACGTCCTCGTTGGCGTCCCCCAAGTGGGATCTCGATATTCCACCAACTCTTCCATCGGCCCCTTCGCCTGCATTTTGGAGAGCCGTCCCGCCCCGTAGCTCACACTGAATCCCAGCAAGGCGGGCCGGGTGCGGAGAGGCAAAGCCGGCCGAGAGCGCACCTGGTCCCCGCTCCGCCTCCAGGTGGCGCTGCCGCGCAGCAACTCCGCACCGCCGCCCGCATCCCTGCTCCGCCATCTTTCACTTCCCCGCAGGGGGGAACGCTTCCAGGACTTTCCCAAACTGGGGAGTCCCCAGGAGGAGCAATGAAGAAAGACGACCCAGGGAATGCTGTGAAAAGTCTGGATTTATGGCCAGGAGAGGCGGGGGGCAGAGTCCAGGGTCGAGAGTTGGGTAGGGGCAGCCAGAAGCGTGAGGCTCCAAGGCTAGTTCACTGCGCCGCTGGCTCAGAAGGAGCAGACGAAGGGCAGGTGCCTTCTGCACGGAGCTCGTCGCCAGTGGCCATCTAGAAGAGAGAGCACAGTGATGTCAGCTGCCTCTCTGGGTCTGGACTGCGCCCCACCCCTTCCCTCCTCAGATATCCCTTCTGCAGCCACCGTCATTAGGCGCTGGACATACTAGCTTACATTTAGCAAGTCCTACCATGACCTGGGCTATGTGCTAAGTGCTTTCCGTGGACTGTCACATTCTGTCCTCACCTCAGCTCCAAGAGGCAGGTGCTGCCATCATCCTTGTCCCACAAAGAGGAAACTAAGGCTTGGTGGAGATCAATAACTTGCCTGTATCCTGGCTAGCAAGTGGCAGAGCCGCAATGTGACTCCTAGCCCTCTTGCTCCGGCACATATGGTCTTAGCCACTATCCTAAACTCCCTCACATCTGCCGAGCATGCTGTTGCCCACATCTGCTGTTCGAAGCTGGTCTTGTCTCTCAGCCATCTCTAATTACCACATCCTGCCTTCTCCTTCATTCACACTTTATATTCACATCTGTCTCTGTCATTTTCACATTGACCACTTGGATCCGTCACCCTCTTATCAGAGGAAGTTATGGACCCCTAGCCACCTCCCTCACACCCAGAGGACCCCTGCCACCTGGTTTTATTCTAGGGATCCCTGTATCTCAGCCTTCCTCACAGACAAGTTAGGGAAGGATGTGAGCTTGAGGAGATGTGTCCAGGCAGCTCAAAGGGACAGCATCTGAGAATCCACTTCGTCACCCCTTCTCCTTCCCCTGGGGCCCATTCCCCTCACCTTTAGTACATAGGGTCACACAGTGGCCTCCCCAACACCCAGGGTGCCCTGAGGCCCAGTATGCAAAATTCCAGGAGCTTCCATCAGTCCAGCAAAACTTCTTCCACAGGAACTGGAGAAAAGATAAGGCAGATCAGAGGGCAGAGTCTGGGAAGGCAGATCCAGGTAACCAGAGATAGCCACGGCTGCCTCCCCTCTCTGCCTGCCTGGCCAGGAGCCAGATACCCTTGCAACCCACTCCTGAAGCTTTGTGGGCAATGGCAACCATTTGTCCCAGCCATCCCACAGAGCAGGCTTCTCCAACCACACTGGGGGATCTTACTAAAATGCAGATTCTGATTCGGGAGGCCTGGGGTGGGGCCCAAGATTCTGCATATTTAACAAGCTACCAGGTGGTGCTGATACTGCTGGTCCGAGGACCACACCTCAAGTACCAAATATAATGGCATTTATTTGCCCACAATCTCAGAGCCACCCCAAGATAAGAAGATCCCAATTGTAGAGATGAAGAAGCTAAGGATCCCTAAAGCTCCTCAGTTAGTAAGTGACCAACCTGAACCTGGAATCTGTCCCTGACTCCAGTGTTATGCTGGTAAATGTTTTAAAAACCAGCTCTGGGGAAGGGTGAGAAAATGGGAAGTAGGAAGGAGCCCTGATTTGTAACATGCTATTTTGGGATCTGAAATGTCCCACAAAGGCCCATGTGCTTATGGTTTGATCACCAGCCCATAGTGTGATTGGGAGATGGTGGAACTTTTAAGAAGCGGGGCCTAAGCCAAATGCTGGGACACGTGCCTGTAGCCCCAGTGACTCAGGAGGCTGAGGCAGAAGGATCACAAGTTGAGGCTGTCCTGGGCAACTTAGTGAGACACTGTCTCAAAATAAAAATTAAAAAAAGATTGGGATGTAGCCCAATGGCAGTTCACTGTTGAGTTCAATCCCCAGTAGCGCAAAAACAAGAAAACAAACAAATAAAAAAGAGGCAGGGCTTAGTTGGAAGCAGTTAGGTCAATGGGGGTGTGCTCTTGAAAGGGATTTGGGGACCCTGGCCCATTCCTCTCTTCTTTTCTTTCCTGCTGCAATGAGGTGAACACACATCTCCTCTGCCATTCACTGCTGCCATGATATTCTCTGCTACCATCAGTCCAAAGAAACAGGGTCAAATGACCATGGACTCTGAAACCGTGAGCCAAAATAAGTCTTTTGTCCTTAAAAGTTGATTCTCACAGACATTTTGTTGAGGTAATGGAAGGTTGATGGACATATAACAACTGCCTATATCCTTGGTGTAAAGGATACACCATGTCTGATTTCAAGCCACCAACATGGAGTTAGAGGGAGATATGTGTAATCTGTTCTCTCAAGATAACACAAGCCAGCTCTGGCACTTGTTTGCTTACCACTCTATGGACATCTTATCTGTGCTAGGTTAAGGCTTGGCCCCAGCAGGTGCTCCCTTCAAACAGTCAAAAAGAATTTTCTGTACCTGGTAGTTGGCCCCCCAACTTACCCAGCCCCTGATCATGCCTCCAATCCAGATCTGGGCCTGGTTGGTCTTACTGGCCAAACAATGAACACGAGAGTTGAGATTGTAGCTGTGAATGGAGACAAGGTTGCCTCGGTAGCATCTCCTGCAGACATTCTGCAGGGAAAAGAGGGGAAGTAGAAAATTCACTGTCCTTTTTCTCAAATTCCTGAGTCTCCCATCAAGACCCCTACAACCATTTTCAAGTTAGAAATAAGGGACAGACTTGTCTCCCTCAATGTCTTTTGCTCCTTAATCAGTTGCCAGAAAATTCTTTCAGGAAATAATAATAATTATTATCAATAATAATACTTATTTATAGTCACTATTTATTGAATGTTCGCTCCAACTATCCCGAATGCATTATCTCAGTTAACCCTCACAACTCTAAGATATTGGTACTATTCAGTCAGCTTTCTGTATCTGTGGACTGAAACCTCTGAAACCGTGAGCCAAAATAAATCTTTTGTCCTTAAAAGTTGATTCTCACAGACATTTTGTTGGGGTAATGGATTCACAGATCAAAAAATTTTAAATTGTGTCTGTACTGAACATGTACAAACTTTTTTCTTGTCATTATTCTCTAGACAATGCACTATAACAGTCACTTATGTACGGTTTATGCTGTATTATTATAAGTAATCTACAGATGATTTCAAGTATATTGAGGGATGTGGACAGGCTTTATGCAAGTAATTTGCCATTTTTATATAAAGGTCTTGAGCATCTGAAGATTTAGGTATCTATGGCAGCAGGGGCAGGGGGGTGTCCTTGAATAAATACCCTGTGCATACTGAGAAACAACCATATTTCTTCATTTTACAAATGAAGATACTGAAGTTCTAAAAGATGTGGCTACTTGCCCAGGTAACAGACAATGAAAAGTAGAAATAATATTCACAGTTGTATCTAATTCCATGATTTTTTATCCAAATTAGTGGGTCTCAAAGTGCAGTCCTCAGACCAACAATATCATCACCACCTGGGAATTTGTTTCAAATGTAGATCCTCAGGCCCAGCCCCAGAAATTGTGGGAGTGAAGTCCCCAAATCTGTATTTTAACAACACCTCCTGGTGATTCTGAAACTAAGGTTTGAGAGCCACCGAGTTAAACAACTAGAGAACAGGAGTTTGAATCCACTCTCTTCTCCACATCCCCCCCTTCCCCTCCCCACCCTGCACAGGAGCTCCCGGCCACTTACCTGAGCTTGATTAAATGTCTTGGGAGTTTGTACCAGCAGATAGCGACAGGTCTTGCACCCAGAATCTCCCTGAACTTCAACAGTATCCTCTTCCTTGGGGCATAGCAAGTCCTGCTCTAAGGCAGCTGAACCTGACCCCACAGCCTCCTCATCCTCAAAGGTTTCTTGATACCCTGAAGTCTTGACCTCGTCGCCCTCTACTTGAATCATCTCTTCAGTCAGGGCCGACTTGCCCGCCTGCTTCCCTGAGCCATCTGGATCCTGACCTGGGTCTGTCTCTGTCTTTGGGCTCTCCAGATCCAGGGCATCATTCTCTAGGAAGAAGGAATAGCCTGCCATCCCATCATGGGCTCCCTCCTTCTAGGACCATGGACAGCTCCAAAAGTCCACTCAGGTCCTCTGGAGCCAGCCCAAATGACCTCCTTCCTCCGTATTGGATGAGGAGAGATGTCTTGGGTCAGACTCACAAATGGATGAGAACCTGACCCCTGGCTGACTCCACAGGGGTCAGGAGGAAGGAGCATGTGTGAGAATCCTGGGACAGTCACCAGCCCTTCATTTTAACAGGTGGGCACTTACCTCCTTATGAAGGAACCTTGACAGAAAATTCAGGTCACAATTCTAAGTTCAGGGGAAATCTTGACAGAGATGGCCAGATCAACTGAGCAGGAAAGACTGGCCCTGCCCCGTGTGAGTAAAAATAAAGAGGAGAAAGGAGAAAGGATGGATGAGAGGGGGAAGGGAGGACTTACCCAGATGAAGAGCAGAAACTGTCCCCAGCAGGAGAAGGGCTAGGAGCAGGGGGTGTTTCATATCTACTCAGTCTCGTAGCTGGACACAACTCCACCTTCCTCCTCGGGGCTGTCTGTGTCTAGCGCAGCCCCTGGCATATGGTATAGCAGCAATGTTTGTTCAATTAAAGGACAAACTAGAGAGCTTCCTCCTCCTCCAGTGGACAGACCCTGAGCTGAAGCATCTAGAAAAGGAATGGGGAAGGGACAGTGCAGGTGCAAAAGTCTCCTTTCCCTGAAATCCTCATCCCTGACTCCTGGACCACACTCCAGGCCCTATAGAAACAGAGTTGCTGATTTCCCTCATGCTGAGGGAGGAGTGAGGGTGCATAGTGGCAATCACTGACCAGCTCGGGGTTTTCCATCTGAAGTCCCGCTTCCTCCCAGGCTCTGAACCCCTCCTCCCGCAGCAGCAAAGAGAATACTCACCTTCTGGCTCCTCCACGTTCAGTACCCCTGGAGGATGGGCCCCACAAGCAGCTTTTATGCTGGGCTTTTGGGGAAGTGGGAGGAGGCCAGGATGATTGCCCCAGGCCCGGGCTGGGGGCAGTGGAGCTGATAACGATGTTGGCTCAGTCTTCTCGCCACTGGACCTTGCTCTCTACTAGGACTGCAGGGTCCTGCCCTGTCCAGCCTGCTGCCCTGAATAGGAGGAGCCCACACACGCTGTCTTGCCTGGGTGTCATGCCTATTGTCCAGGCATATTATTATTAGCATCCCTTAAAGTTCTCCATCTATCTGGGCGTGGTGGTGCACGCCTATAATCCCAGCAGCTCGGGAGGCTGAGGAAGGAGGATCACAAGTTCAAAGCCAGCCTCAAGCAAAAGCAAGGCGCTAAGCAACTCAGTGAGACCCTGTCTCTAAATAAAATAGAAAATAGGACTGGGGATGTGGCTCAGTGGTCGAGTGTCCCTGTGTTCAATCCCTGGCACCCCCCCCAAAAAACAATCTAAGTAATATCTAAACAATACCCCTTAACTCAGGAGAGGAGTAGCCTCCCATGATCAGTATCCCAGGAGAAGTAGGGACGCCAGGGAGCACTGAAGAGGAGCCTCATTTCCCTTGAGCTTTTATTTCCCTTCACCCATTTCCACCAGGAATGTTTGACTATCTGTGCTTCACAGATGTGAGAAATGAGATGTAGTGGAGGAACGCAACTTGCCAAGGTTACACGGAAAGTGAAGGAACTGGGATTTCTTTCTTTCTTTCTTTCTTTCTTTCTTTCTTTTCTTTCTTTCTTTCTGTTGTTTGTTGTTGTTGTTGTTGTGAGGGGAGTGTACCAGGGATTGAACTCAGAGGCACTTGACCACTGGGCCACATCCCCAGCCCCTCCCCCTCTTTTAAATATTTTATTCGAGACAGGGTCTCACTGAGTTGGTAAGTGCCTCGCCATTGCTGAGGCTGGCTTTGAACTCGCAATCCTCCTGCCTCAGCCTCCCAAGTTCTGGGATTACAGGCATGCGCCACCTCACCTGGCTAGGACCTGGGATTTCTAAGTCTCTCTAATTCCAACTCTGTTTTCTTCTCTCCTCCCATATCCTCACCCCCTGCCCTCCCTCCCTCTCTTCCTCATATTTAGTGTGTGAAAAACTTTGCTGTTTCCTCTGTACTGAAAATCTACATCAGGGATTCCTAACCTTTACATTGTTTATATTTGGGGCCAATTAATAGTTGTGGGGGACTGTCCTGTGCATTGGGGAAAACTCAACAACACCCCTGATATCTACTAGATATCATCTTACTAGATGTCCGTTGCAGCTCCCTGAGAACAACCAAAGATATCTCCACTCATTTCCTAAATGTCCTCTGGAACATTTGGGAATCACTGATCTCGAATATGCCATTTTGTCTAACTTCAAGGCATATATCCAGGGCTGTCCAAGAGGCAGGAGCTAGAATGAAAAGCTACATACAGAATCTTCCAGACACTCTATAGATCACCTTCCCCACCCCCACCCCACGTTTACCTCATGTCTCTTACCAGAGACTGATAGGAGAGTCCAGAGTCGGAACTAGGATCAGCTAAGTGAGGCCCTCATCTCAGATGCAAAATTTAAAGAGGCACTAAAAAAATTCAGTATGCAGGATAAATAGTATTTTAACACAGTCTTTCTTTAATGTCAAAATTAATGCAAAATATCCCTGAGGAACAAAATATGAAAAATTCTAACCAACCAAGCCCCAGCCAAATTCCCAGCAGTCCAAAGAAAATCCAGCAAATGCTGAGCCCTGGCAGCCAGATTGCTCTGCCAAGAGCCAGTGGACCAGTGCATAGGGGCTACCCAACTCCAGGCCTCCCACTGGGCAGTGCACATTTGTTGTCCATATTCCAGCCCAGGCCTCCAGGGCAGCAGGGACAGTAGCCCTAAGGGCCAGGAGGCCTGGATCCCTTCCCTTCCTCGGCTCTCCCAAGGGACCTACAAATGGAGAAGTATCTGAGAGGTTATTTGTGGGCCTGGTTGCAAAGTAACGGCCTTGGCTCTTATCTCCCTGGCCCAAGGAACCAGACCTGCTTATCTACCTGATTATGGGAGGATTGGCCAATTCCAGGGCCCAAGAGCCAGGTCATGGGATGTCAAACTTGAAATCTCCCTAGTAAGAAGGGAGGAGAAGAACAGACTCCCCTTTTCCAGGTCAGGGCTCCGTTCTGCTGGTCGTTGGATGACCTATTATCTTGGCTCTCTCAGGAGGCAGCACGCTCCATGAGCTTTACATGAGTTGCTTCATTTTAGAGAAGAGGAAATGGCATCGCAGAGAGCCCAAGAGCACAGAGCAAGTCAGACACCAGCCTCAACCCAGGTCTTCAGGTTCCTTACCCATCCACAGCTGCCTTCCTCCGGCCTCCTCCACGGACCTCCCTCCTCTCCAAGCCCATTCCCTGCCTCCAGTGGACCCCAGTTCTTTTGCACACAAACCTCAGGCAAAGATATTTTAATGACTTCAAGAACCTCATCAATTGCTATATATGTGCACTATGAATTGTAATACATACTACTATTATAAATTTTTTTAAAAAAGAACCTCATCAGTGACCACAATGGTGATGCCTATCTGAATTAAAACCAGAAGTGACTTTTTTTTTTTTTTTTTTTTTTTTTTTTTTTTGTACTTGGGATGGAACCCAGGGGCACTCCACCACTGAGCTACATCCTCAGTCCTTTTTATTTTTTGAGACAGGGTCTTACAAAGTTGCCCAGGCTGACCTTGAACTTGTGATCTTCCTGCCTCAGCCTCTTGAGGTGCTGAGAGTCCAGACATGTGCCATCATGCCTGGCTCAAAAATGACATTTGTGAAGGTTCACCCCAGACTAGATCCTACAACTTAACCTTTTAAAAACCATTCTACAAATTGGGTATTGTCATCTCAACTCTACATATTTACTATAAAATCAGGAGAGGTTAAATTACGTGTCCAAGTTCACAAACCAGTAGCAAGTGGTACACAGGACTCTCGTCTGTCTGGCTTCCTAGTCCTTGTTTGATAGACCCAAACATGTTACACTGTCTGGCCAGTGGCACCAATGTTTTTAGCCTACTTGGAACGCCAAGTCTCTAGATTACTGTCTGCAGTGATGTTTATAGATTTAGTCCGCCCCACATTACACAAAGGGTGAGTCTCACCATTTTAAAGTCAAGTGATGCAGCTACTCAGGAGGTTGAGGCAGGAGGATCACAACACATTCAAGGCCAGCCTAGGCAACTTAGTGAGACCCTGTTTCAAACATAAAAAAATAAAAAAGGACTGGGGAGGTAGCTCAGCAGCAGAGTGCTTGCCTAACCTGTGTGGGGCTCTGGGTTCCATCCCCAGTACCAAAAACAAAACAAAACCAAAAAAACCCAGGCACATGGTGTGGTGTGCTATGAAATCACAAGATCCAGAGTCAGCCATGCTGTTCCTCCGTTTTCTCGCCTGTAAGGATAATAATAGGACCTTCCTCTAAGGACATCGGCTGGTTGTGGAGTTGGGGGTGGCCCTCGACAGTCACCTTCTGAGATAAGACACGTGGAGCTGGGAGTGGCCCCTGTCAGGAAGCCAGAACTAGAAGTGTGACCCTTGTCAGTGAGTAAGCAGTGAGTGTTGTGTCCACTGAGCTCCTGGTCTGTTCTGTGTAAGGAACTGCATGTGTGTCATTCCGAAGGTATGATCTCATTTTCCCAGAGCTCAGTTAGCTTCTTGTCAGAAAGGAAAAATTGCACACACACATATATTGGGATGCAAGGCAATTCTCCTCATTTCATGATCTTCACTTTAAAAAAAAAAATCTTTTTATGAACAAATAACATGCACCCTGTCGTGCGCACTGGAGAGCGGATGGGACGGCACAGGGAAGTTTCACAGTGGGTGTGACTGCGCAACCACACCCAGAACGACATACAGAACAGGACGAAGACCCTGAAGCCTCCCTCCTGCCTCCTTCTTGACATTATTCCCCACAGGAAATCTCCATGGACTGGGAGTCAACACACACCCAACCAAAGATATTTATGAGGAACAAGACAAAAATCTACCTACTGCTCAAATAGAGCCTAGCACATAGTAAGTGCCTAGCAAATGGGGGATTTTATTCAAGTGTGTGTGTTGTGTGTGTGTGTGTGTGTGTGTGTGTGTGTGTGTGTTGCCGGGGATCCAACCCAGGTCCTTGTATATGCTAAGCAAGTGCTTTATCACTGAGCTATACCTGTAGCCTCTCTTATTCTTTGTCATATGAGGAAACAATGCTTTTCCACGTTAGAATATGAAGTCCATGCAGGCAGGGGGTGAAAGGCCTTCTGCTACATCCTCACAGCATCCACAACAGGGCAGAACCCGTAGCACGTGTTTCAGAATCTTGTCATCTGTAAAATCAGCGCTGGCGTAGAGCAGTGTTTGCAGTGGACCTAAGCTTGAGTTTTGTCTCTTTCTCAACTAACTGAGAGACCCTGGAAAACAGCTTCCCCTTTCTGAGCCACACTCAAAAACTACAAGTTCTTGTTTTATATCTCTCTAAGAGCCCAGTCCCATGTTCTATGAATTTGAGTGCCTCAGGGCACTGACCTCTTTTACTCTGCTGGCCTCCTAGTGGAGAAGGGGTTTAGAACGCCTTTCTTCTGATTGAAGCTTCCTCATCTCCACCTGGGTTGAGTCTTATGCCACCAAGAGAAACCCAGGAGTGAGGGAGAGCGACCAATGCCTCCAGCCATGGAGTCATAATGGTTAAAGAAACAGACTTTGGGGCAGCTACAGGATACTTCAGTCTTGGGCAAGTCTCGGTAACATATGAGTCTGCTTCTACAAAGTGGGAATAAGAATGATTGATTGCACAAAGTCATTAGGTAAAATACATGCCACAGCTGGGGGTACTTTGTGGGGCGCTCAAAAAGTGGTAGTAGTAAGGGCTGGGGTTGCAGCTCAGCGGTAGAGCACTTGTCTAGCACATGCGAGGCCCTGGGTTCAATCCTCAGCACCACATAAAAATAAATAAATAAAACAAAGGTATTGTGTCCAATGCAACTAAAAAAGAAATATATTTTTTTTTAAAAAAAGTGGTAGTAATGAGTAACTTATTGAGCTTATGTTATAAACAACTACATGAGCTGGAGGTGATGGTGCACACCTATAATCCCAGCTACTCAGGAGACTGGGGCAAGAGGATCACAAGTTCAAGGCCAACCTCAGCAAGTTAGCAAGACCCCCCCCCATCTCAAAATTAAAAATAAAAAGGGCTGGGGCTGTAGCTCAATGGTAGATCAGCCCTAGGTTCAATCCCTAGTATCAAAGTAGAAAAATATACATGTGTGTTCCCAAAAGAAAGGAACCGTGGCTAGTATTCCCAGTCTTTATTTGGAACCGGATGCGTAGCAGGTTGTTTTCTTCTGGGTTTCCCCAGCAGCAGAGCTTGAGACAAGGTTTGAGTGTAGGTTCTATAGTAAATTTGGGAAGTGCAGAGATACTAGTAGGGGAGGGGAGAATTTGTCTGGGGAAGGGAAGCAGCCAGTACAAGGTCAGTCACTCAATGGGTAACTGAGAAGTGGTGCCCAATACATGCCATGGATCTACTCCATTTAAGGGACAAGGAACTGGGGTGCTTAAATACCCACTCCTGAGAGTTGTCAGTTGTTCCCAGGGACATGTCGATTTCCAATCACATCAAACCAAATGCAGTTCTGGGGTTGGGAAGAATGAGTGAAAAAGGCCCTTGGACACAGAAATGTACATATAAGACCACCCAAAACTCTGGACGTTCTGGAAGATGAAGCTGGGGTTCCTGGCAACACCTGCTACATAGGTGCCCAGTAATTGGATCCTCTGAGATCCGCCTGAGCCCATTGAACTGCCACCTGAAGGCTCCACAGACCCCCCCAAGCCACTCTCCATCCCTGAGGAGCAATAACTTCTAGATCATTCTATGAAAGGCGTGGAGTGGGTTGGGATCATAAGGTAGAAAGTCCAAAGGTGAGGCTAAGCCGTGTGGACCAATGATCTCAGAACAAAATGCACTTCTTTCAGTATAGCAATTTTATTGTAGGGAAGTGGCAGGAGAGGCAGCAGACAGGAGAGGGGAGGCAGCTCCCTGGGAGGGGACCGATTCGAGCTCCTGGCTGGGACTAGCTCAGTAGGAACAGATGAAGGGAAGTCTTGTGGCACAGTGAGCTGTACGCCAGCCACCTCCTGAGCAGGCAGAACAAGAAGGGGTCATCAGCCTCTTGCCCACCCCTTCCTCTTCCCCCAGGAAGATCCCCCACCCCACTCCTGCCACAGTCCCATGCCTCAGTGGAGGGGAAAGACCCAGGAGGCCTCTTCCTGGAAAGCGAGGCTCCCTCCCTAGAGCTGCCTCCTTGGGTGCCTCCCAGAACTTCCCATCATTCATCCCCAGCCCATCTCACCTCGGGTACACAGGGCCACACATCTGCCACCACAGACCCTGGGCTGGCCGGAAGCCCAGTATGCAAAATTCCAGGAGCTGCCGTCAACCCAGCGGAAGCTTTTACACCTGCCCTAGGGAAGGTAGAAGGAGACGTGGGGGGGGGTGAGGAGG
Source organism: Tamias sibiricus (assembly GCA_025594165.1). Taxonomy (NCBI): domain Eukaryota; kingdom Metazoa; phylum Chordata; class Mammalia; order Rodentia; family Sciuridae; genus Tamias; species Tamias sibiricus. The sequence goes on along the minus strand of CM046657.1, from coordinate 16,835,340 downwards.
GGGAGAGGGAGGCAGAGAGACAGAGCCAGTGCTGTCTGGCTCTCCTGCTGTCTAGGCCGTGGGCCCTTGACCACAGTGGACATTGTCCTGGTCAAGTGCACTGTCAATCCACAGTGATCATAGTCATCACATTCTGTGCATCCCAGTGACACAATCATCCTTATGTTGACTCCATCCTAGAGCTAAGTAAACAGGCCCACAGTCTTGCCCAGTTCATGGAGATAGAGGCCGAGAGGAACTTGAACCCAGACCTCCTTGGCTCTTCCCCATGCCTGGGCGGGCCGTGGGTGCCTCGTCCAGGTGTGCTTCCTCTCCCAGCCGTTCAGAGGCTCATAGAGCAGAGACACAGACACAGACACAGCAAGTTGGGCCCTGGCTGGGATCAGCAGGTGCTGGCGCTCCTCTTACCCTGCCCCGGATCCTGCCTCCGACCCAGACTTGACCCTGGTTGAGCACCCTGACAGAGCTCTGGATTTGGAAATTCACGCTGAAGCTGTGGATGGAGATGAGGTTGCCCCGGTAGCACCTCTGACAAACAGACTGCAGGACAGGAGAAAAGAGGGAGAATGCAGTGTCCTCCTTACAGGAATTCCCATGGCCATAGCCTTGGGTCTCTGAGTCTCCAATACACGTGCTCTCCCTCCCCACCACAAGTATTTTGAAGACTAGAGAAAAAAGACAACATGGTATGTGTGAAGCCCTGGTTCAAACCCCAGTACAAAAAAAAAAAAAAAAAAAAAAAAAAAGTCAAATATATTGATACCAAAAATAAGGTTGTATACAAAATGCATCAAGTTTGCACATGCCCGCCCACCCCCCACCCTACCCCAGCACCTCTGGAGGCCTCAGCCTCTCCTGACACCCCAGAGTCCTCAAAAGGGAAAAGAACCAGGGCTGCAGAAGCTGAAGACGTGTCTCCCGCCCCCTCCCCTGCCCAGCCTCAGCCACAGGCCACTCACCTGAGCTTGGTTAAACCCATGGGAGTGCCTCACCAGGAGGAAGCGGCAGGTCTTGCATCCGGGGCTGCCCTCCAGTTTGACAACGTCCTGTTCCTTAGGACACTGAAGGTCCTGGTCCACCACTTCCAGGGCTGAGTCTGACTCCATAGCCTCCTTTTCCTCAGGATCCTCTTCACTTCCAGAACCTCCTTCTTCCTCCTCCTCCAGTGACATCAGCTCCCCAGCAGGGGCCTCCTCAGATTCTGATTCTAGTATCTCCCCATCCTGAAGCAAGCCCTTACTATTGAAGTCGGGAGTTTCTGTCCCTGGCAGAGAGAAAGACCAGGTGTCCATCTTTCACCTCTTCCCTTGGTTCCTACTTAGAACCATGGACAGCTCCTGCCTTGCCCTGAGCACCAGAGTCCCCTCAACCCTGTCTGGAAAGAGAAATCTGCAACCAAGCCTCTGTGAGGAGAACTCAACCCCCCTCCCCCCCCCCCTTGAGGTCAAGGTGGTTAAGAGTGAGGACTTAGAGTCAGGCCCTCACTGGGTTCAATTCCTGGCTCCCTCCGTTATTTCTTTGTGAAATTGATATGCAATACTACATACCTCATGGAAATGCTCTGAGGAGTCAAGGAGATCGTGCATACAACATTCTCAGTAATCTCAAAGTAAAAGGAATTGTGAGAACCACTAGCATTATGTAGAATGAACAAAACAGGGACTGTCACCGTAGATCCAAGACTACAGTCATAACAGATGCCATGAACAGAGATTCTAAATGAGGGCATGATCAGGGAAGGGAGTGAGTACTTGCTACAGACCCGTCTACTATAGAAAAGAACAAAATAGAGAAAGGAAGACTGAAGGCAAAAGACTTACTCAGATGAAGAGTAGAAACAGCCCCAACCAGAAGAGTCAGAAGCAGAGGGAGTTTCATCCTGGCTTTGTCCTGCAATGGAGAAACAGTTTGTCACTGACACACACGTAGCAGCCAGACAATTAAGGAAACTTGGGAGGCAGGTAGATAAAAAGAAGTCAAGAACAGAAGTCATGATGGGCCAGAGGAGCAAGAGCGGAGTGGGCCCCGTCCGGCTGCTCCAGGACACTGGGAACCTCTCTGAAAAGAACAAAGCAGACCACGAGTGACATCTGGCGCTGGCTTTCCAGTGAGCCTGGAAGTGGAAAGAATATTATGTTTATTTATTTGTATTTAATGGACGCCCTTGGAGTCTACAACACAAGAAAGGATGGAGAAGCCATGGACGTTGACTTTCCTGGGAACACACAGTACTTAGAAAATGTGTCCCCCCCTCGGAGCTCAGATGCCACACATGCCTCTCATGTCATCACCCTCAGCCTCCCCCAGGCCAAAGAGAAAAGCCCCATCCCTGCTGGCACCCATGTAACCTGAAGGCCACTAGCAGTCCCTGCCAGCCCTCCAGATGCTCTCAGTCCACGCCAGACACCTCTCGGGAGGTGGAATTGTCATGAGCGTCAGCGCCACCGCAAGGGAGAAGAGAACTCACCTGCCCAGGGTCTTCCCGCCCTCCGCTGTGCAGCAGAATTTTATAGAGGACCTTGGAGGAAGTTCCCCTGGGGAAGGAGGGTTTGCCTCATCCGGAGAGAGATGAAAGGACTGATTAAAAAAAAACATTTCTCACTTTCTGGGGAGCCCTCTCATTAGCCGTCAGGGTCTCTCCCCAAACCCCTTTCAGGCACGTGGGGGCTCTTCTGATTCTGCTCTGGGATAGGAATTCCCACCCTGTACTGCACTTCAAAATCTCCCAAGGAGCTTTTCCAAAATCCACAGCCTTCCTGCTTTCCTGGTGGAGGCTGCAAATTTCCACAGACATTTGGGGAAATCGTCTTTTAGTATCTATTAGAAATAAAAATGCACATTTGGTCATTTGATTCAGCTCACTCTTTGGAGACCGTCTTTTAGACATAAAAGCATCTGTAAGTAAGAACACTTGTACACGGTTATGTATGGCTTGACTGTAGAACCACAACCAACCTGGATATCCATCAATAGGACAGAGAATAAAACACATCCTGTCTATTCTAGAGAATGCCATGGGACTATTAAAAGAGCTGGCCCTACACCTGTACACCTGACAAGATGTGGCTACTGTGTTAGGAAGTGAAAGCAAGATGCAGAAAAAGCATTTAGTATGACAATAGTTTTACAAAGAAAAAGCCCTCTGCAGGCGCTTATATGTAAGTTTCCTTTATATGGCCAATGAAAGCTGGAATGCTAAAAAGGATTCACACCGGCCTGCTGACCTTGCTGGCCTCCACAGGAGACAGTGGAGAGGGAGATTGTTCTTTTCCTTCTTTTTATAACTTTGCATTTCTTCAATGGTTATGATCAGTGTGTGCTAAATCTATAATACTGGGAGAGACTTTATTAAAGATTTAAAAACTATACAAACCCTTCACTGGAAAATTCTGCCTGGCTAGTAGGTCCAGAGGGGAGGGCAGACATCTTGCATTTTTGAGAAGTTTCCAGCTGATTTGGATGGGAAATCGGCCTGGTAATCACTGCCCTGAGGATGTTGAGGAAAAGAAAGTGTCCCCTTGTGTGCTTAGCCACTTTGCTTCAGAACCTGACCACTCAGTCGGCCAACCCACTGACCCTCATGGTGGCAATATTTACTGCACATTTTTAAATGCTGTGCATGGAATTAAAACTTTAAAGAATTTTCCAGGTAAGGCTTGTGACTCCTGACCCATCCCCCATCCACTGCCTGCCCACACTGGACCAACTTCCTCTAGGTGCTTCTTGTCCTTATTGCAGTTAGACATTTTTAGCTCTGTGTGTGTGTGTGTGTGCGCGCACGCACACGCGCACACATGTGTGCACGTGTGTGATTATCTGGTCAGTCGGTCAACATCTATCCTCTTCCCTTGACAAAAAGCTCTGTAATGACAGAGGCCACATCTCTTTACTCAATTGTATCATTGGTATTGGGCGCAGTGCCTGGCACATAGTAGGCTCTCAATAAATATGAATGAAAATGGTTAAGTAAATAGTCCAAGTAAGTAGCAGGGTTCGAATCCAGTTTTTTCCGGCACCAAACTTCTCTCCCTTCCCATGCGCCTGCTGTGTGCAAGCGGAGAAAAAAAAAAAAAAACAGGGTGAGGCGTGATCTGCACCTTGATTTGCTTACGGACTGAGTGGGAAGATGAGATGCGTAACGGGTAAAGTGAGACGGAAAGGGTCAGGACCCAAGCTAGGCCCACCCTCTGCCAATTCAGGAGGAAGTCCATCACGCACAGTAGGATGACAGAAAGGGCTCCCTGGAAGTAAGGGTCTGGATCTTGTCCAGATGCAAAGGTGGCAAATTGAAGGGAAGGAAAGGGAGGCATCCCAGGTAGAGGGAGCTGCGTGAGCACAGGTAAGCAGGCGGGATGACCTCGGCAGAGGCACAGGACAGTGTCACTACCTTCATAGCTGAAGTTAGAGAATATGGGGAAGGGACTGAACAAGCAGGAAACGAATGCATCCTGTCTGGAACCAAGGATGGAGATATCCTTCTTCCTCTCCACTGATTAAACAGACATGAGCAGGAATCAAGGGGATACTCGACAACAGGCCAGAGAGGAGCAACCATCTGGGTTCTGCCCATGGGTGCCCAGGCCTTCCCTGCAGGAATAATGTGCATGTTGGACAAACCTACTACATTTAGAAAATGACAAGCTTGTTCTCGGGAGCCAGTTGGCTCCTCAGGCACCCCCCTATCCTTGAAGGAAGTCTGTCTTCTATGTCACACCCTTCAGGATCTGAAGTCCACAGCTTAGGGACCCTGAGATTCACAGCTTAGTGACCCTGAGATTTCATGTCTCAACGTCCAGTGGGGCTGCAGAGCAGTGGCTGAGAGTGCGGGCTCAGGCCTCAGGCAGTCCGAGTCACAGTCCACCGGGGTCTACCACGTACTAGCTGTGCAACCCTGGACGAGTTCCTGAACCTCTTTGTCCCTCATTAGCATCATTTATGAAGTGGGGAGAACAATACCTACCTCACCCGACAGCCAGAAGGAATGAATGAGATGATGCATTTATAGTAGACACTGAGCTGCCTGGCCACCTTACCCCTTCCTGTGATGCCTGTGTTCACAGGGATTCCTCTTCCTATGGATCTGGGTCAGGGGTGGCATGTGATTACTGAAGATAAAAGTCAAGTCGATTCCCAGCCTCCTTTGTAGCTAAGGCATATGACTAGGCTCTATTGAATGTAAATATCCCTTTAAGACTCTGAACCTGGAGTGAGTGACAGAACAAATGAGACCCAGGAAGACCTCTCTCTGGCAGTGGCTAGGGAGGAGGACAAGGTCAGGTTTCCAGGCTGCAGTGCCCCTCAAGGCTGGAGGATGGGTCCAGGGTCCAGCCCTACAATATCCTGGGATGCCTCAGAAGCAGCCATGAGACCCTCCCCAGACCTGTTCGCAGTCTGATTCTTTATGAACTATCCTATTTCTTTGCAATATATTTGTTTTCCTGCTCAGCTCAGCCAGGAAGTGTTTCTATGGCCTGCCACTAAGAACCTGGACAGACACAGCATTTAGCATCCAATTTTGGAATTGGCATTTAGTTATTGCTCAATAAATGAATGCTACTCGTATTATTAAGCTCAGAAGTGATCAGGTCGACTCACATTAATAAAGCTCTCCAGAGACCAATGTCTACATCAGGTGCCAATAGCATAATTTAGACTGGGCTCTACCCACAGGGGCCCCCTTGTCTGGGCCCTTGAATCAGCATGTCCTCTCTCTACATTACAAGCTACAGTGTGAGTAATAGATATGGATTTTGAATGAAAGCAAAGGGCTAGAGGGCTTGGGGCCCCGTGCCTTTGAACAAGGGGGCCTAATGCCCTTCACCCCTACTTAGCCTTGTAGGCCCAGCCCCTTTCCCAGGACCCATATTGCAGACCCTGAGCCTTGAAAATGCCATCATTGGGTTCTGAGTTACTACAGCTTTTATATATCCCTAAACAGACTCTGTCACCCATCTTGACATCAGCACTCCCATGGAGGACCTGACAGATCACTTCTGCATTTAATGTTCCCTATTCTCACCCTTAGGGGCTCATCCCAGCTTTCGGCTTATGGGAAGAAGGTTTGCTGTAGCCCCGCTGCAGCCTGACCAGAGCAGACCAGGCACTGAATCTCTGCCTTGCTACAGTGTGGGCTGCTACATGAGGTGTAGGTACCAGGCACTGAGCAGAGGTTACCTTGGCAGCGGTGACCAGTGCCAAGAAACTCTGGCTTACTTCCCTCCCGTCAACCCCCAACGCATTACTTCAAGGTAGAAAACTCCGCAATTCCAGACCTGGGCTCATGCCGTTTAGCCCTCACTCTACCTCATCCCTCCCTACACCCTGCTCCAGATTTCTCAGCCTGGAAACTATGAATAAAGCTCAAGGGGCCCCAGACCCTGCAATCAGAGGCAACATAGGGTGATGTTCCCAGGGTGAGGGTCCAAACCTCCCACGAGGTTCTTTTATGATCTCCCAAAAGGCTAAAGAAACTCTAACTTTACTGGCTGGGTTTTTTTTTTTTTTTTTTCTCCCCTGAAGAGTCAGGAGACCTTGAGATAGACAGAATCCTAAGATGTCCTCTTTAGACTAGCCCCCCACAAACTGCATAATCTGTAAATGTGGATTTTACTTATATGGCTATGTTATGTGATGTGGTACAACTGACTTTAAGAAAGGGAGAGGGTTGTGGGTGTAGCTCACTGTTAGAGTGTGTGCCTAGCATGCGTGAGGCCAGGGTTTGATCCCCAGCACCACAAAAGGAGGTAGCAGAGGAGAAAGAGGAGGAGAAGGAGATATCTGAGGTGAGCCTGACCTAATAAATTGAACCCTTAAAAGGGACTGGGTTCTTCCTGCAGCATGAAGAGGGATCATCCCCACTCCTGGATTTGAAAATGGAGGAGACCAAGGGCAAGAAATGGGTACATTTGAGGACCTGAGAGAGGGTCTCCCGCTGGCAGCCAGCAAGGAAGCAGGGACCTCAGTCCTACAATCATAAGGAGAACAGTTCTGCTACCGCTGCATGAGTTCCCTGAACTCTAGATGACTCCACAGCCCGGCTACACCTTGATTTTTAGCCTTGCGAGATGCTGAGCCGGAAACCCAGCCATGTCATACCCACACCTCTGACCTCCAGAGCAGCGAGTTAATAAATGTGTGTGGTTTGCAGTTGCTAAACGTACTGTGATGTGTTGTGCAGCATAGAAGACTAACGTAGCCCACAAGGCCCATCTCCTTCCCGGGGTGACATGTGTAGTCGGTACAGTTGGTGGAGGGATTAGCCTGGAGAAGTGTCCCAAATGAATGGGCTTGAGGGCCATTGCCAGGACCCAGGGACAGCAGAGCAAATCAGGTGGACAGAGAATGAGAGGTTCCATTCAGGCTAAAAGTGCCCCCACCCTTCCCTTCAGATCCCAAGGAGCCAGGGGACCCCTTCTAGTTCTGGGTTCTGCTCAGGAGACTCCCCCTGCCTCAAAGAAGCAAAGAATTCCAGGGGCCTGACTTTCAGAACTGCCTGCTGTCTGGGCTAGGCCAACATCCCCACGGGGCAGATAAGAGGTGGTGAAAGGGCTGTCCCCTTACCAGGGGCAAGTGGCCCAGGAGATAGGGACCTGGGCCGTTGCTCTGTGAAATCGGTCTCAACAACAGCTCCTCTGACACTTCCCCATTCGGATGCCCTGATGGTTGATAAAGACCGCGATGATTGACATGCTAGAGTGAGAGGGCCCTTACGGATGATCCAGTCCTGTCACGTGTCTCAGATGTGGATGGAAATCCTGACTTGGACCCAGAGATCCCCATTCCCAGTTCATAGTTCTTTCTGCTCCCTCAACAAGATCGTTCTCCTTCTCCTCCAGCAACCTCCTCTCCAGAGGCTGTGAGCAAGGTTGGAAGGAGTTTGCCTTTGCAGTCTGCGCTTCTCTCTGCCCAGCCTTCCGCCTTCAGTGTGTCTCCAGTCGATCCACATCTGTCTGTCTCTGCTACCATCTCACTGACTCACTTATGATAACATACCTCAAAACCCAATATCCCTACGCTTCCCATTAACGCACTAGCAATTAACCCAAACTCCCTGTCACCGCCTACAAGGCCAGCCACTAACAGGACCTTGTCTACTGGTCCAACCTCACTAGAGTGACTGAGCCACGTCATTCTGGTCCCAAATCCCCCAGCAAAGCTAAAGGCTATGCATTCACTCCTTTTCCTCCACCAGGTCTCAGCTCAGAGGTAACCTCTTCAGAGAAGCCTTCTGTAAGAACTTGGTCTAGAGAAGCCTGCTCTGCCCACTGTTACATCCACTTTGTTCCACGTCATCCCATCGATTTCCATCTAAACATTGGCCACAATGAATCTGATTTATTGTTTCTTGTTTATTGTCCCTCTCTCCTGCAGTGGGATATAAGCTTCACAGTGGCAGGGACCTTGTCTATCTTCTTCACTGCCTAGAACTCAGGTCATAGAAGTTTTTCAATTACATGTTGAATTAATTTATCAATTGACAAATTAACTTGAACTTTACACCCTGGAGAAAGTCCAACCACGTTGAGGTCAAAGTAGAAATCCATTCATTTTGATTCCACAGGTATTTTTAGAAACCAACCCATCATGGACGTATCCTCAGCCCAACTCTGTGCTCTGGATGGCTCATTCATTCAACAAGTGCTCAGAAGTAGTCTCTACTCTTGGGGAGGTTTAATGTAGCAGATAAAGATGAACAAAAGCAACATGTTAGTAAGATGAGGCATTGTATTGAGTGGGTATTTAGATGTGTAGGATATACGTGGACTGGAAGACATAAACTTTCAGTGCTACAGGATTTAGATAAATGCAAGGGCTTCCATGAAAAGTGGCACTTGGACTGGGCTCTGAAGGACTGACAGACAGGATAGGATGACAGAGGAGCAGGGGGAGGTCATTTCTAGCGGTCAAGCCATGGCCTGGTGCTGGTGGAGTTGCTTGAGCCAGGACAATGGCTGATTTAGTGTTTCCTGGAGGTGAAAGAATAAGGTGACTTCTCTGTTGGTCTCCAGCACTGGGTGTGGATTTGCTGGCTTGTCCCTTACTCCCTCCATCCCTCCCCCACTGCCAAACACCCAACGATGCACGGGACAGCACCCCCACGCAGTTGCTCCATCAAAAAGTTTCTGCTCCTTCAAGGCCCCCACTGACCACCCAGTTGCCAAACCAACAGTCTTCAGTTCTTATCCTACTTGACCTCTGTAGCTTCACTTCCTTCTTCAGAAAAGCTGCCTCCTTTCTCAGCAACCTCCGGCCATTCCCTCCCATTTCTGCCAATGGGCACCTTTCCTTCTGCAAAGTTAAATATTTGGGATCCCCGGTTCCATGGTGTCTCCTTCTCTTCGCTGTGCATGCACTCCGGGGGTCATCTCATCTGCTCTTGCCCCTCAAGCTGCCAAATATCTCCTGACCTCTCCCAAATCTTCCTCGCCAGCCTCAGCTCCTGAGCTACAGGCAGACACTGATGATCACCCCCATGAGTTTCTCCTCTAGGGGGTTCCCACACACACCCCTACATAAGTCTCCTCTTCCCATGGTCATTTTCTCAGTGGAAATCCTCACCTTGCATTTAGACCCCTAAGCCAGGACTCTGGGGCCATCCTTCGCCCCCCAACTCTCTCAATCACCTACACAACCATAAGCCATGGTGCTCTTCCTCTCCCCTCTCCTCTGCCCACCCATCCCTATTTCCTCTGCCACTCTGGTAGTTGACAGCTGACCACCCCCACCCCACCCCATGCACGATGTCAGTGACTCCTCAATTGCTTTCCCTGTCTCCAGCATCCCCCACCTGCTGCCTAAGCGCTTACTAGAACCCAGGGCTAATCACACCAACACTTTTCAATCACTCCTTTTTCTTTGTGGGTAAATGGTTTCTTTCTATTCTGGCCTCTACTTACCTCAACTGTGACACTACTGACATTGGACTGGATAGTTCTGTGCCGTGGGGGTGCTGTCCTGTGCATCGTTGGATGTTTGGCAGTATCCCTGCCCCTCTATCAAAAAGATGCTGGAGTACCTTTCTCCTCAGGCTATGGCAATGAAATATATGTCTCCCGACATTGCCAAATGTTCAGCCTCGACGCCACACACGTGTTCCCATCACACTGAACATTCTGCTATTTGCCTAACATGCCATGATGTCTCCGTAATTTGCACCTGCCATTTCATCTGCCCGGTATGCCCTTCCACCCTAACCACTGTGCTTATCCCTTGTCTTCATCTGAGTCTCGGCTGAAGACCGCCTCCTCTCTGAAGCCTGCCTTGACATTCCCAGAGAGAGGTGGAAGAGATAACCAGGGCTTGCGTCCAGCCCAGCCCCTATCCCAGCTCATGGGTGGCCGCTGTCTTCTTGCTGCTTCCCTGGTGGATCCTGAACCCGGCTTTCTCCACCTGTGTGTCTCGGAAAACACAATAGGAGCTCAAGCCACGTTTGCTGAGTCAGTGAATTGATGATGAGAAGCAATTCTTATTTAAGTTTGACGCAGATTGAGCTGGGCAGATGCTCCCTGAAATGAGATCTTAGGCACGAATTTTAATAACAACAGCAGCAACTACTATTTAGGAATCGCTTTCCATGTGCTAAGTATTTTAAGTGTTCCTTATCGTTGAATGTTCTAAACAACTCCATGAGGCAAGTACTATTGTTATACATAAATTACAGCCCAAAAGATTAGGGCTCAGAATAGTTAAGTTACTAGCCTGGTAAACATCAAAGCAGGGGTTTGAATCAAGAGCCTACACTCATTCATGCCCTTGACCAGCTCAAAGTATTCATGTCCATTCTCTAAAACAAGAGCCCTGTAAGCACATGGGAAGCACAAAAAACTTGGTCCTTGGTTTCTTTCTTTAATTATTTTTTTATTGGTGCATCATAATAGTCCTTGGCTTTAGAAAGACCCTGGCTCCATTCCCGGCTCTGATATTTGTGTGCAGGGCCACCTCTGCAGTCCCCTCACCTCCCAGTCACCCTTTGCCCTGTGAGTTAAAGAAAACCCCCTCCCAGGGTTTGAAGAGGTCCAACTGAGAAGATAATAGTGCAAACTAGTGGAAGACACATATTGGTATTTTTAATCACACATTAAGCTGCAACTGTGACCAGCTCTATGCAGAGAGGTGCTAGTGCTCTGAAAACCTGCACTCTGTCACAGAGCAGCGAGGAGAGGGGAAATCAGGGCTGAGAGCTGAAGGAACAGCAGGAGTTAACTATGGGTTGGGTGAGATGCCTCCCCAGCAAGGAAATAAAACCAGGTCACTTCTAAATAGTGTACTTGACCTATAATGTGATTTTGCATTTATAATACAAATCAATAGGTGCCATTAATTTGGGACCCACTGTGTGCCCAGGCCAAATGCTTTCACAGAACACCTCACTAATCCCCACCATGCTCTGAGGTAGGCACTGTTCACCTCCATTGCCAAGCAAGGAAACAGGCACTAACAGGCGCTATGTACGACTTGTTCAAGGACAGCCGACCTGAGAACGTGGGAATGAGACCCAGAGCTGTCTCTCGGCTCTCTTCCTCCAGAGCTCCAGAAGGAATAGACAGCCCTACCCCTGGATTTTCACTGCACTTGGATTTTCTGCATTGACTGCTAGAGAAACGAAAGTAGCACAAAAATTGAATATGAAGATTGATATTTTTTTATTGACTTTGGCTTAAGATTTGGGTAATTAGGAAGTCTTTGTTTTCTTTTGCCTTTGAAGTTTTCCTATTGCAAACAATAAGGAAGACATTGCTTTTTTTAGGCAGAAACAAGCTTAAGCAAATGTTTCCAGGGAGGGTTTTCATCCTGAACTAGAGTGGTGGCATCCAAGCCTCCACCAGGAGGGAACTGTGTTCACACCCCACTCTGCACGTCCCCCAGGGCATTGCAGATGTTATAGTAACATCTGCAGCCACACACGGCAGGTGGTTTACACTGATCACACATGAATGTGCCAGGTCCTGTTTGAAGTGCTTGATGTTCTTCAAGTCACTTAATTCTTACAGCTCCATAATGTATTCCAATTGTTACCCCATTTTACAGATGAAGAAATGGAGGCACCATGAATTTAAGTCTCAGAGCTTGTGTGGGGAAGAGCTGGCAGGTGGTCTCTGCCGGCCCAGCTCCAGAGTTCGAGCTGCTTCTACCTCTTTTAGCCAAAGTTTCTCTCTAGTTCTTGCAACAAACCCTTGTTGGTACTTCTATCTCCATTGCAGGTGGAGAAACTGAGGCTCAGTGTGGCTAATGGGTTTCTTTAAGGTCCTGCAGTCAGTGCCTGCAAAGCCCAGAGGCTTCCCCATGCTCCCTACTGCTCCAGCCTAACATTGGAACCAGGAAACACAATGCTGGAGGACCGAGAGCAGACATTTGGGGTTAGAAATGAAAAAATCAGGGGCTGGGATTGTGGCTCAGCGGTAGAGCACTCGCCTAGCGCGTGGGCGACCCGGGTTCGATCCTCAGCACCACGTACAAATAAAATGCATTGAATAAAACGCATTGTGTACAACTGAAGCAAATAAATAAAAATATTTAAAAAAAAAAAGAAATGAAAAAATCAAAACTCCTAGTGTGAACACAAGCCATGGGCCTGGGTTTAAGCACTGTGCCTTTCATTCTGCTCTAAAACGGGCAGCGACCCAGGCCATGGTGTGCCTAGGAGCTGTCAGATAAGTCCACCTGTGAACTCTTTTTCACTGACGGACTGTGCCTATGCTGTTAAGCCTGGATCTGAAATGTCCTTCTCAAAGGATAGTAGGGGAAGGACACCTGCTGTGTCCCAGAGCCAGACCTCTTCCGGAATCATCTCTTCCCCAAGGGGCTCCAGAACATCACCTCAAGATCCTTTCTCCAAGCTGAATTGGGGGCAGAGGATCGGAGGATTGACACCACCCAGCATTTAGCACCAAGTATCTTCAACTGAACGCCACCAGATGACGGACAACGATTAAAAGATTGGACATCCTCCGCAAACTCCCAAGGTGACTCTTTGATGATGAAGTGGCACCATTTTGCCCCCTAAATTCTATTATTCTTACACTCTCTAATCTGCTGCCTAGGCTGCCTGGTGGTTCCCTGTCACTTGTCACGGAGGGAACAGAAAGGGAGTGGGGGCACAACATCCTGAGAGGGTATGTGAATAGGAGACCCCACAACAGGTTGAGTGGGGACAAAAAAGAGGTGACATAGCCATCAGACTGGGTGTGTAAACAGCTGTGTTTTTTTGTTTGTGGCACTGAGGATTGAGCCCAGGGGTGCTCTACCACTGAGCCACATCCCCAGCCCTTACTATTTTTTATTTTGAAATGAGGCCTCCCAGAGTTGTTGAGGCTGGCCTTGAACTTACCATCCTTTTGCTTTGGCTTGGGATTGAAAGGCTGGGCCATCACACCTGACTAACCCACTATTTAAAATCTTTTTTTTTTTTTTTTTTTTGGTGATTATTTGGTGGCATAAAGAAAAGCTGATGAGATTCTACTAAAAAGACTAGGAAGCAACATACCAAGGTGCTAACCATGGTTATCTCAGAACTGTGCTACAATATGCTATTTCTTCTCCACATCATACTTACTTTGTTTTCTGGTCTATTGTAAAACAACCATGTTTCTGAGATAAGAATAAGTATCGCCAAGCATGGTGGCTATCGCCTGTAATCCCATGGACTCGGAAGCCTGACGCAAGAGGATCACAGGTTGGAGGCCAGCCTTGCAACTTAGCATGACTGTGCCTCAAAATAAAAATAAATAGGGCCGTGGGTCACTGTCATCTGGGACTTCTGCACCGGCCACAGAAGGAACAGAAAGTGGGGGTTGCAACATCCTGAGAGGGTGTGTGAATGGGAGACCCCACGACAGAGTGGGATGGTATTTGGGATTGGACCCCGAAGTGCTCAGTGGTAGAGCTGGGCCTGGTGGAGGCCCAGCAGGACATCACAGGCACGTGGTGGGGGCAGTCACCTCCACCCCTCTCTGCTGAGGCTGGTAGCAGGAGACAAGCTCTGAGCTGGACGCCTGTTGCTAAGTCAAACCAAGACTTGTGAAACCTCGGTTGCTTGCTTCCTCATGGGACAGGGCAGTTGGTCCCTTTTTGAGGAAGAAGTTGTAGAAGGAGGAGTCTCGGGGCAGAAGCAGGAGGCTCTGCACATGGGCTGCATCTCTTAACTTCCTCCCTTCTTGCTCACATTCCCCAGAAACCCCCTGACTCAGGATATGAGTGTTCCCTGCATTTCCTGAGAGATTGAGGCATCTTTTTTAAAAATAGCAGCTTTCCTGAGATATAATTCACATACCATACAATCCACCCATGTAAAGTGTAAAATTCAATGGTTTTTATAGTTTATTGCAACTGTCACCACCATCGATTTTAGGAGATTGTCACCTCCAAGAGAAACCCCTTGCCCATTAGATTTCACTGCCCATTCCCTCCCCACCCAGGCCTTGCCAATCACTAACCTACTTGGTCTCTATGGATTTGCCTACTCTGGATATTTCACATATAAACAGGCAATCACTCTATCTGTGGTCTATTGTGACTGGCCCTTCCACTTCTTCCACTTAGCACAATGTTCTCCAACTTTGTTCATGTTGTAATCTGTGTCAGTATTTTACTTGTTTTTATTACCGAATAACATTGCATTGTGTGGGTATATTTATTTTTTTCCTTCACCTCTTGATAGACCTTAGACATCTTTCAGGCCTTCACATATTATCTGTAATGCTAGCTATTCATGATCTATTCAGTGTCTACCCTATGCCAGGTACTTGACCTAATTTCTAGTCCTTTCAACAGCCTAGATAGAGACAAATCTATTTCTCTCATCATAATGATAAACTGAGATATAGAGGGGAAGCGGCCCACCCAAGGTCACACTAGTAAGTGACAGAGCTGGGATTCAATAAAGGGTCCCTCCCACTATATAACATTTCATCTCACCCCTTCCCCAGTGCTCTTGTCTCTTTATAATTAGCCCTGAGGCAAAAACAAAAAAAAGAACCACTCACCCCACCATCATTAGATCTTTCCACAAGCCTTAGCTGGCGTACAACAGTGACTGAACCAGGTGAGACCCAGCCCCCACGGCCTGGTTTGCTGCCCAGATGAAGAGGCAGATACCTATCACCAGGAAGAGTGTGACCAAGTTTTAGAGACGTGGAACCAATGGAGAGCCCAAGGAAGGATTTTTAGAGGAGATGGCATTTTGAGCAGAACAGAAGCAGATCAGGTGGATTTCCCAACCAGAGCTGGAGCAAGCTGGCCACACAGAGGAACTGGTGTATGCACAGAGGAGAGACCAGACACCTTGGCCCACGGGGATGGGTGCTGTCCCCCTGGGGACAGAGAGTGAAGAGGGCAGGGGATCACACTGCTGAGAGCATTACATGCCATGCTGGAGCCTCAATTTTGTCTTGCAAGCCACTTTTGAGGAGGGTAAAAAGGTCAAAGCCATCTTAGAACTCTGGTGCCCATTTGAGACCCAGGTTCTTTGGCCACCATGAATTGCCCTTCAGAAACCTGTGAGAAAAAGCAAGGTGGTGCTTCAGACCCCTGCACATCACCATGTCCCTGGTACCCAGGATAGCTCCTGATACAGTGCAGGTACTCAAGCATTTGTTGAATGACGAAATAGATGAATGAATGAATGAATGAATCTGTTGATCTGTCCCTTTCATCCCTTCCCCTTCCTGCTGCCCTCTCCCAGGCTCTCTCAGGGGCAGGTGGAGCCATCTCCTCCACCTCCCATCTCCCTCCTGGTCCCTCACGTCCCTCCTTGCCACTGTGCTGGAAAGGAGCACCCCTGTGCTCACTGGTAGCAATTTACACTCTCACAATTGCCCTGGGAAGAGAGAGAGGATTAACTTCATTGTGCAGGTGAGGGGACTGTGAGTCAGTGGTTAAGAGACTTGGCCAGCGGCTGAGAGCAGAACTGAGACCAAAACCAGGAACTTCTCCTTCCAACTAATGCTTTTCACTAGCTGTGTGGTTTGGGGGATTTCCCTGAGGCTGAAGGATATAGGGAGGATGAAGCAGGAGGCTCTGAGCTCATGTCCCAGAACAGACCAGGGGTGGGTCCTAGTCTGAGGGCTCCTATCCCACCTCAGTGACAAGTTGCTATATGAAAATGTGCAGCCAGATCCTCTACTTCCACTCCACTTCCAGGGTGGGGCCTCCTCAGGAGCACACGTGTGCACACATGCATGCAAACTCTCATGTGCACGCGCGCGTGCACACACACACACACCAGCCCCAAGCCCAAAGAAATGGAAACAGAAATGGCCTTAGACGTAGAGTCTTTATTTTTATATAAATTATACCACATAGAAATGTTTTATAAAATGCCAAAAAGTAAATAACTATCCCTCTTTTTGAAGAGGAAAATATCCCCAGGAGGGTTTGTCAGACATCCTCCTGGCAAGTGGGTCAGCTGGTTCCTAAGGCCCTTGGGCAGGTGGACACCCTGTCACTGTTCCTAAGACTTTCCAGGACATTAGCTCCAAAGGAACCTTGGACCTCGAAACTCTCTCACTTTACACATGGGAAAAGTGATGCTCAGACCAAAAAAGGGCAGCCCAAGCTCATCCAGCATCAGGGCCTGAGCCGGGACTTTGGCCCAGAAACCTCTGTCTGCTCCTCTTTCCCCTAAAGCTCATGCAAAGTTCTCCAACCAAGATGTGCTTCAGCGGGAAAGTTAGGTCTGCTACAGCACCTCTAAATGCCAGGTAGCAGGCCATGATGACCTCACGCTTCGCCTAGAAATGTACCTGGCAGCAGAGGTTCCAGCACCTGTGGGCTTCGGGGCCAAAGAGGCCTAAAGAAGCAGGTGACACCACCCCTCCTCCATATCACCTCTCTTGCTCTCAAGGGTCTGCCAGAGTCTAACGTAGAGAGTCACTTCCTGTTTTGAAACCAAGGAAAACATCCACAAGCCTTTGCCTTGGGTTTGCAGGTTATCGATTCACTGGCGACTGAGATTCCTTTCTTGCTGATCAGAAACCTGGGGAGCAGTCAAACATCTCTCTCTCTTTCTCTTTCTCTCTCTCAAATAATAATAATAATAATGACTACTTAATACAAGTAGCCTGAGTAGGCAAAGTCCACAGACATGGGGTCCTCAAAGGCGGGGAAAGATAAGGAAAAGCATCAAGGGAGGGATTCTGAACTCATGGTTCAGAGGGGTCTTCCTTCCAGGCGCGGCACTCCCGGTACACCAGGAAGGGGTGGACACATGTCAGAAGAGTGGCAAGTAGCAGCATCACATTCACCTGCGGAGAGAGGAAGGAGGAAGTCAGTCCACCAACTCTGAGCCACCCCCTGAACCAGCGAAGGGGCCAAGACCCCCCCACCACCACCCCAGTTCATATTCTACTTTCTATCATGCATTGTGGCACTCTGGAAGGACTTCTGATTATTTCCCACTCTTTTCTGTGAAGTAGGGGAAATAAATACTTCTCACCTCACCGATGAAGAAACAGGGACCTAGAGAGCATTCGATGATTGACTGCTCAGGGTCACATGGGAAGCTGGGGCGGCACCCGTCAGACCACTTACCTGAATGTTGTTAGGTTAGATCCCCTGATTTCACAGTCAGGTAACTATCCTTAGTTTTTAAGTTTAAGTCTTTCCTTCTTTTTCTCCCGCTGACAGAGTTAAACTCCTGTTTTACACTTTGCCGACCTTTTTAAAGTGAGGCAAACTGAGGCAGGCAGGGGATCCAAACACCGTGGAGAGACCTCTGCCCCTCAGGTGTGTGCCTGGGAATATGTAAGTCTCTTTGAGCCACGGCTTCTACAGAGAACTACAGAGTCCTCCCCGCTCTTAGGACTGGGCCTATGAGCATCCTTCAGGTGTGGGGACCCAGGTGAGCATGCGGAGTTCCTGCCCCTCAGGACAACTCTAGTCCCTATTACAGCCCCAGGAAATGGCCAGGACTCATTGGAAGCAGGAAATATCTTTGAAGTCTTAGGTTTTTCTTGAAATTTTGTGAGGGTTTTGCACCCTACTCCAGAATACATTATTTGTCTCCACGCCCACAATGATCTCCCCTGAAATCCCTGAATAACACAGACTCTCCAGAAGGTTGTACCGTGTTACTTTTGTGGCTTCCGATGCCCCCGGCGCAAGCCAGGGGTCCTCCCACTCACACTGATTTGAGAAGCAAGGCCAAGGATGTACCCGTGTGCAGAACCGTTGCTACAGCCCTGGCACCCAGCCCTGGCACCCAGGACCCTGAGCCAGCTCTGGGGTGCCCCCTGCTGGGGGCCCACAGCGTCTCCTTGCTGGTCTAGGGCTAGTGCCTGCTCTGGACAGAGGCCTCCCGGAACCGCCCCTCCCCCCAGTACTCACGTATAAGGGGTTGTTCTGGAGGGGGCCTTTGATGAGGGTGAAGATGGGGAACTGCAGCAGGGACACAATGGCCGACAAGGCCATCACCAGCCCAAAGAGCTTTCCAAAGTGCTCTGAAGGAAATCTGAGGAGAGAAACACGGGGGTCCAGTGAGCTTCAGGGACCCTCCCTCCAAGCAGGGGCCTGGGCTCTGTGGGCCTTTGTCACCTAGGGACCTCCAGTTCCTCTGCCCTCGGCCTGTCCTCTGCCCACCCACACAGCCCTTCTCTTCCCCTGTGCTCAGGCACTCAGAGCACAGAACACAGAGAAGGCCTGTGCTGGCCCCCAGGGAAATGGCAAGGATGCAGACACAGGCCATATATCTGGGGAGGTCTTAAGGAAAAGGCAGATGAACACACTGTCAAAGAAAGCAGGAGCCGGGCGCAGTGGTGCACGCCTGTAATCCCAGCACTTGGGAGGCTGAGGCAGGAGGATCACGAGTTCAAAGCCAACCTCAGCAATGGTGAGGCACTTAGCAACTCAGTGAGACCCTGTCTCTAATAAAATACAAAAAAAGGGCTGGGGATGTGGCCCAGTGGTCGAGTGCCCCTGAGTTCACTCCCCAGTACCAAAAAGAAAGAAAGAAAGAAAGAAAGCAGAAATGAAGTACCAAGGGCACAGAAAAGGGCAAAGGCTTTTTTTCCAATTACCCTTGGGAGAGGTGGCATTGAAGGGTACAGAGGCATTCACCAGGAGACAGGCAGAGGGGCACAGCTCACACAAAGGCTCAGATATGTGCATGCTTTCTCCTGCTGTTGGCCTCCACCTCCAGCATCACCTGTTCCCAAACCCAGCTGTCTTCACCTGACAACTCCAGGCCCACCCTCACCCCCAAGTCTCTTTACCTCCCGCCTGCTTCCCTTTGTCCCAGTGCGTTCCCCCAGCGCGGAACAACACCCGAGCCCACTTACGCGAGGGTGAGGAAGGCAGCATTGCCCCCATAGAGGAAGGAGCGGCTGACCACCTGCAGGATGAAGGTGACATACTGGAGGGGGAGGACAGGGATGGAGGCACAGAGGGCGAAGCCCAGGCACAGCAGAGATGTCAGGGCCAGAGAAGGCACCGCAGAGAAGAGGGCCGCAGCTGCAGCGGAGGAACCTGTTCCAAGAGGAAACAGAGGCTGAACCCAAAGGAGCACGAGGGACAAGACCAGAAAAGGTGGGAGCAACATCCCCCCGGGGACCGTCCAAGCAGAAATGTACTGGTCATCCTTGAAGTCTCTTCTCCCGCATGCCCCGCTGCCATCCCATAAATGACATTGATCATTCACCTCCTAAACATCATTAGAACGTATCCACTCCTCCCTGTCCCCACAGGCTCCTCCTACTTTGAGGCCTCCTACTTTTAACTCACTCAGAGATTATTGCAATGGCTTCCAAGCAGGCTCCACGTCCGGTCTTGGTCCCCCACAGCCTGTAGCCAGGTATTTTCAGATAGCACAACTGGTAACAGCCAAAAACTGGAAACAGCCCAAACAGCCCTCCGTGGGGGAGTGTGGCCCCAACTACGCCACAGCCTCACAGTGGGGCAGCAGGCAACCTCAGGGCAGAGTCACACACAAAAGAAACCCTGCACAACAGTGTGTGCACCGGTACAGCCCGCTACCGTTATCTAAGGAAGGGGGTACACAGACACACTTGTGCATACACATGCTTATTGAACACTTCTATTTAAGAAGTAATAAAAATAGCTGCTTTAAGAGGGAAGGAAAGGGGTACCAGGAGCAGAGAAGGAAGCTAAACTTTGAATATATAATATATCTTGTTTTATTAGAGTATTAGTTTTGGAGAGATGTAAATGTTTAAAATATATTTTTGGGGGGGCATGGAAACTGGACCCAGGGAACTAAGCAATACCCCCAGCCCTTTTTTTAAATTTTTCCTTAAATACTTATTTTTTTAGGTTTAGTTGGACACAATATTTATTTTTACGTGGTGCTGAGGATCGAACCCAGGGCCTCACATGTGCTAGGCAAGTGCTCTACCGCTAAGCCATAACCCCAGCCCCTACCCCAAGAACTTTTTAAATTTTATTTTGAGATAGGGTCTCACTAAGTTGCCCCTACTGGCCTTGAATTTGTAATCATCTTGCCTCAGGCTCCTGAGTAGCTGGGAATACAAGTGTGCACTACCATGCCCAGCTTAAAAATGTAAATCCTTATAAAATACAATTAAATTAAAGTAATGGGGGAAAAAAAAACAAGCAAAGCAATCCCAAAATATCAGAAACAAAATAAAATTAAACAAATGAACATAACTCTGTATCAAGTTGGTGATCCTTAAGACCATAATTTTACTATACATCTCTAAATGGAGTCTAAGGTCAAAATGGAGAGAGGAAGGAAATGTGGGGTTGGGGGAGAGAAGAAGGGGAAGGAAAGGAGGGAAAGAGGGGAGAAGGAAGAGCAATAGCATTTGGCAATTGCATTCTTAATACAGATATTGCTAAAACTAGTGATCACATCTGAAAAAAAAATATATATATGCATATATATGTTATTGGGAAACAAAATTTTAAGAAGAAAAGAGACACATTGCAAAATCAAGGAAGTGAAATGTGAATGAAAATGTCAGTATTAAGTAGTCATGGTGCATTCTTTCTTATAAAAAATTTATTTATTTATATTTATCATAATTCTATCTGAGGCCTAAAGCCTTAGATGATACCACAGGAGCCATTAGAAACCCTGGCATCAAGACTGCAGCCTCTAAATACCATTTTCCATTAAAAGGACCCAGGATAGTTGGAGAAATGGCCAATGTCAGATCCAGGGCAGGAAACACACCTAAGGAAATGAACCAGAACACCCAACGATGCTAAAAAGCAAAGACACTATCTAAAACTAATGGGAGTATGTCTAAAAGACACAGATGCTAGATTGGTAAAGTTCTCAGTGGCCAAAGATGGTACCATTCGAGCATCAAGAATAGTGAGGGAAGACGAGCGCCGTGGCACACGCCTGTAATCCCAGTAGCTTGGGAGGCTGAGGCAAGAGGATGGTGAGTTCAAAGCCAGCCTTAGCAACAGCGAGGTACTAGGCAACTCAGTGAGACTCTGTCTCTAAATAAAATACAAATTAGGGCTGGGGATGTGGCTCAATGGCTGAGTGCCCCTGAGTTCAATTCCCAGTACCAGAAAAAAAAAAAAAAAAAAAAAAAAAGAATAGTGAGAGAAGCAGGGCACAGTGGTGCACGCCTATAATCCCAGCCGCTCAGGAGTCTGAGGCAGGGGAATTGTAAGTTCAAATCGAGCCTCGGCAATTTAGTGAGGCCCTGAGCAACCCAGGGAGACCCTGTCTCTAAATAAAATACAAAAAAGGACTTGGGATGTGGCTCAGTGGTTAAGTGCCCCTGAGTTCAATCCAAGGGGGAAAAAAAAAGAAGAAGAAAGAAAGAAAGAGAGGGAGAGAGAGAAAGAGGAAAAGAAAAGAAGAGAATAGCAAAGGAAGCCGGCTGTGGGGGTACATGCCTGTAATGCCAGCGACTGAGGCTGAGCGGGAGGATTGCAAGTTCAAGGCCAGCCTCAGCAACTTAGTGAAACCCTGTTTCGAAATAAAAAAATAAAAAAAGGGCTGAGGATGTGGCTTAATCGTAAAGTACCCCGGGTCCAATCCCTGGGACCAAAACAAAACAAGAATAGTGTCTGGTAAAGCTTGGTGGAGAGCACTTGCCTAGCACGTGTGAGGTCCTGGGTTCCATCCCAGCACCAAAAAAAAAAAAAAAAAAGCAGTAAAGAAGAAGAATGTGACAGAATGGATCAAAACATGTCAAACATATTTTATTATTATTTTTTAAAAACATAATACCATTTTATTAGTTGTAGATGGACACAATATCTTTATTTATTTATTTTTATGTGGTGCTGAGGATCAAACCCAGTGCCTCTCACATGCAAGGCCTCTCAGCACCCTGCCATTGAGCTACAGCCCCAGCCCCCTCAAACATATTTTAAATGAGACTTTAAAACAGAAACAAGTCGTCATCCCCAGGGGCACGAAGGCACCAACTCTTTACCCTGAAACTTCTAAGTAGGGAGAAACCAGGCTTTTATTTCAAGGGAAGGAACTAGTAAGGAAAGTCTTTCTTTCTAGAGAAATTCCAGCTACAAAAAGCAGAAGGAAAGGTAGAAATATAAAATCATCCTTTTACAGCCCTAACAAAATAATGGGTCTAGGCATTGATCATCGGTGGCTGCTAAAATCATTAGGCGAAAGGTCGATGGGAAACTGTATAACAGACGGATCAGACTGACAGTGTCCGAACCGGCTGATCAATCTTAACGTCATCACAACAGACAGCAGATACCAGGAGCCTGCTGACGGGAGAGGAGAGGAAGACCACGGTTCCATCTCTGAATTATACTTGCCAAAAAAAATTAAACTGAGTCTCCGCCAAGCCTCTAATCTGCCTGTTTATAGGAAACACCCAATCAGAGGAACACTTTGAAATGACACCAAAAGAGATGCCAAATCCAAAATGTGGGAAACGCGACAGGACAAATAACCCAGTTCCTTCAACAAATAAACAAGGGAGAAGGTGCAGGGGACACTGTTACAAATCTGAAAAGACAGGATCTAGGCACATCTACTGAATGCACTTGCAGGCCTTGGATCCTAATCTTCAACAAGCCAACCCTAAAGCTATGTACGAGACAACTGTGAGAGTTTGAACAGTGACTGCACATTAGACGATATTAAGAAATGATTGTTACTTTCTTAGGTGTGACGATGATATCACGGTGATATTTACATACTACAAGAGGCCCTATGTGTTAGAGATTGCAGAAGAATTTGTGGGTGAAAGGACATGATGCCTGAGATTCTGTCCCTCCCCAATCCTGACCCCCACAGGGTGAAGCACCTCAGTAGCCCTGTGTCCTGCCATCACGTGCAAGGATCATCTCCAATCTCTTGGGGGTGTGGTGAGCAGCCTGGCCCCTTCTCCTCCCTCTCCTTCCAGGCTCTTCCCTATAGCTCCCCCAGAACTCTGTGCCCTGGCTGGCCTAGTTCACATGCCAGGATCCACCAGCTGCCTCACGGTCTGGCTCTCCCCTTCACCCCACTGTGCTGAGCCACTTCTGGCCCCCTCCCCTCTTCTCCTTCCCTCTTACTCTTCCTCAGTTTTAGCTTAGATGCCATTTTCTCCAGGAAGCCTTCCCTGACACCAACCCATCCTCACCCAGAACAGGTTCCATGACCTTCTCTGTGTCCCATTATCCCCTGTGTGTTTACAGAGACTCTTTTGACTGCTCTGGGGTCAGACCCAGAAAACTCATCGAACGTCACAAATAGCATCAAGTTGAAGTGCATTCAATATGCCTAACCTACTGAACGTCACAGCTTAGCCTAACCTACGTTAATGTGCTTGGAACATTTACATCAGCCTACGGTGAGCAGAATCATCTAACACAAAGCCTATTTTATAATAAGGCATTGAATACCACATGTAATTTACGGGACACTCCACTGAAAGGGGGAAAACAGAATGGTTGTACTGGTAGGCTTCGTCACCATCAGAAAGTCAGAATCCTGTGTTAGGGACCGTCTGTGCTTTGTGGGCCGTAACTGACTGATTACCTGTCTCGCTCTACCCGCTACATTGAGAACAGCTTGAGAAAAAAGGTGTATGTGACTCATCTACTGCTGAACCCCTGGCGTCTGGCTCTTAATTATCACTCAGTGACCGGTGGCCGAATGAATGAATGAGCGCAGGGAGAAAAGGTTAATGGCAAAAGAAGACGGCAGGAGGTAAATGCAGATCTCTCCTCTCCTGGTCCCTCACCCATCTCACCTGTCCTTTGTGCTTCCTTCTGGTACTTCTGTTTAAGTCGGTCCATGAGCAGGCCATTCCAGGGGGCACACAGCACTCCAAAGAACTGAGTGATGGCAAAGGCGTTTGTGTAGGTGCTGACTGCAAAAAAAGCAGAGATGGGTCAGGTGATAAGAAATGGCCAGGCCTGATTTAAGGAGAGGGTGCTTCCAAGGCCTGCCCTTGTCCTGCCAGTCCCTCCTCCCCTGGAACACAAGGCCCTGCTGGGCTGCCTCCCATGCCTCCCGTCCCTCAGGGCTCCACATTCCCCGGCTGGCCCCTGCCAGCTGGGCTGCCTCCCGGCCCCAACACACACCCTGCGTCCTGTCCCCGCCCGCCAAGTTGGTCAGCAGAGAGTTGAGCGTGCCGATGAAGAGGTAGTGCCACAGCTGGATCACAGACAGCCACACCAGGTGCCAGGCGAAGCGCCGGGAGAAGGCATAGCTCCAGAAAGAACGGAGCTTCTGCGGCTGCCCGGGGCCTGGGCTCTCTGATGGAGAAAGAGGAATGGGACATCAACCACGGGGAAAGCGGAGGGGTAGGAGAGGCCAGAGTGTGCCTTCCCGGGACAGTCTCGGGTCCCCGTTCACCTTCTAGCCAGTGTCCGGAACTCATCCGGTGTGCTCTGTGAGCTGCCTGGAGCCGGTACCCCCCCCACGCCCGGATGTGCTTTGTCATCCTGGTCCTACCACCTTGAATGACCCCTCCTGAGTTCTCCTGTCTATTGAAATGTGATCTGTCTCTCGAACAGTGTGCTCAATGACACTTCTTGCAATAATACTTTTCCTGATCTTTCTCAGCCACAAAGGTAAAAAAAAAAAAAAAAGAAAGAAAGAAAGAAAGAAAGACAAAGGAGAAGAGAAAGAGCCAACATGAAGATCACTGGTGGACAGCCATTGTTCTGGTCTGCTCCAAATCACACCCCCTTGCTTTTGGTCCCAACATCTTGCACTTCCTGGGGAAATCTCCCCTGCCCTATTCCCCATGGCCTAGATGAGCTCAATGTTCTGCTCCTCACCCAGGGTGGACCAGTTACCTCATCCTCCCTAAAGGGGCAGGTTGGTGGGATTTTAGACCCAAATGCCCAGAAGTATCCTGGTTCTACATCTCCAGGAGCCTGGCGAGTGCAATTTTCCCCTTGATTTTATGAGCTTCCCAGAGTCCTATTATTCTTTCTTGTTAAAATAAATTTTTATTGTGTATATTTAAGGTATGCAACATGATGTCATGGGATACATATAGATAGTGAAGTGGTTACTATAGTGAAGCAAATTAACATATCCATCATCTCACATGGTTATCCACTTATTTTTTTTTAAATCAAGAACAGCTAAAATCTATTCATTTAGCAAAAAAAAAAAAAAAAAAATCTCAAATGCAATACAATTGTATCAGCGGCAGTTCTTGTGTGTACATTATCTCTCTAGACTTAATCATCCTATGTATCTGCTACCTTGTATCCTTGGGCTACAGCTCCCATTTCCTCCTTCCAAGGCTTGTTTCTATTTCTCCTATAACCAGCAGTGGCTGATTTGTGATATTTGTAACCAAAGACCCAAAACAGATAGAGGAGGGAAAGGAGGTAGCAAGGGAGAGGGGGCCATGAGAGAGAGGGCAGAGTCAGGAGACAGACATGGGGACAAAGAAGCCAACGCCAGTGCACTGGCATCACAGGCCAGAGCAGACCCAGAGCAGGGGTGGGGAGCCAAACCATGGAAGGCAGCCGTCACTGGAGGCAGCATGGGATACAGAGAGAAAAGAGGAACACAGAAAAGGAACACAAAAGGGACAAAAGTCCTGCCCTCTCTATAAAGTGAGGGGACACCCTCCACCCATCCTGTCCTGACTCAGCCCCTGGGCTGCTCCTGAGGGGGGGGGGCAGGTGAGAGCCCAGTGAGTGGCAGGAAAGGCCAGGTTCTGAAGGGGAGATGGGCTGACCGGCCGGGCTCACCTCCCTTTGATGAAAGACACTCATTTGACTGCAGCTCTCTGTTTTCGGGCTCAGCTGTTTTCTTCTCTTCCTTTCTGGAACCACGCCCAGAACACAGGCTGTGGAAACAGAAGCCCCAGCAGACAGGCCAAGGACTGTGAGCTGCACCCAAGACTCAGGCTGGAGGGAACAGTGCAGTGAATCCCCATCTCCCCGTTTCCCTGCACAACGGAACCACCTTTGAACAACCCCAGTGTCCAGGCAGCAGCCCAGATGGATGGGATCAGGAAGCCTGGGGGTAAAAGACCAGGCTCCCACTTTTCAAAAATAATCTCCAAATGATTCTAGTGATTCTAATATGCAGAAAAGTATGGGACATACTAATAGCCTTCGGAAGAGGACGGAACTGGGTTTCCATCTCAGCCCTGCCTCTTCCTAGCTTCAGAAACATGCTCAGACTCACCCCTTATGAGCCTCATTTTTCTCATTTGGAAGATGGTGGTAAAAATATCTGAGAAGAGCCAGGCATGGTGGTGCACGCCTGTAATCCCAGCAGCTTGGGAGGCCAAGGCAGGAGGATTATGAGTTCAAAGCCAGCCTCAGCAACTTAGTGAGGCCCTAAGTAACTCAGTGAGACCCTGTCTCTAAATAAAATATTTTTTTAAAGGGCTGGGGATGTGGCTCAGTGGTTAAGTGCCCCTAGGTTCAATCCTAAGTACAAAAAAAAAAAAAAAAAAAAAAGAATATCTGAGAAGATTATTGTGAGAATGAAATCAAAAGGCACCTGGGGTCTGACAAATGGGAAGTGAGCAACAAATGAATACCCTCTGTCTACTCCTTGTATTTGAGTGCAAAAATTATCACAGGTATTCACACCCTCTGTATCTCCACCTTTTGCAATGGGACTTAGCAGCTCTGTTTCTCATCCCCTGAATCAGAGCTGGCCTTGTGAACTGCTTCAGTCAAGAGAATGGAGCAAAAGCAAGGTGCCAAGTCTGAATCTCAAGAAAACTCTGGTATTTCTGCACCCTCTCAGAACCCTGACACCACCACATGAGCAAGCCCAGCCTAATCTGCTGGAGGATGAACCATGTGACCCAAACATCCTATCACTCCAAACCCCATGTGTGGGAGGCCATGCTAGACTAGCCTACCCCCAGATAACACATCAGATAATCAGAAGCATAAGCAACCCCATCGAGATCATCGAAATCTGGCTCTGGTCAGTAGAACTAGCCAGCTATCCAAATTGTGAAAAAGAATAAATGCTTATTATTTTAGGCCATGGAATTTTGGGGTAGTTTGTTATGCAGCAATAGCTAACTGATACACTCCTGTTCGCATTCTCCTCTCCTGGAAAAGGTTTTCTCTTCCTTATCTGTTGTACCTCCTGCTTTCCACTCTAGATCAGATAGGATTTGGCCCGCAGTCCTTACCCATAGCTGTAGTTGGGTGGCAGAGGGTAGGGGATGTGCCCCCGGGGCATCAGGAGGAAAGTACGCCCAACGTGCCAGACACTGCATGCAGAGAGGAAGATGAAGGAGGCCCTAAGGCTGATGCCCTGTTCATAAAGAAGCTACAAATAAAAGAGAAAAGAAGTCAGTGCACCCCACCCCCCATATTCATAGTAGCATTATTGATCCAAGTGTCCATCATTAGATGAATGAATAAACAAAATGTGGTCTATCTATTCAATAGAATATTATTCATTCTTAAACAAGAAAATCCTGACACATGCTAAATATGGATGACTCTTGAGGATATCATACCAAGTGAAATAAGTCAGTCACAAAAGGACAAAGTCTACATGATTCCACTTACATGAGATACCTACAGTATACAAATTCATAGATAGAAAGCAGAACCGCAGGGCTGGTGGGCAGGGAGGGAGGGGAATGGGAAGTTTTTTAATGGGCACAGTGTTCCAATTTTATATAAAAAGAGTTCTGGAGATAGACAGTGGTTACACACTGAATGCACTTCCTGCCACGAACTGTACACGTAAAGATGGTTAAGATGGGAAATTTTATGTTATGTTTAAAGAGTCAGTGTAGCTCAGTGGTTAGAGCATATGCTTAGCATGCACAAGGCCCTGGGTTCAATCCCTAGCACCAAAATAAACAAATAAATAAATAAAAAGAAAATTCAACGTGGGTGGCAGGGACTAGAATCAGTTTCCTAGAAAAAGTCTTAGCAGGCCCAGGGCCCAGCTAACTATATGTAGGGAGCCATCCGGTCACCCTTTGTCACAGTCTTGTGGAGCCTCCTAGTTTGGCTCTCAGAGATCTCCTAGCCCAGTGCTTCCCACATACCAATAGTAGGGAAATCTTTTTGTTCAAACAAAATTTTACACAAAATCTCAACTTAGCAAACACATCCATGGGAACCTGCCAAGTCATCCTCCCCTGCATTCTCCTTGGTGACCAACATCACATCAAAGGGAACTCCTAAGTTCCTCCACACCAGTTCGAAAACCACAGATCTAGCCCAACCTCCTCCTCCTCCTCCTCCCTTCACAGAGGGTGACTGAGGTCCACGATACGCAAGGAATTGCCCAACATCAGAGGACGCAGCCAAGTTGGATTAAAGTAAGATCTCCAGCTCCTGCTCCAGCACTCTCCCCTCCCACCTCTGGAAGGGAGGGACACGGTGGCAGGCCCAGGGGAAGGGAGAGGTCCTGGAAAGTGACCTTGCACCAGGGATAGAAAGGCTTGTGTGCCCCAGGGGTTCAGTCTCTGGGTGACCCTCCAAGCCAAGGTGCTCGTGGGACTAAGAGACGTTCATGTCTGGGTAGTGATGTTGGTCACCAGAGGGGAGCGACGGAAGGGGAGGGGTCGTGGGGGTAGGAAGGACAGTAGAATGAATCGGACGTTACCCTACACGCATATATGATTACACAACTGCTGTAATTCTTCATCACGTACAACCAGAAGAATGAGAAGTTCACTCCATTTGTGTATGACATGTCAAAGGGCATTCTACTGTCATGTATAACTAATTAGAACAGATTTTGTTAAAAAGAAAGTCAAGTACCGCTATTATTTACCTTAATGATGAGGAAGACTGCCGAGGAAGAGTCAAACGCTCCATTGTAGAGGGTGATGATGGTAGAACGGTGCTTGCCAAATAGGTTCCCAATCTAGAGAAGACACACGAGCCTGGGCCACCTATCTATTCATGGAACAACTCTACCTCGAGGGTCCAGCAAGCGCCAGCCACGCACAGAACCTACACCCACCCTCCACCCCAAGAGCGCCCACCCTGGCTTGGGCGAACCCCACCAGAAGCAGCCAACTGTAGAAAAGTGCCTCTCCCTCCCTCATCCCAACCCTGGACACTTGACGGATGAAGCGCCTGGGACGGGGCAGACCCACACCTGCAGGTTGGTGATGAGAAACAGGATTCCCCCCGACGGTGAGCATGGGCATGGCCAGGAAGAGCAGCAGGGCCGAGTCTGGAACCATCAAAGTCACAGGTGGGCAACCCAAATATGACCCCAAATGCCAGCCCATACTCCCCTCTCCTCCAGGAAGCCCTGGATCCCACCAGCTCCAAAGTCCCAACAACCCTGGG
The DNA here is from genome assembly GCA_025594165.1 of Tamias sibiricus. Lineage (NCBI taxonomy): Eukaryota > Metazoa > Chordata > Mammalia > Rodentia > Sciuridae > Tamias > Tamias sibiricus. Next base: position 16,805,670 of record CM046657.1, on the reverse strand, counting down.
AGCAAGGCCCCAGTTCTCCCCAGCCTTCTAGCCTCCTTCAAGGGTTTTAGGGTGTGGGTTTTCCCAGCTGTGCCTGCAGAGTCATCTTCTTTCTACCAAAGATGGGGGTTCGGGTCTATGGCAGCACACAAGCACCCCCCTCCTACTCACCCCCTACACTGTGAGGGAAGACGACGCCAGACTCAGCCCCCGCAAGCCCAGCCACTAATTCACTACATGACCACAACCTTGAGCTGTTTTCTGGATCCGTGCCTCGGTCACCTCATCTGTTCAATGGGAACAAGAGTTTCTACTTTTCTTGCCTCGTGAGGGTGCTGGGAGATCCAATTGAGAAGACACCCACAGTCTTTCCTTTATTCCCAAATTTCAAGCTATTCCTTCATGTCAGACATGGCACCTGGCATTGGAAGTGCCGGAAAGTAAAGCATGCCTGTTGCACTTGGAAAGACTGACATGCAAGCAAATTGCTGAGACAGGCCTGGTAAGCGTTGAGTAATTGCAAAACAAGGGCCGGGGCTGAGGGAGCTCTTCCTAAATTAGTCTTTCCCAAACCACAGACTTCTGCCCTCCTTCAGCCATAACCTCTGCCTGTCCTATTATTTGTCAAAATGTTTTCTTTAGGGAATGGGGAAGGGCAGAGCCCATGCTTAGCATTAGCAATACCCAGGATTCCATCCCCAGTCCCAGCCCCACAAAGAAAGAGACTATTTTCTTTAATTTGACCCATTTTTATTCAAAAGAAAACCACTTGAAGAGACACTTTCTGGGGCTGGGGAGATAGCTCAGTTGGAAGAGTGCTTGCCTCACACGCACAAGGCCCTGGGTTCAATTCCCCAGCACCACACAAAAGAGAGAAAGAGAGAGAGACTTTGTGTTACTGTTGTAAATAGAAACCCTTGCTATCTGGTCATGAATGGGAGTGTAAATACAAAATTAAATACAGTGAAGAAAAACAATGTGATTAAATTGTGGCTGAATGCAGTTGCCTGTCAAAAAGGCTTTGACCTGCTCCTGTCACTAGCCCCACACCAACAGTGACTTTCATGAAATCAAAAGGACTGAAAGAGAAATAAAATCACTTTTCCAGCAGGGGACTCAATGTTTGCTAATGAAGTTGTCTGTGTTCCTAATATCCGTGTGTGTGTGTGTGTGTGTGTGTGTGTGTGTGTGTGGTGTGCTGGGGCTAAGATCCTTTTGAGTAACTGCTGTTGTGTAACTTGAGAAGCCCTGGGCAGGGCTAATTTTAGAGCATTCACACTATTTACTGTTTCAATTTCTGTACTTACAAAAACCATCCATGTCTCCTAATGAACTAAAGGTTGGTGGAGACTGCTTTCACAAGAGAGTCATTGTGGCTTCGAGGCCTTTTCCAGAACAAAAAGGCCTATTTTTATGGAGGAAGAGAGGGAGTGTTGCTCAAACTTTCACATCGATGAATCAAACACTAGCCAGCCACATTCGGCCACTTGAAAATCACTGACAGGCTTTCGATTAGATGAGGCCCATTTGATAAGGGGGGGGGGGGGTTTGAAGTCCCAGGCCTGAGGTGCCAGGCTATCTCGTGAGATCTGCGTGGATCTCCGAGGTTTGCTGAGCATGAATGGAGACCACACCACGACTTCATCTCAGGTATACAATCAGTTATGTGCTGTACTTTGAATTCCTAACCCCAAAATTGAGCCACTCCATCTGAGCCTAAAGGAATAATGGGAGATGTCTCCCAGCCAGAATAACCAGGGAGCTAGCACAGGAGGGTCAGGAGCCTGCCTCCCAGGCCCACCTCCCACCAACTCTGGGGCACTGGGCAAGCCTTTGCAAAAGGTTCCTCTCCAGCCTCAGTTGGCTTTTCTTCATGATGGAGGCAGGGTAGATAAACCAGGTTGCAATTCACAGACTTTTATAAACAGGAAATATTTGAAAACAATGCTTTTGAGTATAATAGAATTGTCAAGCTTTACCCTGCTAAGTAAGGATACTTTCAAAACTCGTTCATGTTATCATTTGTTTTTTTAAAAGAGAGAAAGAACCTTTTAACACCTACAAGAAGGAAATAATCTCTTGAATAAGTCCTCTCCAAAGCAGCCCACTTCCATTTACTCAGAAGACTAAACTGTGTTCACAGACCAGCAAAAACTTCAGTATCGCTCAGGGATCCTTGCAAGCTGATCTCTGAATAACCATGGGGTGTTTGCTCTCTGGCTGACACCTTCTATACCTGGCCCATCTATGGGTACCCCTTGTCTTTGTCCCTCCTACCACCTGACATGACTCACCTGCAGAGATGAAGGCTATGGTCAGAGTGGCACTGGTATAGAAAAATCTGAAATACAGAAAAGAATACTGTCAAAAAAGGAGAAAAGCTCAGAGACAAAACAGGCTTCTGTTCCCCTCCCTGCCAGGTCTAGAAGCATGCTGTATCCTCAACCTGGGAATTCAATTCTGGAAATTCAAGGGGCACTGGTGCCTCCTTGGAGGCTCATTACCAGGTATGAAAAACCCGGTGAGAAGATGTGGTCCTGACTCACAGACTGCATAGGAAGTCTTGGATAATGAGTTCAGTTGAAAACAGGATGGGCTCAGGACTTAGCCAGAAGTAGAATAGACAGAGCCCAGGCTCTCCCACCTGGAAGTTCCAAGAGCCAAACCCTTGGAAAAGCAGGCGAGTGATTCGTCTGCAAATCAACACCTTAAGTTCTAATTCCTCTGTGCTGTGTGACTTTGGGCAAGCTGCTTTCCTTCTCTGGGCCTCAGTAGCTTCTTCTTCAAAGGGCAAGAATTAGACTGATCTAGACTCCGAGCTTAAAGTTCTAGAACGCAAGGATTTCAGAATAACCGTCCCAGGGTTATAGGGATTCCTTAGCGGTCTTATAAAAGCAGAACCCTATAGATAGATAAGAAAAAGGGCAAAGGAGGAGGGGTGGGAAAGATGAAAAGATGGAGAGTGAAAGACCAAAAAAAATGAAATATAGTTTTTTAAATTTTTTTTTTCTTTTTTGCAGTTGTGAATGGACAGAATGCCTTTATTTTATTTATTTATTTATTTATTTTTATGTGGTGCTGAGGATTGAACCCAGTACCTCACGCATGCTAGGCAAGTGCTCTGCCACTGAGCTACAGCCCCAGCTCCTGAAATACAGTCTTTATTCATCCAAAGGCTTAAAGTGAACAGGACTTGCTTCCCTTCTGGGTATTCCTGCCCCAGGTCCAATCGACTCTCCCATCCTTTTCTTTGACAGCTGATCTCACACAAGCCTCCCTGGGGGTGCCTGCTCTGGGTCATATCAGGCCCCAGCAGGCCACTGCTTATCGCTGAACCTGGCCATGAGCACAGAGATCAGGACACAGAAGCCATTGGCGGGAGCAAACTCAATTCCTTTCCCTCTGACCCACCTGCTGCCTGAAAGGGAGACCCCCTTCTGCCTCCTTCCAGTCCGAGGGCACCTGAAATCCCACCACTGCAGATACCCAGAAAACCTTATTCACTAGGCCCTGGACAGTGATGGGGTGAGGAGGATAAAGATCAAGGCTGAGTGACTTGGTGTGAGGCCTTTTAGGAGATGAGCACAAGGGTCCCAAAAGCGAAGGAAGCCAGAGAGGAGCCATCTTGGGTGTGCTAATTTTGTAACCCTGGCCCCAGGCCAGACCTCACAGGAAGTCAGCCCGGTTCCTGCTCAGTTCATCAGGTGATAAGAAGACACACTGAGCTGTGGAGCAGGGGAAGGAGGTGAGGAAAGGCTAGAGAGGGTGCGGGAAGAGGGCAGGCCCAGAGACACATCCTGCCAGTCAGCTGTTGCTCAGGAGCCCGGCAGGGCTGTCCCGTCACCTGACCTGGGTTTCCCTCCAAGCTGCACAGCTGCTTGAAGAATTCCTTGGCCCAGGCTGGGCCTTTGGACTTACATGGCTATGAGGCGGGCCACGGTGGTCTTAAAACGGTCAAAGATGTAGCCGGTGGGGAACGTCATGAAGTTGTTCATGAAGGAGGCCAGGGTGAAGATGAGAGAGAATCTCTCATCCTGGGCTTTGCAGTCTGGAGGAGAGAAAGATTCTCAGAAGTCTAGGGTATGTGGGCCAAACTCCCATCATCCCAGCCTCCTGCCAGTGAGCGCCCAGTTCAGGCTCCCCTCCCTCTAGGACAGCTTGCCTGTCCTTAAAATGCAGCTGCCCCAAGACAATGCTTGGAAGCTGGTGCTTCCCTCCCCTGCATCTCCTAGACAAGAGGGGGACTTGCTGACACTCCTCTTGCCATAGAAAGGCTGGGAAGGTGAGCAAGAGGTAGAGTCCGCCCTACCCCTTCCCACCTCCTGGGGACCTGGCTCAGCTTCCTTGGAAAAGCCAGTGCTGCCCTTACCAGCTTGCCCCGTGGCGTTGCTGGCGAGCCCAGCCTCTGGTTCACAGAGCTCCTCAAAGTAATGCTCTGTTTTGAAGACAAACACTAGCGAAGCCCAGCCAAAGAGGACACCGGCAAAGCCAATGCATTCCAGCAGCCCCGTCAGCAGAGTGGCCACACGAAGGGGCAGGCCTGGCTCTGCCATGGCCCCAGGTGGAGCAAATCCTCAAGTCCCACTTTGTCCTCCTGGACTGACCACAGGCGCTGCAGGTCCTGGTGTGTGCCCACTTGGAAAATTCCTTTGGCAAGCCCTTCCCTTCAAAGAGCTCTCTGGTTCCAAGTTTTGGGGGACTGGGAAAAACCCATCAGTGGATGATTCTTTGGATCCTGAAAAACAAGGTAGAGAGGCTGGCTGTAGGAAAGGTAGAGGTGGACAAAGGTTGGAGGAAGGGGCCGAATGATCATGACCACTGGAAGGAAATTTTCAGGAGTCAATACTTTCACACATTCACTGGGAATGTAGCTCGGTGGTAGAGGGTTTGTCTGGCATAGGCAAGGTTTATTCCCAGCATCGTAAACAAAAGAAAAAACAAGTAAATAAATAAAATAAAATAAAAAAACTTTCATATATGATCTCATTATTGCATGTGAATAACAACCTGGGCGGTAGACAAGGCAATCCGAATGGCAAGCCAGACTCACAGGTGAAAGTTAATGCCTTTACCCAAAGTAGCCCAAGCAGCAGGGTGGGGAATAGGAACTCCTGTGCTCATTCTGAATGCGTCCACTAAAACAGTCACAGCCCCTCCGAACCAGGTGCAGGGGGACTTTACACATAGCCCACGCAAATTCTCACCACCACCCGCAAAGCGGGCGGTTTGTTATCTTCGGTTTACTGGCACCAAAGTTTCAGGGGACTTCGTGAACTTGCCCAAGGTCGCAACGCAGGCCACACGAATACCCAAACTCCCACGCCTCGTCCCCGCCGCCCTCCTCACACCTGTCAACTTGCACGGAGCCCCGCAGCCAGCGCGCTGCCCGCAGCCCTCGCCCGCCCCCCCGCCGCCCGCCGGGTCCCCCACCCCCGGCCCCTGTCCTACCCGCGCGCGCAGGGCCCGCCCGGCCGGCTGTTCCCGCTCTGCGCTAGCGGGTCGCGGTCGGGGTTCGCGCCTCGCTCCGCCCCTCCCAGGCCTTGGCTGGCCTCCGCCCGCGCCAGCCCGGAAGGGGCTGGGACAGGCCTCCCGGTCTCCATCACTTCCTTCTCCCTTTTGACCCCCCGCTTTGGATGCTCGCCTTCTTCTCCCTCTGTGGCCCTCCAACGCGCCAGCAGGGTCTCTGTCCCTCTCTTGACTCGCCTTCACCACCCCACCCCAGCTCCCTCGTCCCTTCGTCCCCGAAGCAACTTGGTTTGCATAATATTCCAAGCACAGGTCCACCCAGCGGGGTGAGACTCCCGCACGCGCGGAGCAAACAGCTCCACGCACGCACGCGGACACGCGCGCCCTATTCCAGGTGCCTTGCCTTGAGCACTTAGGTGGGCATGGAACATAGCGTTCCTCATTTACCCACCAGCTCAACCCCCAGACCCCCAAAACACACATACACCTACCCCCACCCTCCCCCGCAGATCTGCCAGGAAATCCCCCAACACAGAATTAGGGAGCCAAGAATTAGGACTAAGGGGCTTTCCAGAAACCATTCCCTGGACGGGGACCCTGCCTTTCACCCCCCCCCCCCCAAGGACCCCTGTGATTACTCCCTGCTTCACCCCTAGCCCACATTCTGAAAGAGCCTTCCCACCAGACTGCATTGATTAACTATTCATTCATTGCCCCATTTTTTATTAATCAAAGACATATATAATTGCCCATCGGAGCTTGTGATCAGCATGAGATAGCCAGCCTAGGCAGCTGGTTGCTATCTTTCCAGCACAGAGCAAGCGAGCTGACGTCTTTTTTGGCCTGTATGGCTGTGTCCTGTCAAAAGCTCCATTTAGGGGAGAGTTCTTGCATTTTAGATGCAATCTGCAAGCCCTTATGCCCAGATTCCTGGATCCCCAGGAACTCAAGCTATTCCAAGCCCAACCCTCTTTTTTTAAAGAGGCTACAGAGGTTAAGATAGTGGAAGGCCAGAATCAGGAAGTGTTTTTCAGATCACTACCAAAGCACAAAAGATAAAGACAGCCTGTAGCCACCAAAGTGGCTTGGCTGCCTGGGGAAAGGGCAGAGGTGGTCCTGCACCCCAAGGACTTGCAAATTATACCAAATGAGGCAGGCTCTTTTGCTGCCCCATCTGTAAAATGAGGACAATATCACCTTAATTACAGAAACCATCCTATAAGAGGTATTGGATGTGTGTGTGGATCTGCTGTAGCAGGCTGGCTGCAGGCTCCTGGGTTTTCCTGTTTGCAGTCTATGTAGACAGAGCCAGAGAAGCTGACTTGGGAGGAGATCTCAAAGCAATTTACCCAAGGTCTCTCTACAAAGTGTCAACACTGCTCATCTCCCAGGTCTGTGTTCTTTACACCCCAGTCTTAACAGCAGATTCTTGGAAATCACAGAAAACAAGGCTTTTCTTGAAGAAGAAACAAAAGGAGAGGAAGAAAAACTAAAGTTATGGGAGAGAAAAAAAGAAAAAGATACAGCAGCCCAGGACAAACAGGACTTAAGATGTGGGGTTTTCTTTTTTTCACTGCAAGATTCAAAGATACAGAAATTAATGCAAGCCCTAGCTTTTGCACTGGCTTACATTTTGCTCTCCTGAGGACCTGGGGGGATAAGAAAGTGGAAGTAGCAAGGAAACAACAGAAAAAGTCAAAGCCAGGAGAGAGAGATTTTAAGAATGTAAATTGGCAGGAGCAGACAGAAAGGCCCAGCTCATGGGCTATCTGTGCATCCAGGACTGGAGCACAGGACTTGGGTCAGGCCACCCAGGACTCTGACCACTTTATCTTATTACCTCTCTCTGGGCTCTCAGTTCCCCCACCCCAGACCCCAGCCACGTCTACAGAAGGCACCAACCACCTCTATTAATGTGGCTGTCCTACTATAACTGCTGGGACAGAATATTAGGATATTCTCTGAACCATTCCCATCTTATCTGGTTCAAGTTCCAGCAGCTAGCAGAGGCAGATCCTATTCTGATCACTCTTCTGCCTTGCTCCGATGAGGATTAATATGTAACATCAGAGAGAGGAATGATTAGAATAAGGTCTGATGGCTCACCCGATGTCTTCATCCCTTCTCTTTGTTTCCATCCCCTTCACCTTGCATCTTCTTTTATTGAGAGCTTGTGGCTCCCCAGATCTATGTGAAGCACTGGGCTCTGTGCCAGTTACTGGGGTTCAGAGAGAGGCAGCTGAGCACCTTCCCTCAAGCAGCTCATTCTCTAGTGGGGGAGAAAAAGAAAGAAACTGTGAAAACTTTTTTTTCTAGGCAAAAGCCGGCACAGTGCATTCAAAGGCAAGGCGTGGAGCATCAACAGAGCAGGAATGTTCAGGAACCAGCTAGACAGAGGCTGGCAGAAGGAGTGGCAAGACTTGAGGCCAGAGCAGCAGTCCAAGTGAAGGCGCTTGAATTCCAGTCATGTCAATCAGTCATGTCTTGTGGATTCCATCCTTTAATATCTCTCCTGCCCATGGCTGGCCACTGCCATATTCAGATGCTCATGGTTGTGGAGGAGACCCACTGGCAGAGCCCAAGCTAATGAGGCAGATGCGGAGGTCCCAGCCCTGCATCTCTCTGTATTCTTGCTTAAGACGATTCCAGGCAAGAAACAAGACTTAGTAAAAGAATAGCGAAGTTTATTAGAAGGAATGAGAAAAAGAAGAAAAGGGGACACCCTCAAGGGAGACAGTGGATTTTCTCAGAAGGGTGGCACATCCCTCCTGCTCTCCAGTTTTATTTGGGGTCCCAGGGAAGTTTTCAGAGAGTCCTGCCCAGGTCCGCCTCTTGGCTTTTGACTGACAGCAGGATTGCCTCAAACTTCCAAGTCCCCACTGCACAAGTAAAAAGTCCAGGGCAACTCTAGATCACTTTGGCTCATGCTGACAACTTGTTCTCACATATTTTATGGTTGGGGGAATAATCCTATCTCCCTGAGTTCCAGAACCTGGAACTCCCACCCCCTAGCTCCCCACGCCCACCCTGCCACCAGCCTTTCAAGGTAACTTGTGTTATTGGCATCTGCGTCTCTCTTGCAGATAACAGGTTGTTTGCTGAGGAATGCAACATATCCTGTTGACTTCAGCCAGGCAAGGCTGTGGTTAAATTGCTTTAAAAGAAAGCTGTGGGGTTCAGCACCCTTATCCCCTTTACCTGATGTTCCCAGTGCTCATGTCAGTGTGTTCCCTAGCGCCCATCATTTCTCATGCAGGCTTCACCTGAGTCCAAACCTTTGCCATCCTACTGCAGGAGTTTATTTCCATGATTCCTGTATGATGATGCTACTTGGCTGCTCCAAACCTGTCAGAAGCCAACCAGCTGGTAAAGGCTAGTCCAAGTTCAGGGGATACCAGCCATGGGGCATTGCATTGTGGGAAAGAGGAGGCACAGAACCGGGACACACAAGTACTGGTGCAGGGCATTTTCCTTCCCATCATGAGTGTCTGGACATCTAGTTTTTATGTTTTTATGGCAAGGGTGGAGAGGTACATTTATTTACTTGGGTCAGGGAAGAATAGTTTGCCAAAGAGGGCAGTAGAAATGAGCTGCACCAAATCATACCCCTGGCACAAGCAGCAACTGGTCTTCAGTGGGGCCATCGTCCAGTGCAGCCCCTGCCTCCCGTGACCTCCCTCCTCAAGCCTCCTTCAAGTCATCTCAAGCAGGCCCATCTCCCTCCACCCCACTGCCACTCTCTGGGTAGGAGTTGCACATTCTTACCTCCTCCTCCCCCTCCACCACTTTCCAGATTTTTATGCGCATAAACTGTGAGCCATTCACAGAAAGGACTTTGATTTCTGATATTGCCAAGCATGCAAACAAACCAAACAAATACAAATTTTCTTTCCTTTCAAAATCTGGGTTGTACAAATCAGAATGTTTGGTTCTCCCACCTGCGGTCTTGAAAGGGGCTTCAAGAGCCTATTTTGGAAGTCAAAAAGCAAAAGGTAAATGCAAACATTTTCTCTTTCATTTCAAATGGGAAGAAAAATTCCAATTATCTTGAGGCAATGCCAAGAAGAAGAAGAGAGAAGGAGAAGTAGAAGCAGAAGAACATTGACACAGGGCCAATTACTGATCTCTCTGAGCTTCCCTCTCCTCATGTGTAAAATTGGAGTCGGGTTGTTGTATGGATTAAAGATAATGCATGAAAATTGCCAATTAGTACACTAGCTGATTAATAAATAGCCACTATTGCTGTTAACAGAAATTATTTGATAACTAGGAAACCAAGAGGAAATCAAATCAAAAAGAGGAAATGAAGTTATATCGTGGGATTGCCAAGTCCTCCTAACCTAAGAAAAAAAGAAATAAGTGAAAAAATATTGCTGTGTCACAGATTGGCTCAGTCTCAGATTTAAGGACCCCTGTCATCACAGGGACCTTGGTTGATTGTACTGTGAGCTCTGGGAAGGAAGTTCCTTCATGGACTTTGTAAACAGGAAGGGGAGGGAGGCTCAGAGCTGGACTCTTCAGAGGGTCCCCTAGTGTGTTCAAAGCAGTTCCCATGAGGGTGCAGCGCTACCACAGGGCCCGAGTCAAGAGGGGGCCACTCTGATCTGGAAAGAGCTTGCTCTTTAATGGAAGGTGAATCTGAAAGACTGCACAAAGAGCCCTGAAAGGAGGGAGCTGCTCTGGCTGGTCCCCTGGGGGACACTGCAGCACCAGCTGTTGCACCCAGGTCCCCTCCAGCCTTGCAGAGGACAGGGCTCCCTGGCCAGCCACAGGGAGCTTTGGGCCCAACTCCCAGGATGGAAATTGGAGCCCCATTTCTACTACCTTCCCTACCTCTAGTTCTGATTCCACATGCAGCCATTTACAGGTAACTTGGCTTCCTGGTGGCTTTGCTAGAACAGAATGCTCTCAGTGTACTGACAACATCTACACCTAAGACTCCAGGGACCGGGCTGGAGGACCCCAGGACCAGGCTGGAGGACCCCAAGGACCAGCCTGGCTTGGAAGTCAAAAAGCAAAATGTAAATGCAAACATTTTCTCAAAGAACTCCAAGGACCAGTCTGGAGAGAGGCATGCCCTACCTGAAGAGACGCAGAACAAAGTGTCAGCACTACCTACCTTTCACGGAGCACTGACCTGCGCTAGTATTTGGAGGTTGAATGCCCCAGAGGCCCATAGGCTAAATGTGTGGTCCTCAGGATGGTGCTATTGGGAAGTGATGTGGACTTTAAGGAGCACTTTTAGGGCTTTGCGGAAGAGGCTCAGGTCTTTGGGGGGGTGTTCTTGAAGGGGACTGTGGGACCCTGGCCCCTTCCTAATTATCTTTTGCTCCCTGGCCAGGAGGTGAGCAGTTGCTCTGCCACGGGCTCCTCACCATCGCCATCTGGCACCCCCACCAGGGGCCGAATGCAATGGGTCTGCCCAGTAATGCACTGAAACCTCAACCTGTGAGCTAAAAGAAACCTTTTCTCTTTTGAAGTTAATTATTCGAGGTACTCTGTTATAGTGATGGAAAACTGACACACCATGTGTTGGGCACTCTTTGGAGTACTTTGTGCTCATTCTGTCACTGGATCTCTACCAGGATAAGAGTTGTTCTCAGCATCCATTACTGGACCAACTAAGGCCCAGGGGAATTGACTCCCCCAAGTCATACGCACATGCATAGTAAGTCACCTGACTGGGATATAAATTGGGATGCTCTGGCTTCAGCCAATCTTTTTTTTTTTTTTTTTTTTTTTTTGATAGCGCCAGGGCCGTGTGCATAAGCAAGTGTTCTGCCACTGAGCCTCATCTACAGCCCTTGGCCAATTTTTAAATATACATATTTTAAAATATATATATATATTTCTATTGGTGCATTACAATTATACATAATTGTGGGATTCATTGTGACATATTCATACATGCACATAAAATAATTTGGTCAATTTCATTCCCCAGTTTCCTGTTTCCCTCCCTCCCTCCCTCCCTCTCTTGGATCACTTCCTTTACTCTACTGGTCTCCTTTCTATTTTCATGAGATCTGCTGCCCACCCCACCCCACCCCCTTTTCTTCCCCCTCTTTTCTCTCTAGCTTCTATATATGAAAGGACACATTTTTTTTTTTCTTTTTTCTCTTTTTCTTTTTTGGTACTGGGGATTGAGCCCAGGGGTGCTTTACCACTGAGTTACATCCCCAGTCCTTTTTTTATTATTATTATTTTAAGACAGCTCTCACCAAGTTGCTGACGGTCTCACTAAGTTGCTAAGGCTGGCCTCCAACCTGCGATCCTCATGCCTCAGCCTCCCGAGTCACTGAGATTATAGGTATGTGCCACCCCCAGACCCTTGACTTTTAAAGTCTGGCCTTAGTTTTCCTAACATAATGCTCTCAAATTCCATCCATTTTCCTGCAAATGACATAATTTTGTTCTTTATAACTGAATAAAACTCCATTATGTACATATACCACATTTTCTTTATTCATTAATCTGCTGACAGGTACTCAGGCTGATTCCATAACTTGTCTATTGTGAATTGTGCTGCTATAAACATGGGTATGTATTGATCACTATAGTATGCTGACTTTAATTCTTTAGGATAAATACCGAGGAGTGGGATAACTGAGTCACATACGGGGTTTCATTCCTAGTCTTTTGAGGAATCTCCATAATGGTTTCTATAATGGATGTACTAATTTACAATCCCACCAACAGTGTCCAAGTGTTCCTTTTCTCCACATCTTCTCCAACATTCATTATTGTTTATATTCTTTTTTTTTTTTCCCCCTTTGGTACTGGGGATTGAACTCAGGGGCACTCGACCACGGGCCACATCCCCAGCCCTTTTTTGTATTTTATTTAGAGACAGGGTCTCACCCAGTTGATAAATGCCTCACCATTGCTGAGGCTGGCTTTGAACTTGAGATCCTCCTGCCTCAGCCTCCCAAAGTGCTGGGATTACAGGCGTGCACCACCGCACCCGGCATTATTTGTATTCTTGATGACTGCCATTCTAACTGGAGTCTGATGAAATCTCAGTGCACTTTGGATTTGCATTTCCCTGATTGCAAAAGATGTTAAATATTTTCACGTGTTTGTGGACAGCCGATGTTCTTAACTTGTGCCCTCCGTGCCTCCCTGACCCCCACCCTCCACCAAGCACTGGACGGATCGAGCATGAGCTTGGAATTGGGTCGGTAGAGGCATCACCTGTTGGTAATAGCATGGGCGCTCCCTTCTGAAGGAATGATTGACTAAAACAAGAGGAAAGTGCTGCCTCTCTGTTCAGCCATGGCCCTGTGTCTTCAAGCCACCCCTGATCACCCATGTGCACTCTGGAGAAAAGAAGAAGTGGATCCCGAAGAGCAGGCAGGATTCCCGAGTGAAAATAAAAGGACTTTCCACATCACCCATTCCTCTGAGATGAAAAGAACAGGATCGCTGCTGGAGCCGCTGGAACTTCCCGTTTTTGTTTAGGGAAAAGGCGAATGGAAGCAGGGAGGCACCGAATGGCTTCCATGGTGCTGCGGAGGTCTGGAATCAACAGGGAGAAAGAGGGAAGCTTCACTTGCCTGGGGAGGAGAGGGGGGGATGGAAGCCCCGGAACACCTCCAGGCATGCCTGCCCCGAACATCGCTACGGCTCCTCCCTGCCTCCTCCATCAGACCAGAAGCAGGTTTGCGGTCAGATAAGGAAAGGCCCGGCAGGATTCATAGGCAGAGCACTGAGCAAGGGAGCCGGAGGGTGAGGGTCTAGTCCCAGATCCAGAGCTCCCTCGCTGGGCCACCTTGAGTGTCCTTCCCTCCTGGAGCCTCAGTCCCTTCCTCTGTGAAATGAAAGCTGAACGCTGGTCAGCCCCAACGTGCTGGAACTCTGGGACTCCAGTGAAGAGGCTGAGGTGGAGCAGAGTCTGACCCTGAGGGGTGCCGCAGGCTACCTCCAGACGCTACCCTCCCCTCCCCACATAGGACACAAAAAGGCCTTTACAGTAAGCCCAACCTGGGAGCTTCTGCTTGAAAACTGAAATAACCTGACAGTGACTCAGAAACCACGGAAGTCCCAGGGGCTGGTGGGTTCACATAGATTGTACACGCAGCTCTCCTCACGGGCTGCAAAACCACAGGACGGCTTGTGAGCACTCTGGAAGTAGGAGCCCTGTACTGCAAAAGAACGTTCTGCCCTCTACGTCTTAAAGCAAACAGACTCAAGTCTCACTCACTCCCTTTGAGACAAAATTGCCTCTGGAGTGGGGGCCTCAAACTTGTCTCCTTCTAGAATTTTCCTCAATGAGAATTCCCTTTGGTAGCCCCCATTTCCACCCCTTGGTCATGATGCCAACTTCAAAGATGAGGCCCACAAGGCCTAGAGAGGGGAAGCAACTTGGCCCAGTCTCTCTGCCAGTGAGTGGGAAGAGACAGACTTTCAACTCAAGTAGGAGGCTTTAGGATTTGTGTTCTAACAATTGTGCTGAAGTCCTTATCTTCCTGTGGCAATGTCGTCCTCCTTCAGGAAGTTCTCCTTACTGTCCCTTTTCCCCAAACACAAGTCCTCTCGCTGGCCTCTGGTCTTACAACATACCTTTTCATTCCCTTCTTTGGACATGGCTGTATGTTACCCTGATGGTGATTCCTCCCCAATCTCTCTCCTCCTTGGAAGTTTAGTTGTTGTGATTAGGTGCAGAGGAAATGACCCACATGATACAAAGTCACAAGAGACTGACTGATGAACCCAAAATGCAATTTATTAATTTACACTGAGAAGTGAAACTGCCCAGCAGACGGGAATCCTGAGGTTGACTGGTCAGCACAATCTCTTTCAGGAAGGATAGACTTTTGGGAAAGGAAATCAATACCAGAAGGTTCTTTGCTCAGTGCAAAGTCAGAGTGAAGGGAGTTGATGGATTGACACCCAGGTGAAGCCTGACATACCTCTTAAGCCTCCTACCTGCCAAGGACCAGAATATCCAAGGAAGGGAGCCATTTTGGTGTCCTCTCCTCTGGGTAGCTCTGGATTTTTCTGGATCCTGTGCAGATGCTACCTGCATTTATCAGGATCACAGCTCACTTTTCTGCTCAGTGTTTGTTTAGATTAATTTATGCAATTTAACGGAACTGGAAAGCAATTTCCCACTGAGGAAGAAGAATTGGCACATCCCGGCTTCACTACCCTGTGCAGAGCCTTCACACCCGTGTTGTCATTTTATCCTGGTGCTTCCTTACGATGGAAAAACATGGGCTTGGAAACCAGAGTGCCTGGCTGTCAGTCCTGACTTTGCTATTTATAGGCTCTGAGATCTTGGACACATGATCAAAGTCAGTTTCCTCTTCTCTAAATTGGGGTTGGTGATAGCACCCACCTCGACATTGACGGAGAGAATGCAACCAGCAAGTACATGCAAAGTGCTTCCAACAGTGTCTGGCCTCTAGTAAGCAATCAATACTTGTTAGCGTTGATTAATAATTCATCTCATAGCTGAAGAAACCAAAGCCCAGAGAGATAGCAAGTCAACTAAGATCCTCCAGCCAGTAGCCCAGGAAGGCACAACTCAAAATCAAACTGGCTTCCTTCGGGTGCCAATGTCTCTTCTCAAGTCGGATTCTTTGTTATTAAGACATTAATTGGGGCTGGGGCTGTAGCTCAGTGGCAGAGCTCTTGCCTAGCATGTGTGAGGCACTGGGTTCGATCCTCAGCACCACATAAAAATAAACAAATAAAGGCATTCTGTCTGTTCACAACTACCAAAAAAAAAAAAAAAAAAAGGCATTAATTGTACATATTAGTGGGATTCAGTGTGATGTTTCCATACATGCACACAGCACATTGATCATATCTGTCCACCCTTCTCCACCCTCACCCCCTCCCCCCTTCCCTGTCCCCAGTAATCACTATCCTACTTTCAGGCCCGCTTTTTTGGGTTGGCTCTTTTTTTTTTTTAATCCATTTACACACATGAGAAAGAACATGTGGTATGTGTTTTTCTGCCTGGCTTATTTCATTCAACATGATGTCCTCCAGTTCCATCCAATTTGCTGCAAATGACATAATTTCATTTTTCTTTATGGCTCAGACGAGTTTCTTATCCCTTAGTGTTCATAAGAAGCTAAAGGAGAGATTGTTTTAAAATGCAGAGAGTGACGGAGTGTATCTCAGTGGTGGGGCACTTATTTACCAGGTATGCTTAAGACCCCGGGTTCCAATCCTAGCCTTGTGCAAAACTTACATACATACATACATACATACATACGTACAAAGCAGATACCCCCACACCTATCAGAATGGGTAAACTTAAAATAATGAAAAAATAATAATAATAAAGGTAGGGTGAGGGTGCAGAACAACAGGAAAAGAATGTGGGTGTGGTCACCTTGGAAAAGTGTCCCGCAGTTTCTAATTGAGTTAAATGAATACCTACCCAACCAGCCAGGTTCAATCAAAGAAGCAGAACCTATAAATCTATATTCAATATGGGGGGTTGGCCTTACTCAATTGTGGGTGCTGGCTAAACAGTCTTTCTTTTTATGTTTTTTTAGTTGTACACAATGCCTTTATTTATTTTTACATGGTGCTGAGGATCGAACCCTGGCCACACACGTGCTAGGCGAGCGCTCTACTGCTGAGCCACAACCCTAGCCCCGTCTAAGCAGTCTTGTAGGGATATTACCTTGGCATCTTGTGTTGGAGCGTGAATTCCTCAGGTCAGCCAGCCATGAACAGATGTAAAGTAGGGGAGGCCAGAAGCAGGCTAGACCCCATAAGTGTAGGGCCCCAAGAGGATGGACTGGAGCCTTTAACGCTGTGCCCATTTTTGTTGCCGCAGTCACCGGTGATGTGGAAACTTTGCAGAAGCTGGTGACCTTCCCCTGGAAGCTAACCACAGATCCCTTCAGACTCTCCCTTATGGCCCACGCTACCCAGAAATGCACAAGAAAGGGGATTCCCCTTAGCCAAGTCGGCACATGACAAAGCCACCACACCTATCCTACAATCAAGGAATTCTGCCCAAGATATGAACCCAAAAGAGATGAGTGCACATGCTCACCCAAGAACACACACAAGAATATTCAGGGACTGGGGTTGTGGCTCAGCGGTAGAGCGCTCGCCTAGCACGTGCACGGCCCGGGTTCGATCCTCAGCACCACGTAAAACATAAAGGCGTTGGGTACAACTAAAACCAATAAATAAATATTTTTTAAAGAAGACTATTCATAACAGCTTTATTTGGCTCTTATTCATAACAGCCCCAAACTGGAAACAGTCCAAATGCCCATCAATGTGAATGTGGATAAGCAAACCCTTGGAATACACAACATTTCACAGACCTGGTGTTGAGCAAAAGAAACCAGATGCAATCAAGTTTTACAAGGCACAGTTCTATTTATGTGAAGTTCAAGAACGGGCACAAAGGGGCTGGGGTTGTGGCTCAACAGTAGAGCGCTCGCCTAGCACGTGTGCAGCCTGGGTTCAGTCCTCAGCACCACGTAAGAATAAACGCATTGTGTACGACTGAAAAACAAATAAATAAATATTAAAAAAAAAAAAAAAGAACGGGCACAAATAGCTGCTGCTGATGAAAGTTGGAGGTGTGGTTAATTCTCTTTGTAGGAGGGAAAGTGGTGATTACCTTTGTTGGTGAGATATGTTGTAGTCTTCAGATGCCTGGAAATGTTCTCTCTCTCTTCTTTTTTTTTTTTCTTTTTTTTTTTTGGTACCAGGGATTGAACTCAGGGGCACTCAACCACTGAACCACACCCCCAGCCCTTTTTTTTGTATTTTATTACTGACAGGGTCTCACTGAATTGCTAAGTGTCTCACCATTGCCGAGGCTGGCTTTGAACTCGCGATCCTCCTGCCTCAGCCTCCCAAGTGCTGGGATTACAGGCGTGCGCCACTGCACCCGGCCTTCTCTCTCATCTTTGAGGTGATAGTTACAGAACTCTGTACGTATGTGAAGATTTGTTGTGCTGTATACTTAAGATCTATGCCTCTAACTGTGTGTATGATATGCCTTCATTTTAAAGTGGATTGCAAACCCTGGGCTGTACCTCCAGAGACACCTGTTGATTCAAACAGTTCAGTGCTCAGTCTTGAGAGAACTCTGCCCTCTCCCTTATTTTTATCCCTAGTTTGTTTTCCATTCTGTAGAGTTGGTTATCCTTAAATTCACTCTAAAACCAAAAATTTCAAGGATGGTGCTGTTGTTTGGATATGAGGCGTCCCCTGAAAGCTCCTATGTCGATGCGGAAGTGTTCAGAGGTGAAATGATTAGACTATGAGAGCTGTAACGTAGTCGGTCCATCCTAGTTTGAATGAGTTGACTGGGTGGTAACTACAGGCAGATGGGGCAAGGCTAAAGACGATGCATCACTGGGGGAGTAGCCTGGAAGGGTGCATCTTCCCCTCTGTCTCTGCTTCCTGGCCACCATGAGTGAAGAAGAACTTCTCCACCATGCCCTTCCACCATGATGTTCTTCCTCCTTGGGCTCAGAGCAGTGGAGTCAGCCAACCATGGACAGAACCTCTGAAACTGCGTGTTATGGTTTGGATGTGAGGTGTTCTCCAAAACCTCGTGTGTGAGATAATGCAAGAAGGCTCAGAGGAGATATAATTGGGTTGTGAGAGCCTTAACCGAATCAGTGAACTAATTCCCTGATAGGGATTATCTGCTAACGGAAGTGGTGGGGTATGGCTGAAGGAGGTGGGAATTGGGGGCATGGCTTTGGGGTACATATTTGTATCTGGCAGGTGGGGACCCCTCTCTCTGCTTCCTGATCATTATGTAAGCTGCTTCCCTCTGCCGCACTCTTCTACCATGACGTTCTGCCTCACCTGGAGCCCTGAGGAATGGAGCTGGCTGTCTATGGATTGAGACCTCTGAAACTGTCTGCCCCCCAATAAACTTTCCCTCCTTTACAGTTGTTCTAGTCAGGTCCTTTAGTCACAGCAGCAAAATAGCTGACTAAAACACCATGAGCCAAAATAAACGTTTCCTCCTCTAAATTGTTCTTGTCAGGTATTTTGGTCACAGTGACAAAAAAGTTGACTAGCACAGATACAAGAACAGCCCACTTAAATCCTATACCTCTCTGTGATTTGAAAAAGCAAATCACTGTTCAAAAAGGTACCCGCGACGTGGGACTTAAACACCCCTCCTGGTAATGGCGTCACAGGCGTGCTAACAATCTCTGAAGCTGAATTGCTTTGGTCTTAAGATGCCAAGTAGCTTAATGGTTTCCCACTTTTCATGGACTGTTCCTTTGGGAGCCACTAGGAATCGGAGCTCCTCTGTTTTCATAACACGTTTCTACATCCCAAACACCACTCACCCGCCCTCTCCTGGTGTGAACAGAACCCAGCCCCGGCCCAGAACTGCTGCCTCCATCTTAAGAGGCTGACTCTTGGAGGTTCTCTCTCCGGGGAAGAGCTCAGAAAGATCACAAAAGACCTAGATGTAAATGGCCCAAGGCCACAAAATGTGCATCATTCCCTGCCTCCTGTTTAAAGCACAATTTTACCTGTGGAGGAGATGATACCAACAAGAGATTGGGACCCTGGTATTTGCTCCCCGGGCCCCTCCTGAGCCAAGCCTTGTTTTCATCCTTTGCAGCGGGACATGGGTCATAGGATGCGGCCATAGGCCAGGGTTATGGGGAAGCAGAGTAAGCGCTTGTATTTACATAATTCTCTACAACTCGCAAAGTGAAGCACTTCTACACACCCTCCCGGGACACCTTCCCCTGCCCGCCTACAGGGAAGCAGGCAGACTCCTTTGGATGAGGCTTCCGTTTTGGAGTCCTCAGTGAAAAGCAGATACCTCCCAGGGGTCACGGCAGAGATGTTATCCCCTGTTCATCTGCCCACACCTGAAAGGTATCTGGGCTCAGAGGAAGTGACACCTAAAAGATGCCACTGAGCAATTACACAGTTAGGCTCAGGCCCAGCACCTGAGCAGGTGAGAGGGACAGTAGTAGAGCGATGTCCAGACTCCACATAGCAGACACGGGGCCCACAGCTTCGGGAAGAGAGGATGCAGACTATGTATACCTTCCGTGCCACCTCACCAGCCATCGGATGACAAGTAGCGGTGGAAACGCCCTTCTTTGTACCCAAGCCGTGCAGCCAGAGCAGTCAGAGCACCTGTGCTGAGGGAGGGAGGAAGTCCCCCCTGCACACTCCGCCTCTATCCGGCCAGCTCTGTACTCTGTGGCTGGGGCTAGTTGTGGTCAGACCTGCCTCAACGTCAAGGTTCCTGAGAGTTCCTTTCCACCTCTGATGGGGTCAAACTTGAAGCCTTAGGAAGGTGCCAAGGAGAGACCTGAAGTCAGATCTGGAGGTTCTAGATAAAACTGGCCACTCAACAAAGGAGACCAAAGCAAATGACCCATACGGAGGAATGCTGCAGAAACAGCTGGCAGATTGACCCAGAATGGGCCGCTCTCTATATGGTTCAGTCTGTATATAGTTGTCCCCATGGACCCAGGATACACCATGTGTGGCACACCTCATCTGCATATGCACCTGCGTTCTCTGGGATTCCGGGTGGGGAGGTTCTGAGAGCTGTGAAGAAAGCAGGTCCTGGGCTGGGGTTGTGGCTCAGCGGTAGAGCGCTTGCCTAGCATGTGCGCGGCCCGAGTTTGATCCTCAACACCATGTAAAGACCAATGCATTGTGTACAACTAAAGCAAATAAATAAATATTTTTAAAAAATGAAAAAAGAAAGAAAGAAAGAAAGAAAGCAGGTCCTGCTACAAGACTGTAGAGCTTAGGTAATCCAAAAGAACGTGGGCTTCAAGCTACCCCAGCCAGGGGAAATGACAGGATGATGGGAAACTGATCCAGGGGCAAGGACAGAGGAACCTGGGCCTGCTCCTGAAGGAACTGGCTTGACAAATGCTTTCAAAAAAGACACAAAGTCAGGCTGTTTTCTGACCCAGCCTTGAGCCACCGCCCTGACTGCTCAAGAGAGCGACCCCAAGGAAATGGAAAGAACAAAACCACCTTGGACTTTTACTGAAAGATCTTCAGCATTCGTAAGAAGAGAGCCCTTCTCTGCTAAGAGGTCCACCTTGGTGAGAAGGGGACAGCACAGCTGCTGCAGCACCCACGGGGCCCCCCGGGCAGAGTTCACAGATTGAGCCTAGGAAGCCAAAGCTATTGTGATCTTTGTCCAGGCCCTTGATGGCCACCCCTCCTTCACAACCCTGCCTCCCTCCAAGATGCTGTGTGCCTTTGAACAGGGCCCCCTCCCCTGTGCCCCTGCTCAACCCAAAAAAGAGAAATGAAAGCGCCCTGAGCTGCCTCCCAGGCTCCATGAGCATCACATGAGCATCTCGTGAGATTGCACGCCCTGGCTCTGGGTCCTCACAACACTGCCACCCTCAGTCATCACGAAACCCAAGCCCAGAGTGCTGGCTTGAGCGAGGGCCTCTTCTGGGAACAGCTGAGACCCTGGGACACACAGGAGGCAGCAGGTGGCGAAGCAGGTGCAGAACCACTCCTTCCCCCTGACGCAGGCTGCCTGGTCCCTGGCACCTCCAGGGCTGGGGGCATCAGGGCTGAGCCCCCGCCAGCCCTGGGAAGAGGCTTTGCTCTCCCTTTATTAGAACACTAGGCAACCCTGGACAGACATCCAGGGCCCCTACCTCTCTGCAGGAGAGACCCCTGGGTCCACAGTGCCTTGCCTAGCTCTTGTAGAAAGCCCCTGCTCTGCCTCACTGCCTCACCCCCACCCTCTCCTCCTCACTGCTCAGAGCAGGACTCAAGCATCATTGATCCCAGGACTGGCACATAGGCCCTCCCTGTAGCCCCTACCCTTTTGTCATAGAATTTATCCCTGTTTGTAAATACATATTTGTGTTTGAGATTACATGATTTCTGAGTTTGCCCCCTAAAACACATGCATGTAAACTACTTGTCTCTCTCTCTCTCTCTCATTCTCTCTCCCTCTCTCTCTCAATCCCGTCATTTACTCAACCACCATCTATTGTGTGGCTGCTGTGTGCTGGGTACCACTCCAGCAGCTGCCGGTGCAACAGTGAATAAAAACCCCAAATTTCTGTCCTCAGGGAGCTTACATTCTAGGAAGACAGGGGAAGACAGACTCCTGATAGCTAAATAACCTGCAGAGCACGTGTGATGGTTTGGATGTGAGGTGTCCCCCAAAAGCTCACGTGTGAGACAATGCAAGACAGTTCAGAGGAGAAATGATTGAGTTGTAAGAGTCTTAACCCAGTCAGTGATGTAACCACCTCCCTCCATAGGGATTAACTGAGTGGTAACTGAAGTGGTAGGGTGTGGCTGGAGGAGGCGAAAATTGGGGGTGTGGCTTTTTTTTTCAATATTTATTTGTTTTAGTTGTACACAATCCGTTTTTACGTGGTGCTGAGGATCGAACCCTGGCCGCGCACGTGCTAGGCAAGCGCTCTACCGCTGAGCCACAACCCCAGCCCGGGGGTGTGGCTTTGATGTATATAATTGTATCTGGAAAGTGGAGTCTCTCTCTCTGCTTTCTGATCACCATGATGTGAGCTCCTTCCCTCTGCCACCCTCTCCTACCATGATGTTCAGCCTCACCTCGAGCCCTGAGGAATGGAGCCGGCCTTCTATGGACTAAGACCTCTGAAACTGTGTGAGCCCTCAAATAAACTCTTCCTCCTCTATAATAATGCTGGTCGGGTCCTTTAGTTACAGCAGCAAAAAAAAAAAAAAAAAAAAAAGCTGACTAAAATAGAGTGTTATGAATGCTACAGAAAAGGAAAACTAGCTGGGCCTGGTGGCACACGCCTGTAATCCCAGCAGCTCAGGAGGCTGAGGCAGGAGGATTGCAAGTCCAAAGCCAGCCTCAGCAATTTAGTGAGGGCCTAAGGAACTCAGTGAGACCCTGTCTCTAAATAAAATGTTTAAAAGGACTGTGGATGTGGCTCAGTGGTTAAGCGTCCCTGGGTTCAATCTCTGGTACCAAAAAAAAAAAAAAAAAAAAAGAAAAAAAAAGAAAAAGAAAAAGAAAGAAAGAAAAGAAACAAACAAGAAAAGAAAAAGGGAAAGTAGCATATGGGGGTACAAGAATGCCCGGGGGGAGCATTGTTGCAGGATTAAGTAGGGAGGTCAGCAAGGCCTCTGTGGAAAAGGGAGGAGGTATGAGCCAAACCTTATAGGATGCAAAGACTTGGCAGGGTTCTGTCCAATCACTGCTAAATCTCTAGCCCTTAGTCCTCTGTTCAGCACCCAGTGGTCATTTCAGAAATTACTGAACAGATAACTGAATGGGTGAATGCATGGATATGTGGATGGTCTTTCTTTCTCTAACATCTAGGTAAGATGCTGGGACCTGAACCTAGAGGACTGGGGCAGACATTGTATTTGACCACCACCCTTCCCCAAACGACTCTTCTCCCTGCCCACTGTTCAGCAGTAATGTGGTTTCAGCGTGCCCCAATGAGTCCAAGACAATCATGGTGGCATCACACTCCTCGCCACACACTGGTTCAGGAGCCCTGACTAAAGACAATTTGTGAATTTTACCCTCCTGGGTACCAACTCAGGTGAACTTGACCTAAGAAATCTCAGACAGGGTAAAGTCTTTCATTCCATGCCTGGGGAAGGGCTGTTCTGCCATCCATCGTGCCAACGCATAAGGGGGCACACAGCCTTGGCTGTCACCACCGCCAACTTATAATCAAGATGGGACCCACCTGGCTGAGGATAAAGTTGGCCCTGCAGACAGAACCCGGGTCTTTGATGACATCATTAAGCCACGAGTCAACCAACCCTGGAGCCCCTGACCTCTGGATTTTCTACTGTGTGAGATAGTTTGTTTAAGCCAGTTAGGGATGGGTTTCTAACCCCTGAAGGACATGCCTTCTACTCCTGCCAGGTGCTGATTTGTCTAACCCTCACAGGTCAACATTTTTTTTTTTTTTTTTTTTTTTTTTTTTTTTGGTACCAGGGATTGAACTCAGGGGCACTCAACCACTGGGCCACATCCCCAGACCTTTTTTGTATTTTATTAGAGACAGGGTCTCACTGAGTTGCTAAGTGCCTCGCCATTGCTGAGACTATCCTTGAACTCACGATCCTCCTGCCTCAGCCTCCCAAGTGCTGGGATTACAGGCGTGCGCCACCACGCCCGGCCACAGGTCAACATTTTGCTTTTTTGCCAATGTCACAGGGGGGGCGTCCCCATTGTTCTGTCCTATCCTCATATACCACCCAGTGCCAGCTCCTTGCTCTCAGGACCACAGTATGAAATAGGTACCATCCCTTCTGGAACACGGAAGTCAAGTCCCAAACAGGTGAGGAGACTTCAGCTCAGCCACGATATTGAATATGTCCTGAGCAAAGAAAGACCTGCTTCTGAAGCCATCGTAACTACTGGTCAGAGAAAGGAGGGGATAAAAGCTTCTACTGGAGAGAGAGAGAGAGAGAGGAAAAAGAGGGGTTGTGGGGGCGGTGCCCCTCTAGGTCTTGAATGTGTTGTGGAGCAGGGGTTTAGGCTCTGACATCCCAACTACTACCACTGCGTACACTGATGCGGAGGCTCTACCTGCAGCCCAGAGAGTCCCCACTTCTTAGGTAGGTCTTGCCTCAGACAGGAAATTATTCATTTTTTAATTTTAAATTTTAAATTATTAAAGAGGTAATACATGCATGAGGTTTTTTAAAAAAACAGTACAAAAGGTTACACAGTAAAAAGTAAGTCTCAAGGCTGGGGGTGTAGCTCAGGGGGAGAGTATGTGCTTAGCATAATCAAGGTCCTGGGTTCCATCCCCCACCCCCATCCATCAGAGATAGCTCCTAGAGGGGCTGGTGTGGGCTTGTGAGTTGGAGGCAATATTGGGAGTTAGATCCTCCATAATCTCTATTATATCCTGAACCACTCATATTAGCCTGAGACTCAAATAGTCTGCTGGCTGTGCAAATCCAGCTGCATGACCGGACCCTAGTCCCCCTCCTCTCAGCTAGCTTCCCTCTGATGTATAAGTCTGGGTAACAACTGTTGCTGTTTCTTGAAGTCCTTCCGGAGCTACTCCATGTATTATCAGTAAACGTGTGTCTAACTATTGTATCTATATTTCATCCCACAGACTTTGACACTGGAGTATACTACTGGAGTACACTATTACATATTGTATACTAGTGTAGCATGCTAGTACATTACTCTGCCCCTTGCTTTGCTAACTTAGTACCTTTGATATTGTTTCATATAAGCACATGCAGACCTTCTTCATCCTTTTTGTTGGCTATATATGGAGGTACTAAAATTTATGTCACTCAAACCCTATTGATGATATTCAGATTGCATCTACTGCATTATATCCATTACAAACGAGGCTGCATTGGCTATCAGTCTGCAGATGTCTTTGTGCACATTTCAATCACAGCAGGATAATTTCCTGAAAAGAGAATTTCTAGATGGAAGAGTATGTACATTTTTAAATTAACAGCTATTTGTCAAATTATCTTCTTGGTAGTCATACCGATTGTCACCCCCCCACTCATAATAAGCAAGAGGATGTCTCTTTTCCCCACACTCTGGAGAAGGGAGCAACTCATAGGCCAGCTTTGGAGGACATGGAAGAGGGAGCTCTTGGTCTATCGAATAACCCTTATCATTAAGACCCAGGAGCAGAGTGGTAATTATGTTATCAAGGACCTCAGGTCCAATAGTACTAGACTTGAATCGTAGCTTCGTTACCACTGTATGACTTCAGCAAAAGCCTTAACCCTGGTGGGCCTCAGTTTCCTGACATATAAAGTACAAATTATTTTGTAAAGAACACACATCCACTTCTAGGGTCAGTATAAAGAGCCAGCCGAGATAACGTATATAAATCTCCAGTGTAATGCCTGGTGCCTGGTAGGAGCTTAGTAAATGAGAATTAATTATCACAGTGGGCAGGCTTCTGAATCTCAGTGCCCTCTTTGTCCATTAATGGCTTTGATCTGGAATTGGCTCAGGCAAGACCAGGGGAAGAGCTGAGCCTGGGGACAGGAAGGAGATGAAGGGTGGGTCTGAATGCATCCAGCAGGGAGGAATCAAGAAAGCACAGGCAGAGGGAATTTAGGCCTCAGAAATGGATGTAGGGCAGGGGGTGTGGAGGAAATGAGACTGAGTTGGGAAGCTGAGGCAGACCCTGTGGCACAAAGTAGATGCACAAGATGATTGATTTTTTTTTTTTTATATTCTGTCAGTATTTTTATTTTATCGTGCAGTGAAAAATACAACCAACACATTAAACTGATGATTCCCAGGGGGATTCTTGCTTAAGAAGATGCCCATGTAGCAATGTGAATGTTTCAAAAGTGAGTTGATTGAAGTTTAAAAATTAAATAAATCATAGTGCAAAATATGTGAGCCATAGTGATCCCAGAAACCAAGATGGTAATACATCAATGATTGAATTTTTCTAAACGTTGACATACACAGCCAATTCTGAAATTCAGCACAAAATCATCCAGAGTGGTTTTGAAGGCCAGTTCTGTTGCTTACTATGTAAAGTCAGGCGGGTGGGCTAACCTCACTGGATATCAGCTTCCTACTTGTAAGAGGAGGGGTGGGAACAGTTTTGCTCTTACGGCATGGTTGTAAAGATTGGATAAAATCTCAAGTGCAAAGTGCTTCCTTCACTTCCTGGAGGGTAGTGAGCACCTAATAAATATGATCATTGTCATTATTATAGTGAGCATAAGCTAAGGAGCTTTCATTTTATTCTATAAGTAATAAAAGAAGGTTTGTTTTTATAGAACTCATTCCATCGCAGAAATAATATTTTTTTAAATATTTTTTAGTTGTCATGGGGCTGGGATTGTGGCTCAGCGGCATAGCGCTCGCCTCGCACGTGCGCGCGCCCAGGTTCGATCCTCAGCACCACGTAAACGTAAATGCATTGTATTGTGTACAACTAAAGTAAATAAATAAAATTTTTTTAAAAAATTGTTTTTAGTTGTCAATGGACCTTTATTTTATTTATTTATATGTGGTGCTGAGAATCAAACCCAGTGCCTCACACACGCTAGGCAAGCGCTCTACCACTGAGCCACAACTCCAGCCCCGGAAATAATATTTCAACAACATTAACCAAGAAGATTATTAAACCAACAGGAAAACTGTCTGTCATTCTCCCAACCTTCAGTGATCTTCACTTTTGCATATTCTGCTCCCAATTTTGTCAACATGAATACTTATTTGGCATGATTGCCATCAGCATTCATGCAAATTTTGTGTCCCACCTTTGACTGAAAACATGATGTCATAAACAGTTTCCATGTTTCTGCATGTTCTTTATCGTGATCAGTTTTTGAGGCTGCATAATATTGCATTGACTAGATTAACTACCCTCTTCTTTGGGTTGTTGTTTTTTTTTTTTTTTTTTTTGTGTACTGGGATTGAACTCAGGGGCACTCGACCACTGGGTCACATCCCCAGCCCTTTTTGTATTTTATTTAGAGACAGGGTCTCACTGAGTTGCTAAGTGCCTCGCCATTGCTGAGGCTGGCTTTGAACTCGTGATCCTCCTGCCTCAGCCTCCCAAAGTGCTGGGATTACAGGCGTGCGCCACCGCGCCCGGCAACTACCCACTTCTTAACCTGGAGAAATGGAAAAGGACACTGCCGGTGGCATAGCCAAAGCTTTTTCATCTGTTGAATTATGTTCTTAAGATCAATTCCCAGAAGCGAGCTTAGTGGGTCAAAAGATAATCATATTTCCAAGGCTCGTGTTACATTTTACGAGACTGTTTTGTGGACAGAGATATAGGAGCACAGACTCCATCCAGCCTGGGCAGCGCTGGGTGATGGTGTTTGTGAAATTCCACAAATGTAATAAGTCTGAAATGCTATCCTGATTCAGCGTTCATTTCCATCTCTTTGATCACAAATAGGCTGAGCTGTTTTCCAAGTATTTGTTTACTCTTTGCTTATCCCCGTGGGTGAAGTAGGCATTTGCATCCTTCACCTGGTTTTCTGGTGAAGTCTTAAGACTCATCTGGAAAATTCGAGTGAGCACTTCAGAGTCCACAGACAGGAATCATTTGCCAGCCAGATTTGGCCACTGAGTGAGGCTCCTGAGCAGGATGACGCATGATCAAAACTATACCCTGGGAAGATTAATTTGTAGATTAATTCAGGAAAGTGAGCCAAGAGACAGAGACATCTGTCAATAGGATCCTATAATGGGAGCAGGACCAGGCAGTGGCCCCAGTCCCCTCCCCCACCAGTAACAAAAGGCTCAAAGTCCCATCTATTAGGGCTTGTAGGGCTTCTCTTTGCCCCACTCCTTTCATCCCCTCAAGCGCGCGCGCGCGCGTGCACACACACACACACATACACACACACACACACGCACACGCACACACACACACACACACACACTCTCTCTCTCTTGTAAATCCAATGGTTTCAATCCACAGCATTGAGAGGGAAAGCTCTGCTGTCCTATCCACTTACTATGCAAATGAGGCGTGTGTTGCTTAAAGAGGGTCACATACCAAGGAGCTGCCATAGCCACTCATCCTCATCTGGTGTCTTCAAGGAGATGGGGAAACAGTTGGAGAATTAGTACAACAGGAAACAGGGAATCAACAGGAAACTAAGAATCATCTTAGTCTGGGAACCCCCATGCTATAGGTTCCCAGACTAAGAGAGTCTAAAGCTACTTATCTAATAGTCAGCCTAGGTAGGGCTTTCTAGTACTTTCCACTCCCACTCCGTCTCAGGCTTTATTCCCTCTGACAAACAGCAGCATGACCCATAGCACCTTGTGCCATCATTATGTGATTGGGAGCTCCCCCAGTAGACCCTGTGTCTGATAGGTGAGTGACCTTTGCTGAGTGCCTAGTCTGGGCTGCCCCCCAGGGCTGTGCCAAGTGCATAAAATAAACAGAGTCAAAGAAAACATGGACTCTGCCCTCGATGGGGTTTCTGTCCAGTGAGAAAGAAAAGCTGTCTTCATCCAAGAGGGAACTCCAGCAGAAAAAATGGGACCCAAGTGTCTAACCAGTTGACCTCCAAGCAGCCAGAATTCTCACTTGTGGTCAAAACTGGCACGGGGCTTCATAACCGAAGGAGAGATTCGCTGGACCTGGATCCAGAGCCAGGCTCTGCAGCTTCTTAGTCATGTCACTCGTGATGAAGTTATGTGACCTCTTAGCATGGTGCTTCTCATACTGACAGGGCTAGTGCAAATGCAAGTGCTGGTACCATAGGTCTTAGGGACTTCGCACCCCATGGAGGGACACTGACTGGAGGAAGGCCAGAGCAGAGCCCTGAAAACATGGGGCTCAAAGCAAGACCCCTCTTGCTTAGGTCTAAGAGCAGTACTGCATATCTGAGCTTGTTTCCCTATCTGTGAACAAGGATGTACTAGCCGGGCATGGTGTGGTGGTGCACACCTGTAACCCCAGCGGCTCTGGAGGCTGAGGCAGGAGGATCAAGAGTTCAAAGCCAGGCTCAACAACAGTGAGGCACTAAGCAACTCAGTGAGACCCTGCCTCGCTAAGTTGCTGAGGTTGGCTTTGGATTTGCAATCCTCCTGCCTCGGCCTCCTGAGCTGCTGGGATTACAGGTATGAGGCCTGAAATAAGTTCTTAACATTATATAAATGGACAGAGGCCTCAGAAACTAGGCAGGAAAGGAGAAAAGCACATTCTGACAATCTTGCCCTTTAAACTAATCTGCTTTAGGCTTTCTTCCTCATTTTAGAAAAGACCCTACACAGGAAAGGAACACTGTCCCCATTAGGCTGGGCAGAGCAGGGCATGGGGAAGGTTCTGAGTGACAGGCACAGGCCCAGTCCCTCCTCTACTCTCCAGAGTATATAGTGTATGTGGTCAGTGACCAGCTCAGGGGCAGGCCTGCTGGCCAGCGAGCATGCAAAGGTGCCCAGAGTGGGGCCTAAGGGAGTCTTACAAATTCTGACCTGCCCCTGGGGCCCACATCACTGCCCTGGAGCTGGGAGGTTGGTGGCAGCATGGGATCTAGCTGACAACCTCCATTTTCGGTAGTTTCCAGCTTAGAAGCCACAAAACAAACGAGAATGTCATAAAGTCGTGGCATTTTTCCTAGAACTCTCAAAAGCGCTGAGTCCAAGCTGTTCTTTCGATGGTGAGGGACCTGAAGCCCAGAAAGGCTGTCCCAGCTTACACAGTCCTTTGGAGTCAGCGTCCAAGCTAGCACTTCTAATCCAAGCCAGGATTCCTGTTATCACACTGGGAAGCCCTGGCACGTGCCAGGGGAGGGTGGAGATGTCAAGGTCAGCCACATGGGAAGGACGTCATAACTAAGAGCTCACTCCCAAATCCAGCTAGGCCACTCGCTCCTTAGGAGGCCTCAGGCCACAACTTAGCTTTCTGCTACTGGATTTCCACATCGTTTTTCTAGGTTGTTATTGGGCCAAAGGCAGACGTAATAACATTATTAGCATTTATCAAGCACAAGGTCAGGTTAGGTTCTTTGATGCTTTATATCATTTAGTCCTCAAACAACCTCATGAGCTGGGAACTGGTGTTGCACCCCTCCCATGTTCTAGATGAGAAAACTGGAGACTTAAAACAGTTAAGCAACTCACCCAGGGTCATCTAGCTAGCTAGTGAGCCGCAGAACTGGGACGGGAACACACACATCAAAGTCTGTGCTCTTGCCCCACCTTGTTCACTAACTAGCAAGTGCCCTACACAGTATAGGTGCCAAACAGGTGAAGGAAAGAGCCAGGGAATTCCTGCCACTCACTAGATGGGGCCACCAGAGGGAAGAGGGGCCTCATTGGCACACTGAGAATAGTGGTGTGGTTAATAGGTGGGAACTCAGAGGATATAAAGACTCATGTAATTTGTGCCAATAATCTCATTCTACATGACCTCCTTTCCAAGGCCCACAATCGTCCAGACAAGGTGTCCTCCCCCTTTCTCAGGGATAGTCCATTCATGAGCCCATTTCTAGAGAGCTTTGGCTTCTACTGGGGCTGCATATCCAACTACAGCCACCAGAGGGCAGGCCAGCTCTGCCGCCCAGGCCAGAGGACCAGGTACCCCAGAGCCTGGCCAAGTGTCCAGCCAGAGATGGGCCTTCATGGCCTAGGGCACAGTCCCTGATTATAATTTGCTATCAGCTTGTTCCTTCTAATCTCAAAACATTTTACAGAAACCGAACTCATTCAGATACCTCATTCAGACACCCGTGTCTGATTCTACTGCCATAGCCCTCACCACCAAAGAATGAGCACCAAGACAGCAATGGCGTCAGCTACCACTACATGCTTCATTTTACCAAGCAGCTTCTCATACCTTGAGTGGCTGGAGAGTTAATGGAGCCTTGAGAGTGAGTGAATTCTGTTCAATTCAGGCAACCGAAGCTTGTGGAAGGGGAGTAAATTGCTTAGGTTCACCTGGAGAACTCTAGTATTCAATCTCAAGGGAGAGCTCTTTCCATTCCCCACCCATTGAAGCTGGAATGTGTAGGGACTGCAATGGTGGATAGAGGGAGGAAACAGGGGTCAGAATGGTCTATAGGGAAGACCAAATGTTTTGTGGCATTTCCCATAATCTGACACTAGTCATGCGCCGACCACTCAGCAAGCCATCCACAAGTACCCATCGAGCACCCAAAGGACAGGACAATGTATGAAAGAAAGGCGTTTCCTGCCCTCAAAAAGCAGGCAGTCTAGGGCGGAGCTGGGGGGCTGGGAGGGGTGAGTCACAGACAATTATAGAAAACCTGTATAATAGGGTATGTTCTGAGGGATTGTGCTGTCTAGAGAATACCAAAGTTGGGCTGAGAGAGAGAGGCCTCAAGCCAAGGACTATTAGAAAGGGCACTCCCTTCTTTGAAGCTCATCCCAGGATGGGGGCTCCCCTGCAAGCCTCGGGTTCCCGCCTATGTTGGAGGCCGGGGGTCCCCTCCCACCCCTCTTAGAAGAGCGCGGGCCCAGGGAGCCGATGACAGTACACCTGAGTCAGCCCGCCGCCCACCCGCCCCTCAGCGTCTGTCTCCGCATCTTGTGATATTTCGCTCCCCGGGAGCCAGCCCCACTGCGCTCCGGAGGCAGCTCGGCAAACAAACCCAGCGACAGATTGTGCCGCGGCTCATTCCGGGGAAGGACGCCAAATCCCACCCTGCTACCCCCCCAACACTCCCTCCCCGCCACCCCCTCCAGGTCCTCCCCCACCCCAGGCACAGGACCTCTGCAGGGTGGGTCCCAGGAAGGTGCAGGACCCTATCCCTGCCTTTTGAAGAGGGAAGGTGGACAGGAGCCCCAGAGGCCTCTTGCTGTTTCTACCTGACCTGAAAAAGAAAGGGGTGGGAAAGGAAAATTAGTGTGGGGTCGGAGGTGGGGGGGGGGAGTACCGGGAGCCCGAGAAGTGCAGAGGATGGAACCAGCAGGGGGCACTCCAGCGTGAGGTGCAAGAGAGCCGGGAGTCTGAGAATGGAACTGGGTGAAAAACTGGAAAGCGAGGTAGAGACTGAGAGATAGCGAGACACACGCAGAGATGGAGAGACAGAGACAGGGAGGAGAGAGGAGACAGCAAGCCACAGAGAGACAGCTAGAGAAGCAGAGAAGACAGCGACAGAAAGAGGCAGATGCATAGAAGAGGAAAGGACAGGAAGAGAGTAAGGAAGGGAGAGAGGGAGGGAAGAAGGGAGGGAGACAACAGAGCCGGAGATCATAAAATATGAATAAGATTGGTGGGGGGGAGAAAATGAGAGAAATCGAATGAGTACGAGGGAAGAATGACCGATTATGGATGAAGCAGAGAATGAATGGGAAGAATGAGACCAGCATTTATAAAGCGCCGACTGTATGCCGTGCGTTGGACCCTGGCACAGAAAGGGAGGAGCCTGCCAGAGGCAGCGGGACCTGGAGCTCCTCTGCTTTCCTCCCAGTAGCGGCCACCCAGGACTCCAGCTCACTGCCGCGGGCCGGGCAGGACTGAGCGCAGATGGCCTTGGCGCCCGCCTTACGCGCCGCTCCAGCAGTCTCAACCCCGCCCGCGCGGCTTGGCGACTGGCCCGAAGAGATCCCCAAGGGTCCCACGCTTTATCCTTCTCTGGGGTGGCCCTCGAAGACGGGATCCTGGGCACCTTGGGCCGTGCCAAGAAAAGCGGGCAATGGCATCTTAGCCTTTGTAAGGCGTCTCTTAGGTCACAGATTGGCTGACATCGGACAAAAAGAGGCCGCTAGGGGAGCGAGAGGTCCCAGTGATACCAGAATCCAATCTCTATCAAAGAAAGTAGAAATTCGAATGAAGCCAGCAATTTCCTCCCCACCTTTTGTCCTCTCTAATCCTCTCATATGGAATGATATATCCCCTCTTGGACACATCACATAGACGTACGAACACGCAGAAATTCTCACGCGCGCCCAAACTTGTATCCGCTCCTAAATGCTTCAAGGGGCACCCGTGCAACCTATGCCCTCGCCGCCCATCCAAGCTTGCTCGTGCAAAATCTCACTCAGCTTCACTTTTCCCTCCCTCTCAGACACGCACACTGGCGGGTACTAAGCGGCTCACCAGTGCTCACACTCAAGTGCCTCCATCCTCCCCAGTATAAAAGGTCGCGTGCCAGCAGTCACACCTGCACAAGCATCCTTGAGCGCGCGTGCACGTTCATATGCCCTCGATCTTGCACACGCAAATTCTTGCACGTATTATTCTTATAGTCGCACACTTTGGGTTTCTGGTCTGGGGATGGAAGGAAAAGTGGGATCTTGAGGGTCTCGCGTGGGAGAGGCACCGCCAAGGATGCGGCGGGAGGGGAGGGGAGAATGACCCAGAAGCCCATCTCCTCCTGGGAGGTTGGGAAGGGAAAAACCGGACAAGTCCATGGGGTTTCCTAACACTACTGCTCCCCCGCAAGAAGGGATTTCTCTAGAAGCGTGGCGCCGCGGAGGCGACAGAACCCAGCGCACAGGATCCCCCAAGGTTGGGCGGGGGCTGGGATGGAGTGGACCGGAGAGCCGCTCCCGCCTCCTAGTGGCCAGGAAAGGGTTAAGTCGGCAAGCCAGGCAGCGAGGGAGGAGCCAGCGAGTGCGGGAAGGCGAGGAGGGTGGTTGGGAAGCGCTTCTTCGCTGTCCCCACTCTCCCTCGGCGAGCAGCCGGGGCGCGCGGACCGACGGACTGACGGGCACCGGTGCCAGCCGCGCGGCTGGGAGGGCGCGGGCACAGAGCGTCGCGGGCCAGCCCCAGCCCTCCGCAGCCCGTCGCGCCCCGCCCGGTCCCGTCGGGGCCGATGGCTCCTCCCGAGGCCCGCAGCCCGGGGGCGCAGGGTAGAGCGCCGCTGCCGGGCCACGCAGCCCCGGGACTCCCGGGCCCTCCCGGAGCCCCGCGGAGTCCCCGCCGTCCGTCCGGCGGGCTAAGGGAGCGAGTGGGAGCGCCCTCCCCCCTCCGCCCCTCCCCCGAGCGTCGAGACAAGATGCTGCCCGGGCTCAGGCGTCTGCTGCAAGGTAGGGACCCCCAGCCGGCGGGAGAGCGCGGTTATCCTGGAGAGGCGAGCAGGACGCCCCCGCTCCCAGACGCGAGGGTGGGGCAGTGGGGCTGTGGGGTGGCTCGGGGAGGGGGAAGAGCTCCCGGCCCCGGCCGCGCCTCCGTCCCCAAGGCTGCCTGCAGGAGGAGAGCACCCAGCTCGGAGGCTGCTGGAGTGTGCCCGGAGCTCGTGACCCAGAGCGGACGCGAGGGGCCAGCGCGCCGGCCCGAAGCGGGGAGGGAGGCTCAGGTTCCGCTGTCCCGGCTCCACCTGCTCCCGGGAACGCTGAGGACTCGGGCCGGCTAGGGAAGCGCCGACTCAGCAACTCGTGCCCGGTGCCTCAGCACTTTCCAGTCACCTGGGAGGACGGGCGATGTGGGTAGGGGGCTGCCTGGGAAGGTGGGGACGCAGAGGGAAACCCAAATGGCCCTCCCTGGTTGGACAGATGGAGGGGCTAGAACGAGGACAGTTCCGTGGATTGAGCGATAGGCAAGGGTGTGGACCGGAGATTGGGGGTGGGGTGGAGAAGGGGTCCGCGGGGTAAGGCTAGGGAAGGGAAGTCATAAAGGGAGAAAAGTGGTTAGGGAAGTCTGAGGAGAGAAGGGAATGGGGGAGAGGAAGGAGGAGGAATAAAGGTTAGAGAGGAGAGCTTCGAGGGATCGGGGATCCAGAGGAAGACAGGGGAAGAGGAAGGGCCGGGGAGACCAGAACAGGGCAAGAGGTGAAGAGAACACTATGAACAGGGACCTAGAATCAGGGGTGGGGATGACGGGAAAAGAATGAAGAAACGCGGAATGGAAATGGGAATGGGAAGATGAGAAACGTGAGCAGGCTGGGGATAGTGGGTAGAGATGGGATGTCAGAACGGGGGGGGGGGGAAGACGGTCAGGGATGAGCTCCAGGCTTGGGGACCGGAAACTGCAGATGGGAGAGGGGCTCCGGTGGACCTGGATGGAGATAGGGGCTGGAGAGGGAAGAGGAGAAGGAAAAGAAAGGGGTGGGAGAGAGGGACCGGGAGGAGGGGGTGGCTGCCCAGGGATGAGACAAAGAGGCTCGGGTAACCACTTCCACGTGGAAGCCCTCCATTCCCAAAGAGCCTGCCTGTCACAT
This sequence comes from Tamias sibiricus, assembly GCA_025594165.1. NCBI lineage: Eukaryota > Metazoa > Chordata > Mammalia > Rodentia > Sciuridae > Tamias > Tamias sibiricus. The sequence goes on along the minus strand of CM046657.1, from coordinate 16,770,678 downwards.
CCCTTCTCTCAGGGAGTGGCTGATGGGCCAGACCTGGGACTGAGCTCAAGGACTGGGGGCAGCTGTGAGGAAGACAGGGTAAGGACTTCCCAGCGGGAAGGCAGCTTCCCAGGGTAGGCACCCGGGCAGGCTTGGTGCTGCCATTTATATCTCCGAGCCCCCGACGTCGGATCCTGCCACTGACAGTGGCTGCTTATTTTGGGGTGTTACATTCTGACAGAGTGAGAAGCTGTTTGCAGCGGCTTCAAACCTCCAGTCACCAGAGGCATCAGTGCCTCCCCAGGCCCTTCCCTGGCATCACCCCACCTCCATCCTGCTCCCAATCCCTACCTCTTGGGACCCTGCCCCCTGGGCATCGGCATGACAGGCCCAGCCTTTCCCTAAAGCAGCCTGTTGGGTGTGGAGATGGGGCTTCCGTCTCCACGTGCCACTCCTTCCAGAGCCAGAGGCCCACTTCCCAGGACCACCCTGTGCAGGCAACTGTGCATTGGCACCCTGGCTCCTGCCCTCCACCCAGGTCCACCTGCCTGCTCCTTCAGTTCTGGCAGGAGGGCCTCTGACCTAACGGATGGCACAGGCAAGAACTCTGTCTCAGAGCCTAGGCATCTGAGGTTTGAAAGCCCAGAGTCCTTGACAATGGCCCTAAGTGAATGGATACTTTTTGGCTTGGGCACCTCAGGATCAATGACCGTGTTCTGGCCTTCCTCTGCTCTCCTCCCCGGACAGTTCTAGCCTTATCTCTGGACAGCAGTCCTCGCTACTTGACTCCCAAATCTGTGGTCCCCTAAAACAACCACGGCTGGGAGCCCAGGAGAAAAAACTACAAAGAGAGCCTGGGCCCCTTCCTTGCCTTGACCCTAAACAGCCAAACAGCCAACATTGTGACTGGTCCAGACCTGGGCACCTGGGCACTGTCCTCTGACCTCCCTGTACCTCAAGGGCACTGTGTCTCCTACCCAAGGCTGGTTTCTGTGGGTATTATGGAGGGAAGGGGCTCCTAGGGAGAGGTCAGAGGGTCTGTGCTAACATGGGTTCCACAGACTGCCTTGCACCCTGGGGCCCGCCTGTGCTAGCTGCATGACCTGAGGCCCCTTCTTCTGCAAGCTGGGGGTCATGGCAGCATTGACCTCCCAGGGGACTGTGTCGTGTTGTAACCTGTGGGGAAAGAAGTTAGCACAGTGCCCGGAACACAGTCGGGGCTTAATATCAGATGGCTTCCTCCCTTCCCTGCTCCACACTGCCCTGCAGCTCTAGGCTCACCTGCCTATAGGGGGAGCCGTGAGCAGAGCAGAGGGTGAGGGGGGACAGTGAGAAAGGGCTTTCCTCTGCGAGTAAGGTGGCAGGGCGACATAAGGCCTGGGCTGCTCGCTCTGAACCGGCCCTTCCCGTCCCCAGGCCTCAACTGTGTTGCCTACGAAATGGGGGGTTTGCTCTGGAGGGCCGCCAGGTGTCCCCCCGCCCTTCCAGCCTGACACATCTTGGCCCAGTCTCTGCCAGGGATCCACAGGATAGGGGCAGGGAGTGGAGCCGTGGTCCTCAGAGAAGAGGCAGCAGTGAGCAGGAGGGCTGGAGGGAAGGCTGGTGGGAAGAGGTGTGACAAGCAGGGAGCAGGGAGGGAAGGAAGAGGGCAGGATGGGGGGTGGGAGGAAGCCCCAGCTCTGGCCTGAGTGCCCACTCCAGTCCAGCCTGGGGTAGAGAGACCCGGAGCCCCCCCACCTTCCCCTCCTCCTCCTTGCCTCCAGTGAGCGCCGCAGCCTGAATTATGGATGAGGCTCCTTGGGTTACAGCTGCTTTGCACGGCAGCGGCAGTGAGGGCCAGAAATGGCAACAGAGTCACTGTTACGCAGCAGCTGTCACGGAGGGGGCCCCCCAGCTCAGGGTCCCTCCTCAAGGAACCTGCAGGGAATACCATCGCAGGCCGGGGGAGGTGGGCCGTGGTCGGGGGAGACATGGGGACAACAGGGAGACAACATAGGAGAGAGAGAAGAGCAGCAAGTGAGAGCAGGGGAGTCTGGGTAATAAGTGAGTAGGGCCCTTGCCAGCCCCTGCCCAGCGGGACTCAACTCTGGAAGACACCCTGGTGCCTGGAGGAGGTGGCACTGGCTCCAAGGTCCTCTTGGTGTGGACATCCTTCCTATCTCTCCTTAGATAGCAGCTAGTCCTGCAAGCTGGAGGAAGAGCTCCGTAATCCCCCAGAGGGCTGGTGGCCATCAGGGCTCACACTCTTGTGAGCTTGTGGATAAGGGGTGGGATTAAGGGATCAGAGAAGGATTGGGTTTCCTTTGGTGTCAAGTCCTTGGGGAAGCAGAGCTCAGGGTGACTGACAGGAAAGGAAGTATCCTGGCTGGGCATCAGGAGACTCCTTTATTCTGGTCCTTGGCCAGCACCACTTTTCGGTGTGATCTTGGGCAAGTTGCTTGCCCTCTCTGAGCCTCAGTTGTCACCTCGGTAGAACAGATTGATTGTACCAGATGAACCCAGAGGACTTATGCAGCTCTGAAATCTCCAATTCTAAGCCCTAAACCTCAGTGCTCAGGAAACCTACCCAGGGTCCCCCATCGTGCTCCCACGCCCCACCCCTGCCTGGTACAGATGAGGGGTGAGAGACATGCTCCTCCACCCCACGTGGCTTTGAAAAACTCAGGAGGAGAAAGTAATCGTGAAACGCCGCACGGGGGAGGGGTGAGAAGGGCCGAGAAACGCGGAGGTGGTGTGAACGAATGGAACAGCCGCGCTGTGTCACTGAGTATTACATCACACCCAGCCTACACACGCACGGGGCCCGGCACTCACACACACGCGGGGGACAGCCAGCGCACGCTCGCACGCTCGCACGCACCACCACCACGCAGCGCAGGGAGGGGCACGGGAGACAGCGGAGGGGCTTGGGTTCCTGGGTTGGTGCCGGGGTGGCCCTAGAGAGCCAGCAGCCAAGAGCACCAGGCACTAGGCCTTGGGTCCCCCGATCTGTGCCAGCCAGCGTGCTGCCCTGGGGAGGAGGCTCCCCAGCACCTGTGACACACCTGGCTCACAGCACTTCATGTAGTAAGCACCTGGCGCCCATGGTTTCCCAGAATCACCTGCACACGCAGCATCCACACACACAGCCGCCTCCTAGTTTGTGCCATTCACTGCCCTGGAGGCCTCACCCTCAGTCACCCACCCCTGAGCCTCTCTTGGGGTCTCTGAATCCACACGGAGCCCCAGGATCTCAGGTCCTTGAGCCCAGGAACCAGGTCTTCCTCCCCTGGGTCTTTGAAGGCCTAGGATGCTGCTTGAAGCCAAGGGTGCTGGGTTTTGCTGTGGCCCAGGGACTGAGGCCTGGCTGTGAGAGGCATGGGCTGTCCTCTCTCCAGGCAAGGCTGCCAAAGAAAATCCCAGGAGCTATCTCTGGGAAGCACGACAGAGGGTAGAGGTCAAGCCAGCTCCAGCCAGAACTTTAATCTGCTACAGTTAGTGCGGGTGGACAGGGATGGAGGGGACTTGCCGTGGCCCAGAAACACAGGCCCCTGCACTTGACCCTTCAGTCCTCAGGCCTCCAGGCACCTGCTTCTCTATCTACATATCCAATCTTCAAAAGTTACTTTAGAAAAAAATTTTTAAAAAAAACTTTTTAAAGTGACTTCGAATGAGAAGAGCCCAAAATGCAGAACGCAGATTTCCAGGCTGCCTCGCTCAGAGTCTGGATTCGGCACAGGTGGGGCCAAGGGAGCTGCATTCTTTTGGGGAGGACAGCTGATCCTGGTGCATGTGACTGGTGGCCCTGGGTAGACCCGCTGGTCCCTAAGGTCCTTCATGGAGTAGAGGCTCTGCTTCCTCCCAGGTGAAACAGCAGGAAGGTGAGGGAGGACTTTGGTCACCTGGGTTCAGCAAGGCTGGGCCTCAGGAATGTTGTGCGCAGGCCTTGGATTCACAGAGTCTTAAGTTAGTTCCAGTCATCCTCAAGTGGGTTGGTTTTTCTCCCCAGGGGACATTTGGCAATGTCTGGAGACATTTCGGTTGTCACAACTGGGGGCAGGGTGCTGCTGGCATCTAGTGGATAGAAGACAGAGCAACTACTGAACACCCTACATAGGGCTGCCCCCACAGCAAAGGACTCCCAGCCCACTGCCGACACTGGGGTAGTGCAGCCCTCACAGTTAGTCTTTTGACATTAATCTCTAAACAAGGTCAAACATGCAGTGGTGAAAACAGACTAGAATGAAAAGACATGCATTCATCAAACGACTTTAAATGCCTGGTGGTGCTTTCTACAATGCCCTCTTGGTGTTATTTTTTAATATACCTCAAAAAGAAAGTTTGCAGACCCACCTGGTGGCATACACACCTAGAATCCTAGCTATTCTGGAGGCTGAGTGGGGAAGATTGCAAGTTTGAGGCCAGCCTAGGCAACTTAGCCAGACCCTGTCTCAAAATTACACACACACACACACACACACACACACACACACACATATATATATAGTACTGGGTATTGAAATCAGGCCCACTTAACCACCGAGCCACATCCCCAGCCCTTTTTATATTTTATTTAGAAAGGACAGGTGGAGAGGTTCTTCTCCAACAACCTCTCCCCCTCACTAAGTTGCTTAAGGCCTCACTAAATTGCTGAGCCTCCCAAGTCACTGGGATTACAGGTGTGCACCACTGCACCCGGCTAAAATAATAAATAATTTTAAAAAAAACGAAAAGGGCTGGCGGTGTAGCTCAGTGGTAGAGCACCTTGGGTTCAATCCCCAGCACCAAATTAATTAATAATAATAATAATAAATGTTTGCAAATCCCAAAAGAGCCTCAAGAATGAAGCGGCCAGGCCCCTCCAGGCTCTGAGGGGCATCCAGAAGCCCCTGCCTGACATCCTGGCGCAGAGACCCGTCTTGAGCGTCTTCAGCTTCAGCGGGTGGGCGGCCAGGCCCCGTGGCCTCCCGGGAGCCCTCACTTCCCTCGCCCTCCCGCAGGTCCCGCCTCAGCCTGCCTCCTGCTGCTGCTCCTGGCCCTGCCCCCTGCAGCTCCCAGCTGCCCCATGCTCTGTACCTGCTACTCGTCCCCGCCCACCGTGAGCTGCCAGGCCAACAACTTCTCCTCGGTGCCGCTGTCCCTGCCGCCCAGCACGCAGCGACTCTTCTTACAGAACAACCTCATCCGCACTCTGCGGCCCGGCACCTTCGGGCCCAACCTGCTCACCTTGTGGCTCTTCTCCAACAACCTCTCCACCATCTACCCGGGCACCTTCCGCCACCTGCAGGCCCTGGAGGAGCTGGACCTCGGTGACAACCGGCACCTGCGCTCCTTGGAGCCTGACACCTTCCAGGGCCTGGAGCGGCTGCAGTCGCTGCATCTGTACCGCTGCCAGCTCAGCAGCCTGCCTGGGAACATCTTCCGAGGCCTGGTCAGCCTGCAGTACCTCTACCTCCAGGAGAACAGCCTGCTCCACCTCCAGGTGAGCTGCCCCGGCCCGCCCAGCCCTGTCCCGTCTGCCCCCTCTCCCAGGCCAGCTCCCTGCCTCCGAGTCTCCACGTCCCTCTTTCTCTGTCCTTGTTCTAAGTGTCTGTCCCCCTCGCGTCCTCCAGGGTCCCTCATCTTTCTGCCTGCCTACCTCAGTTTGGGCCCCTTTAACTCCCCAGCCCTCACCTGCCTTTGCCTGTCTGTCCGTCCCTTCCCGTCCCTCTCTGCCTCCTTCCCTGGCGTGCCTCCCCCATCTGTCTGCCTCTTCTGTCTGTCTCCCTTCACACACCCACTCTGCACACTCCCCATGTCTGTCTGGGTGTGTGTATGTGTCTTTCTGTGATCTCTACTTTCCCCGTGTTTGCCTTCAGGGGACTGTGCCTTTCCCCACTCCCCCAGCCCCAAGGCCTTTGAGGCTGCTCTTCTCATCCACCCCCAGGTCCTCCCACATCACTGGCAAGTGGGACCAGAGGGCAGAGCACTGCACTGAGGTCCCATAAAGGCCCCACTCTTTCTGGCTCCCTGGATAATGGAACAAGGACATGCCCTGCCCTCTCAGCCTTTCTATTTTTCCACGCCTTTCCTCTCAATGCAAGGGAAGGGAAGAAAGAAAAAAAAGGGTAAACCGCTGTTATACTCTTACCCAGCCCAAAAATGGAGGCCCTGAAAGCTAAAGGAGTAACAGCCATTGTTATTTATTGTTATTACTATTGACCTAATTGTTGTTTATTGTTGTTGTTATGCCTGCCGAGTGTCTGACAGTCAGATCCTCCCGCCCATTTCCCTGGGAAGCAATAACACACCCTCCAAACCACAGGAGCAGGAAACCTTCCCTGGCTACCCAGGCTCTGGCTGGAAGGGGACAAGGTACCCAAATCCTCCCGCTCCCCACTCAAGCCTGGCAGGCGCCACCCCCTCCCACCCCAGGGCTGGCGCTAGATAGTCACCAGTCTGCTGGCTGGAAAACCAGGTCTGCATTGCTGATGCTCCTGATAATAGCAATTGCAATAATAATTTAACAACCATTTGTCAAGTACCCACAGTGTGCTAGGTGCTGAGAATACCGTGGTGGACAGACAGTCCCTGCCTTCACAGAGAGAGCATTTTTATGGGGAGGAAAAGAAGTAAAATGCATAGTGTGCTGGGAAAATGGCTTGTGCCAGTGCAGAAATCATGACGGTCATCAGAGCAGCCTCTGGCACTCAGTGGGCACATACTTGCTGTGCACTTGACCGGCATCAACCCTGCCATTCACAAGGGGGTAACATATTTCAACCTGGGCCTCAGTTTTCCCATCTGTAAAACAGGGGTAGCACGAGCCCCCATCTCCTAGGGATTTTATAAGAATTAAAGGCATGAATAATTTGTAAGGCACTTAGAATAGTGCTTGGCGTACTGTAAGCACTATATAAATGCTTGTTAAAATACTATTTTAAGAAAGAGAAAGGAGCCTTATTTAACACTGGTCGTGGTGAGGTGCTCCGACCTGAACCTCATCCTGGGGATTTAGGTCAAAGTCAAGGACTATATTGAGGCCATGGGTGGGTTCCAGAACATTCCCTCCTTTTTCTTCCTAATTTTTCCCAGGACCACGTGGTTTACAAAGCACTCCTGACCACCTCAGCTCTCTCCCATGACCCTGTTGGGGACTTGTCTTCACCTCACTGTTTTTGTTTTGTTTTGTTTTGTTTTGTTTTGTTTTTTTTTTTTTTTTTTTTGTAGTCATAGATGGACAAAATGCCTTTATTTTATTTGTTTATTTTTATGTGGGGCTGAGGATCAAACCCAGGGCCTCACACATGCGAGGCAGGTCCTCTACCACTGAGCTACAGCCCCAGCCCTCACCTCATTGTCAACAATGACGAAGTGGAGGCTGGGGTCCCTAGGACTTTGTAGAGGTGTAACCACCTCTAAACACAAATTTCTTAACCACTGTCCTTGTGACCAGGGGGGGCTCACTGTTCTCATCATCACACTAGCTTTACAGCAGCCTGGCAGCAGGGACAGCTAGGGACACAGGGGATGTGGGATGGAAGTTCCTGAGGCCACACAGTCAGAGGCATTGCCACTTGAGCCTGTACAGTCTGACTGCACTTCAGGGTGATGGTATCCCAAAATGCAGTTGGGTAGGCTTGTTTTTTTGAAAACCACACTTTGCCAGGGGTGGTGGCACAGGCCTGTAAACCCAGTGGCTCAGGAGGCTGAGGCAGGAGGATCTCAAGTTCAAAGTCAGCCTCAGCAAAAGCAAGGTGCTAAGCAACTCAGTGAGACCCTGTCTCTACATAAAATACAAACGAGGGCTGGGGATGCGGCTCAGTGGTTGAGTGCCCCAGAATTCAATTCCTGGCACCCCCCCAAGAAAAGGAAAAACCCCACACTTTGGAGTGTGCTAAACCCACGTTCCAGTCCTGGCCCCTGAATGACGTTGGACAAATCCCCTCACCTCTCTCAATCACCATTTCCCTATTTCTAAGTCGGCAGTCAGGACAGTACTTACTACTTATCTAAGTTTTTTGAGGATGAAGTGGAAGCCGTCAGCACAATGCCACCTGCCAACAGCACTGTCCTCATCACTACAGGTTGAGCACCCTGTATCCAAAATGCTTGGGGACCAGAAGCGTTTCAGATTTCAGACTGTTTTGGATCTTGGACGATTTGCATATACATAATGAGATATCTTGGGGATGGGACCAAAGTCTGAGCACAAAATTCATTTATGTTTCATATATGCCTATACACATAAGCTGAAGGTAATTTTATACAACATTTAAATAAATTTGCACATGAAACAAAATTTGTTTTGTTTTGTTTTGTGGGATTGAACCCACGGGCGCGCTCTACCACGGAGCTATGGCTGCAGCCCTTTCGATTGTTTTATTTTGAGACGGGGGTCTCTCTAAGTTGCCCAGGCTGGCCTGGAACTTGAAATCCTCTTGCCTGACCTTCACTGGGATTGCAGGTGTGGGCTACTGCACCCACAAGAAACAACAAGTTTCATGGTGTGGAATTTTCCACTGTGGCATCACATCTCTCCTGCAAGGCTTTCAGATTCTGTAGTATTTCTGAATTTAGATTTTCTGATTAGGGTGCTCAACCTGTATTTTTATTACTCCTACTACTACTGGTACTCAACTACTCCTGCAGAGCTCTCGCTCCTTATTAATATATATTAGTTGCTCATTTGTTTAACTTCAGACGAGTTGTTTCCCCTCTCTGAACCTCAGTTTCCTCATCTGTACACGGGGAATAATAAAAACAATACCTTCCACAAAGAGTGGATATATTGAGTGAAGGAGTGAGAGTACATAAAACATAGCGTAGTGCTGAATAAATTATGTTAATATGAACGATCCTCCACAGAGTCGCAGGACAAGAACAATAGTCAGTCAGGGCCTGGGGTCAGCAAAGGCCCAGACAGAGGGGACCACAGATGGCATTGGAAAGAGCACTTGTTCTGCACACCCCTGGCATGCCTGGTGCAGGGCATCATGGGAAGGAAGCACTTAACACCTGGCCCTTTATAGAGGTGGAAAGAGACAGCCTCTGCCTGTGACCTGCCTGCTTGCCTGGTGGAACTAGGCTGGGAGATGCCACAGGCAGGTGAGGAAACCCGTGGGCTGAGGTGAGATCCGCAGGGGCAGGTGTGACCCAAGATGGAGCTGGGCCTGCCGAGAAGGGAGGATTGGAGAAGGATACCGGAGGGGACCACAGGTTTTCAGGATGTGGCAGGTAGACACAGAAATGGGGTGGGGTGGAGACACTCACAGATGGTCTGCTGTGTGCCGGGCAGGGAGCCAGATGAGTTCATTCAACAACAGACATTTACTGAGCACCTACTACATGCCAGGCCGTGTGCAGTGGTGCCAGGGATTCAGGGGTGAACAAAATAATGTCCCTGATCTGCTGGAGACTGTTTCCTGCAGGAGAGTAGCCAGAAAAATGATCAAAATGTGCATTCTTTCTTCATTTATTCTTTCTTTCTTTGTGTGTGGGGGAGAAGGGGGTGCTGGGAATTGAACCCAGGGCCTCAGGCAGTGGCTAGGCAAACGCTCTACCATTGAGCCTCTTCTCAGACCTCAGTCTTTCAGCCATTGCAGCAGCCTGCACAGTGCTTAAGAGCAATCTTTGCACTCAGGCAAGTCTGAGTTTGAATCCCATTTGCTGTGTGGTTTGGGGTCAGTTACTTAACCACTCTGAACCTCCTTGGACCCACCTGTGAAATGGAGATAATGACCTCGAGGTGGGGGAGGTATTGTGATGATTAAAGGAGAGAGACTACTTTACAAGTGCTCAGGCTAATGTCTGGTCCAGCATGAATATTCATTGAATAGTTGCTTTCATTTAACTGTTAGCAGCAAGGACACCAACTGAGCCTCAGCAAAATTAAGGCACCAGACTCAGGTCACCAGTTAGCAAGGGACACAGTCTAGAATTGGCCCAGGTCTGCCTGGCCCCAGAGCGCAGTTGTTCAGAGCCCCGATCTCAGGAGCTCCTGTCCATGTTCCACTTAATGTTAGCTGGTGGGCTCTAGGCAAGTTGCTTCCCGTCTCTGAGCCTCCCTCTCCTAATCTGTGAAGTGGAGGTAATCATCGCTTCGGCCTCACAAGGTTGTGGTGATTAAGTTACTACCTAGGACATGTGCAGCACAGAGCTTGGCACACGGCGAGGCTCAGCAACTCATCTGCCTGAGGCTGCTGACGCCGATGATGACGATGATGCCCACCATAGACTGGTGAGCACCATGAGCGGGGGTGCCTGGCACAGAGGAGGCACTCAAAACAGCTTTGCTGAATGAGTGAGGTACATTTCAGGACTCGCCAACTCATAAATAGCAGATGAGGATGGGACCTTAAAGATCAACTACCCTGAAAGTCATTTGTTTCACAGATAAAAAAAAAAGAAAAGAAAAGAAAAAAACAAACAAACAAAAAAAAAAAAAAAAAAACGAGGCCCAGAGAGGTGCCTGGAGCTATCCAAGGTCACACAGCCTAGCAGCTAATGTGATTAGTGCCAGGAGCTGGAGGGAAGCAAGGTTAAGAACAGGGAAGGCTGTCCAGGGAAGGGAGGGGGGGGCAGGGATGCTGCCTTTAAGATTCCAAATGGATGCAGAAAGCTGTGAACTGGCCAGTGGGGAGGCGAGGGAACTGTGGTTTGTGAAATGGAAGAGGATGACTTTAGCAGACGCTCTCAGCCCAGAGGGAAGGGGCGATAGAGAGGGGGAGGGGGAGGGCTGGGGCTGTGAAAGTCAAGAGCTTATTAATGCACAGAGAACCGTTTTAACGGTGGAGAGAGGAAGGACCGGATTTGAGAGCTGCAGCCGAGGAAGTGGCAACGGGATTTGGCAACAGCTTGGGTGGGGGAAGGGGGGGTGGACCCAAGGCTGAGGCTGGGGGAGGCAGGGGGCAGGACTGTGTCGAGAGACAGGAGGGGAGGCTGGAATGGAAAATCAGGACTGGGGATCAAAGGCACCCGAGTTCCCCACGGTCCCTGAACACACGGTCCCTCCCTTCCTGACCTTCCCAAGTCCCCAGAGTGCTGATCACCCCTGCTCCTTCCCTGCCCCCTCCCATATTGATCCTCTGACCGTAGTCTCTGGGTGTGTCCCAGTCTTGCTGACGCTCCATGACAAAGAGAACCCCTAAATGAGTGAGTGGAAGACATTCCGAGTCCACTCTGCAGGAGGACAGGGGACAGGCAAGGCTGGGGCTAGGCAGGTGCAGGAGCCAGCTGAGGACCTAAACCGGGGCTGGGGCGGTGACATCAGGGGGCGGAGAATGCTGGTGTCATAGGCAGCAAGAAGGTGGAGGGGGACGGATCTCAATGTGGCCAAGAGGAAGGCTCTTGGCAGGCTCAGTTCCTGTGGCAGAGAGGGCGGAAGCCAGATGGGAGGGGGTGAGAACACGCAGGAGCAGGGAGGTGGCACTGGGGGGGGGGGCTGCGAGTCAGTGCCCTCCCCCACCTGAGGCCTCCCACCAGGCTCCTGGGTGGTGTGGACAGGGGATGTCCTCCCCAGGCAGCAGAGGGAGGAGAGCCACCGTCAGGGACCAGGACCCCAGCTGAGCTGGCAGAGCAGAGAGGATGCTCTTGTCCCTGAGCAGCAGACCTGCTGGCATCTGCTAACCACAGTGATGCTGATGCTCACAGGACCTCAAGGCCGTGGGGGTCAGGGGACTGGGGTTCTAGCTGCTTCTCCTCTCTAAAAAGTGGGTTGTGCTGGTGAATCCTAAAATACTAGCTCCCAGATATGCTGATCCTCAGAATTCCCTGGGGAGGGGGTTAAAATGCAGTGTCCAAGGATCCCCACCCCCACCGTGGGTCACACCCACACCTGTTAATTGTGAACTAAATTCTGAATTCCAAGGTCCTTCCCAGCATTAACATGACTCCCCCACCCCAGACAGATGGGACAGCTTCTCTAGGGGGACCCAGGTGCAGGGCACCAAGCAACTCTTTTTTTTTTTTTTTTTTTTTTTGGTACCAGGGATTGAACTCAGGGGCACTCGACCACTGGGTCACATCCCCAGACCTTTTTTGTATTTTATTTAGAGACAGGGTCTCACTGAGTTGCTAAGTGCCTTGCCATTGCTGAGGCTGGCTTTGAACTCGTGATCCTCCTGCCTCAACCTCCCAAAGTGCTGGGATTACAGGCGTGCGCCACCGCGCTCGGCTACCAAGCAACTCTTTCCTTCCCCTGCTTCCCCTAGTGGGTGGGGGGCGGAGCTGACACCTGGTCCCCTGAATCACCCAGCCTAACTCTACTTCCTTGATATCCACCAGTTAGTTACTGATGGTGGTCAATGACACACCTACCAGGTACTGGACCTCAACAGTGTGGTCACTTCTAGCCCTCACTCAGTCTTCGTTCGGAGAGTATTTCTCCCTGTTGTGTATATTGGGGAAACAGTCTTTTGTGTGTGTGTGTGTGTGTGTGTGTGTGGTACCGGGGATTGAACTCAGGAGCACTCGACCACTGGGCCACATCCCCAGCCCTTTTTTGTATTTTATTTAGAGACAGGGTCTCACTGAGTTGCTAAGTGCCTCGCCATTGCTGAGGCTGGCTTTGAACTTGCGATCCTCCTGCCTCAGCCTCCCAAGTGCTGGGATTACAGGCGTGCGCCACCGAGTCTTGATAGGGTTAAATAACTTGTCCAATTATAATGCAGCCAGGAGAAAGACAAGCTGGGTTCCTAACCAGGGCTCTAACTCCTGAGCCTGTAGGCTTCCTTACTGGACTCAGTCCCTGGGTACAGAGAGGCACTGTGCTCAGCATCGCGCTCACATGAACTTCATGTGAACTGTGTGTTTGATCCTCAGAACAAACTCACCAGGTGGGGTCACTCATCTCCACTTTACAGAAGAGGAGACAGGTTTGGAGGCATTGCTGACTTGGCCAGGTTGAAACGGTATTCCACGCACCCTAAGGTGCTTTGCTTCATTGAGTCGACACTTTACAGATGAGGAAACTGAGGCACAGGGATTATACCGAGTGTCTAGTATAAGGTGGCACAGTCACTTAGTGACTGATCCAGGATTTGAAACCAGAAAGTCTGGCTCCCCTGGCTGCATACTTAACCAAACCAGAGATTCCCATTCTCAAAGTGTGGTCCTCCAACAGCCGCATCAGCCTCCCCTGGGGACCCGTAAAGATATATAGACCCAGAGCCCCAGACCTGAAAAAAGGGAAGCACTGGGGCGGCGTTCGGGATCTGCAAGGGACACACCCTAAAGGGTAAGAACCGCTGACCTCGACATTACCGCTTTTTCCGCTGCAAATAGGTTAGAAGAGGCAGAGTTCCAACCCAGGACTCCGAACCCCAAGGTCCAACCCTGTCCACTCTGCCACAGTGCTCCGCTCCTTCCCACACCCGGGTCCCCACCTCGCTCAGGACCACTCTCTTCTATTCCCGCCCCCACCCAGGATGACCTGTTCGCGGACCTGGCCAACCTGAGCCACCTCTTCCTCCACGGCAACCGCCTGCGGCTGCTCACAGAGCACGTGTTCCGCGGCCTGGGCAGCCTGGACCGGCTGCTCCTGCACGGGAACCGGCTGCAGGGCGTGCACCGCGCGGCCTTCCGCGGCCTCAGCCGCCTCACCATCCTCTACCTGTTCAACAACAGCCTGGCCTCGCTGCCGGGCGAGGCGCTCGCCGACCTGCCGGCGCTCGAGTTCCTGCGGCTCAACGCCAACCCCTGGGCGTGCGACTGCCGCGCGCGGCCGCTCTGGGCCTGGTTCCAGCGCGCGCGCGCGTGTGTCCAGCTCCGACGTGACCTGCGCCACGCCCCCGGAGCGCCAGGGCCGAGACCTGCGCGCGCTCCGCGAGGCCGACTTCCAGGCGTGCCCGCCCGCCGCGCCCACGCGGCCCGGCAGCCGAGCCCGCGGCAACAGCTCCTCCAACCACCTGTACGGGGTGGCCGAGGCCGGGGCGCCCCCCGCCGACCCCTCCACCCTCTACCGAGACCTGCCCGCCGAGGACTCGCGGGGGGCGCCAGGGCGGGGACGCGCCCACCGAGGACGACTACTGGGTGGGGTACGGGGGCGAGGACCAGCGCGGGGAGCAGACGTGCCCCGGGGCTGCTTGCCAGGCGCCCGCGGACTCCCGCGGCCCTGCGCTGGCGGCCGGGCTCCCCAGCCCCCTGCTTTGCCTCTTGCTGCTGGCGCCCCATCACCTCTGACTGCGGTGCTGAGACTGGAGAGGCCGGTGTTCAGGCCCCTCCCCACCGAGCCGAGGCTCCGACCCCCGTCCCTGCCCACCCACCCCGCCAGGCCTTGCTGCCTTCCGGTCCCCTCCCGGCTCCCCGCCTCCTCTGGACCAGGCTGTCACATCTCCCGGCCTTCTGGCTGCTCTGACTGTGGCAGCCCCAAGAGGGAGTGTGGCGGCTCAGCCCTAGTCGCCCTAATTCTAGCCATTAACTCTTCTTCCCCATCCCGAGGCTGGGGTGGGGCACCCGAGGCAGCCGCTGACCCCAGTCTCCGGGGCCCACAGTGGACTCGAGAGGGGCTTTTGTCTGCAGAGCATCTTCCACCAGCAGAGCCTTTGGAAGCTCCCCCAGGGGAGCCCCACCCAGGACCCTTCGGAGGGATGCCTCAGTGAGGGCCCCTGCTTATCCCAGTCCCCTCGACCTCCTGACACTGGGGGAACACTTTCTCCTAAGTCTACCCTGGACAATTTTTAGGGCGCCTGGGGAGAGCTTTCCTCTCCACCATGGCCCCTGTGCGGTGAAGATCAAAAGAAGTTGTTTGGGAAAAAAAAAATTTATTAAAAAATTCTATTATTTTATCTCCTGTAAGATTTTTTGGGGCGTGGGGGAGTCAGGATCTCAAAAGTGAGATGAGGTCTGAAAACTGTAAGGATTTCAGGACTGGAGGGCTAGAGAAAAAGAACCACCTTGTGCCATCAAAGAGCTTCCTGCTGGTTGGAGCAGGTGTCTGATCTCTCCCTTAGAGAAGTTGAAGCCCAAGAAAGATTAGTGTAGCACTGAGTCCCAGGGAGGTGACGTTACAGCCCAGAGTGGGTGCTGATGGCTTCTCCTCTCTTTTGTCCAGGGGAAGCAGCAACAAACAACCCTGAGTTGTCTCCAGCCTGGCTAAAGTCTCCTTTCCTTGCAAAGGGGCGGGGGGAAGGCATCCATGGTCACCATCAGCCCAAACATGGCTTTGACCAAATCTGGAAAAGGCACCTCTTCCCCAGGGGATACACAGTTCTACACTAGAGCAAACACCTTA
Organism: Tamias sibiricus; assembly: GCA_025594165.1. NCBI lineage: Eukaryota > Metazoa > Chordata > Mammalia > Rodentia > Sciuridae > Tamias > Tamias sibiricus. Next base: position 16,755,509 of record CM046657.1, on the reverse strand, counting down.
GGGAGCAGAGCCCAAGGCTGGATTTCAGCTCATATTTGTCCCCTTGGCTGAGTGCCCTTGTGCAGTATACAGCCTGCAGAACTGCGCACAGCAGAGCAGTCTCTACCCCTTACTTCCTGTGAGCTAGAAACTATCAGGAATGGACCACATCTGAGAAGCAGTTCTCCAAGCAGGCTAGAAGAGAGGTCAAGAGGCTGGGTGATCAGAGGGACAGGAATCCCAAGGTGGGATCTTGAGGTATGATCAGAAGCTTCATCTTTCTGGTGTGTGGAGGAGAGTCTGGGACAGGGGAGGGCCTAAGCTAAGAAGAGATTGAGTGTTAGGACTGAGCCTCATCAGAAGTGATTGAAGCTTGGTGGTTTGAATTAGGGTTAAGAATTTAGCTGGGGAGGAGAGAATGGAGAGCCAGAAGGGCCCCAGGGGAGGTAGGGGTTGAGGCAGGATGTTGAGATTCTGTGTCTCTAGCTGGGAAGGTCAGAGGATGGTGAGCGGTTGAAGCCAGCATGTAAGGCCTGGGGCAGGTAGACTCTGCAGAAGGCCATGATGTGGGCAGGGGGATAGATAGTGAGGTCAGGAACCCAGAGAGCCGAGTCTAGGGTCTTGCAGGGGCCTGAGTCAGCTGGCTTTGAGAAAGCTTATGAGTTGGGTTGGTGGGGGGAGGCACAAGCCAGGCAAGAGCTCTGATGGAGGAGGGGCTGCTGCCCTGGGCAGGGGGAGGGGGATGCTGGTAAATCAGAGGCAGGCTGTCCAGGTCACAAAATTATCGTTGTGAAATATTCATGGGCCTTCAGTCCAGATGCTATTTCAGAACAGCGAGAGCAGGAGGAGTGTGTGAGCCTCAGGAAGAAGCCTAAAGGGATGGCGCACTCCACCGGCCCCCCCACCTCCATCACCACTCGCTCAGACAGACCCACGGACACCCATCACGTGCACACCCACGCTCTCCTGCTCCTGCTCACACACTCACACAAAGCAGAGCTACCCGGCACGTGCAGGCACGCCAGCCACCCACCCACAGGGCCCACAAGCAGGCAGATGCACCCCAGATATGGACGTGCACGCACACCCTCTCAACCAGGACCCAGCACGGAGACCACTCCCCGGAGACCTCACACACAGGGACCCCATCCCTCTCCAAGAAAGAAAAAAAAAAAAAAACAAATTTACATCTTTGAGCCACACCCTCAAATGTCCCTGAAATAGAAGGGACATCCAAGTCCACCCAACCCAACCCCCACAAGTGCTCTGATAGGAAAATTGAGGCCAGAGAGAGGAAAAAGGGACTTGTCCCACACTCCCCCAACCTCCTGAAAGGCAAAATTCATTCTTGTCTCCCACATTCTGTGAGTGTACCCCCATTCTGCTTTCTTTTCATCTGCCAGACACCCAGTCTGGTTGTAGTCAGCGCCTCCCTTTCTCTAATTTCCTCTATCTATTTGGTTACCCAGTCCCCCTCCCGGCCCCATCCGTCCTCTCCTTCCCATTCCCTCCTGCCACCTCCCTGCTCCAGCTACTCATTACCTCATGCTTAGAATGTAAAAGAAAATAGCAGTCATCTCTGCACTCATTTCCTGCAGCCAATCTCTCCCTTCCTCTCACCCAACCTGCCCTTGGTGACCAGAGTCATCTGGCTAAAATTTGCATGAGGCCGCTATGTCACTCAGGAACCTACAATGGCTCCCTATTGCCTACACGTTAAAGATAAAACACCTCAGCAAAACATCAGACATCCTTCAGAGTCCCCAAGCATCTGCTTTTCTAGCCTTTTCTCTCATGGTGATGTTCCAAGCCTTCTCTCCAGCTAAGAACGTTGATGGTGTCCTGCTGGCCATCCGTTATCCTGCACTTGAAACCTGCAAACCTATTTTGAATGCTCCCTAACGTTCCTTGCTCTCCCCGCAGACTAGGAAACCTCCTCAGTTCAGACTCCTGAGCCTTTCCCAAGGCCAAGACTGCATCCCTCTGACCACGCACGGGGGTTCTTTTGCTGCCCTTCAAAGCAGCAGATAGCAGCGGGGCTCCGGCTCCCTCCAAGCGGACGGCTGCCCCCTAACGGCCACCTTGGGAAGCACAGGCGGGCTTCAGCCTCCCTAACCTGAGAGCGAGCATCTAATCGCCCCACGCAGAGGAATAGAAGGACGCCAGATGACAAGGTTTATAAGCCTTTAAGCCTCTAAGGTTCTTACACCCGGATTGGGGGTAGGGCTCCCAGCCCTGCTTTCTGAGCGGCTGGCCCCGTACTTTAGATCTCTAATTTGTGTGAGGGCTCCTCGCCTATGAAATACAAAGAGTTGGGGCTCCCAGGACACTGCAGAAGGGAAATTTGCCCACCGAGCTCTGAGAGTCCACAGAGCCAGGGACGGTCCAGGTGGCAGGCCCAAGGTCCAGTTGGGGTCAGGTTGCTACATGAATTTTTAATGCTTCCAGCCAAACCTGTCAGATGTTCCGAAACCTGAGCATCCATATCCTTTCCTCTGTGTACACAATGCCCTTCCCCATCCCCATTACCCCAGGGAGGCAGGGCAGGGAGGGCAGACCTGGGACAGCTAGCTATCGAGTGGCCCCTGGAGAAATGGTTTTGAGAGGGTAGAAAGGCCAAAGACCTAATTATTCTCCCACTTACAAGCTGTGTGGCCTTGGGCAAATTACTAACCTCTCTGAACATCAGGGTATCTTTTTTGTAATTTTTCATTTCATAAGTTGGGGGGGGGGGGGCAGCAGCAATGCCAGGTTAAGTTGAGTTGTTGTGGGGAGTAAGTGCAATAACCCATGGGAAGATGACCTGCAATGTCTGAATGATGATCTTTCCTCAAGTCCTGCCTTCCTCCTCCTGTTTTCTCCCAACAGGAGACGGGCCCTGGCTCCTTCTTTTGAAAGTGAGGAATTTAGTTGTTTCTGCCATCCTCCCCTCAAGCCCAAAAGGCCCACCTCAAGATACTTGGGTCTTGCCGGGCGTGGTGGTGCACGCCTGTAATCCCAGCACTTGGGAGGCTGAGGCAGGAGGATCGCGAGTTCAAAGCCAGCCTCAGCAATGGCCAGGCACTTAGCAACTCAGTGAGACCCTGTCGCTAAGAAAATACAAAAAAAGGCTGGGGATGTGGCCCAGTGGTTGAGTGCCCCTGAGTTCAATCTCCGGTACCAAAAAAAAAATACTTGGGTCTTCCCAGGGACTTCAGATGAGAGAGGGAGAGAGGTGACCAATTGGCAAGGCTGGTGGAAGTGGACGTCGCAGAAAGGAAGGGAAAGACCCTGCTCAGAAAGGGAAACGCCGGGTGGAGACGCACTCCTTCTTTTTTTCTCCATTCATCCTTCCTTTATTGCTTGCACCTTCTCCTAGCCTCCTGGTATACCAGAAGCTGGACTGGAAACTAAGCGGCCACACTGAGCGGAGGGGAGGTCATGAACCTTGAGGGCAGCGAGGGGGTGGGGACTGTGGTGGGAGCCACTAAACCCCCACCCCCACCTTCCTCCCTTGCACGGTGTTCCTAAAAATAAGGGCCCTTAGCATCCGATTTAAATGAGAAGCTGATTCCTGAGCTCCTCAAACCTGCTGAAGCATGCCACTAGGGGACCCTGGGATCTGCATTTTAACAAGTGGGGGTGGGTTAGAAAGCACTCTAAAGTTTGAGAAACATCTCCGCAAAGGTGGGGTGGTCCCAGTGGGACCAACAGGCGAATGCGAGGGGAGAAAAGTTAGCTCCGCCCCCACCCCTCGCACACCTGGTGGAAGGTGGGGACAATATCTTGCATGGAAAAAGGGTGAGGCCCTGGGTGGAGATAAAGGATGCTGGAAGCAAATTGAGACGAGATGTAACCAGAGAGGGGGTTGGGAACAAAGGAAGCGAGACCGGTGAGCAGCCAGTAGCCCAAACAGGCACCTGCAGGGTGCGCCCCGCCCTCTCTTGGGATGCAGAACTTCAGGACCCGGGATGCCGAGACCCACACCTGGGTTTCTGGGGCGGAGGGTGGAGAGGAGACCTCTCAGGCGGGGACTAGCGCCCTCCCGAGGTGCCCCACACCAATCTATGGACAGACGCGCCTCAGTCCCCGGGCTAGAGCCCTCCACCCTTGCCCTTGAGGTCCAGCTCGGGTCCGACATCCTTCTGACCTGTTCCCTCCCTCTCCCGCCAGCCCCCAGTCCCAGCTCATCTGTATAAAGTTCCAATTAACACGTTTTCCCTTAGCTATTTGCGATCCCTGAACTCGCTCCCAGCCCGGGAGCCCACTTCCCGCCGCCCCCTCGTCCTCCGGATCGCGGCCCCATTAACCCTTGCGACCCGGGCGGCTCCCGGTGGCCTCGACCCCGCCAGTCCGCCGCGCGGTGGGAACTGGGGGGCGAGGGGCGCGCCCTGGGGCGGCGGGCTGCGCACGGGGGTCTGCGGCAGGCCAGAGGCCGGAGCCCTGCGGAGACGAGGCGGGCACTCGCCCGCCCCTCTTTCTGGGAAGACATGGAGGGCGGGGGCTTCTCCTGGGAGACTCGGGGCGTCGAAATTCCTCGTTCCTCATCCTCCGGCCCCCGCACCCCTCCTCCTCCCCGCCACGCACCCTCTCCCCTCCCCAGCCATCTGTTCCACTCCGCAGCGCCGCGACAAACACGGCTCCAGCTCGCTTCCGCCCCTGCCCAGCCCCCTCCCCAAACTCCCCACCTCCCCGGGAGTGGAGAGTGATGGCGCCCCTCTCCTAGGGGGCCCGAAGGTCTGTCTGCGTCTCCCACCCGGTCCCAAGCCTCAGCTGGGCAGGGTTGAGCGTTGAGACCCCTTCCTTCCATGGTGGGGTGGGCAGTGGGGCTGGAGATGATGCTTGAAAGAGTGGGGGTCCGGGAAGACATGGGGAGACCTCAAAGGAGGGGCAGTGTATGTCCGGGTTAGAGGCTCTGGAAAGGCGGACTAGTGGGCAGGGTGCGGGGTTCCGCTGGTGGTTCGCCGCCCCCAGCCCCAGTCTCAGGCTGCGCCAGCCACAGCCATGCAGCGCCGCCTGCTGGGCACAACGAGTACCCCGCGCGCACACCGCGTTTCCTGCGCCCGCCCCACTTCCCACCCAGAATCCGGTGGGGTCTCACGTTTCTTGCTCAATCTTCACCACACTATTGGGAAAGCCAAGATCCCGGACGGAGAGCGCAACGAGAGCCCGGCAGGGCCTCTGGGAACCAGCAGAATCTCCTGGTGGGCGCTGTCCAATTCTGATTTTGTATTTTGCTGAGGCAATGTTGGTAGTCTGGGGTCAGCTCGGAGCAGCCAGGGATGTGCAGTGTGATTTGGTCACGTCTCCACACTCCTTTGAACCTTTTCTCATTTGAAAACAGGCAAGCCAGTCTGTTTCATTAACTTCTCAAGAAAACTTAAGACAAAGGAAGGATCATGGTTTATCCGGGATGCTATCTCCCAGGTCCTTTTCAGGGGTCGAAATGGCAGAGAGGAGGATGGGTAGAGCTATCAGGGTCACTCTCAGCCCAGAAAGGGCTGCTAACTGGAAAGAAGCTTGGGGCCTCCAAGGGGTCCTGATTGCCAGGGGAGGCCTGAGGTTAGGACTCTGCAGGCAAACTGCCTGAGTTCCATAATGAGTTCCACGAGGCACCACTGTGTGCCCTTGGTTTCTGCCTTAACCTCTCTGGGCTTGTTCCTCAATCTACAAAACAGGATGACAATATCGACCTCTTGTGCTATTGTTGGGATGAAATGAGACACTGTATAGAACAGACAGATCCTCAACCACAATTAGTTGCCCCTTCATTCTATAACTTTAATTGGTAAGGTTTATGTCCCAGGAACACGAGTAGGTGCAGGGTAAATGAACTACGTCATCCAGAACGGTCTCTTGTCCTCAAAGATGATGTCTTCCCTTGATGTGGATAATTTTAAAGTCTCCCTTGAATGTTAAAAGAAATAAAGCTAGGTATGGTGGCACATGCCTGTAATACCAAGGACTCTGGAAGCTGAGACAGGAAGGAGGATCACAAGTTTGAGACAAGCCTCAGCAAGACCCCATCTCAAAATAAAATAGAAAAAGGACTGGGGATGTAGCTCGCTCAGTGGTAAAGTACGCCTGGGTTCAATCCCCAGAACCAAAAAAAAAAAAAAAAAAAAAAAAACCAAATGTAAATATAGCATAACATAAAGCTTAAAATTTGCATGAAGTTTTAAGATAGGAGACTACAAAAAGGTGTTGCTTTCAGCAGGCCCCAGAGATGCCTTGGTGGGAAAGTTTGAGTCATCCCTTAGTTTTCTTTCTGAAGCATCCTGCTCTGATCCACTGTGTGGAAAAAGGCCAGCTTCCTGGATGCACCCCAAACCCTGGGAAGTGGAGGGCAAGATTTAGACTTCCTCCAGGCAGAGAACAGGGAGGTGAGCCAGACAGCAGGAGGACAGCCGGCCTGGCTCTCCAAGCAAGCTGCAAATACCCAGCTGAGCCCGGGGGAGGGGGAGGGGAGGCAGACAACCCTCCCGCCACTGCCCCAAAGCACAGGTACACACCAGCCAGTCTCTCGCTCCCTTTTTATTTCCTCTCAGATCTGAGAGCAGCAGCAGCCAGGGAGGGAACCTGCCCTCCAGTCCTGCAAGGGGCTTGTCCCCGCACCCCGTACAGGACACAGCCAGCACCTTGAGCCCCTTTTCCTCAAGTTCCTGGCAGCTGGGGCCTTAGGGGTAGCCTGTTCACTGATCCCACAGTCCTCAAGAGGCACCAGAAGACAGGACCCTAGAGGCCCCTGGGACAAAGGCCTGGAGAAAGGGCAGCCTCACACCCTGGCCTCCTCTGTCCAAGAAAGAAGGCCCAATTCCTCCAGCACAGAGGCTTCTTCAGTCAATGGAGGGTTGCTTTGGGAAATATTGTTTTAAGGTTGTCCCCCCCCCCCCACTCCCCTTTTTGCAAGTCCCCACAAAAATAGACCTTCTCTTGGGTATTTTTAAATGCATGGCTCCTGGCTCCAGGCACATGTGACAGGTAGGAAGCCGTCTGGGTGTCCCCTTTGGTTACTCAAGCCTCGGTCAGTCACCCGTCATCCATGTTCCTTGGCCTCAGATGTCTATATAGCCCCCTTGGAGGTGCTGGGTATCTTCTGTGGGCCTGGTTCATTGGCGACATACTCCCTCTGGAGCCGGGCACGGTAGTAGAAGAGGTAGCAAGGTAGCAGGAATCCCAGTAGTGAGACTAACAAGAGACCCAGGTTCACCTTTAGGGAAAGGAAAGAGAAAGTCAGGTATGTGCTGGTTTAACCTCATCATCCTCAGAGACCTTGCCTTAGCAGCCAACACAGAGGAGAAGGCAGCCATTTTTGCTCCAAGTCCTGGACAGAATGGGAAACAGCACTCGGTGCACTCAGTCGCTGCTCCACCAGTATCTCACGCAATGCCCAGCAGCCTGGCCAAGTGGGGGAGATGAGAACCCTGGAGTCTAGTTAAGCGGCAGGGCCTGACTGGGGGCCCCACAATGGGGCACGCTCTGGGTGGACAGGCTACCTCTGCAATGGCTGGCAGATGTTGGCCAATGGGACACCATTTGGGGGGATGAAAAGCAGCAAAGGAACTGAGACGGACAGCCTGCGGGACAGATGACTTGCAAGGCCCAGGAGAGCGACTGGGTTCACATCCCACTCGGCAAGACACACTGTGATGTGGGGCAAGCCACCTCCACCCTAAGTGCCTCTTTCTCGGCCACTGTGGCAAAGGTTAAGTGCTAAAGGACACACAGCGTGCTGGGCACCACACAGCAAATTCTCCACGAGTGGGAAGAGCTCTTTCATCACAGTTCTTGGGGGAGGAGGATTTATGATGTGGGAGGCCCCACAGGACAGAAATCAGTTCCAGGGAGGCAGATCTCAGTTCGAGGCAAGGAAAAGCCTATCTAACAACATCCGTGCTGCGGGGAGGACCACTGGTAGGACCTTAGGGGACCAGCGCTCCTAAACACGGGCTCGAGGATCAGGGCTGGCCCACGGCGCAACTCACGTGGGAGCTTGCTAAAAACAGAGCCAGGTTGAGAGAGGCCGGTTCAGGGGCCGGGGACCTGCGTTCTTAACACTCCGCAAGGAGTTCTGATGAGCACCAGCTTGGGAACCCCCAGGTTAGGCCTCTGAGGTGCCTCCCGGCTGAGATGAGGCGCGAGGGACTCCACCCCATGCGAGTCCCCCTCCCTCTTCCCTGCACCCAGGAAAACAGGCCCCGTTCACTTCCCCGAGCCCACCCTGGCACTCACCCAGAAGGGATCTCCTCGCAGAGGCCCCACCAAGGCCATGAAGAGCGGCTGCTGGAGCAGCGCACACGCGGCGCTGACGAGGGACTGCAGGCCCGTCAGTGTCCCAAAGTGACTGGATGGGAATCTGTCCACGAGAGAGGTGGCCAGGAATCAGGGACAACCTCCCCCCTTCTCGTGCCCCCCATCCCCAGACATCGCTCTGTTGGGCCTGCAGAACACAACTTAGGTAGAGATGGTGGCCAGGGACGGCCTCACCAGGAAGAGGACTAGTAGTAGCCTTGCATGTGCCCTTGAGGGTGGACGCCATGACTGCAGGGCCCTGAGCCCTGCGGGTCTGACAGCTACCATCTGTGTGATGATCCTAAGGAGCTCACCCTCTCTGTTCCCCACTTCCTCTGCTAATAACAGGGACAGCATGAACCCCACTCTGCTGCTCACTTGATTCTTTCCACAAACGGCACTGATCTAGGTGCTGGAGATAAAGCTCTGTACCCCGTGGGCAGTGATGCCTGCCTCACAGGGTGACATTGTACTTGATGGAGCAGGTGGCTACCCCATCATGAACAAGTGCACAGTCTAGGTGCTGAGGAAACAGAGAAAAGGGTGGGGAGGTCACGGGGGCTTCAACCATGGCCAGGGAGGACCTCACCAGAACAGGACCGCTAGGTAAGAAGAGTAGATGGAACTGTGAGCCGGGCAGATACCTGGAGGAAGAGTGTTCTAGCAAGAGGGACCAGCAAGTGCAAAGACCCCGAGTGGGCAATATGCTTGGGGGTTCTGAGGCATAAGGTGGCTGAGGCAGAGTGAGGAAGTGAGGACAGGGGACGAAAGACAACATCAGATCCTGAGGCCGGATCTTGTAGGGATTTTTAGGCCATAATAAAGCTTTGGCTTTTACTCTTGAGTGAGACTAGTGACATGAAGAGATTTATATCTTATCAGGGGACTCCAGCTACTGGGGAAAAAAAAAAAATAGACTGAGGAGGCTGGGCACAGTGGGGCACATGTCTAATCCCAGTGACCTGGGAGGCTGAGGCAGGAGGATCACAAGTTGGAGGCCAGTCTCAGCGACTTAATAAGTTCCTGCCTCAATATAAAAAAAATAAAATGTGGCTCAGTGACAGAGCATCCCTGGATTCAGTCCCTAGTACCACAAAAATAAATAAACAAACAAACAAATAAATAAAAAGGACGGAGGAAGGCCAGGGAAAGCCTGAAGAGACTATTTGGAGGTTGCTGCAATAATCCAAGCTGGAGATAATGGTGGCTTGGCCCAGGGGTGCAGCAATGGCGGTCAGAAGGAGTCACATTAGCGGGTGTTGGAATGTGGAGCGGGCAGGAGGCCCATGGATCCACGTGGAGCAGGAGGAAGAGAAGACTCAAGGGTGACTACAAGCCCTTGACTTGAACAAACATGGAGACAGGTTCAAGACACGGAGGGGCTGCCCTCTGCTGAGAGGCGGCCGCGAGGCTCGCACTAGGGAGCAGTGGCCAGGCCTGCTGCCCTGGACGGTCCGCGGATGAGGCCCCGGGTAACAGTTAAGGTTTTGTCATTGCTCCTGTAATGTCCTTTATTACTCCATCGCCCACGCAGGGGAGGCACTCAGCAGGGCCTGGCAGGGAAAACCAGGAGAGAAAGGGACCCAGGGCTGTTCCAAGTGGAGAAGGGAAGTCAGGGAAGGGGGAGGGGGAGCTCTACAGGGCAGGCATGGGGAGGGAGGGAGGCCACTGCAGAGGCCATTCCTGACAGCAGACTCGGGGACCAGCGCGTCTGTCATCAAAGCACGTATTCCACTTTCCCCCCGAGGAAGATTTCCTGACAGTGGGAGTCTCCCTGCAAGGCGGAAGTCTTCCGTGGAGGAAGTGGGCTCCCCATGATCAGAGGGGCTCAGAGGAGTGGACCAGGCAGCCCCCCAAATTCCCCCAACTCTGAGAGGTCAGCATGCAGGAGGTGGGGGTGGAGAGGCACTGAAGGGACACAAGGGGCCCTTCTGGCTCTGCCCTGGGAGTCTCTGGGACGGGGACAAAGCTGGGGAAGGCAGTTCACCCCAAATGAACTCACACGGCAGCGTACAGGCCCCCACAGGCCGAGTGGAAGAAACCTCGAACCATCGTGTGCAGGACAAAAGTCAAAAACTGAAACCGAAAGGGAGACAGCGTCAAGGCAGGGTGCAGAGGGACACGGGGCCTCCCCACGGCAGCTACGCATTCCCACCCCACCTGCAACCAATCCACTGAGAACACCCGGAAACCCGGGACACAGACCCAGAGCGGGGACCACCGCAGAGCCAGGCCTCCTGGAGGCAGGCCCTGGTGGGTCGTCCCCTTGGAGGTTGGTGGGAGGCAGAGGGACGGGGCGGAAGGAAGTGGCACCTGGAGGTGTAAGTTGCTGATAAGGCAGGTGATACCAAAACCCACGAGGAGGAAGTTGGTCAGGGTGAAGGCGTTGATGGCGTTAGTGAGCTTCTGGATCTTGCGGTAGCGCGGTCTGGTGGACTTGGTGGTGATCCCATCCCTGAGGAGAAAAAGCCATCAAAGGACCCCACCTGGATGTCCCTGGTGGCTTCCTGGTTCTCAACCAGGCCCTGCCCCCTGCCCCTGACTGTTGGGGCAGCAGAAAAGGCAGGAAAACCTTTTTCTCGAAGTGTGATTCCCCCAACTAACCATACAAGCATGGCGGGGGAAGGCCTTCCTAGAATGTAGGTTCTCAGGCCTGACCCCAGGTCTCAGAGCCTCCAGAGTGAGGCCCAGGAGTCTGCAGGACAAATGCCCGGAGCATTTATGATGCACGCTGCAGTTTGAGAATCAAGACTGAGAAGAATGGTGGAGAAAAGGGAGTCTCACAGCAGCTCTCCCGCCCGTCTACACAGCGGGGCCTCTGACTGACCAGAAAGCTCCTCTTTCAGGCATGATCAAGAGTTCTGTGGCCAGGAGAGAGGTCAGTAGGATGGGGTGAGGGCGGGCTGCCCATCTGTCCTGGACAAACAGGCCAGCTAATGGACCCTGGCCATCAGGAGCACAGGGTAAAGGAGGAAGGCCGAGGCACTGCTGGTAGAGAGGGAAGCCCTTGGACTGTTCCTTAGATGGCTTCTCTCCTGGTGTCTCTCGCCTATCCTCTCAGGACAAGCAGGGACTACTTGTATTGACACAAAAAAGCAAAAGCAGTCAGAAGACCTGGGTTCCAGACCCAGTGGTCCCTCGTGGAGAGGCATTGACCCTCCTACCCACAGCCACACGGCTGAGCTTGGAAGCAGTTCTACAGCCCCTGGCAAGCCTCAGATGACTGTGGCCCTGGAACACGGCCTTAGGAGAAGCCCTGGGTCAGAATCACCCAGCTGTCATCCCCAGATTCCCAACTCCCAGAAACTATATGAGATGGTAAATGTTTGTCGTTTAAAGATAGGGTAGTTAGGCCAGGCGTGGTGGCACATGCCTGTAATCCCAGCACTTGGGAGGCTGAGGCAGGGGGATCGCAAATTCAAAGCCAGCCTCAGCAATGGTGAGGCACTTAGCAACTCAGGGAGAACATGTCTCTAAATAAAAATATAAAAAAGGGCTGGGGATGTGGCCCAGTGGTCGAGTGGCCCTGAGTTCGATCCCTGGTACCAAAAAAAAAAAAAAAAAAAAGATAGGATAGTTAGTTATACAGCAATAGAAATATCATATACCAGTTCTATCTCCCCCTGGCTTTAACCCGTTAAGCCCCAGATGTGGGACACCTATAAAAATCTTTAATTAAGCAATAAATATACCACTTATGGAAACTTTTGAAATAGACATTGTGTTTTTAGCGTTCTATTCTTTTGAGAAAATAGGTAAATGATTACAGCATTTTAATCATTATATATCTATAAAGGATATATAAGCTCTAGATTGTTATTTCCACCCTATTTTTTTTGGGGGGGGGGGGTACCGGGGATTGAACTCAGGGGCACTGGACTACTGGGCCACATCCCCAGCCCTTTTTTTGTATTTTATTAGAGACAGGGTCTCACTGAGTTGCTAAGTGCCTTGCCATTGCTGAGGCTGGCTTTGAACTCTCGATCCTCCTGCCTCAGCCTCCCAAGTGCTGGGATCACAGGCATGCTTTTACCCTATTTTTATGCACCTGCGTCAATTTCACTGAAACATTCACGAATCAAAAACTTGGGACTTCGTGGGTTAAGAACGCTTTGGAGTACAGCCTTTATGACATAGTTTCTGGAGCTAGCCGTGTGGTCTTGAGTAAGTTACTTAACCATGTGACCCTGTGTCTCAGCTTCCTCATCTGCAAACAAGGACAATAATATACCCACCTCAGAGAGCTGTTGCAGAACTAAATCAGATCATGCAAGGTGCTTAACACTCAGTACTCACTGTTAGCTATTCTTACTATCAAGCAAGCCACGCCCCCTCTAGCCTCAGTTTCCTCATCTGGAAAAATGGAGAAGTACTCCTACCCTCCCAGGACTCTGAGTGAAATGGGACGCTGTGTGTGCAAGAATGGAGAAAATGAAAAGCACTGTCTGACCACTTGCTGTCTCCATCCTCGGGCAGGTCACCTGGCGTCTCCGAGGGCAGTGCCCTCGTTCGGGGCGTCCACGCAGTCCTTGATCCGCCAGTCCATGATGTAGCCAATGAGGGGGCAGGTGAGAAGGCACAGCAGCTGCATGGCCCCAAAGATGGAGGAGTAGAACCCAACTGGGCAGGATGGGAAGGGAAGTGGGGTCAGGGTGCTAGTAGCCCTGTGGGCACTGCCACCCACTTCCAGCAGAGGACAAATAGCCTCCCTCTGACCCAGGTTCTTGGATCCCCAGTGTTACCAAGGTAGGCCCAGGCCCCGAGGAATCCCAGCACCTGAGGAACAGGCAGGGTGGGCATGGGACTGGGCCCTGCTTTCATCTCCCTACCTGTCTCTTGCACCTTTTGTCTCAGCCCATCCGTCTCTGTGGGTCGGGGAGAGACACAGTGAGTGAGCTCCGCCAGGGTGACCCTCCTACGCCCCGACCCCCGGCCTCGGCAGTGCCTCACCATGCTCCTGGCCACCGGTCATGAGGTGCTCCAACAGCTTGTTCATGGCGGCCATGTAGAAGATGACTCGGAGCTGGGTCATGCCCATGGTGACAAGGCTCCACAGGAAAATGGGGGAGCAGAGACTCTTGCAGAAGGGGACAGACTGTGGGGAGACATCAGGGGTGCCCCTGGGCCCCCAGACCTTCAGTTTCTTGCTGGTTGTCCCAGCTCACGCAGGGGCTGGGACACTAACTATGTGATTCTGGAGAAGGACTGGTTTCTTCAGAGACAGAAGTTCAGTCTCAAGTTTTTGTCTGCTCAGTGGCTATCTCCACAGTGGTGTTATGTGTGGTAATAATAACTGAAGCACTTACTACGAGCCATACACTGGGCGTGAATTATTCCATTGAATCAAGTCTTACAGTAACCTCCCCTACTTTTTTACGGGGTCTCACAATGTTATCCAGGCTGGTCTTGAACTCCTAAGTTCAAGGGATCCTCCCGCCTCAGCCTCTGGTGTAGCTGGGATTACAAGTGCATGTCACCATGCCTGACTCTTTACCACATTTTACAGATGAGGAAACTGTAGTTCAGACAGATCCTGCCTGAGCTCACAGGGCTGGAAACAGCAGGTTGGCCTGACTCAGGCTCCTGCCCTTAACCACTCTTCCCATGGGGATGGGCAGTGGGAATAACCACCCTCTTGAACATACCAATTTTGTACTTTACAAAGATCTCCCATGTCCATGATGTTATCCAACCCTTACAACTAACTTGCCTATTAGGTGGGTGCTTTTTTGTTTGTTTGTTTGTTTTGTTTTGTTGGTACTGGGGATGGAACCCAGAGCACTCTGCCACTGAGCCACAACCCCAGCCCTTTTTATTTTTTAAAATATATATTTTTAGTTGTAGTTGGACATAATACCTTTATTTTATTTATTTTTATGTGGTGCTGAGGATCGAACCCAGCACCTTGCACGTGCTAAGTGAGTGCTCTACCGCTGAGCCACAACCCCAGCCCCTTGTTTTTAATTTTGAGACAGGGTCTTGCTAAGTTGCTTAGGGCCTTGCTAAGTTACTGAGGCTGGCCTTGAACTTGCGATCCTCCTGCCTCAGACTCCCAGATGGCTGGGATTACAAGCATGCACCACCATGCCCAGCTGGGTGATTTTTTAAAAATATTTATTTATTTGCTTTTAGTTGTACACAATGCATTTATTTTTACGTGGTGCTGAGGTTCGAACCTGGCCACGCACGTGCTAGGCGAGCGCTCTACCGCTGAGCCATATCCCCAGCCCCCTGGGTGGGTTTTATTAGTGTGAGTTTAAGAAGTGAGGAAGGCAAGATCAAGCACAAATGATCCACCCAAGTCACATAGCCCACACATAGGGAACAGGACTCAAACTCAAACCCCATCCATCCTCTCTCACCAAAGGCTATGCTCCTTCTTTTTTTTTTTTTTTTTTTTTTTTTGGTGGGTGTGTGTGTGCTGGAGATTGAACCCAGGACCTTGTGCATGTGAGGCAAGCACTCTACCAACTGAGCTATATCCCCAAGCCAACGCTACGCTCCTTCTAACCACAGAGCTAACAGGTATCTGAGGTATCTTGAGAAGCCATCCAAGCAGGTGGATGCAGCTCCTCCTGCAGACAGCAGGGGGCGCTGGACAGCCAGGAGTAGGAGGGCTGCGTCTTTGGAAGGCTCCACAGCCCTGCCAGGACAGGCTTGGAGACAGCAGGGGACCCTGAGTAAACCAGCTGCCCCACAGTCCAGGAGAACCCTGCTCCTCCCTCCCTCACCCAGGGCATCCAGCAGGGAATCCCTGCATCTGAACTTGCCAGAACTGTTTGAGGTTTGGCTTCCCCATCTGTAAATGGGAAATGCGCTCCTTCTGCCTCACAGGGTAGCGTGAGAATAGAAGTGGAATGAGACTGACACTCACTGGCGTGAGAATGCACCCTCCCAGTCCCCAGTGCTGGCACCTCGACCGGACAGACACTCACTCTCAGGAAGATCTTCTGAGGTGTCATGGGCATCCTGGGGTGAGAGAAACGTGTCAGCCCCCTCATCCAGGCTGGGAGACTTCTGACTTAGCTGCTGACCCACGTTGGTCATGTGGGCGTAGAAGCGGTCACCCGTGAGCTTGTGTTCCAAGGACACCCCATCAAGATTGCGCTTCTTCCTGCAGGCAACCAGGCCACAGCATGTGAGAACCAGCCACGCAGAGGCCCCCCTCAACTCTAGGCTGCCATCCCAGCCTGTCCCAAGGGTGTCGAGCATCCCTCTAACTAGCATTGACAGGCCCAATAATGAGCTCCCAATGCAGGGCTCATCTCTGTTGCTCAGAGCCTGGCCCAGAGACCAGCACAGGCAGACACCAGCAAACAAAGGGCGAATGAGTCATTTTCACTTGGGCTGTTCCTACAGAAGAGGCAGCATGGAGAATTCAAACTCTGGGGTTGCCTGACCTCAACTTACCCCCTTCTTTCAATGGTATGACCTTCAGAAAGTCACTTTATTCTCTGCATCTTGTTATTTTTGCTGGTTTTTTTTTTTTCTTTCTCCAACCACTGAGCCACATCCCCAGCCCTATTTTGTATTTTATCTAGAGACAGGATCTCACCGAGTTGCTTAGTGCCTCACTTTTGCAGAGGCTGGTTTTGAACTCTCGATCCTCCTGCCCCAGCCTCCCGAGCCCCTGGGATTACAGGCATGAACCACTGCACCCAGCCTGCACCTTGTTATTAATAAAGTAGCTAACAGAGTCACACAGCTATTTGAGAGTGATGTGGGAGCTAAGTACAGTGCCAGCATAGTCGGTACTCCATAAACTTCAGCTACGTGACTGCCACCCTATATGGTTGGTTGTGAGGGCACCACCCTCTGCCACTGCTGAGTTGAAATGAAGCTGGGAAGAGTTGGAATTCCAGCTGCCCCACGGCAGGTGTGGTCTGCTTGATTCCTCTGCGTCTTCCCTTTTGAGTCCAGATGGCATCTGGTGCTATTGCTGGGGTACCAGGTTTCTGATCTCCAAACACAGAAAGGATAATAACAGTAATAGTCTCCACGGGTTTTTGTTGTTGTTTTGTGTGTCTGTGTGTTGTGTTTTGTTTTGGGTTTGGTTTTATTCTGGGTTTGAATCCAGGGGAGATTTACCACTGAGGTGGCACATCCCTACTTTTCTTTTTTTCTTCTTCTTCTTTTTTTTTTTTTTTTTTTTTTTTTTTTTTTTTTGAGACAGGTTCTCACTAAGTTGCTGAGGCTGGCCTTGAACTTGCAGTCTTCCTGTCTCAGCCTCCCAAGTCACTTGGATTACACGCGTACACCACTGTGCTCAACAGTCACCATGTTTTCACCACCCATTTTGGGCCAGCTCTTACTATTTCAAAACACCTAGGAATTGGTAGAATTTCTCACAGTACAGATGAGAAAGCAGAGATGAGAGAAATGAGGGGATTTGCAAAGCGGGGCTCCAAGTGCAGGTCTCTCTCCAAAGCTGATTGTGTCACACCATGTGGCCCTGGCCTCCCCTTCAGTGGTGTAAGGGGAGTCCCCTTCCCACTCCAACCCCCACCCCTCCAGCCACTCACTTGTAAGCACCTTCCTCCGGAGCAGGAAAGGATTCCGTGGGCCAGTTGAGGGCACAATTCAGAAAGATAAGGCAGGCCAGGCCAGACCAGGTGAACATGATGACCACAAAGGGCACCCCAGCATCGTAGATCAGCTGTGGGAGGAGCAGGACAGCACATGGAGGAGGCTGCTTGGCCCACAGCCCCACAGAGGTCGAACCCCAGCTCTCAGATGCCTTAAATGTCTCCTCTGCCCCACTCCTGGTGCCCAATTTGCCAATGAGAAAAATAAAGCCAGAGATTAAGAGTCAGATCCCAAAGCCTACCACTCCTCTTCTTCTTTCACCCAAGCCCCCCTCAAAAAGTGCGGAGAAGTCTCCACAGAGTGCTGAAGTTGTTGGCCACTCACTCCGAATATCTTGGAAATCTCAGTTACGGTCTTAAAAAGGCAACACATTTTGTCTATGATTCCACAAAATGTTTATTTTGACACACACAAAGTCATTTCATATTCTGTACAAAGGAAAATTAAAGCTCTGGGTTTACCAGAGCCAACTGTGTTTATCCTGTCCCTTCCTGGCGTGTTCCCTGGGGGAAAGGCAAACCCAATCTGAAAAGCCTTATCTCACCTTTCACAGGTGTTTCCAGGTGTACCACGGGGATGGGGGTCGCAAGTGCTCTGTCTTCATAAGACCTCCTAACTCCAGGACAACTTGGTTCTGCACTGACTGGGATTCTGTGCAAATGTGACATCCCCTCTAGTGGGTGGAGTCCCTGTGCACTGAGATGCTGTGGTTCCTCTCCTCCTCCCTGACACCCTCCAGCTGGGATGACTGCCAGGCTCCTGCTCAGAGCTCCAAGTTGCCTCCTGGGAGAAACCTCGGCTACTCCTTGGCTTTGGGCCTTAAAGTGCTTTCCTTCCTGGGGACAGGACAGAGCTGAAAAGGGCCACACCCCTAAATGGGTGGGGGTAGGAGCTGGCCCATTCACACACTCTCCAACTCCAATGGGAGGGTGAGCAGAAGTGCCTTTTAAATAAAAAATTAACTACCCAATGTAGAGTTTAAGGAACATATCACAGCCCAGGCAAAAGAACACTTTGAGAGCTGTCCTGGGTTCAAGGCTGAGGACTGCAAAAAAAATTTTTTTTTAATATTTATTTATTTGCTTTAGTTGTACACAATGCAATCCATTTATGTTTACGTGGTGCTGAGGCTCGAACCCGGGCCGCGCACGTGCTAGGCGAGCGCTCTGCTGCTGAGCCACAACCCCAGCCCCCATGGGACTGCAAAAATTTTAAAAATAAATTTAAAAAACCCTTGGACAGAGTCTGATAGAAAAAGAAATCAAGACCTCCAGCCTGACCCAAGCTTCTAGGCTCCCAAGTCACCAGGCTGACCTGTCCATGATCTACCTGGCATAGACTCACTTTGTGACCTTGGACCAACTCACTCAGCCTCTCCAGTAGGGAAGTATGACCCAAAAGGCTGAATGAGGCCAGAGAGTCAGGGCCCTTGGTGTGTGATTCTGTAGGCAAAGCAAAACTACTGACAATTTTTTTTTTTTTTTTTTTTTTGGTACCAGGGATTGAACTCAGGGGCACCCGACCACTGGGCCACATTCCCAGCCCTTTTTTGTATTTTATTAGAGACAGGGTCTCACTGAGTTGCTGAGTGCCTCGCCATTGCTGAGGCTGGCTTTGAACTCGTGATCCTCCTGCCTCAGCCTCCCAAGTGCTGAGATTACAGGCGTGCGCCACCGCGCCCGGCCCTACTGACAATTTTATAGTGAGTCTGTGAGATAGTTTTCTAATATCATTCACAAAGTCATGTGACTGCAGATTAGAAAAAGAAAAGATCAGAGGCTGAGAAAGCTTGCTTGGTCCAGGAGAAAAGAGGAAGTTCTGCTGGGACATTGGTGAAGGAAAGGAGGAGAGTGGAGATGTCTGACTTTTGGGTCAGCAGTAAGGCCAGGGCCCTTCCCATGATGCTTCAGTGCTTTTCTGCACAATGGTGGGAAATGACCTATGATAGGCAGGTACAGGGCCACTGGACATAATAGCCACCACTCACCCAGCCCCACCCAGTTCTGGCATCAAGTCAAAAAGACAACCCAGGTGACTTTACGGGTCCCTCAAGAAACTCCATACCTTGATTCCTGGGAACGTGATGGCAGAAGAGGCATAGGAGCCGATCATGAGGGCCATGAACGTGGAGCGCAGGTTCCCAAACATGTTGGGCAGCTGAGGGAGAAGAGCAGTACCCATGAGCAGGGGAGAGCCTGCCATCACCTAGGGCTCCCCTTACCCAGAGCCCCCCCTGAGAAATCTTAGAGGTTCCATCCTGGCATTTCTTAAAAGTAGGCTCCAGGAACAATGTCGCCAAGAGATACAACAGAAAAGCCCTTGGCTGGGGATGTAATTCAGTGGTAGAGTGCTTGCCCAGTATGCCCAGAGCCCTCGGTCAGATCCCCAGCACTGCGGGGAGGGGAGGTACCAAGGCAAAATCAATGTAGGAAACTGAACTGTAACCCCCTCTGGCATGCCTACAATGCACATTAGCACCTAAAGATTTCCAGAAGCACCTCCAAGAGAGATTCTTTAAATTCCATTTAATCTGGGGTTGCCCAAGTTTGTGGCTTATGGAGCCCCTTGATTGTGTTACACCTGCAAATACCCCCCACTGAACGGGTGTTAAGAAACACTGATCAGGTCCAGTTCATTTCACAGATGAGAAAACTGAAGCCAAGAGGGAAGGAAGTGCCCTCAGGTTCACCAAGTGTGCTAAAGACTTTCTCCCCTGCTCTGCATCCAGCCTTAAGGCTGTGCTCATGGCTGAGCCTATAACAAGATGGTACCCTTAAACCTCTTGATGGCACCCAAAACCCCAGCCTACTGAACCGGGAAGAATCACTGAAAGGGCCAGGGAGGTGAGAGAGAGAGAGAGACTGGGAGGGGGAAGGAACAAGCCAGGTGGCTCTGACTGGCACAGCAGGCTTAGAACTCCTACCAGTAAAGGATTGATTGTATGTCCTGTTCGCTGGCCTGACGCAGGCCCTCAGGGGAAGAGAGGGCAAAGTCCTTTGCTTACATCTCCCTTTAGCTCTACCACCCTCCCCAAGTCACCACATCCTATAGATGGGTAGGACTTTAAATGCCATACAGAGCCTAACTCCTCTCCACAGCAGGGGAAATGGAGGGTCGGCTCAGTAGAGGGACCTCGAGTAGCTTGGAGAAGGAAAATATTTAAACATAGAGAATCGAGCTGTCTGTCCTCCTCCCTCCCGCCAAGTGACTCCATAAAGGGAGTGGAGCAAAGGTATCCCCGACTTGGGCAGAGGTTTCCCTGGGCACCCTCTTTCTCCACCAGGCACACTGCCAGAGACATCAGGCAAGGATGCCAGGGCCAGGACCCCTGCTCCTCAAGGGCCGGCGGGCGCTGTCTCAGCTCAGCACCACGAGGACAAGGCCAGCCCCGCTAACCGCAGGCTGACCCGCACTGGCTGGCCGGGAGCAGACAGGAAGCACGCCGGCGCCAACAGCAGCCCGCTACGGCCCGGGGCGCTGGGCTCTAGCGGACCGGCCGGCAGGGGGCGAGGCCGGCGAGAGGTGGGGAGGGGGCGGGGCCGGCGCCGGCCACTGCCATTGGCTGGAGATTACCGGGCGGGCGACGGTGCGAGGAGCCGCCCGCTGCTTGCGGTCGGAGGCCCCTTTGGCTGGCCTGGGCAGGGTGCGAGGAGGTCAAGCCTCAGGCCCGCCCCGGGAGAAGGGAGAGGGATTTGGAGACGAGAGCCAAGTTGCACAGCGAGAAGGGGCTGCGGGTAGGAAGGGATCCGTTTCCTTGAGAGTTGTGAAATGTCCCCAGCTGGAATTATAGGCGGCTGCTGGGGTGAGGAGAAATTCTGCCAAAAACTCCCAGTTTGGCCGCATCAGAGATAAACAACCCTAAACCAAAGGCGAAGGCGGCCCAGGCCACCTACCTCCACCCGTCCCGACACACTCCGAAGCCTTTAACCAACTTCCTTATATTACCCACCTCTACACACTTACAGACTTTGATAAAAGCCACACTCGTATGTAGTAGGTGAAGTTGCGAAAAAGTCAGTTTTATACATCAAGCACGAACAAGCGTTGGCAATTTCATATAGTTCAACCTCACAGATACATTTGCCCACTCCCACTCGTGCCCTTTCAACATGGACAGCAACACACACACACACACACACACACACACACACAACAAAGGTACACACACCATCTCAAGCGGCTCCCTCCTCCCTCACTATCACATTACCCAGTTTAATTTTCTTCCCAGCACTTGTGACTACTGACATAATTTATGAGTTTACTTGCTCATTGGGTTTTCTGTTCCCCCTAGCTCCCAAATGGAAACTCCTGGAAGGTGAGGACACTGTTGATCCTGTTTTGTGCCTAGAACGGAGCTCATCTGACATTCGCGGGCTCGGTGAACACACACTGACCCACACCCACCCGTAGCTGCCACCTGCACAGTTTCACACACATGCACCTGATCTGCACCCTCTGAGCCCCTCCCCCACCAGTGCCCCACTCATTTCTACCCCGGCTCCACACCCAGGTGGCCTGTTATACTCACCGTGAGTGAAGTGAACGTTAGGCAGATGCCAGCAAACCCATTCAGAGACAGCGCCAGGAATATCAATGGAGACAGAACTGGGAAGGGGGAGAGGGACAGGTGAGGGCATTTGAGGAGCTGTGGGAGGCCAGGACGAGAGCCAGGGTAAACATCCACCTTCATTCCACCCATTCTCTCTTGTGGAAGCACAAGAGGTCAGACGGCTCACCTTCCGTGTCCTGAGAGGCCAAGGCCATGAGGGTGCAGGATGCAGCAAAGCAAGCACTGTGGGGACACAGGGAAGGGGCAGGGCTGACCTGTGAGCCTCCTAGGCTGCAATATCTTCCCAGTCCTCTGGCTCCCACAGCCCAGCCACTTTACCTGCCAACCAGCCGGAGGGGCCGAGGGCCAAAGCGGTCCATGAGGATCCCCAGCGGCAGGGTGGTGGCACTGAGCAGGAAAGAGCCGATGGTAAATCCAAGATTGAGCATCTCATCCTGCCGGTCACAGCTGGGCCACTGGTGTTGCTTGGCCTGGGTAGTGTTGGTGGTGGTGTTCTCAG
Organism: Tamias sibiricus; assembly: GCA_025594165.1. Classification (NCBI taxonomy): domain Eukaryota; kingdom Metazoa; phylum Chordata; class Mammalia; order Rodentia; family Sciuridae; genus Tamias; species Tamias sibiricus. Next base: position 16,733,604 of record CM046657.1, on the reverse strand, counting down.
CTGAGGAGGGGGAAGGGAGCGGTCAGCACAGGAAAGCAGAGGCTGCTGAGATGAGCGCAGCCTGAACCAGGAGAGCTGCCTTCAAATCCCAGGCCTGATCAAACCAACCTCGGTGCTTCTGGGGGTGGCCTGGCGTCATGTTTACTCTGTTGGGGGTTGGGGGCTCCACAAATGGGCACGATTAGTATCTGATCCTGGGAAAGCCAAGACACACTCAACCTAGGGCCTCCACTAGCTCAAATGAGACAATGGACATCCAAGTATTGACCACCTAGTAATCGTCACTCGATGTCCAAGCTTCTGGGGCTGTGGGCCTCCAATCGAAGCACTCCCCAGTCAAGGGGCAAAGTTGGTGAGTGGCACTCTAATGCACGTGATAAGAATTCACTTGAAACTTAGATAAATGACGTTCTGATAAAGCCGGTATTGACTGAGCACTTTATGTTCCAGGCCCCCTAAACTGCTCCTACATTAACTCTCAACGACCCTTCGGTCAGTTAATCAAGTCTTCCCATCTTCCAGATGATGAATCAGAGGCACTACCCTCTATGACTTCAAAAGTTCACCTGGAGAACTTGTCCTCCAGGTAAACTGCCAACTTGGAGTTGTGACAAGACAATGAGAAAGGCCAGTGTAGGGGACAGAGAATGATATCGCTATACTCAGTTTTCACTGAATCAATGAGGTAGCTGCCCCATCACCTCCAATTTGTTATCAGGCAGCACTGCCGAGGGCAAACTCAGGACGCACCCTGGAGGCAGAGGCTCAGGGTCTCCATTAACAGCCTTACTAGCTGCACAACTTTGGAGGAGCAACGGCCTCTGAGCCTCAGGCCCCTGGCTATAAACAGGGGCAGGGAATGCCTAAGCCACAGGCTCCTTAGGATGTCTTAGGGTATGGAGAACTCTGCACAATGCCTGGCCCCGGGGAAGGTGCTCCTGAATTGGCTGAGGAAGGGGGAGAGGAGCACAGCCACCAGGTGCCACGGATCCCACAGTAACACAGGCAGCTGTCAGTTTTCAAGGGGCCTATGTTAAATGGTAGGGGGAAAATGGGTGTTGATTTAAAAAGAGTCTCGGGTGTTGGAAGAGACCAAAGAGGATTGCGATGGTGCCTGCATGCTGGGGAGGGGGATGACAATGACCCCTGACTTCAGGTATCCCTGGGGCCTGCAGGCAGCACAAGGTAATTGGATTTGTGTGTAAACATAAAAATCAACATAAAGAACTGTCAGACTGAGCACTGGCCACCCAGAGAAGGAACCATCTTGGGTGGTGGGGAGTTCCCCACTGTTACCAGCTGCCAGGAGGCTGGGGAAGGTGCCGAGGAACCTGGAGGAAGCGGTTAGGGGGGTTAGACCACACGGCTTCTGGGTTCATGCTAGCCCTGTAATTTAGTGATCTTTATGATCACTGTTCATTCCTCCACCAGGTTTGCCTGCATTGGTTTATTCATGCTACACCCACTTACTGGACATCGACCGGATGTCAGCACTGTGTCGGGACATGCATAAAGCAAGAAGAAATGGAAAGATAATTTAGACCAGGGTCTACAATGAGATGACCAGCATTGACCCCCCACCCACGTTTTGCTTGGCTGGCAGTGTTGACCCTTATAACGTTATAAATTGTAATGGGGTGTCCGCTTAAAATCAGGAGTTAGTAGCCAGGCTGTAATCCCAACAACTCAGGAGGCTAAGTCAGGAGGATCGAATTCAAGGCCAGCCTGGGAAACTTGGTAAGACCCTGTCTCAAAAGAAAAAGAAAAAAAAAAAAAAGGTGGAGGACTAGGCTGGTATAGTGGTGCACACCTATACTCCCAGCAACTGGGGAGGCTGAGGTAGAAAGATCGCAAGTTTGAGGCCAGCCTCAGCAATTTAGTGAGACTGTCTCAAAATTTAAAAAGGACTAGGGATTGTACTTCAGTAATAAAGTGTGCCCTGGGTTCAATCCTCAGTTTACACACACACACACAATTAGAAGTTAGCACATAAAAATCCAGATTTCTGACTTTTAAAAAAGTTGGAAGGTCAGCCATGTATGATGGTATGTTACTCAGGAGGCTGAGGTAGGAGAATTACTTGAGCCCAAAAGTTTGAGGCCATCTCCTTCTCAAAACAAACAAACAAAACAAAAAAAAAATATTCAGGAGACCTGGCCATTCCTGGAGGTGGGTGGAGGTCTCCCCTTTTTGCCAGGGTTGGCCTTCTCAAAGTCACACAAGTCCTCATCTTAGTTTTTTACTCAGTTATCACCATCTGCCTGACCTTACCTAGCATTTGAATTTGCAGTCCTGGAATTAGAGGTTGACCCTGCCCCTATGTTCTTCACAATCAAATGACAATTTCCCTCACAAGCAATCCCACTAGCTTTCAACGAAACATCTCTTTGTGCCCGTTTTCCATATAGAATCTCATTTAAGCCTTTCAACAGCTTTCAAAAGTGAATCTAATGGCCTCCAGTAGAGATGATGAGGCTCTCAAGAGCAAAGCCACTCAGTCACCCACCCAGCTTCTTTTTTTTTTTTTTTCCAGTTGCAGATGGACACAATGCCTTTATTTTTTTATTTTTATGCAGTGCTGAGGATCGAACTCAGTGCCTCACACGTGCCAGGCAAGTGCTCTACCACTAAAACCCTAGGCCAGTCACCCGGTTTCTAACAGGGCGGTTCAAATTCAAGATAATCTCCAAAGCCAACACTTTTCCATCCCACCACACAGGTCCTTGATGTCTTGCACTGACCAGCTTAGTATGTTTCCCAAGTACCAGATAGTGCTGACAAGGATATGCTCTCCTCCAGTGATGGAGAACCCACCACAGTGGACAGCTAATGATTCAAGGTCAATTAATGTATCACTTCCTCTCTGGTTTATCTTCAGTCTCTTGTGAGTTTGACTAATATGAACTAGTAGTTCCTGAGGCCTGATCACTGAGTAGTTGGTTAAAGTCAGGCTTCTGAACCAAGATGCAAAGAGCTCTTAGACCTCTATCTAAGGCAGTTACAACAGAAGTCTCTATTTACATCCAGCTTCCCGACTTTCATAGATAGGTAAAGTGAGGCATGGGATGGACCAGGGAGAATGTATTCAGTAAGTCAGTGACAAGAGTCGGGCTCAGAAGCCAGGGAAAACAGGGTTTTCCCAGTGTGTGGTGTGCAGTGCAGGTAGGCACTCATGATAGGTTTGTGTGGTACATGGAATGGTTCTGAGGTTTCACAGTTATTAGTTATTTAAATGTATAATGGAAACAGGTATATGTGTGTATATGTGAATGTATTAAAAACACATATCTGGTCGGGTACAGTGGTATACACCTGTAATCCCAGTGACTCAGGAGGCTAAAGCAGGAGAATCAAAAGCTCAAGGACACCTTGAACTACTAGTGAGACCCAGTCTCAAAAATACAAATTTAAAAGGGCTGGGGATGAGGCTCATTGGTAAAATGCCCCTGGGTTCAATCCAGTCACACAAGTCCTCATCTTAGTTTTTTTACTCAGTTATCACCATCTGCCTGACCTTACCTAGCATTTGAATTTGCAGTCCTGGAATTAGAGGTTGACCCTGCCCCTATGTTCTTCACAATCAAATGACAATTTCCCTCACAAGCAATCCCACTAGCTTTCAACAAACATCTCTTTGTGCCCGTTTTCCATATAGAATCTCATTTAAGCCTTTCAACAGCTTTCAAAAGTGAATCTAATGGCCTCCAGTAGAGATGATGAGGCTCTCAAGAGCAAAGCCACTCAGTCACCCACCCAGCTTCTTCTTTTTTTTTTTTTTTTCCAGTTGCAGATGGACACAATGCCTTTATTTTTTTATTTTTATGCAGTGCTGAGGATCGAACTCAGTGCCTCACACGTGCCAGGCAAGTGCTCTACCACTAAAACCCTAGGCCAGTCACCCGGTTTCTAACAGGGCGGTTCAAATTCAAGATAATCTCCAAAGCCAACACTTTTCCATCCACCACACAGGTCCTTGATGTCTTGCACTGACCAGCTTAGTATGTTTCCCAAGTACCAGATAGTGCTGACAAGGATATGCTCTCCTCCAGTGATGGAGAACCCACCACAGTGGACAGCTAATGATTCAAGGTCAATTAATGTATCACTTCCTCTGGTTTATCTTCAGTCTCTTGTGAGTTTGACTAATATGAACTAGTAGTTCCTGAGGCCTGATCACTGAGTAGTTGGTTAAAGTCAGGCTTCTGAACCAAGATGCAAAGAGCTCTTAGACCTCTATCTAAGGCAGTTACAACAGAAGTCTCTATTTACATCCAGCTTCCCGACTTTCATAGATAGGTAAAGTGAGGCATGGGATGGACCAGGGAGAATGTATTCAGTAAGTCAGTGACAAGAGTCGGGCTCAGAAGCCAGGGAAAACAGGGTTTCCCAGTGTGTGGTGTGCAGTGCAGGTAGGCACTCATGATAGGTTTGTGTGGTACATGGAATGGTTCTGAGGTTTCACAGTTATTAGTTATTTAAATGTATAATGGAAACAGGTATATGTGTGTATATGTGAATGTATTAAAAACACATATCTGGTCGGGTACAGTGGTATACACCTGTAATCCCAGTGACTCAGGAGGCTAAGGCAGGAGAATCAAAAGCTCAAGGACACCTTGAACTACTAGTGAGACCCAGTCTCAAAATACAAATTTAAAAGGGCTGGGGATGAGGCTCATTGGTAAAATGCCCCTGGGTTCAATCCCTAGTAAAACATACATACACATGAACACAATGTATATATATATAAAAATACACATAAAATATATTATGTTGCATATAATATATAGTAATCATATTATATATGATTATACCATTATGTAATGGTATGTTATATAGTATACTGCTAAATAGTATCTTATAATATATGATATAATAATGTGATATATTTTACATTACACACTATGTAATATATAATATTATATAATTATATAATATATAACATGTTTTATATACTATATATATGTTATTAGATGAATATGCAAAATATGTGTAACAACATCAAACTCAAGATTTCAAGCATATTTGCACTTGAAATACTAGTACCCATGGCACACAGATATGATAAAATCATGAAGATGGACTGCAAATGATTAGGTCTGAGAAACACTGAAAAATGAGATCATGGTTAAGCTTTCACCTGTCAAGTCCTGGTTCTACTAGTTATACTGCTGGCACTTTCCAAGGCTCCATTATCCCATCTGTAAAAATGGGGGCAGGGGTCTCAAGCACCCAAGAGGCTGGCTCTGAGGATTAACACAGGCACAAACACACTCACAAGATGATCTCATCTTCTTTATCTCCCTTGTAATGTTGCCTTCCTAACCTCCTGATGCTTCACTTTTGGCAACTGACGCAGTAACATTCACCAAAACACCTTAGGACAGAGCTCTAGCTGGTCTTGTCTGTGGCTGGTCTCCCCCAGGAGAAACCTAAGGTCAGGGATATCTATGCTATTCCTATGAGGCCCATCAGAAAGGTTCTGGTGTCATAACTGAAGTTGAATCCTAAGTCTGCTCTTTATAAAACAGGTAAGCCAGGCACGGTGGCACACACCTGTAATTCCAGTATCTTAGGAGGCTGAGACAGGAGGATTGAGGGTTCAAAGCCAGCCTCAGCAATGGTGAAGCACTAAGCAACTCAGTGAGACCTTGTCTCTAAAAAAATACAAAATAGGGCTGAGTAGGGAGGAAGGATGGAAAGAAGGAAGGAAAGAAGAACAGAAAAGAAAGAGTAGAGGAGCAGCTGCCTAGTGCTTGGGGGTAGAGGGAAGAGTGGGGAGAGTGGGTGTAACTAAATGGGTAGAGGGTTACATTTGGGAGCAAAAAAAATGTTTTAAAATTGATTGAGGAGGGCTGGGGTTGTGGCTCAGCGGTAGAGCACTTGCCTAGCACGTGCACGGCCGGGCCGTTCGAACCTCAGCACCATGTAAAAAACGCATTGTGTACAACTAAAAGCAAATTTTTAAAAAAATTGATTTAGGTGATGACTGCACAACTCTGAGTGACTTGTAAAATATCTAAATTTTATCTTGATAAAGTTGTTTTACATATTTTTTAAAAGCACAGGTCGAAGGATGGTCCCTTAAAAGGGAAGCAAGAGGGCTGGTGTTGTGGCTCAGAGGTAAAGCGCACGCCTAGCGCGTGCGCAGCCCGGGTTCGATCCTCAGCACCACACAAACATAAAATGCATTGCATTGTGTACAACTAAAGCAAATAAATAAATATTTTTTTTTTTTAAAAAAAAAAAGGGAAGCAAGAGGTTTTGGAGTGCTAGAAATAGCTTTTCTTTCTTTCTTTCTTTTTTTTAAGATGAAAACCCAGGGCCTTAAGCACACTAGCAAGCACAAGCACTCTACCATGAGCTACATCCCCGAGCTCCAGAAATGTTTTACAAATTGGCTGTGGTGATGGTTACTGGGGAATACAAATTTGTCAAACTTCATCAAAATGTATGACGTAAATTAATCTTCAGTAAAGTTGATTTAGAAAAATGCCACCAGCTCCAGGTGGAAAAAGGCAGGAGGAAGTTGCTGCAGGAGCAGTGGTGGGCATCAGGGCCACTAGATAGCCAAGGGTAGGTCTTCTCCAGTCTCTAGGGAAAACTCAAGAGGGGACTTGGGTGTCATATGGGTCCCCCACCATTTGATCCTCTCAGCCACCCTGAAATGCCTATCACTTCCTCTCAGGCCTCCTCCTCAACGACCCACCTGCCTTCCTAGGCCAGCTCAGCTCTACAGCCTCCAGCCTCCAGAAAGGAGGCCTGGAGGCTTGGGTTATCAGCCATCTCTCCATGCACCTGCTCCTTACAGATAACCCTGGCAGAGATGAGAGCCCCCGGGGTGGGGCAGCTGCTGCTCAAAGCAGAGATCAAGACCTCCCAACCTCCACCCATAGGAGCTGGTTTTCTCCCACAGCAATAGCATGTACTGTGAGGCAGTGTGGAGTTGAGCTGAGGAGAAGCCAGAAACATTTACCAAGCATTGTTGAGTCTCTCAACAATGAGACAGATACTATTGTTGGGAAAGATATTATTGTTCTCATTCTGCAGACCAAGCTCGAGGTCTAAGGAACTCACTGATGTCACTCAGTTGGTATACTTGGTGGAAGCTGGGAAGGAATCAAATCCCAATTGGCCTTCCTTCCAAGTTTACTCCAGAAGAGGGAGGTTGGGGGAAGGGGGAAGGAGGGAGGTGAAGACTCAAACCCCACTTCCACCCAACTCCTTAGCTGAGCTTGTCAGCTAAGCACTTTCCTTCCCAGAGAAGTGAGAAACCTATCAAGTCCCTGGACATCAGAAGGGAAACTCCCTTCCCTTGGGCAGCTACAGACAGCACGTGGCTGCAGCTATTGCTCCCTAAGCGGCAGGAGCATTTAGAATTCTCACTCCAGCATTCAGGGCCAATCACACAAGGTCAAGATGATTGGAGGAAAACAGAGACCCTCCACAATGTCCATGCTAGAGGAAATAGGACTATGAACTTCATGCAAATGGAAGATTTGAAAATCTAGAGACTCCAAGGTCCTCAAAAGAGAAGAATGCAGGCCCTTCACATTCATATTTCACTGAGTGACTCTCCCCCCCACCCCCTTGTCCCCAATTCCTGGGGATTGAATTCAGGGATGCTCTACTACTAAACTGTATCCTCAGGCCTTTTGTATTTTGAGACAAAGCCTCCCTAAATTGCAGATGCTGGCCTTGAACTTATGATCCTCCTGCCTCAACCTCCCAGTTGGCTGAGGGTGGGGTGGGGGGTGGGAGGTGGGAGGGGTGGGGGGATTCCTTTCTCTTTTTTAGTTTTACAACAGCAGTTCTCAAGAAATCCTTTGGGAGCACAGCTCAGTGGCACGTGTCTGTAATCCTAACTACGGGCAAGGCTAAGACAGGAGTATTGCAAGCTGTAAGCCAGCCTGGCAATTTAGTGAGACCCTGTCTCAAAATTCTAATTTTTTTTTTTTAAAGGGCTGGAAGTGTAGTTCAGTGGTAGGCCCCCATCCCCCACCCGGGTTCAATCCCCACTACCCCCCCCCCACACACACACACACACAAAAGATGAAAGAATTCCTCCAAGTCTGGGGATGTAACTTTTTGGTATTGAGCTCCAGGCTGTGACCTCCATCCCCAGCACCCGGGCTCAACACACACAAAGAAATCCCTCACCTGTTTAGGAGCAACATTTCAGAGAGTCTACATCCTGCTCTAGACTGGAGGCTGTCCAGAGCTTAGGACTCTGCCTAAGAATCCCAGGATCTGGATGCCCAGCCAGACACCCAGCATTTAGTGGCCACTGGCTAAGATATTCCAAGTGGAGTTGGCAGAATGCCACCCATTTCCTGATGAAGATTTTTCTTTCTTTCTTTTTTCCCCTGGTACCGGGGATTGAACTCAGGGGCACTCGACCACTGGGCCCTTTTTTTTTTGTATTTTACTAGAAACAGGGTCTCACTGAGTTGCTAAGTGCCTCGCCATTGCTGAGGCTGGCTTTGAACCCGCGATCCTCCTGCCTCAGCCTCCCAAGTGCTGGGATTACAGGTGTGCGCCACGGCGCCTGGCTCCTGAAGAAGTTTTAAGAGGTCAAGAAGTGAGGCTATCCAACTGCCAGCCCAGGGCTCCCCTCTCTCTACCTTACCAACTGTCTTTCAGCTTCCACCTCCTCCCTCTGTGGTCCTGCCCCAGACCAACCCGGCATACCTGGGCACAAGCTGGAATAGAAGCCCTCGTTCTTGAGCATGATCAGCAAAGAGCCCCAGCCCAGGAGCACTGCGGAGAAGAAGAGGTTCTCCAGCACAGCGGTGCAGGCCATCCACCAGCGCCTGCGGTACGCCTGCTTCAACGTGGGGGCCATGCTGTGCGAGAGACTGAAGAAAAACAGAGCGCTGAGCGAAGGACCTCCCAAATGCCCCTGGGAAGGGTACTGCATCATGGTAGCTCCTGAGACCCCTTGTGCCAACCCGCGATGGAGGCTTCATGGAGGGTCCATGGAACCCTGGGCTTCCTTGCCAGTTCTGCCAAGCTGGCTCGGGGCGCTCTGGCAGTGCCAGGGGCGCACGCGGCGCTGGGTTCCCGCCGCGCCACTATCAAAAACAAGGAAGGTCCTGTCTGCGCACAGAAGCTTCCTGGCGTGCTGCCGGGCTCTCCCACCCTAGCCAAGGCGCGCAGAGCCAGCTCTTGGAGGCCAAACCCGAACTTCTCCAAGTCCCCAAAGGTCAGTAAGGTGCCGAGTGCGCCCTGAAGCCTCCCCTGGCCCATGTCTGGCCTCTTTGGCCTCTTGCCCCAGGAAAGACACCCCCACCCACCTGCAGAAGCAGGCAAGAGGAGAAAAGGGAAGTCTGAGGCTAACCAAAGATCCCTCTTTCCTGTTGCCCCACTCAGTCCACTCCTCTCCTCTGGCGCCTGGAGAGAATAAGTCCTCTCCTTGCTACACCAGGCGACCCGTGTCCCTACAGTCTCATGGGCCAATCCAACAGCTGCCACGTGGAGGGAGACCCAGGGCTGGCAGTGTGGCGTCCCCACGCGCCCCACACTTACTCCCTAGGCTACCCGCTCCAAGTCGCGTCCCTAGGAGCCCGCCAGCTGCCCCCAGCCCGGGGAGGGGGCTCAGGCTCAGGCAGGAAGTCCGGTGGTGGCTGACTTTTATAAGGGCAAAGGCAGCGGATGGGTTGGCGGGCGGGTGTTTACCAGAGGTGGGAGAAAGAAATCAGAGCTCGCCCCAGCCCGGGCCGCTACCGCCATCGCGGGAGGAGACCAGATGCCGGCAGCGCGGGGGCGGGGAGCGACAAGACAAATGGGGTGAGACCAAGGAAGGCGGAGAGGTGAGGAACTGGGAAAGGCAAGATAGAAAGCCCAAGATCAAGGGGTGGGAAGCACAAATCACTTCTGGGAGGGAGGGGGGGGGGGAAGCCAGTACTCTTATCTGTGAAATAGGGCTTTGGATTCAGGGGTTCCCGGAGGTCTCTCCTGACAAGTGTCGCGCTAAACGGAGGAAGTGCAGCAAGGGGGAAGGGGGGCCGAGAGGAACAGCAGAGTCCACTGGGCCAAAGTAAAGAGGAGGGAGGGGCGCGCTCGGAGAGGGGATAATGGGCCGCAGAGCTCCAGAGCTCAGGTAACGGGCACTTCTTGAGAAGTCTGGGAGTGTCGATCGGAACCGGCCCGGGTGGCTCTCAGCGGACTTGCAGCTGAAGACACTTATTCTCACACGTGGCTCACCTCGGGTCTCCGGCAAACGCGCCTTCCTTAGCTGAGAACGCCCCCCTGGAGCGCAGACCCTTGGCAGCACGTCCACACTCTGGGTGTCCTGGGTCCGGCGGGCCCAGCCCTGATCTGCACGCACGCTGAGGTCTTCTCTGCTCTTTGGACCCGGGGTCCTTGAAGCTGCAGCCCGACAGCCCAGAGGTCTCGACTCCTCCACCCTCTTGGGAGAAGTCACGGAGCTTGGAACCCGCCGGGCGTCACAGATCCTCGAAGCGGGGGTAGGAACCAAGTGATCTACCGAGTTGATAGTTGTGTTTACACGCGTCCCGAGCTGCGCTCCCGAGGTGGGGGCGGGAGCTCCCTTCCCTTCCCCTCCCCCTAGGTCGAGTTTCACATGCACGTGACTCGCCCGTTGGTCCCAAGTTAAGGTCCCGGCACACACCCCAGCTCCAAAACTTCCACCCTCGACCCCCACCTCTCCCTTGGCCGCCAGGGCTAACATCTGGCAACGCCTTCTGCATCTTTGGTCAAAACAAAGAAGGACGACTCTGCTGGAGCCGACCAACTGGGCTACTAAGCAGGCTTGGGTGGGGTTTTGAACTGTGCAGTTGGAAGTAGAGTTTTCCAAGGGGCAGAATGCCACAGGTTTCTTTGGGTTTCCTTCTGTCGAGGTCGGAATCTCGACTTTGAAACTGACTAGCCTGGGGTGCCATGGGCAACTTACTTAACCTCTCTGAGCTTTTTGTTACCTCCTCTGAAAATTCGGATAACAATAAAATTTGCGTACCTGCCAGAAGGGATTAGGGATTATGATACGGACATAAAGCTGGGTATAGCACTTAGCATAGTAAGAATAATAAATGTTAATTGTTGCTGCTGCTGTCATTATTATTTCAGAAGACCTAGTGATCAAATACTTCCAGCCACTTAATGATTGATTTCTCAGCCTCCCTTTCCTCATCTGTAAAACAGGGGAGCGGGCTGGGGTTGTGACTCATTGGTAGAGCGCTGGCCTAGCACGTGCATGCGCGGCCCTGGGTTCGATCCTCAGCACCTCGTAAAAATAAATAAATAAAATAAAGGTATTGTGTCCAACTACAATATATATATATATATATATGTGTGTGTGTGTGTGTGTGTGTGTGTGTGTGTGTATGTGTGTGTGTGTTTTTTTTTTAAAGAGGGGAGTGTCACTACTTGGACTGTGGTGGTGGTGATGATACAGATGTGAGATTAAGGGCTCAGTTGGTAGAGTGCTTGCCTCACATGCACAAGGCCCTGGGTTCAATCCTCAGCAACACACACACACACACACACACACACAAATGATGTGAGATTAAGAAAGTGTATTAGAAGCCAGGCGCTGTGGCACACACCTGTAATCCCAGCACTTGGGAGGCTGAGGCAGGAAGATCGAGAGTTCAAAGCCAGCTTCAGCAATGGTGAAGCACTTAGCAACTCAGTGAGACCCTGTCTCTAATAAAATACAAAAAAAAAAAAAAAAAAAAAAAGGCTGGGGATGTGGCCTAGTGGTTGAGTGCCCCTGAGTTCAATCCGCGGTACCAAAAAAAAAAAAGAAGAAGAAAAAAAGAAAGTGTATTTTTGTGAAAGTGATGACAGGGCATGGCCCTCTACTGCAATCCCAGCAATGGCAGGAAGCTGAGGCAGGAGGATTGCAAATTGAAGGCCAGCCTGAGCAATTTAGCAAGACACTGTCTCAAAATAAAAAGGGCGGGTAGAGTGCCCCTGGGGTTCAATCCCAAGTGCCTGTGGCCCAGGGTGGGCGGGGGGGGGGGGTGTAAAAATGATACAGGTGATGCTCCTGAAGTTCTTTGAGAAGACAAGCAACTACACAGAAAGTTCCAAGAAAACTTCAGACAAGACAGAACTCCTGAGCAGCTGAGCCACCAAGCCAATAGAAGAGCATTGCCAAGTGGTGACCATATGCTGGGGACTTTCAACAGAAAAAAAAAAAAAAAAAAAAAAAAAAAACATTCAGACATCATAACTTCACTCAGGGAAGAAACTGGAGGCTTGTTGGAGGCAGGACGCATAGTCAGATCTGTCAGGCTTTAAGCACTGCTCTTTCCATTCCTCCAGGCCCTGGGAATGACAGGAGCAAAAGCTTAGCAGTAGAAAAGGCACAGGATGTTATCACTGGCAAAAGCCCTAGTCAGGCTTTGACGGTTTCACTTCTTAAAATGCAACACTGGGGCAGGCAGCAGGTGTAGGTCAGTGGTAAAGCACTTGTTTAGCATGTGTGAGGCCCTGGATTTAGTCCCCAGTGCCACCAAAACAAAAAACAGGCTACCAGAACTTCAGGTCAAGGTCAAACTTCTTAGCTCGACACAAGATGACCTAGAATAAATGTTCTATCCCAAGAGGGTCATGGATCCCCTTGAGGAAACAATAAGATATTGTTGGGCTGGGATTGTGGCTCAGCGGTAGAGCGCTCACCTAGCACATGCGCGGCCCGGGTTTGATCCTCAGCACCACGTACAAATAAACCCATTGTGTACAACTAAAGCAAATAAATAAATATTTAAAAAAAAGATATTGTTAATCCACTTTATGAAAATGCTGGTACATTCAAAATCTCAGGGTTTTGTGGATACCCCCCCTCCATGAGACTCTGGTGACCCATGCACCCCCATGACAGGGAGGCTTGCCCTTGCTCATCCCAGCCTGCATTCCGTGGTTTTACCTCTAGAAGTACCAGCTCCCTATGGGCAAGGGCCATATCTGTTGTGTTCACTGCCTGGGTATCCACAGCTCCTGGTACCTAATAAGCTCTCAGTGAGCACATGTGCAACCAAAATTCCAGCCAGCTGGTTTGATATCTCCCTACCTTTGCACCTGCTATTCCTTCTAGGGAATGACAGATTCCCCTCTTCATTTCTAATATATTCATCCTTCACCATTCAGCTCAAGTTTCACATCTGTCTGGAAGCTGTCTGACCTACACTGGATTAGAAGCCTTGCCCAAATGGTCCCTCCAAACACTGTGCTGACCTCCACTGAAGCCCACACAGAGATCTACAATGATCAGTTCTGTTCCTTCCTCCCTTTCCCCAACACATGAGGTATCAATTTCTCTGAGGCAGGAATGACCACATTGTAGGTAATTTGTATGCCAGCTGCCTATCACAGGACCTGGCAGGTAAAACACCAAGGGCAAACATTTGTTGAATATATGAAAAGGGAGTGGTGGGAAATGAAGCTGAAAAGGTAGGCTAGGGCCACCTTGGAATGACCTTGGAAGGCCAAGGACTTCCAGTGCTGTGAAGAAGGTGATGGGAACTCCTGGATTTGGAAGTTTTGGTTTGTTTCCTTTCTTTTTTTTTTTTTTCTAATAAATGGGATATATATGATCAAGTTTGTGTGTTTAACGACAGAGGACACATTGGAAAGGAGAACTCAAAGCAATTAGGAGGCCACTGTAATAGTTCAGAAATTAAAAAACATAGGGAAGCTAAAGGGAGAGACCCAAGATATACTTCTGTACCCAAATCAATAGGATGTATCAACCTCTTTCTTCCTCTTCTTCCAAAAATAAATCCCCTTTCCTAGACTGTTTTCCTGATACTAGCCATAGCTTAAGTAAAACAGTGTTATCCCATTGGATCTCATGGACTCCTGGCTAGACTACCTCATAGCTCACTGGACAAGAGCACTGGCTCAGGAATCAGGCAGGGTCTAAATCTTGGCTCTGCCGCTGATAAGTTGTAGATTTTGCCCAAGTCACTTATCTCTTGAGCTTCATTCTGCTTTTCTAAGTGCTGAAAATAATAGTACCTGATTGCATCCATTTTGTGAGGAAACTATTTAGCCTAAAAAAATACATACTATAAACTTTGTATGTAAGTCAAAAAACTTACATAGCCAGTTTAGAGAACCTCTTGGCAGATCCTCATATAGTTAAACATAGATTTACCATTATAACCCAGCAATTCCTCTCCTAGATGTATACCCAGGAGAACTGAGAACATAGGTCAACACAAGAACTCTTACACAAGTGTTCAGAGCCATATTATTCACAATAGCCAAAAGCACAAACAACCCAATTATCCATTAACTGATGGAGAAATGAAATGTGAAATACCCATACAATGTGATGTCATCCAACTGTAAAAAAGGAATGAAGTATGGATACAAGCCACAACATAGGTGAACCTTGACAATATTATACTAAGTGAAAGAAGCCAGATACAGAAAGCCACATACAATTGCATTTATAAAATGCCCAGAAAAGGCAAATCCATAGAGACAGAAAATAGATTAGTGGTTTTGAGAAACTACAGGAGGGGGAAATGGGGAATGACTACTAATGGGTATGGGATTTCTTCTTGTGGCAATAAATGTTATGCAGTTAGATAGTGGTGATGGTTGTACAGCTTTGTGAATATGCTAAGATATACTGGATCATATACTTTAAAAGAGAATTTTTTGGTATGTGAATTATATCTCAATTAAAAAAAGAAACAACCTTTGCATGTATCAAGAACTAGGGATTGGATGGTGAATAAGACATATACAAGCCCTATCATAAGAGAACAGCCCGTAGGACAGAGGCATAAATGAGTCAAATGGTTACACATTGAGTGTAATTTCATCTACAGGAAGCGCCATGGAGGAGAAAGATATGCTGCTATGGGAACATATCATGGGTGGGGGGCTGATCTAGATGTGGGGGGGTGGTCATGGGGAAGTCTAAGGGTGATTGATGTGTGTGCTGTGATCTGAAAATAGTTTTCTGGGGCAGAGTCAGTAGGATGTACCAACCCTCAAGAGGAAGAAACAGCATATGAAATATCCTACACCAGGAGGACACATGAGGTTTCAGGGAGGTGGATGAGGACCAGCATGGATGACCCACATGGGATGAGGGAGAACATAGCGCAATCTTCTAAGACTACAGGCATGCTCAGGCCCTTTTTTTTTTTTTTTTTTGTGGTACCAGGGATTGAACTCAGGGGCACTCGACCACTGGGTCACATCCCCAGCCCTTTTTTGTATTTTATTTAGAGACAGGGTCTCACTGAGTTGCTAAGTGCCTCGCCATTGCTGAGGCTGGCTTTGAACTCGCGATCCTCCTGCCTCAGCCTCCCAAAGTGCTGGGATTACAGGCGTGCGCCACCGCGCCCGGCTGCTCAGGCCCTTTTTAAAATTTATTTAGAGTCAGGGTCTCACTGAGTTGCTAAGTGCTTCGCCATTGCTAAGGCTGGCTTTGAACTAGTGATCCTCCTGCCTCAGCCTCCCAAATTCTGGGATTACAGGCGTGTGTCACCACGCCCGGCACAGGCATGCTCAGTAATCTCAAGTGACCAAAACTGACCTTCCTCCCCAACAACTTGCTTCTTCACCATTGTTGCTTGTGTCAGTAAAAGCCCCACCAGGGCTTAAGCCACAAAACTGGAATCATCACAGACTTTGCTCCTTCTCCATAGCCAACCTGCCAGCGAGCCTGTGGCTCCTACCTTCTGAAGACCTGCACCTCCATACACAGCCTTCCCAGGTTACTGTCACTGCCCCACTCGAGTCCACAGCTCTGGACAGGACTTCTTGCCACCCTTCCAACATGGCTTTCCCAGTTCCACCCCTACACATGCCCAGCTTTCCAGTGGGCATAGTCTACTAGAAATGCAGATTTGATTGGGTCATTTCCCTTGAGATGCTTCTCATGACCCTTGAGGAAATGACATTTGGGGACCCTTCTCGTGACAGACTTCAATAACAGCCCCTGAGTCCTATGTCATCTGAGTCACCTGCTGCTCTCAGCCCTCCTTTTTAGTCTCTCTCCTGTTTTTGTTCTCACCATGGTAACCTGCTTCATACACAGTAGTGCTCCATGTTCTCTCTCTCCTCAAGTTCTTCCTGGGCCTGGAACATTCCCCTGCTCTGGCCTCGCTAAGCAATCCTTCAGATTTTTTCCCCCAGTACTAGGGATCAAACCCAGGACCTTGAGTATGCTAGGCAAGCACTCTACCACTGAGCTACATCCCCAGTGCTGTTTAAATAGTTTTTATTGTGAAAGGGTTTTGGAGAGTTTCCCAGGCTGGCCTTGAACTTGTGATTCTCCTGCCTTAGCCTCCAAAAAAGCTGAGATTATAGGCTTGTGTCCTGGTACCCAGCCCTTCAGATCTTGACCTAATGGTCACTTCCTTTAAGTGCCTGATCCCTTGCAATAACTTGTTTGACAGATCCCTTTGCTTTGTGACCTATATTACAACTGACTTTCCCCTTTGATAAAACTCATCAAGGTATGTCTGTTTCCTTTGATGGACTATATGGCTCAGAGTCAAGTATCTATACCCACCTTCTTCATAGTATCCTCCCACCCCAAACCCCTTGCCCAGCAAATTCCTACCCATCCTTTGAATCACCGGTCATTTTCTGGAAGGCAGCCTTCCCTGGGCACCCAGGCTAGAAGGGGCAGGTACCTTCCTTTATATAGCCCCACACTCCCTGAACATCTTTTGTAACATTTACCACAGAAAGCAACTGTTTTTAACACCTGTCTCCCATACTAGATTTTTTTTTATCTTGTTTCTTCTTTGCCCAGCACCTAAAACAATACTTGTCAAAAGACTCCTCTCAGGTCAGCCCACAAAAACTCTTATGAAAATCTCTATAAATCTCTATAATTGAATGCAAAATCCAACATGCATTGGGATTTCACAGTTTTTGTCAGGGTTTTGTTGTTGTTGTATTTTTTTTTTTTTTTAGGGGTACTGGGGATTAAACCTAGGGACACTTAACCACTAAGCCACATCCTCAGTCCTTTTTTGTTTTTTTGTTTTCTTTTGAGACAGGATCAAAGGTTGCTTAGGGCCTCGCTAAGTTGCTGAGGCTGGCCTCAAATTTCCTCCTGCCTCTGTCTCCAGATTCACAGAGATTACAAGCATGCCCCACTTTGTCAGCGTTTTAAGGGTCTAGACCTGAAAGAGATTAAGAAGCTTTCCCCAAATGCTGAAGGAGCTATCTTCCTTTCAGAACAGTACTGCTAACACAGGCTTCTTCTATGTGAAACCATATATATATGTTTGCTCCAGAGGCCACTTTTAACCATAAACATGGTTAAAATATAGCTCTATTACATATACATATAATACACACACACACACACACACACACTGCAAGAGGGCAAGGATTGTTTATCTGATGTGTATCCCAAGTGCCTAGAATGGTACCTGGCACATCCTAGGAGTAGGTGTGAAATGACCAGTCTTGGTCAATTGCATCAGTTGTGTATTAGTTATCTATACATGTATTCATTATCCATTGCTGTGACAAATGACCCCAAAACATGTTGTCTTAAAACAACATCATCTCAGTTTCTTCAGGCCAGGGGATAGGGTGCAACTTAGGTGGATCTGCTGCAGGGTCTCTTACACACTGCCAAGTGTGGGTCAGGGATGCATGTAGGAGCCCTGTTTGGGAGATGGCTTAAATTGCGGTTGACTATGGGCCATGGAGATTTGGGCATTGTCGCCTTCCGTAGTCTCACGGGACTTGGCCCGGGATCTCGAGTGACTTGGCCGAGATTGCTGATCGGGTCCAGCGCCATTTTGGTGGTGTGTGTGGCGCGTGTTAGTCGTTGTTAGAGCCAGAGAAAAAAGATATCAGAATAAAAAGCTGTTTGTCTCCAGTTTGCCTCTGAACTTCTTCCCGCGGCTTCATTGCTCCAAGCGGCCATCGCTTCAGGCGGCAACAGATGCAGTCCTCTGAAAGCTCAGCAGGGGAAAGATCTGCGTCCACACTCACTTACATGGTTGGCTGGAGGCTGCCCTTGGTTCCTAACCACATGGGCCTCTTCACAGGTCAGTTCACAGCACGGAAATAAACTTAACTTCATCAGAGTAAGCAAGAGGGAGGGAGGGAGAGAAAGAAAGAGAGGGAGAGGCACTACTAGACACTGCAATCTTTTGTAACTAAACCCTGGAGTTAGCATCCCATCAGTAACTTAACTTTAGAGTTGGCATCCCATCATCTTTGCTAGTTCTGCTTCTTAGAAGCAAGTCTCTAGGTCTAGTACATACTCAAAGGAGGTCCCAGTGGTCTTGCAGGCTGTCTACTGCAGATACTTGTTTTCTCATGCAGTATCCAGTTCATCTCAACACCCAGAGCTGAAGACCCAGACCAGATGCCTACAAGTCAAGCAGATGATGAGAAGGAAATAAGAAACTAGTGGTGGGAGGTTGGTGGATGGCCAAGCCTCTGCCCAGCCAGCAGACTGCTGCCAAACCAGGAATGCAGGTTGACTTATTGTCAGATCTTTTTTTTTTTTTTTTTTTTTTTTTTTTTACTGGAGATTGAACCCAGGGACATTTTACCACTGAGATACATCTCCAACCCTTTTTATTTTTTTTAAACAAGGGCCTCACTTAGTTGCTGAAGCTGGCCTCAAATTTGCGATCCTCCTGCCTCAACCTCCCAAATTGCTGGGATTATAGGCATGCACCACTGTGCCCAGCTTCTTCTGACTTTTTGAAAGACACCGAAGTGCAGATTTTTATGAGATATTTCCTGATATTTAAAGTTGATGATCAAGCAAAAACACATTTGAGGATTAAGAGTTTATTACACTTCCCTATGGCAGAAAGGGCTAATCCATTTTTCTTACTCCCTTTAAATGTGAGCTCCATTTCTCCTTCCCTCTATCCCTGCACTCTTGCACACTGGGGGCAGGGTCTAGCTAACTTGCTTTGGACATTTTGCCATAGCATCTTGCATGTAGCAGGCCCATAACAAATATTGTTAAACAAAATGTGAAACTGCAGCCGGGCGCGGTGGCGCACGCCTGTAATCCCAGCACTTTGGGAGGAGCTGAGGCAGGAGGATCGCGAGTTCAAAGCCAGCCTCAGCAATGGTGAGGCACTTAGCAACTCAGTGAGACCCTGTCTCTAAATAAAAAACACAAAAAAGGTCTGGGGATGTGACCCAGTGGTCAAGTGCCCTGAGTTCAATCCCCGGTACCACAAAAAAAAAAAAAAAAAAAATGTGAAACTGCAGACATATTTCCACTAGGGCACTAGGGACCATTGCCCTCAATCCTAGAGTAGTAGTTAAAAGTGGCCTCTGAAACCAGGTGCGGTGGCACACACCTGTAATCCCAGCACTTGGGAGGCTGAGGCAAGAGGATCACGAGTTCAAAGCCAGCCTCAGCAATGGCAAGGCACTTAGCAACTTAGAGACCCTGTCTCTAATAAAATACAAAAAAGGGATGGGGATGTGGTCCAGTGGTTGAGTGCCCCTGGGAAGGAAGGAAGGGAGGGAGGGAGGAAGGAAGGAAGGGGAAGGGAAGGAAGAGAAGGAAGGAAGAAAAGAAGAGCAAAGAAAGAAAGAGAGAGAGAGAAAAGAAAGAAAAGTGGCCTCTGGTGTCTAAATTCAAACCCCAGCTCTGCCACCTGCTTGCTGCATGACTTTAGGCGAATTACTAACCCTTGATTCTCAGCTTCTTTATCTGTAAAATGAGAATACTCACACCTACCTCATAGAGCTGTGGTTAAGATTAATTGGAATTATATGCTTAAGGGACTTAGCACAGAGCTTAGTGTGCTATTGCAACTAGTAAACTAAGCCATTCTTCCATCATCCCTTCCCTTCTCACTGCCTCCTTGCCTCTCCCCTTAATCCATTACCTACCATCACCTACTACTTATCTGCCTGGCTGGTAGTGAGAGTGAGCCTCTAAAATGCAGATGTCATTGTTACTGAAGGGTTTAATTCCTTCAACTGTTTGCCGATGCTCCTAGTAGGAGAAAATCCAAATTCCTTAACACAGTTAGGCTCTTTGGGAACTGCACCTCCCCAGCCTTCAAGGCCTGTCTCTCAGCTCCACCTCTCTTCACACTCGTCACCCCAGCCATGCTGTGGCTTGCTTCTCCAGTACAAGTACTCCCCATTTCTGCTGCTTCAAAGCCTTTGCAAGTGCTATTACTCAGCAGGAACCTCTTTTCCACATTTCTATGTGCTCCAGCTATGCACGGAGAATTCTTGCCATTCCTGGTTAAACCTGAGGTCAGGTAGTTTTCCCTCACCATTGGCCCTCTCTTCTAAGTATGACACTAGCAGAGAACAAGTGATAAACATTTATGGAATTGTCCAAGGCAGGTAGACCTGTGAGCAGACAGCGCCACCTGTTGGCCCCAAACTCTACTGCGGTACCTGGAAAGGAGCCTTAACGTTGTGCCTATGCCTAAGGCAAGACAATGGTTTTGAGTTTTATAGGGGCCCATCTGGGGTCTCCACCTCCTGCCAAACTTAGCAATGAAAAGAGCTACTATTGAATATTTAAACCACTAAGTCCCAAACTTTCAATTTTACAAATATTTCAACACAGGCACATTGAAATAGGCTAATATTTGTTACTCAGTTTGTTATTTAAGTGTTTCACATCTGGGACAATGAGACAAAATGGGTTGGTATAAGGTAGGCACTTTTCAAAGTGTTTTAGTAACTAATGGTTAAATTTGATGACCACCCAGTTAGGCAGCTCAATACCTTTATTAAGGGGTTAACTGAGGCACAGAGCAGTTAAATGCCCCACCCGAGATCATACAGCTACAAAATCTCAGTCAACAATCAAACCCAGTCTGGCTTGAACCTGCACTTGTAAACCCAAAATTCGCTGCCTCTATTCTTTTTTTTTTTTTTTTTTTTGGTACCGGGGATTGAACTCAGAGGCACTTGACCACTGGGCCACATCCCCAGCCCTTTTTTGTATTTTATTAGAAGCAGGGTCTCACTGAGTTACTAAGTGCCTCGCCATTGCTGAGGCTGGCTTTGAACTCAGGATCCTCCTGCCTCAGCCTCCCAAAGTGCTGGGATTACAGGCATGCGCCACCGCGCCCGGCTTCTATTTTCTTTACTGTCTCCAATAACCTACTTCCATCCCAGATATCTCCACCATGAAGACCCACTCTGCTAGATGAGCATTCTACCACTGAGCCACAACCCAGCCCAAGACCCACTCTGATGGTACTGCTACCAGTGCCACAGGGGTCAACCAAAATCCCACCTGGCACAACCCACACGTTCTGAAAGCTACACAGTCCTCTAAGGGCACTCCACAGACAGTACTGATGTTTGCTCTACTCCACCAAGTAAGACAGCAAATGAAGCATAAACCCTGGCCTCCATGTTATTGCTCCATCTGCATGACCTCCAGCAAGCAGCCACCTCTCTGAACATCCATTTCCCAACAGGACCTTTAGCCCAGATGGGTGGATTAGCTTGGATGTTGTATGAAGGGTGAGGGAGGAGCAGAGTCTGATTCAGTGAACACTGAATGACAGTGATTATCACTCAGTCCTCTGCTAGGTCCCTCAACAATTTGATATTGCCATCTAGAACAAAGAGTTTGGCTACTTGCTCTTTAAAAATCCCATCTACTTTTCACACCTCCTTTACATCATTCCTTTCTATCACTTGTGGAAATGTCTGCTTGTCTCCACTTAATTTCAAGTTTTTAAAAAATATCTAATTAGTGCGTCCCACATCCCAGTCATTACATTGTAGCCAGCAAAGCATTTAATATACTTTCCTCATATTAACTCACTTAATCCCCAAAATAGCTGATTATCCTCAGTTTACAGATGAGGAAAGCTAAAGCACAGAGAAATGCCACGTTCAGGGTCTATAGCAAGAGGCAGACCCCAGGTGCAAACCTAAGCTATCTTAACTGTTCATACTCTTAAAAAACACTATCTTGGACTCCCTCTGCTGGTAGAGGCTGTGTTTGATTTTTTTATCTCCAAACTCTAAGCACACTGCTTTAAACAGTAGGTGTCAACAAATTTGCTTTAATATACATATTAAACATATTATACACACACACAAACACACATGAGTCACATACCAGTGTGACAAATATCCCCTCCACAAGACAGCTCTACCACACTCAGGGCTCCTGGAGATGCTCCAGAGAGAGCCTAGGCCTGGTAGTCTTCACATGATACCCAATAGGGGGCATTTTTATTTAAAAAGTGGGAGGAGCAAGATGCACCCCAGGTGTATGTGTCTGGGGGCCTCATGCAGGACCAGAGCTCTGCTGCACCCTCTTCATCAGCTCTTCATCCTGCATAGACAACTCTGTCAACTTTTTGCCCATCCGTTCATGGATGTCCAGGTACTTGGAGACACATCGATCCAGGCATACAGACTCGCCCTTGGACAGTTCTGCTTCCTTGTAGTGGGGAGGCACGCACTTCCGGTGGCAGGCACTGGTCATTCTGGGGAGAGAGAAGGATAAGGTCTTGCAAGCAGCATCTTGTAGCATCCCAGGAACCTACAGTCGTTCAAACCCTGTTATACTAATTTCATCTCCCCCAAGAAAGCAGTGTGACTCCTCATTTTGCACCTCAACCACCTTGGAAGGTTTCAGAGAGTACGAACCTTCCTGGAGCCCAGACACAATGACTATTTGTTGAATGATGGCTATATGATAGGCCTCTCATACATGGATTCTTTTATGCAATCCTTCTGATACTCTATGGGATAGGCACATCATTATCTTCATTTTACAGATGAGGAAATTAAGGCACAGAGAGACTCAGTAATTTGTTAAGGATCACACAGAATCACATAGATCACATAGACTTCATAGTCTACATCTAAAAATCATTCAGCTGGGCCTGGTGGCACATGCCTGTAATCCCAGGAGCTCGGGAGGCTAAGGCAGGAGGATCACTAGTTCAAAGTAAGCCTCAGCAACTTAGGGAGGCCCTAAGCAACTTAGCAAGACCTGTCTCAAAAAAACAGGGATGTGGCTCAGTGGTTAAACATCCCTAAGTTCAATCCCTAGTACCCAGCACCCCCAAATCATTCTAATTTATAACCTCCAAGACCAAATCAAACAATCCAGAGAACTTCAGCTGATAAAAATAGCAAATATGTGATTGTTTCCTGTTTGGGTTTGATGCAAAGGCCCTTTTTATTTAGTGGTTTTTTTTGTTTTTTTTTTTTTTTTTTTTTTTTTTTTGTGGTACTGGGGATTGAACTCAGGGGCAATCGTTCACTGGGTCACATCCCCAGCCTTTTTTTTTTTTTTTTTTTTTGTGGTACCGGGGATTGAACTCAGGGGCACTCGACCACTGGGTCACATCCCCAGACCTTTTTTGTATTTTATTTAGAGACAGGGTCTCACTGAGTTGCTAAGTGCCTCGCCATTGCTGAGGCTGGCTTTGAACTCGCGATCCTCCTGCCTCAGCCTCCCAAAGTGCTGGGATTACAGGCGTGTGCCACCGTGCCCGGCTTATTTAGTGTTTTTAATGTCTCTGTGAGGTGGGTACTATTATGTCTATTTTATAGATAAGGAAATAATTATCAAACAGTATAAGCCCTGGTGGAGCCAGGACTGTTCCCATATTTGCCAAATGGTTGAGAGCAAGAGTTGTGGAGTCATACTGATGTACTATACCTGACACTGCTACTGACCTGCATGGGCCCTGAGAAAGTTATTTAACCTGTAGAAGGCTCAATTTCCTCCTCTTAAAATGGGACTAATAAAATCAATCCACTGGATTATTTTGAGAATTAAAAAGATAATGCAGCTGGGTGCAGTGGCATATGCCTATAATCCCAGTGAGGCCAGAGGCTGAAGCAGGAGGATCTCAAGTTCAAAGCTAGCCTGGGCAACTTAAGACTCTGTCCCAAAATAAAGCATAAAAAGGGCTGGGGATATAGCTTAGTGTTAAAGTGCCCTCAGGTTATAAGGTTATGTGTTAATTAATGTGTTCTGGGCTGTTCCATCCTGCCCTTCTCCTTCAGCCCATCTGTTTCCCAACTTTTGGCCATCCCACCAAGCATTCCTAGTCACATACACATGAAGGAGAGAGATAAGGAAGAGAGAGCAGGAGAACAAAGGAAGGCTAAGACCTATAAAAAGGCAAAACACTCAATTCTTGGGATACCAGGATACCAGCTACAGCCCCCTTCTCCCTCCAGAGAGAAGTCTATGTTACCCCTTTTTAAATAAACCCTGCTTTATATGCTTGCCTCGGTGTGCTTCTCTAATGTTAAAAACTTCAACATGTGAGGGAGCAGAACTCATTACTGTTAACTGGCAGTATCACAAATGCCTAACAGAGTAAATATTAACTACCAAAGGAACTATTTGTAAAAAGGCAAATGTTTAAACGGTTCTTGAAAACTAACCAGAGCCTCTTGGAGCTTCTCTTCCTGTTCTTGCTCATTCGTGTCAGTTCCAAGCCCATATAAACTCCCAAGTACTTCTAGTGACTCCATACTGCATCTACACTAGTACCACATATGGGGTGGGGATGGGGAGGGTAGGCTTCAGAGTTCTCTACAGTGAGGAAAGCATTTGTTAGAAGACATCCACCTCTGCCTTCGCTAAGGGTGATCAGGGCTAATTGTCCAACACAGGGTAGCGGAGAGTGGCTCTCTTTACCTGTTGTACATGTCCGCCATCATCTCCACCTCCAGTTCAGCTGCCAGCTGTTGGGCCCTAAGCGGATCCATCTCAGCCCAGCACCGTGCAGAGAACCTCCTGGTCTTCTAGTCCTAGGAGCAACCATCAAAGTCAGCACCGACCCCTCCCGTGCACCCTCCTTCCTAGGGGCTAGGGGACTCAGAGGAATCACAGGGCGTGGGACCAACAGGAGCCACCAACCTCAGTGAGCTTTAACTACCCTTCTCCCAGAGGTGGGGGCGGGGGTAATGAGCCCTAATGGGTTCAGTGCCTAGCCCAAGGTCACGCAGGATGTCATTCAGGGTCCTGGAAATCGAGCCCTCGAGCCCTGACACCCCTGTCCCTCGAGGTCACCCTTACCCGGGAGAAGATCGAGAAACGGGCGGAACACAAAAACCGCGGGCCTGAACCTCGGGGTCCCTGGAAATTGGACTCCACGCTGAAAACGAGGCGCTCCGGACCCCGGCCCAACGGCTACATCTCCGAAATGGAGATGCCATTAACACAGTAACCTTGAGGTCAGAAGCCACGACACACTCACCACAGCCTGGTGCGAGACAAAGTGCCCACCGCGTCGCCAATTCAAGCAAACATTAGAAAATTGCCGGGTGCCCAAGTAGACCACGGCGGAAGCACATGGACCACTTCCGGGAGAGAAGTCCCGCCTCCTCTTTGATCCGGAAAGAAATGCCACCGAGGCGATGCTGGGAAATCCTCTACCATAGAGAGGAAACTGCCAGCCGGCAGAAGGGGAAGGCGACTTTCAAATGCTAGAGGGGACGCCAACATACCATAGAGGCTTGTGTGGGGTGCAGAGCGCCCGCAGCCTGATTAGACTTCAAGACCCCTGGGGTTATCACCAGGAAGCTTGAGTGTGTTTGGTGTAGGAAAGGGTCTGACGACCGAAATCAGCGAACTTCACACCCCCCCGGGGCGTAAGTCATGCGTGAAAGTGAAAGAACACCCCCAATGGCGGTCCTTCGTTTTTGTAGCACCTTGAAACTACCTGGGACGCTTAAAAAAAAATTAAAACTCGATTTCCAGCTGGGCACGGCGGCGCCCGCCGGTAACCCCTGCAGTTCAGGAGGCTGAGGCAGGAAGACCGCAAGTTCGAGACCAGCCTGCGGAACTTAGCGAGATCCTGTCTCAAAAATAAAAAGTTAAATGAAAAAAGGGGGCGGAGCTGGGAACCTAGCACAGTGACAAAGCTCCAGGAAGGTGCAGAAAAACTGGATGCAGACCCCGCCCCACAAGTTCCCAATTAAATAAGAATCTCTGAGGTTTCTGCGAATTTTTAAATTCTCCAGACTCCGGAGGCTAAGCTGGAGGATAGCAAAGGAGGCCAGCAAATTAGCGATGCCCTCAGCAACTTGGTGAGACCCTGTCTCAAAATAAATAAATAAATAAATAAATAAATAAAAAGAAGAGCTGGAGATGTAGTAGCTCAGTGGTAAAAGCGACCCGGGTTCAATTCCCAGCACACCCCGCACCACCATCACAAAAAAAAAAAAAAAAAAAAAAAAAAAAAAAAAAAAAATCCCCCAGGTGATTTCTACGTGCAAACATTGGCTGTGTGTCGCTGAACATTCCTACTCCCCACACACACTCTGCCAGGTGCTGCAAAGATAAGCAAGATATGGTTTCTATTGCAAAAGAGGAGACAAGTATGGAATCTGTTTTATTCAACTTCTGTTAGACGCCCTGAGCCATAAATTCCTCTAGTTTACAAAATGAAAATTTAAGGACGGAGGCAAGACTACATTGCCCAATGGAGGAGGTAGGGTGGACATTTTATATGTATGGTTGCCGTTATACTTTAGTAATTGTCCAAAACCAGTTCTGATTTGGGTTAGGTGTTAAACCCAGAGCCAACATATGCTAAGCATATGTTCTACCACTGAACTACATCCCTGCCCCAACATTCTTAATTTTAAACATCAGGCTTCTGTTGCTGCCCTAAGGACTCATCTTCATAAAAGTCTGTATCCTGATTCTTTTGAGATTGAGGTATAACATTTATACAGTAAACAGTGTAAAACACATAAGTCTTAAACTTATTTATTGTGTGTGCATGTGTGTGTGTGCTTTTCACATGATAGGCAAGTGCTCTCCCACTAAGCTACATTTCCCATTAAAGTTCCTACTAAGATTAATTTTAAAAATATTTTGACATACCTATAACCACATCCAGATGAAGATGTAAAATATTTCCTGCACTCCCAAAAGTTCTCGTGTTCCTTCCGAGTCAATACACATTCTCTACATGTTACTACTATTCTGACTTCTATCACCAGTTATCACTTCTATCAACAGTTTTGCCTGTTCTTGTACCTCATGTAAATAAAATTATCCATTATTTTGCTTTAGGCCTAATTTCTTTAACTAAAAGTAGTATCTGTAAGATTTCATTCTAACTGTTGTGTATGTCTGTTATTCATAACCAGGCACACCGACTCTTGAGGCCTCACAAACAACGGGGCCATTACCCCACGCAGAGGGAACCTCCAGGGCCGTGTTTCAAGTGCGGGATACGAAGGAACACTTGGGCTAAGAGCTTGCCCCAACCCCAGCCCCCTATGCGGCCCATTGTCCTAAATGCTCCAAGAATGGGCCATCTGGGTGTTTGACTGGATGCACCAGTTTCCCGCAGGGGGGACTGGAATCAAGTCATTGGGTAAAACCCAACCTACTTGGACTAGCCACAGAAGATTGGACGGGGCCTCCTGGGTTTCCTCTCCCGACAAGTTGACATATCGACTTACAGGAGCCCTTAGGGTCTACTCCTTCTTGTTGATGGCCACCCCATAAATTTCCTACAACACTAGGAGCCAGCTTTCTCGGTCTTGAGAGGTGAGTTTTGGCGGTCCCACCAAACATATCGCGTCCCCCTGTTGTCGGATAGAGGGACACACCATTCTACCCCCACAAGACTCCCATGCTGTCTTGCCGCCGTCCAACCTCCATACATTTCCCCACCAGTTTCTAGTCATCTCTCAATGTCCTGTGCCTTATATTGGGCCGAAGATATACTGGTCCAAATTATCATTGGCCTCAGCTTGTGTTCTCTGACCCGCCTCGCTCAGTTCTTCTCCACCGCCTCGTCTCACTCCGTCTCCTCTGCCGTCTTCCCTCCTTCTTAGCAGTTTTAGAAGCCTGATGCGGAAAAACACTCCTGTTACCATTACCCTGCCCCCTCCTCATCTGGTTAGACCCCAAAAGTTTGGGATACCCTACTCCATCCTTGCTCACTGTGACCCTTAGTAACGAATACACCTTAAAGATCCCCAGTATTTCCCTAATAGAGCCCAGTCCCCCACTCCCAGCCACTAGCCTCAGGAGGTCCCTCCAACCTATTATCTCAGACCTTTCTGCGGAACCGTTTCTCCGGACCACACCATTCCCCATAAAATACTCCCATAATTTGGCAGTCAAAGAAGACGCAAAGGGTCCATTACCGGTTAGCTCCAAGAGATCTTCGTTTAGTCTCATCAATGAGGCTGTTAGGCCCATACACCCTCTGGGTCCCAAATCCATTATACCGATTCTCTCCCTAATTCCCCTTCCTTAACTACTCATTTCTCGGTCATTGAACCTTAAGGATGCCTTCTTCACTGTCCCTTTTAAGCTCTGGAATAAAAAGTCACAAGACATCTTTGCCTGTTACCTGGACTGATCCTGATACTCAACGGTCCCAACTATTGGACCTGGACAGGCCTTCCCTCAGGGTTTTCGAGTACAGCCCTCAAATCTTTGGACAGACACTAGCTGCCGATCTGCAAAAGACCTTGAATTCTCATGACTCTTTTGCCACTCTTTTTGCATTATGTTAATATGATCCTTCTCTCTTTGCAAGCCCTTCCTTCTCCACAGCTCGTATAGACTCTTACACCCTTTTAAAATTTTCTTGCTTTCTCGTGGGTATCGTGTTTTCCCCATCGTTAAGGTGCATCTCTGCCACCAGGACCCAGGTAGTTTAGTTAGGAGTTCAGATTCCCCCATCAATCGCAAGGCCATTACTGTAGACCCGAAAGCCCTCATCAAGGCCCACCCATGTCCCCAAGGACATAGGAAGAGATTCTTTCCTTCTTGAGGGCTAGCAGGATACTTCCGTGCATGGATTTCCCAATTTGTTCATCCTTTACGCAAAACCTCTGATATGAGGCAAGCTAAAGGGGTTAAGGAAAAGCCCCTTCCCGAAAGGCTATTCAAGGCTGAGTTGTAAGGCAATCTGGCAAGTCAGGCACTGAGTTTACAGGCCCCAGCTCTTTCACCTCCCCAGACCTTTCTTCCAGCCATTCACCCTCTATGTCCATGACATGACTGGTCTGGCTCTAGGTGTTTTAGTCCAATAGAAGGCCTCCATTTTTGCTCCATTGCCTATCTTTCTAAACAACTTGATCCCAACCGTTTCGCCGATGGCGCCCCCGTGTCTTAGGGCTCTTTTTTGTTGCTGTCTAGTATTTAATTGTATGAATATACCAGAATTCATGCATCCATTTCTCTGTTGATTGACATTTGGTTTGTTCCAAAGTTTTGGCAATGATGAATTATGCTGCTCTGATATTCCTCATAGATTTTGGGGGGTCATGGAGATTGAACCCAGGACCTTGTACATGCTAAGCATAAGGTGTCCCACTAAACTACACTCTGAACCCTAAAACAAATGTTTTAATGGACATATCCTGCACTCATTTTTGCTTTTGAAAATACAATCATCATATTATGAATGACTAAGAAGCTGCATGGAAAAAGGAGAGGGATTCTTACAGGAGGAATTTGACTCTTAAATGGGATACTTACTAGGTGCTATGAAAGGTTGTATATTGTATGATTCCATTCAAATAACATTATCAAAATGACAAAGAGATGAAGAAGAGACCAGTGGTTGCTAGGGGTGAGGGTTTGCGGAGGAAAGGAAGTGTAGGTAGCACAAGGGAGATCTGAGCAGTGATAGAATGGTTCTGCGTCCTGATTGAGGTGATTGTGACAAGAATTTACCTGTGGAATAAGATGTCATAGACAGCCAGGAGTGGGGGTACACTCCTGTAATCCCAGCTACTTGGGAAGCTGAGGTGGGAGAAGGATCTAAAGTTTGGGGCCAGCCTGAGCCATTTAGGGAGACTCTGTCTCAAAAATAAAAAGGGCTGGGGTTATAGCTCAGGGGTTGTGTGCTTGCCTAGACTGTGAGGCCCTGGGTTCAATCCCTAACACCTCAAAGAAAAATAAAAATCATAGTCGTATACACCGATATTGTACCAATGTCAATTTTTCTGGCTCTGATATTGTATGGAGTTATGTAAGA
Source organism: Tamias sibiricus (assembly GCA_025594165.1). Taxonomy (NCBI): domain Eukaryota; kingdom Metazoa; phylum Chordata; class Mammalia; order Rodentia; family Sciuridae; genus Tamias; species Tamias sibiricus. The sequence continues at coordinate 16,703,677 of CM046657.1, read as the reverse complement.
CTTTACTTTTTTATTGGTTCATAATAATTATGCATAACATTATGATTTATTTTTACATAATTATAAATTCTTGGAGTATAATTTGCTCCAATTAAGTCCCCAGTACTTACCCTTGCCCTCCACCATCTCCCTTCCCAAGATTTAATTTTTAGTGGAGCTGAGTGAAGAGTATCCAGGGTCTGTCTCTACTACTTCTACAACTTCATGTGAACACATAATTATTTCACAATTAAAAGTTAGAAAATTCTCTACAAAAAGGAAAACAAATCAAAAAGACAATGTGAAAGAAGATAATCCATGACAGATACTCAATAAAAAGAAATCATTGTTCTCATTCTTTTTAAAAGACTTGTCAGGGCAAATTTAGAACATACAGAGAAGTAGAAAGCACGGTCTGTTGAACTTCCGTATATCCACCTCCAGGATTTAACAACTGTTAGTGTTTGGTTATATTTTCTTCATCTGTTTTTATCTCTAACAAAAATGAAGTCATTTTTTCCCAAAAATTCTATTTCATTACCCTCAAAATTATAATATTTTTATTTTGTTTTGTTGTTGGTGTTTGCAGTGCTGAAGACCAAAACCGTGGGCCTCACACAGGCTGAGCTGTATCCCAAGCCCCATATAGTAGTTTATTGTTATAATTTAATTATTAATATGATTTAATGCAAATATTCTATTTTCCCCAATTTCTCAAAAGGGTCCCTCTTAGCTGGACGCGGTGGCCCACGCCTGTAATCCCAGCACTTTGGGAAGCTGAGGCAGGAGGATCATGAGTTCAAAGCCAGCCTCAACAATGGCAAGGCACTTAGCAACTCAGTGAGACCCTGTCTCTAAATAAAATACCAAAAGAGGGCTGGGGATGTGACCCAGTGGTCCAGTGCCCCTGAGTTCAATCCCTGGTGCCACAAAAAAAAAAAAAAAAAAAAAAAAAAAAAAAAAAAGGTCCCTTTTTTTTTTAATTGTGTAAGAACACTTAACATGAGACCTACCCACTACATAAATATGAGTGTACAATGCAACATCATTATCTATATGTACCATATTGTACAGCAGACCCCTAGAACTTATTCAACTTGCATAATTAAAACTATATGCACTGAACAGCAATTCCCCATGTCACACTCCCTCAGCACCCGGAAAATCATTGTTCTTATTGATAATTATTTTATTGTTATTATTATTTCCTATCGGACTGTGTCTTTCTCCTATACTTACACGGTCGGACATTTGGAGACCTTTAAGTAGGAATCTCCAATTGTGCCTGAAAAAGACAGCTTAGATAGTTTCAGCTTGTGAGGATATCCTTGGACTTCTGCTGTATCATCCAAAGCTGCTGATCTCCGTCAGCACCATGCTGAAACACTGGCCTCTCCCTCTACCCTGAGCTCTATCTGTTTCCAGCCTTACACAGGGGAGTTGTGTATTTGTCACTCACCATGGGTCAGTATTGTCTTCTTGGATGGGAACTCAACTCCAGAGGAAGGGATGAAGGGTTGTCACCCAGGATGTCCTCATTGGTACCTGACCACTCATGAAAGGTACAGAGAATACAAAGACCGGTGTCTTCCCTGGACTGTTCTGAGATGAGCTCATGAGAGAACATTCTATCATGTTGAAGAGAAAGCTGGTCCAGTCATCATCATGGCCTTTGCTGTTATTGTCCCTCACCATTTCTCCTCACCTCCACTGCTGACAGTCTGGTCCGAGCCACCACGTCTTGCATCTGAGTCACTAAGAGAGTCTTCTGGCTGGTGTCCCCACTTCTAAAGCCCATGCTTGCAGGAGCCCTGTTTGGGGAGATAGCTAAGATTGCGGTTGACTATGGGCCATAGACATTTTTGGGCATTGTCGCCTTCCGTAGTCTCACGGGACTTGGCCCAGGATCTCGAGAGATTTGAGCAATGACTCAGCAGATTGACATTTTTGGGGCATTGTCGCCTTCCGTAGTCTCACGGGACTTGGCCCAAGATCTCGAGAGATTTGAGGAGTGACTCGGCAGATCGAGCAAGCACCATTCCTGCTCGGGCGCATGGGATGAGACCAGAGAGAGAAAGGGACAGGGTTATCGCTATTGTATAGATACATTGTAGTTTCTTGTAAGAGTACGTGGCTTGGTTTCTTGTGAGAGTGAAAGGACAGGGTTATCGCTATTGTATAGATACATTGTAGTTTCTTGTAAGAGTACGTGGCTTGGTTTCTTGTGAGAGTGAAAGGACAGGGTTATCGCTATTGTATAGATACATTGTAGTTTCTTGTAAGAGTACGTGCTTGGTTTCTTGTGAGAGTGTGTATGTAGTGTTAGAAATTACAAGAGACAGAGACAGAAAGATTAAAGAATTTTTTCGTCTCCATCCTGTCTCCGGACTCCTTCCCGCGGCGCTGCCGTTCCAGGCTGCAATCCCTTTCCGGCGGCTAACAGTTGGTGGCCCGTACGGGGAATTCAGCACGGCAGGTAAGAACTGAGAAACCTCGCAGGAGTCTCTAGTCAGAGCGGTTAAAATGGGTTCGAAAATAACTAAGACCCAAGTGTACGAGGCTCTTGATGAATTCTTTGATATGGATGAGTCTGTCGTTAGTGAGGAGGATTTAGAAAACAGTGAAGGCAATCATAAAAGCGTAGATTCCGCTGAGTCAACTAAGACCAGTAAGGAGAGTATTAGAAGTGTCCCCAAAATTACAAAGATCCGAGCTGCTAAAGCTATTCAAGATTTATTAGAGATATTTCAAGGATACATGGTCTCAATTGAACCTGGGACTCAGGATGTTACTGAGTCAGTTAGGACCAATGAGAGTAGTAGTAGTGAGGAGGAATTAACTAAAGGTGATTTTGAGAAAATGAATAAAAGGAAATTAAGGAAGACCAAGATAAGGGATCATCAAGTGGAGGAACTTGTGTCCTCTACTCCCCCATGGGTGAAATCGATTACAGAAAATATGAAGGGTATCACTAGACATTTGCATACCCTAGAAATAGAAATAAAAAGTCTTTCTGAGCGCTTATGCGCTCTCGAGGGTAACTCACAGATACATTGGGAACTGCCAGTATTTGAATATGAAAATGGACAGAGGGCCACCAGCCAATAGATTTCAAAACAATAAAAAATCTCAAAGAGGCAGTAATGACTTATGGACCCCAAGCTCCTTTCACGTTGAGTATACTGGAGTCCCTTAACACCTTTAGCTTAACCCCCGCAGACTGGAAGCGTCTATGTAAAGCAACATTAAGTGGGGGACAATACTTGGTTTGGCGATCGCAATTTCAGGAACTTTGTATAGAAACAGCTAAAAGAAATGCAGATGCAGGGTTTGGAGACCATAATATAGAAATGCTCACAGGAGAAGGGCAATTCGCAGACATACAGGATCAAAAACATTATACCCCAGGAGTATATGCTCAGATAAATGCAGCTGCCTTAAAGGCATGGAAAACTGTACAAGGACCTGGGGATCTACAAGGTAGCTTGTCCAAAGTAATTCAAGGACCTAATGAACCATATGCTGAATTTGCTGATAGACTTTTGAGAACTGCAGGTAGAGTTTTTGGAGACATTGATCAAGTTATGCCATTAGTTATTCAATTAGCATACGAAAATGCTAATAAATATTGCCAGGAAGTCATCAGGCCATGGAAAAATAAAAAGGATCTTTCCATATATATACAACTATGTAAAGATGTAAATGATGCCTTTGTCACAGGGAATGTGATTGCAGCAGCTGTGAGAGATGCTGCCCCTCAAAATTTTACAAGGGCTCAACATAGACATTATAATCAATCGGTATATTCTAGGCAAAATTATCATAATCAATCAGGCTATTCTAGGCAAAATCCCCAAAGAGAAATAAGACCAAATTCATACCGTGCTCCAGGTTGCTGCCCCAGGTGTAAGAAAGGAAATCATTGGGCCAATAAATGCTATTCAAAATTTGACATCCATGGAAATCCTTTGTTCAGGAATTCAAAAAACAGGGCACGGGGCCAATGCCCCGGGGCCCACAAATGTACGAGGCATTGGAGGAGGAGTATCCTCAAGCATCCACTCAGATGCTTCCCCGACACAATCCCTATTACCCATCCACTCCCTCGCCAGAGGAACAGGAGGAAATGCAGGATTAGACCTCTGTTCCACCGCCCGAATAGTGTTAACACCTGAAATGGGGGTTCAACTGATTCCCACAGGAGTCAGGGGACCTCTTCCCTCAGGGACTGTAGGACTTATTATCGGGCAAAGTCCTGAAAGCTTATTAGGTTTGCAAGTGACCCCAGGCGTAATAAACTCAGACTATAAAGGGGAAATAAAAATAATGCTTAGCTCACCCCAAAGTATAAGTTCTATTAATCAGGGAGATAGAATTGCTCAGCTGCTCCTCCTTCCAAATTTACATAATTCATTTAAAATGAATATGCCTCTAAATAGGAACAATAGAGGATTTTGTTCCACTGATTCAAAACCCATGGTTTGCTGGGTTCGGGACTGTACAAGGAGGCCTATGTGTAAAATAAGAATCCAAGGAATAGAAATGGAGGGTCTTATAGATACTGGAGCTGATTCTTCCATCATTAATTTATGTCAATGGCCCAAACACTGGCCTCTACAAAAAGCTTCAACCAGTTTAAGAGGCTTGGGATATAATAACCTCCCAGAAAAAAGTGCGGTAATTTTAAAATGGGAGGATGATGAAGGACATAAAGGCACATTTCAGCCTTATGTTTTACCTAATCTACCGGTTACTTTATGGGGAAGAGATATTTTACAACAAATGGGAGTACACCTTGCAACCAAACCTGCAGGTGTTAAATGTAAAAACATACAGGGTAATCTTAACCCTAAAAGAAATCATCAAAAAGTACAGGGTAAGCTTAACCCTAAAAGAAATCATTATCATATAGGAAAAAGACATTTTTCTTCGGGGCCACTGAGAAAATAATTTTGAAAATACCATGGCTTTCTGATAAGCCAGTGTGGGTCCCTCAGTGGCCCCTATCTAAAGAGAAATTACAAGCGGCCCACCTACTAGTTCAGGAACAATTAAAAGCAGGACATATAGAACATTCCACCTCTCCCTGGAATTCCCCCATATTTGTGATCAAGAAAAAATCAGGAAAATGGCGATTATTACATGATCTTAGACAAATTAATAAAACCATGCAAGTCATGGGCCCTACTCAACCTGGACTTCCGAATCCTATAGCTATTCCAAAAAATTTCCATGTTATTAGTCTTGATATAAAGGATTGCTTCTTTTCTATTCCCCTACATCCTCTGGATGCCCCCAGGTTTGCTTTTTCAGTTCCTTCTATTAACAATAATGGCCCTGATCAGAGATATCAATGGAAGGTTTTGCCGCAGGGAATGGCTAATAGCCCCACCATATGCCAAATATATGTGGACAAGGCTATCCAACCCATTAAAAATAAATATCCAAACCTCATGTGTCTACATTACATGGATGATATTTTACTGGCCCACCCTAATCAAAAAAATCTTATTTAATATATTCAGTGACATGGTAGAAAATTTTAAAAAATACGGATTATATATAGCAGAAGAAAAAGTTCAAACCAGATCTCCCATATTATATTTAGGATTTAAAATCATGGATACTTTTGTTAGACCCCAAAAAATTTTAATAAATAAAGAACATTTAACCACCCTCAATGATTTCCAAAAACTACTGGGAGACATTAATTGGCTTCGCCCTACACTAAACCTCACACTACTGGCCAATTAAAACCTTTATTTGATATTCTTCGAGGGGCCCCTGATCCATCCTCACCGCGAACATTGACTCCTGATGCTAGGAAAGCTTTAAAGGTAGTAGAAAAAGCCATCGAAGGAGCTCATTGTGACAGATTTGATTTAACTCAACCGCTGATATTGATTATTATTTCTTCACAATATACACCCACAGGAGTATTTTGGCAACAAGGGCCTTTATTATGGATACATTTGCCTGTCTCTCCTAAAAGCATAATTGAGTCATATACCTCCATGGTGGCTAAACTTATTCTTCAAGCACTTAAAACTTCTACTAAAATATTTGGCATTCACCCTGCTACTATTATTACTCCCTATTCATCGTCACAGATTGAATATTTATGCTTCAATGATAATGACTGGGCTATAGCTAGATGCTCTACCTCTGCAAATTTTGATAATCACCTTCCTAAGTCTCCTATATTATCTTTTTGTATTAATCATCCTATTATATTTCCACAGGTAATAAAAAATCAACCTATTCCTAAGGCATTTAATGTATTTACAGATGGGTCCTCAAATGGTACTGCTGCAGTAGTCACTACAAAAGAAAATATGACTTACATAACTGCACACAAATCAGCTCAACTAGTGGAATTGGAAGCTGTGGTAAGAGCTCTGGAAAATTTTAGAGACCAGCCCATAAACATTTTTTCAGATAGCCACTATATTGTACAAGCCGTCCCAAAATTAGAGTTAGCAGGACCAATAGCACCTCATACTCCAGCCTTTAAATTGTTTTATCAGATACAAAAACTTTTGTGGGCAAGAAAAGAACCTCTATTCGTAGGCCATATTAGAGCACATACTAATTTGCCTGGCCCCCTCCATGAAGGTAATCAAAAGGCAGATGAACTTACAAAAACAATATTTATACTTTCAGCACTACAACAAGCTACTTTATTTCATTCCCAGTTTCACGTCAACAGCACCACCTTGCAACGTAGGTTTAAAATCACAAAGGAGCAAGCCAGAACAATTGTAAAAGATTGTAAATCTTGTATAACACATTTGCCCAATCCTCATTTTGGTGTTAACCCTAGAGGATTAATGCCCAATCATTTGTGGCAGATGGATGTTACTCATGAGCCAAGCTTTGGAAAATTGCAATTTATTCATGTAACCATAGATACATGCTCAGGCATGATTTTTGCTTCCTTACATTCCGGAGAAAAAGTTAAAGATGTCACATCTCATTGTTTACAAGCTTTTGCTGCATTGGGCATCCCCAAAATGCTTAAAACAGATAATGGTCCCGCTTATACGTCCTCATCTTTCAAACAGTTTTGCGCAAAATTCAACATATCCCATAAAACAGGCATCCCATACAATCCTCAGGGTCAAGGCATTATTGAAAGAGCAAACCGCACACTAAAAGTTATGTTGTTAAAACAGAAAGAAGGAAACTGGAAAAATCCTAAGGACAGATTGGCAGTTGCCCTGTTTACTTTAAATTTTTTAACTTTAGACTCTGATGGTTATTCTGCTGGAGACAGACATTGGAACCCACATCAACAACATAAACCTTTGGTTTACTGGAAGGATGTTCTTTCAGGTACATGGAAGGGTCCGGATCCAGTATTAATTTGGGGGAGAGGATCTGTTTGTGTCTTTCCAAAGCATGAATCCTCTCCAATATGGATACCATCTAGATTAATAAAGCAGGTACCACATCAAAAGGATCAAGATGAAGTTGTTGAGGAATCAAGATTAATAAAAAAGGTACAAAATCAAGAGGACCATGATGAAGATATGGAATGATTCCCTTAAAAGAGTCCTTCAAAATATGTCACAACTTAAGTGTCATTCCTCCCGGCTGGGACGAAGAGATCTCTCTTTAGTGTGCACACAATTATATATATATATTTTTTACTTTTTATATATGTGTTTATTTGTGTATTTGTCTAAATTTCATGTTAATGTGACGTCACAAATATATGTTTGTATGTGCGTCTGTCCAGTGTGACATCAAAAATAACAAAGCGCTTGTGAATATATATATATATATATGGATCCAAATAACTCTAATTCATTTAAGTTTAAGAGTATTCAAATTGGGTAAATAATTTAATAAGTGAAGGTACCTTCAATTTTGTTTTATAGGTGTCCCAGGGACTTCTCTTTAGCAAAAAATATGACTAGTGCTGTATAACCTGATATTTTGGTGTTTTGACATGAGGTTGCTTATTTGTTATTAACTTCATTTGTTTAATAAATGATTAATTTCAATTATTTCAACAGGTAAAGGACTGCTGTGTATGCAGAAACTCGAGAGTTCCAGCTAACAAATTATTTCTCCAAAGTGCTTTTAGTTTTTCTTTAATCTATCTTTAATGCAGTAATTACCCTCAGTCTTTCTTTGTTTTGTTCTAAATATGATATTTTGCCAGCTTATGTTTGTGGGAGCACAGGCTACAATGTGTGTGAGCAGAAATCAACTTATTTTTCCAATCTAATAATTCTATTATTTAGTTTGACAACTCGCCTCTTGACTCAGTGCTGGAATAGCACTGCCTTTCCTTTAACAATTGATGCTTCAGTCTCTAGATAGCGGGCCCTGAAGATTTGCCGGTGGCATCGTCTAGACATAAAAAAGACGGCTGCTTCTACAGCTGCAGGGATCGCGGTCGCTGCAAGCATCCCTGCTGCTCAAATGTCAAACAACCTCACCAGCAGTGTGGCCTCTGCTCTGCATGCATGGGGCCTCCTAGATCTACGTGTTATAACAAGTGGACATTTTGATCTTTCATTGTTTGGGACTTCATGGGACAGTACCTTGCGGGTATTTGTTTAGAGAACTCACTGTGTTACTTGATAGAACTTAGGGCAGCTGATTTGTTTAAAGAATTTGATATGCTATGCAATTTGACTTGTCACCAAAAGGCTTGTCGCCTTAAAGCCGCAGCATCTCCTCCCAATTGGACGGCTGTTAGTCATCTTACACAGTCGATCCTAAAGGGCTCCATTGGATGGCTGGTTAGCCAATGACGGGTAAGATCCCCAGAGGGGGACAACCTAAGACAGGCACAGTCGCACGGGACAGTCTCATGTGGCCGACATATCAACCTAAGACAGGAGTCAAGGGCACAGCCTTGATTATCCAATGACGGGTAAGAATGTTGGTTGCACATAGACGTCCTAGAGCATCCCCTCTTTTAAAACAAAAGGGGGAAATGCAGGAGCCCTGTTTGGGGAGATAGCTAAGATTGCGGTTGACTATGGGCCATAGACATTTTTGGGCATTGTCGCCTTCCGTAGTCTCACGGGACTTGGCCCAGGATCTCGAGAGATTTGAGCAATGACTCAGCAGATTGACATTTTTGGGCATTGTCGCCTTCCGTAGTCTCACGGGACTTGGCCAAGATCTCGAGAGATTTGAGGAGTGACTCGGCAGATCGAGCAAGCACCATTCCTGCTCGGGCGCATGGGATGAGACCAGAGAGAGAAAGGACAGGATCGCTATTGTATAGTTTGTAGTTTCTTGTAAGAGTCGTGAGAGTGAAAGGACTATCGCTATTGTATAGATACATTGTAGTTTCTTGTAAGAGTACGTGGCTTGGTTTCTTGTGAGAGTGAAAGGACAGGGTTATCGCTATTGTATAGATACATTGTAGTTTCTTGTAAGAGTACGTGCTTGGTTTCTTGTGAGAGTGTGTATGTAGTGTTAGAAATTACAAGAGACAGAGACAGAAAGATTAAAGAATTTTTTCGTCTCCATCCTGTCTCCGGACTCCTTCCCGCGGCGCTGCCGTTCCAGGCTGCAATCCCTTTCCGGCGGCTAACACATGCTTCCCCTTAAGGCTGTTCTCAAAACAGCAGCCAGAGTGATGTTGTCAAAAACTAAAGTTAGACCATATCACTTCCCATCCTAAACCACTCCTATGGCTTCCAATCACAGAGCAAAAGCCAAAGTCCTCACTCATGAAAGGGACAGAGTTATCAAGAAGACCCCACACGATTTGCCAGTTCCTGCTACTGCCTTTTATCTCCAACTCTTCTCCTGCCCAGCGTTCTGCCCCAGCCTTGCTGACCTCCTCTCTATCCCTTGAACACGCCAAATACGCTTCCCTCTTTCCATCGCCATTCCCTCTGCCTGCGGTGCTCTTTCCCAGATAGCCCACATTCAATCTCACCTCCTTCAGGTCTTCATTCCTGTATCATCGCCTCTATGATTCCTTCCTTGACCACTCTATCTAAAAGTGCGTTTCCCCCCCAAAAAAATCCCCACCTCCCCATCAAAATCCCCACTCCCCATCCTCTTCCTATTTCACTTTTCTCTATAGAACCAGTCACCATCTAATATGCCTCATATTTTATTGACTGACTTACTAAAATGATCTGTTGGGGCTGGGGTTGTGGCTCAGCAGTAGAGCACTCGCCTAGCACATGTGGGGCACTGGGTTTGATCCTCAGCACCACATAAAAATAAAATAAAGGTATTGTTTCCAACTAAAAAACAAAATGTTTTAGAAAAATAAAATGATCTGTTTTGGCCTATTTTCTGTTGTTTTGAATACTAGCACCTAGTAATTGTCTAAGGTAAGTTTCAATGATTGATTGACTATATTGTTAGTTTCAGTATCTAATGGCAGTAAGACAAGAAGTGAAATGGATTTAAAAAAAAAAAAGGACAGTAAGAGAGTAGTAGAAGCACTCATCAGTCTTGGGCAGATAAACTCTGGTTGGATGAAGGGAATATAAGACTAGAGGCAGCCAGCAGCCATTCATATTGAACTATTTGACCACTGGCATCTAAACCTGGCTGTACAAAACGATCTCTCTTCCAGATCACCCCAGGCATAGGACCCCAGTTCCTCTTCCATATTTCTACTGATCAGTTAACTTGTTAGTTAATTTGCTGGTTATTTATCAAGCATCTAATATAAACCAGGCAATTTGCAAAGCCCTGAACATACATCCATGAGCATGGGTGATAAATTCCCTGGATTCATGGAGATCAGAGTCTGGTGAGAGAGAAGAAGGAAATGAACCGGGTAATTTTAGATTCCATTAAGTATTATGAAGAACACAAAACAGGCTGAAATGACAGAGAGGAACTGAAGGTCATAGAAGACTCTCTGAGGAAAGGAAATTTGAGCTGAGTCCAGAAGGATGAGAAGGAGCCAGTCTTACAAAGAGCAGAAGGAAGAACCAGTCCTGAGTCTGGAAAGGAATCAATACATTTAAGGAACATGATGGAAGCCCATGGTCTCCCACAGTCCCACCAGTGGCTGAGTGGTGGGGACTGGGAAAGCGTAATTGGAGGAGTCACAAGTCCCATATAAGTGGCAGGGACGTCTCCTGCCCACATTCTCCAAAGTGGCACCTTCCTTAGACCATAGGACACAGAGCAAGGGTAAAGACATGTTTTGGTTTCGTACTAAGGAAAATTGCAATTCAACAGAGAAATGCGTTCAAAGCCTACTACTTACTTGAGCTCAAAACAGAACCCAGGAGTTATGTATTTTCTGGACTCCACATCCAGTGATCCGCAAGCTCACTCCGCCACTCCTCTCCTCTCCTCTCTGCCCCTCCCCCTTCAAATCTCGCTGTCCAGTGTGAGTCTGAAACCCGCTCCTCCGTCTCAGCAGCTGGCCCACTCACCCCCTCCTTAACCCACCCTTCAGCAGCTGCTTGGTCTGAGGGGTGAAATGGACTATATGGAGGAGCGTTGAGGGCCAGGGGCTAAGAGAACTCAGAAGACCTTGCCACAGTGTTCGGGATGAGCCTCCGGAGGCCAGAGGACTGGGAACCAGGCTCCAAATTGGCCCTGCAGTGATTGTCAGGGTCCCTAGGGCCAGAGCACATTGGGAAGGAAGGTGATCCGCAGGACTGATGCTGCTCGGGTTAGGGAGGGAGGGACACAGCGTGATTGAAAGATGCCACCTGTCAGATCTTCAGGGGAAATCTGAGCCTTCCAGTCTAGGGCAAAGTGTTGTACCAACAGGGCGGTAAACAATGCTCTTCAGGCAGCCCAGGCCTCTCGAAGTGGGGGCGGGGTGGGGTGGAAGGGGAAAGGAAGAGCGGGAGGCGGGCCGATGAGCTGGGGGCTAGAAGTCACTGGGGCTTAAAGGCAGCCCGGGAGTGAGGCCATTCAACTAGAGGAAGGCAACAGCTCCTAAGCCCCCAAGCAGAGGCCTGCAGGTAAGAGAAGGCCTGCGCCCCTTTCTAAGTGTCCCTCCCCATCTGCCAATCCCTAGCCCACCTTCTAAGGGCCATAGCGTCCGCGAGGGATCCTACAATCAGAGAAATCCAGGTTCCGCTCTAATTTTCTCCACCACTATGTCAACTCTCTTTAGATGCCACGGGCCAGGGACTTGATCCTGAGGAGTTGGGTAACCTTGAACTCATGTTCAGAGTAGCCTGCAGGTGGCCATCCATGGGGAGGACCTCACAGGGTGGAGGGGACTTTGGGGGTCTTGCCAGTGCAGTGGGGTTGGGAGGTGGACTCCAAGCTGTTGAGAGGGACACCTCCAAGGGAGGGTCTCTGCCGGAGTGGGGAGAGGTGGCGCCTCCAGCCCACTGGAAGGATTGGGTGGTGGTGGGTTTAGAGGAACTGGTAGAAGCAACAGGCATCACTCATGCTATTTGGGGGTTGGAACCTGGGTTTCTTCTTCCTGGTGGAGGGAGCTGTCTGCAGCGCTGCTTTAGACACAAAACAGGGATGATATGGGGGCTTCCTGGGGAAAGAAGGAGGAAGGAAGTGGAGAGTCAGACAGGAAGGAGGGGGTGGAGAAAATTTCACCAAGGACCTAGTAGGAGAGAGAGGAGTTCCTTGCCATACCTGACAGCTCTACCCTCAGGTGAGGTGTCCCCACTGTGGGGGGAGACCTTTGAGGGCACACTGGGCTGAGAAGCTATTGGGAGCAGTGTCTTTGATGTGGTTTCTCTGCTGGGAGTCAGGAGACCTGGGTTCTAGCTATGAATTGGGCCATTTTATTCTCCAATGACTTCAGTCCCAGGGGCCTCAACTCCTCGAGCCTCAAATTCCTGGTCTGTAAAGTGGGGCCAATTAACACCCATTCGGAAGGGCCAGCATGAGGAACAACCAGGTAAGGCAGGGCTGCCACCTGCTGTGGAATCGTGAGTGCGGGGTGGTGGGTGCTGTTGTCCCGGCCCCCTCAGCAGTCGGGACTTCTTCACTCCATGTCTATTTATGATCAGTCTGGAGGGTGGAGAGCTGAGGAGATGAGCGGGCAGGATGGCCATTGGTGGGTGAGGTGCAGATGGAGGGAAGGGGGTTGGAGTCCTCTGCGTGTCTCAGCCCAACACTGCTACACTTGGGGGTATAAAAAGGGCTTGTCATCATCTTACTGACATTCAGTTCTGTCTGTCTTGTTTCACTAACAAATACCCTCGAGGCCAGGTCAGGACCTTATCTGGCACAGGGCGGGGTGCATCCAGCCTCCACCTGAGACCTGATGTGTGCTGTGCTCCCTCCAAACTGGCTTCCTTTGCCCTCCATCACCCCAGGGAGTGGGGCCTACTTTTATCTCCAGAAATTAAAACAAGAGAGGGTGGGTAGCTTGCTTAAGATCAAACCATTACTAAAGAGTGGGAGCTGGCTGGGCGCGTTGGCACACGCCTGTAATCCCAGCACTTGGGGGGGCTGAGGCAGGAGGATCGCGAGTTCAAAGCCAGCCTCAGCAATAGTGAGGCACTTAGCAACTCAGTGAGACCCTGTCTCTAATAAAATATAAAAAAGGGCTGGGGATGTGTTCCAGTGGTCAAGTGCCCCTGAGTTCAATCCCCTGTACCAAAAAAAAAAAAAAAAAGAGTGGGAGCTGGGGCTGATCCCAGGAACACCCCCAACCATTGACTTCCACCACTGCTCCTCCCACCTTCCCCCAGGAGCAGAGCAGGAAGGGAAGGGGGTGTGTGGGTCCTTCAGACAAGCCTTCTCCATACCTTCTCCTGCTAGACATGGTATTGCTCCAGGGGGCAGTAGATGCTTTTCAGGAAAACAGTCCCATAAGAAAAGAAAGCAAAGAAAGAAAAAAGCCCGTGCAAATGCATTTGGGGGAAATGAGTAGAATGGAGTATAGGCAAAGTTAAGCCATCTGAAATCTACTGGGGTGCCAGTGAAGCTGTGTACTCTAAGAAGTGAAGCGCAGGCTATTTCTAGAACAAATTTGGTCAGAGAATACATCTCTCTCCCACGTCCATGGAAAACCTTATTAGTATTGTGGGAGACTCTCATTTCCCACAAAGCACAGGCTAGAGAATCTGATCTAGATGAAGCCTGTCATTGTCAGTGGAAATCAGGGCCAGAAGCAGTTGATCCAGGCTCAGATCTGGTGACTAAAAGGTGGGAGTCAAAGCCAGGTTCAGGACCTCCTCGTTCTCTGCTGAAGTGCATGCCACCGCCCAGGATCATGTTCCTTTTTACTCTAATACATTGTGCTGGGCCTGCTGAACCAGGAAGGTGGACTCTATAGCCTGTGCATCTTTATGAATCCCAGCTTCCTTTCTAGGAAATGCTGGGGGCACCAAAACCAGGGGCCCCAGGACTCTGATCTGGGGGCAGTAAGACCCAGATGGGTGGCAGGAACAGAGTCCTGTCCCTGTCTGCATGTCTTCCTGCCTCCTGTGCTCTGTCCCAATTACCCAGGTGCCCTGGGCACTATCACCAAGAAAGATAGTACTGCCAAGGGCAGGAAGTATTTTTAGCCAGTGACAAGAGTGACCACTTTTCTTACTGCCTGAGTCATGCCCTGAGCCCTATTTGGGAATTGTTTTCTTTGTAACTACACCCTCAAGAAAGGCAGGGGGATAAAGGAGTTGGCCCTGTCCCCTGACTCACCTGTTATTGTAGATCTTATAGTACACACAAGACTTAAGTAGGAAAATGATCTCTCACACACTCCCAGGGGCATTTGGAGGCTGAGATTTCCCTGCAGAAGCTAGCCTGAGTACGATTCTATTTTTCACCAAAACAAACTCTTCTTTGCCCACCTTTTCTGAGAGCCACAGGCTGGCAGTGATTCAGAGAACAGCTGGCCCAGGGGTTCCCATATTTCAGCATTTTTTACACCACCTCTGTGATTTAGTTACATCTGCACTGCCTGTACTCCAATTTCCTGGATGCCTTCCTTTGAATTAACTTATTTTAAAATTCAATAAATGTATTTTTAAAAGACACTTTATATCACTGTTGGAAATGGAAACTCAATATCACTTGCCCAGAAATAGTAACTGTAAAAATACCTACAATGGGACCAAAACAGAGATAATTCTGTCTAGATACTCCTGCCTGCTTTGAGTTTTAGGGGGGCAAATAGCAATTATTCCACAGGTGTTGCAGGATGTGAGGATCCAAGTGTGACCACTTCACTGGTTTAATGAAAAGAGAGGCAAAATATCTGGGTACAGTGGTGTATTATGTAATTCCAGTCCCCCTGGTTTCAATCCCCACTACTGAAAAAAAAAAAAAAAAGAAAAAGAAAAGGGAGGGGGTGCAAAATCATCCAAGGCATTGTGCGAGTCAATGTTCTTTAAAGCCAAAGCCATATGCTACAAGGGCATTGGGGGGTGGGTAGGTGATACCACCCAACATCATGTCAATGTGGCCCAAATTTGGGGAAGCAGTACCCTAGCCTTCATGTTACCCCAGGGCAAGTGGATGAGTGTGTATCATGTCCAAGTAGTGGAGGAGCCAGGCCTGACCCACAGGCATCCTGAAGGAGGGGTCTTCGCTCATGCAGGGATGGAGCATGAGCAGGTCCTCTTGCCTTCTCTTCCCAGATATGGAGCAGAAGGAAGGAAACCCCTCTGAGGATGGGGCCCCCGTCTCTCCAGCCACAGAGAAGCCTGGGACGTCAGGAGGTGGCTCTGCAGAGGAGGAGACCAAAGGCACTGCTGGGCAGACTGTCAAAGAGGGGCCTCCAGAAGGGGCAGGAAAGCAGGAAAAGGCACGAGGCGAGGATGGCGTGCCAGAGGAAAGCCAGGGGGAAGCCAACGGCTCAGACGAGGTTGAGGTGGAATCCCAGAGGGAGGCCGGTGGGAAAGAGGAGGCCAAGGCAGGACCTGAAAACGAGGATAGTGGAAAGGAAGAGGCCGCAGTGGCTTCTCAGGAGAAGACTGACAGGAAAGAAGAGACCAAATCTGAACCCAAGGAGGCTGAGGCAAAAGAGGAGGCCATGCAGGCCTCAGAGATACAGAAGGCTGATGAGAAAGAGGCCGATGTGAGGGACAAAGACAAGCCAGAACCCAAGGAGGCCGTTGAGGAGGAGGCTGCCGACAAGGAGACCAAGACTGAATCTCAGAAGAAGACTGCTGGGAAAGAGGAGGAGCAGAAGGAACCCCAGGAGGTTGATGGGAAAGAGGAGGCTGAACCTGATGCAAAGGAGTTGGTGGTGAGTGAGGCAGAAAAGAGGAAGACACCCCCTCGCCCACCAACAGCAAAGTTCTGGAGTCTTCTGCTTGCCAGGGAGCAAGTCCTCCCAGCTTTATTCCTTTGGGAAGGTCCAGTCTTCCTCCCAGATGTGAAGAGCCTGGGGGTGGTGGTGGGAAACAGGGGAGCAGCGCTGTGATTCCCGGCTGCCTTCTAGATCTTTCTGCGGTCCTCACAAAGCATTGGGCATATGCTTGCGTGACTGTGAGCCCAATCAGATCCTGTTCAATACAGGAGCCAGGGGATGCCGCTGAAGACCAAGGGCAGAATGAGGAAAAAGAGTCCGAGGAAGGGGCAGCGGTGATACCCAGTTCCCCCGAGGAGTGGCCTGAGAGCCCCACAGAGGAGGGCCCTAGCCTCAGCCCAGGTGAGTGAGAGCCAGTGAACCCCCGGGGTGCTGCAGGGGCTGCCCTGGGGAGGCAGATGCAAAGAGCACATTATGGAGAGCCCACCGTTCTCTCCTGCAGATGGATTGAGCCCAGACTCTGCAGCTTCTGGAGAGACCAGTCCTTCAGCCAGGTAAGGTCAGGCTCTGGGGCTCCAGCTCCAACTGCCCCTACAGCCGGCTCCCTTCCAATTATCGTCACCTCTGTCTGGGCCTCCAGCAGCTGATTTCAGGATGTTCCAGGATTCCTGGCATTCAGCCTCCTATCCCAAGGCAGAGCCCAGGAGACCAAAGAAGTGAGAAAAGCATGAGGGATGCATGGCCCACCTCCCACTCCACAGCCGAGGGCTCCTCCTGGGCATCACTGACTCTTCCTAGGAGCTCCTCGCCTTGCAGTGCACAATTCTATGGTATCAGCATCATCCATGAGAGCACGATCAGAGAACCTGAGGTTGGCTGGGCGCAGTGGCGCACGCCTGTAATCCCAGCACTTGGGAGGCTGAGGCAGGAGGATCGTGAGTTCAAAGCCAGCCTCAGCAATGGCAAGGCACTTAGCAACTCAGTGAGACCCTGTCTCTAAATAAAATACAAAAAAAGGGCTGGGGATGTGGCCCAGTGGTCGAGTGCCCTTGAGTTCAATCCCCGGTACCAAAATAAAATAAAAAGACCTGAGGATGTGGCTCAGTGGTTAAGTGCCCTGGGTTCAATCTCTAGTACCAAAAAAAAAAAAAAAAAGAAAGAAAACCTGAGTTTGGACAATGGCTCTAACACTTACCAGCTGTGTGACCTTGGCCACGTCAACTAACCTCTTATCTGTGAAGTGGGCATAACAATTGTGTCTACCTCACAGGATTATTGTGAGGCTTAAATGACATGAATGTAAGCCGGGCGCGGTGGCGCACGCCTGTAATCCCAGCACTTTGGGAGGCTGAGGCAGGAGGATCACGAGTTCAAAAGCCAGCCTCAGCAATGGCTGAGGTACTTAACAACTCAGTGAGACCCTGTCTCTAATTAAAAACACAAAAAATGGCTGGGGATGTGGCCCAGTGGTCAAGTGCCCCTGAGCTCAATCCCCGGTATCAAAAAAAAAAAAAAAAATGAAGCCGGGCGTGGTGGCGCACGCCTGTAATCCCAGCACTTTGGGAGGCTGAGGCAGGAGGATCGCGAGTTCAAAGCCAGCCTCAGCAATGGCGAGGCACTTAGCAACTCAGTGAGACCCTGTCTCTAAATAAAATACAAAAAGGGCCAGGGATGTGGCCCAGTGGTCGAGTGCCCCTGAGTTCAATCCCTGGTACCACAAAAAAAAAAAAAAAAAAAAAAAAATGACATGAATGTAAGGTGCGTTAGCATGGTGCCCCATACGTGGCAGGTGTTGGATAATCAGCCTTGTGCTTGCATTGTACAACCTCAGTCATTACAAGAATCTTCCCAAGTATCCCACAGAAATCCACCTCCTTGTCCCTTTCATAGAGAAAGATAACCAGATCGTTCACAGCAGTCATGCCGCTGTGTGGCAGGCATCTCCAGGTGCTTTCCATTCTCCTTACTCTGCAGGCCTTAGAATTGCCTTGTCAGTAGGTATTCTTATCCCCATTTTACAGATGGGGAAGCTGAAGCTCAGAGAAGTGATATGACAGTCTCAAGATCACACAGCAAATAAAAGCAAAGCCAGGATCCAAACTCAGGTCAGATCTCAGATGTGTCCTAGTCCGCCCACATGGGCTCACTAGACCACCTGCTCCCCAAAGTTAGGCTGAGCCTCTTTATTCCTCCTTGTCTCCTCCAAGTGCTGTGCACTGGGTAAGTGTACACTGACTACAGGCCCCACAACTGCACTTGCCCATTTAGATGGCAGGCGCAGGCGGACCCACAGCCCCTGCCCGGTGTCTTCCACGGGGTTAGTCCCAACTCCTCTCCTACTTCTGACCTCTGCACGTAGTGAGTCTTCACCCAGCGATGTGCCCCAGAGTCCCACAGAGACCCCTCCTTCAGGGGAGAAGAAGAAGGAGAAGGCACCAGAGCGCAGGATGACAGTCCCAACCCGGCCCCGGGGACCCCGCGCACAGAATCGCAAAGCCATCGTGGACAAGTTTGGCGGGTAGGATGCAGGCGGGAGCTGGGCTTGCCCTGGGATCCACGGGCCCGTGGGAACAGCCCCGGCCAGGGCAGGAGCACTGATATTGGGGTGCTGGGCCTCCTCCCAGTGGGGCCCTTTGGCAGAGCCTCTACCTTCCCTCTCACAGGGCAGCCTCGGGCCCCACTGCCCTGTTCCGCAACACCAAGGCAGCCGGGGCCGCCATTGGCGGGGTCAAGAACATGCTGTTGGAGTGGTGCCGGGCCATGACAAGAAACTACGAGGTGGGCACAGGGTGGGGACCTAGGGGTGAGGTAGGGGACCCTTAGGTGGTGCTGGGGAGGGGCCTGAGTGGTGCTAACCCAAAAAGACAGAAGGAGAGACAGGCAAAATTGAGGCCTTCGGGCCCAATGGGTCACCAGGCCTTCTGCACCCCTGACCCCACAGCACGTGGATATCCAGAATTTCTCCTCCAGCTGGAGCAGTGGCATGGCCTTCTGTGCTCTCATCCACAAGTTCTTCCCTGATGCCTTCGACTACGCAGAGCTGGACCCCACAAAGCGCCGACACAACTTTACCCTGGCCTTCTCCACTGCAGAGTAAGCCTTGGCCGTGGGATGCAGGCCAGCCGGGAGCTCGGCTGCCTAGAGTGGGCTGGAGTCACGGGGGTGGACAGTGGTAGTCGGGTGGATGCTGGGCCACACGTTCATGTATCGACAGGTATCTATTGAGCACCAGGCACTGTTTGAGGCTCTGGGGATAGATACATCAGTGGCTTCAACGGGCAAAAATCCCTGCTCACCCGGGGACCCATTCTAAATGGAGAGACGGATCATAAATACACACACACACAGAGCGGTGAAAGTCCTGTCAAACGGTGACTGTACTATTAAAAAAAAAAAAAAAAATTCAGGCAGGGTAAGGGACAGAGAAGAGGCAGGCCTGCTGTTTTAGACAGGGGTATTGCAGAGATCTGGGGTCAGACTCCGGCTCTGTCATATGTCAGTTATGTGGTCTTGGTCATGTCTCTTTACCTCCCTGAGCCTTCATGGTCCGTCTTCTAAAACAGGCATGACATTTCCTTTCCAGTGTTCTTGTAAGAATCAAGTAAAATAATTAAGCTCCTGTAACAGTGCCTAACCCACAGTAAGCACTTGGAACAATCTTGGCTGTGTTAATACCACACTCTAATGAATGATATCACAGTTGCTATGATAATTATTTTTCACTTTACAGCCTGCCGGGGAATTATTGCTGAGGCTCATGCTGCTGGGTGTCAGGGGTGGCGGTGGCTGGAGAAAGGGTGTTGTGAGAACCCAGGAAGAGACAGGGGCATGGCTGCCAGGAGAGTGGGGATGGGGTGGGGGCAATCCCCCCACCAAAGCACCAAAGTCAGCCTTAGCCCCAGGCCTCCATCTCTACCCATGAGAAGTTCCGCCAGGAGCACCAGCTCTCTTCAGCCTTGGGGACCGACACAGGAGATGCTTCTGAGTCACCAGGGGAGACAGGGCTGTGCAAAGGGCGTGGCCAATGAGGGCAACTCGGAGGCCCAGGGAAGGACCCCTAGTGTATTTCTAAAGCTCAGGGACAGGGACTAGGTTAAAGAGGATGTGAGAGCACTTTGGCGTAGGGGGCCAAGCCCTCTAATCTAATCCAGGCCTGGCCACCAACCTACACGTCCCCATCAGCAACATGACAGGATTAATATTGATCTGAGCTTCTCAACATTTTCTTTTTTTTTTTTACAGCTGATTTCCTCAAAGAAAACATTAAGTGAAGGTTCAACTATAAAACAGATTAAAGGGAGAACTTTTTAGGTTAGGAAGAGCTCAGTGCCCACCACCCCTCCCTTCCCAAGATGTTCCCTGAGGCACATCTGTAGGGTCCTAGAACAACCAGGATGTCATCTGGAAACCACCAGACTCTGGGTGTGGGGTGTAGATGGGTGGAAGGGCATTTGCCTGACCCACGCAAGGCCCTGGGTTCCATCTCTGGCACTGGAAGGGAGAAAAACCCCAACACCAGACTCAAGGTTCCAGAAGATTCCTTCCAGTTCCACATTATCTTGCCATGGGATAGGATGGGGGTGTGAGGGGGTCAGAAGCACCATGTCCCACCCTGGGCTCAGAAACACCTTTAATGAGCCCGGTGTGGTGGTGCACGCCTGTAATCCCAGCATTTGGGAGGCTGATACAGGAGGATCGCCAGTTCAAAGCCAGCCTCAGCAATGGCAAGGCACTTAGCAACTCAGTGAGACCCTGTCTCTAATCAAATACAAAAAAAAAAAAAAAAAAAAAAAGGGCTGGGGGCTGGGGATATGGCCCAGTGGTTGAGTGTCCCTGAGTTCAACCCCCAGTACCAAAAAAAAAAAAAAAAAAAAAAAAAATGGAAGAAAGAAAGAGAAGAAACACCTCTAATGATGACAGTTTCATGAATCCAGAGCAGGCACCAGGATTCCACCAAGTGGTTTCCTTGGATCATCTCATTTTATCCTCAACAATCCTGCAACGGATGCAAGTAGAGAGCTCCTGATTTCCTAGGTTTGTACAGGAGGGTAGTGGCAGGGCTGGGCTGTAGGGAGCTCTGTGAATGTCAGAAGGCCATTCAGCTCTGACTCGGCCAAATATCCCTGACCTGGACGGCACAGGCCACTGTCCTCCCGCAGCTGCCCGGTGTCTGGTGCCAAGCCAGGCAGGGCCACAGGAAGGCAGGAGGAATAATCAGAGGACAACCAGGGGCAGTGAAGAGGGAAGGAGGCAGAGGGGGTGAGTGGAGACGGCTGCTGGAGAGCAGAAGCAGAGGTTCCTGGGTCTGAACCTTGACTCCTCCTTCCTATGGGATAACTGGGAAACTCACTTAACATCTCTGGAAGCTTCATATCATAGCGTTTGGGGCAAAGATTAAGTGTGAAAAGTAAGGGGCCCCTGTCTAGTCACTACAGATGACTGCCCTGTTCCAGAACTTTCCTGATTCCCATGGAATCCCGAGATGAGGAGAGGCAATGGCCAGTGCTGAAACCCTGGAAACAAGGGTTTTGCCTCCCCTGGGTAGGGGAACAGTTCCCCAACCTGCACCCATGGGGCTGAGGTCACTGCCTTGGTTGCAGGGAGCTTGCTTGTCTCATTCTTCGAAATGCTCGGGTCTGCATCCCTCCCCCAGCTCCCTGGCCAGCCCAGCTTGGATTTCAGCCCAGCTGTCTCAGCCCCAAGAGAGGATTTCCGCTGGGGCCCTCCTCTCTCCTACTGCCAATGACCATGGTGGCTTTGGCAGCCTGGAATTGCTGAGACCCAGCTTCAGAGAGGGTGCCAAAGGCATCAGGCAGGGCTAGGAGTCCCAGCTGTCACTCACTTTGACCTGGGACAAATCACCCATACATTCAGAGTCTCAGTTCCTCTGCTGGCAGGTTGAGGAGGAGGAATTGAGACCATCCAAAAGCAATTATCTGATAAAGCACCTGGCAGGGGGTAGCGAGGCCTCCAACAGCGATTAGCTCAGCTTATCAGTCTCAGCAAAACTGAGTATCATATGGCCTCACGGGGGCACCTGAGACCTTAGAAGAAAAGGACAGGCTGCCAAGTTCCCTGCAGCGCCTCAAACACACCAAGCATTCCTGCCTCAGGGCCTTTGTAAGTGCTGTTTCCTCCATCTGTAGTCCTGTCCCCAGACATGCATATGATTTAAAAAATCATGAGCACCCTATTAAAAATCCCAGATCCCCCCTCTCACACAGGAGCGGATACTGTTGCCCTTCCTTCCTTATTTTTCTCCACAGCACCTCTCACCATTTGAAGTCCCATCTACTTCATGTGTTTGATTACTGTCAGTGCCACGGAGTGGGGGAATTTTGGGCTTTGTTCATTGCTGAATTCCCGGATCCTAGAAGAGTGCCTGGCACACAGTAGGCACTTAATAAATACACAGAGCCAGAATGAACGGATCTGGTGTGGATGCTACAGCTGCAGCACTCTGGCTAGCATTTGTTTTCTGTCCTTTTTGGGAACTGGCCTAGCAGGAGTTCTGGACAGATAGGCGAATGTGTGGAAGGAGGAGGTTAATGTAGAACTAGAGACCAGAGGGTCCTGCTACCCGACAAGGATGTGAGGACATGGAAGCTTTGGAATCAAAGCCAGCTGGGTTTGAGGGGTTTTGTTTCTTTTTCTTTTCCTTCCTTTCTTTTTTCTTTTTTTTTTTTGTACCAGGGATTGAGCTCAGGGGTGCTTTACCACTGAGCCACGTCCCCATCCCTTTTTATTTTTTATTTTGAGACAGGATCTCCCTAAGTTGCTTAGGGCCTTGCTAAATTGCTGAGGCTGGCCTTGAACTTACGATCCTCCTGCCTCAGCCTCCTGAGTCACTGGGATTATAGGCATGTACCACCATGCCAGGCTGGGTTTGAGTTTTTAATCAATCAGGACCTCAGTTATCTCATCAATACAGTGGGATGGCTGGCTAGACAATCTTCCAGCTGCAGCATACATGGTTTCTTAAGACTCATCCTCGCTGGGCTGCCCCCCCGTGTCCTTGGCTCTCACAACCTTCACCTGTATTGCTCTGATCCTCATCCCACCCATCCCTCAGGAAACTGGCGGACTGTGCCCAGCTGCTGGAGGTAGATGACATGGTGCGGCTGGCAGTGCCCGACTCCAAGTGTGTATACACCTACATCCAGGAGCTGTACCGCAGCCTCGTGCAGAAGGGGCTGGTGAAGACCAAGAAGAAATGAGCTGACTGGCCTTGTGGGTGGAGGTGGCAGGGTGCCCAGCTGACCAGCGGTGGCAACGGCCTTAACTGGATTAAAAATACTTTTGTAAAATCCTGTCTTGTCCCTTTGCTCTCCGGACTCTGCCACATGAGTGTTCAATAAGTGGTGGCCAAAAATAAATAACAGACGTACATTCTGAGCCACTGGTGGTACTTTTCCCAGTTCTCTTCTGCTCTTTCCACGCTTTTCGCCAAATTGGGGAACTGCAGGAGATTAGAGTTTCTCTAGAAATCGTATCCAAACTGGACTGCCGGCGTCTAGGGTGACTCTATTGAGATAACCCACATTCTGTCCCTGGGATGTCAGTAGGTTTTCAGGAGTTTATACACCAACAGCAACCAGAAAGTTCTAGTTAATCCCTCCAACTGTGGCTGAAGCTTTGGTTTGTTTTCATTGTTCCATTGTTCATCACGATGAACGATGAACCCGGAGCTGGTTATCATATCCTGCTAACAGTCCTGTCTGGCTTTATCAGCCATTGCAGCATGTTTGCTCAAAAACAAACAAACAGACAACCATCACAAAATCTCAGGCTGGCATGGCTGCATAGGGTGTGGACTCCACCCTGATTGGCAGAGTGGACCCCTGCAGTCCATTGACGTGCTCTGTACTTGGTACGTCACCTGTAAAATGTGGGATTTCCCTGTGCACTTTTTTTTATTTAATCTAATTTGTTATACATGCTTTTAGAGTGCAATTCCCTTCATATTACATATAAAGAGCACAGTTTTCCAAGTCATTGGTTTTGCACAAAGTATTTTCATACCATTTGAGCTCTTATATATGCACTTAGTATACTGATGTCCAACTCCTTCTGCCATTGTTTCTATCCCCTTGCCCCTTTCCCTCCCATCCCCCACCATTCACTTTTGGAAGCCCCTCCACCCCTGGCCAAGGGTGGCCTATTCTCTCATAGCCAGAATTCCTTATATTTGGGGAATATCCATGGGAAACAGGGTCACACCTTTATTGTTGTTATTATTATTATTATTATTATTATTATTGCATTATAATCATACAAAATAGTGGGGTTCATTATATTTGTACATGTACACGAGGATTTGGTCAATTTCATTGCCCACTACCTCCCCTTTCCCTCTCCTCCCTCTCTCCCCCATCCCCATCCTCTACTTTACTGGTCTCCTTTCTACTTTCATGAAACCTCCCCTCCCTTTCCCCTTTTCATCTCTCTAGCTCCCACATATGAGAGAAAACACACCACAGGGTCCTACCAGTTGTTAGATGGCAGCTAAGTCCCAGCTCTGTCTCCTGATGAAGGTCCCATCCCCTCACTGAGGACTTGGCCTAATGCCACAGTTCATGTGTGGCCAGCATGTGGGTCCTGGGACTCCCCCTGTGTGTGGGAGGGCACACAGCTCACAGCCTGGGGTCCCACTCCCAGGAACTGGCAACCTGTCAAGTCAGATTTCTGGGATGGAGGATAGATTTTTTTTTTTTTTCATTTGTGATTCATTAGTGGAAAACAAAAGGCTTAGAATCTAAATCTGTACACACCTATCAGTAGTTTGGCTGATTTCAATCAGTGGTAAATATGACATCTTCCCTAGACCCTGTCTCCCACCCTGTCTCCTTCTGCCCCCACCCTTCAAGGCCTGGGCCCTGAGTTGGTGGGCGGGGGGGGGGGGGCGTTCTGGTTTACTACCAGCTGGTCTGGAAAATGACCTGCCTCTCTAAGGTGGCCAGCTGGAGAACTGGCCTATAATTCTGCAAACCTAAACTCTGCTGGCTCTGGGGGAGACAAAGGGTGTGGGACGGGCACACCTGTGGCCAGGTGAAGCTGGGAATGAGTCCACGCAGCACGCACATGCCTGCAGCCTCACCCCCACCCCACGTATAGATTCATGCACAGCAGCTAGGAAGGAAAACGTGAGCAGGGCATCGGCCTCCTAGGAGATCTGGCCTAAGTCCACAAGGTATGTCCTTCCAACCAGCAAAGGATCCAAGGCAAAGAGGGGTCGGACCCAGAATTAGGAGGGCCGGTCTACTCCGAATTGGAGGGTGAATTCTTCGGCCTTCTTCCTGAACAGCTCTGGGTCCTGTAACAGCAAATCAGCGAGTTCCACCCGCAGGGGCTCCCTGGGATTTGGTTTATTCACCAGCATGTTGAGGGCCTCCAAGACTGGGGAGAGAAGCCAGATCCGAACGGCAGGTTAGAGAGGGGAAATCCTGGAAGGAAGATTCCCCCTAAACCACCTCTGGGGAGACCCCCAAGGAGATCCCATCTCTTAGGATGATTCTACAACCAAAACAAATGTCCCCACCATTCTTGGCAGATAACACCCAATACCCCGGCTCAGTAGGTCAGTGGTTCTCAGTGACAAGCGTCTAGTGAGATGCGGGGTTTCTGGGTTTCACCCCCACTTCAACAAGAACCACTCTGGTTTTATCTGCTATATTGGGATTCCAAATAAACTTGTACTTGGGGGAAAAGAGTTCTAAGGCTAAAGACTGGAAACTACTGCTATTCCACGGCTTTCCCCATTCACAGATGCCTTTGGGAACCCGGGGGAGGAGGCAGGCCATCTCCCTAAGCACATGCACAAACGCAGATGCACCAACACACAGCTCCAGGTAAACTGTGCTTCACAGTCCCCCTGAATCTCCTCCAGGGACTGCCCCCCATGCAGCTCCACCACCCCAGGACCTTTGTTTCCCGGGGTTAAGTATTCCTGAGTTTACTCAGACATAGGACAGAGCCCTGATGAAGACCATAGGCTCTAGAACTAACCATGTGTGCTTATCTAAATCTAACTGAATTAAAATTAAGAATTAAAGTTAAGAATCCAGTTGCATTCGCTGTATATGGCTGGTGACTACTGTATTAGACAGCGGGGCCACAGAACACTTCTAGCACTGCAGAAAGTTCTGTTGGACCATACTGTGAGCCAAGCTCTGGCCCTTGCCAGCTTGGGCACCTGCTTCACCTCTCGTCTGCCTCAGTGTCTCTGTCTATTCAATGGGTTCATGATGGCCCTCTTCAGAGGATGGCTGCTTCGATTAGATGAAGTTGGCAGCATGGTTCTAGATGGGCTCCGTTAAGTGATGGGCAGTATCATCACCAACCCAATCCCTTCCATCATCATTAAGGGCACTGTGTCCCCGGAAAGCACAGAGATTTGCCCAAAGTTCACAGATGGAGCAGCAGGCCTTTTTGTTCCCAGGCCCTTCCCTCTACAGGGAAGCTGCCCTCTTTCCCATGAACCATGGCCAAGTTCATCTGTCTCACCTGCCTAAGATGTAGAAACAAAAGCAGGAACAGGTTAGGAAGTTCAGAATCTCAGGAAACTCCCTTCTATCCTACAGTCAGGTTCAACTAATGCTCACATTTTTATCTCGCCTCTTTTAGGCTTTTCTAACTTAATTCCAATAACCTCCACCCAGCTCAGTCCCTCCTCTGGGCCAGGCCCAGCCCCACCTTGGCAAGTCTTGACGTAAGGTTTCCAGTTCTCCTTGCTGAGGAGGGGCAGGCAAACCTCTCCATTCTCACTCACATTGGGGTGATAGATCTTGGTTGTGAATTTCACCATGGGGGGCTTGAATGGATACTCCTTGGAGAAGTCAATGCACAGATTGAAGGCCTTGAGGTTGTAGGGAGGTTGGTCCTGTGCAGAGAGAAAAGGTCGTGCCCTGACACAGAGCTGCTCTGGGAAGATCACTTTCCTCCAGAGCCCTGGACTGGTCTTTCTGTCCTCTGTCCCCATCCCAAGGTCCCAGGTATCAAGAGCAGGGATACAGAGGCACCTTCATTCATCTGGCAATTGAGCCATAGATTAGTGGAAGGGTGAAATCACAGAAGGACACGAGTGTCAGAAAAATCTGACACTGGCTTTTACTGTCTGCCCAAGAGTGAGCCATCTCCATCTCTGGGTCTCAGTTTCTTCATTTGAAAAATGGATAAAGTTTGACTAGATGATCTATAAGGACCATCTCAGTTTTATGATTTTTCTGGAATACGGCAGAGGAAAAGAGATTACACCATTCTCATTCTGGGAGTTGTCAACAAGTAGAAGAGAAGGTTATCATTGGGGGTGAGTGGTGGAATGGAGAGAAGAAGGAAATGCTAAGAACTCAGAGGCTTGGGGATGGAAAATGGAAAAGGTGGGGCTGGGGTTGTGGCTCATGGGGCTGGGGTTGTGGCTCAGTGGTAGAGCGCTTGCCTAGCACGTGTGCGGCCTGGGTTCGATCCTCAGCACCACGTAAACATAAATGCATTGCATTGTGTACAACTAAAGCAAATAAATAAATATTTTTTTTTAAAAAAGAAAATGGAAAAGGTACAGCAATGCCTCACAAAATAAAAAAAAAAAAAAAAAACAAGCCCTGCACAGTGGCACACACCTATAATCCCAGCGGCTGGGTCAGGGGAGGGCTAAGGCAAGAGGATTGCAAGTTCAAAACCAGCCTCGGCAAAAGCGAGGCACTAAGAAACTCAGTGAGACTCTGTCTCTAAATAAAATACAAAATAGGGCTTGGGATGTGGCTCGATGGTTGAGTGCCCCTGAGTTTAATCCCCTGGTTACCTCCCCCCATACACATACACCAAATTAAAAAGAGAATATTCCCAGCAATTCTATTTCTGGGCATATTCTCCAAAGAACTGAAGGCAGGGACATAAACCAGTATTGCATACCAATGTTCATTGATGTTCATAGCAGCATTATTTGCAACAGACAGAAGATGGAAGCAAACCAAGTTTCCACCAACAGATGAATAAACAAAATGTGGTATATGTACACAAGGGAACATTACTCAACCTTACAAAGGAATGAAATTATAGTACTTGCTACAATATGGATGAATCTTGAAGACATTGTGCTAAGCAAAATAAGCTACACAAAAAGTAATAGATATTGTTTTTATGTCACTTATGTGAGAGACAGAATAGTCAAATTCATAGAAAAATAAAGTAGAAAAGTGGTTAACAGGTGCTGGGAGGAGGGGGAAATGAGGGAGCTATTGTTGAATGGATACAGAATTTCAATGTGAAGGATGAAGGGTTCTAGAGATGGGTGGTGGTTTTGGTTGAGCACCAACACAAATGTATTTAATGCCACTGAACTGTATTCCTTCCCCCAGGTACGGGGGGGAACGAACTCGGGGCTGTTTTACCGCTGAACTACATCCCTAGTCCTTTCTATTTTTATGTTTTAATTCTGTGACAGAGTCTCACCCACTAGCCCGAGCTAGCCTCAAACCTGCCATCCTCCTGCCTCAGCCTCCTGAATTGTTGGGATTACAGTTGTGCACCACTGCACTCAGCTGAACAACATTTTTAAAAATGAAGCCAAGTGGGCTGGGGTTGTCTCCATGGTAGAGTGCTCACCTGGCATGTGTGAGGCCCTGGGTTTGGTCCTCAGCACCATATAAAGATAAATAATATGAAGACACAATTATTGTAAAAATACTTTATATTAAACCAGCAACTTGAAAAATTGTGCTCTTTATGTGTAATATGAAATGAAATGTACTCTGCAAACATGTATAACAAATTAGAATAATGACAAATTAAATAAATAAATAAAGGTATTGTGTCCATCTACCACTAAAAAAATTATAGGAAAAAAAAAAAAAAAAAAAAACAAAGCCAAGTGTAGTGCACACCTGTAATCCTAGCAAATCAGGAGGCTGAGGCAGGAGGATTGCAAATTTGAGACCAGCTTGGGCAACACTGTCTTAAAAAAAAAAAAAGTGGTTGAGACAGTAAAGTTTGTTCATATATACTTCACCATTAGTTTTTTAAAAACTACCAACGCAAGGACTGGAGTTCCCAAGGGGCGGGGAACTTCCAGAAGCCAGTAGAAGGTCCTCAGGCTTCAAGTGACCTCAAGACTTTCTCAAGCACCTACTCTGTGCTGCCTGTGATAATGGTCAACATGCAGAAAAGTGTAAAGGTTACATGGACTCTGGAGCTACCTACCTGGATGTGAATCTTGGCTCTGCCACTTATGAGCTATGTGATCTTGGGTAAGGAATTAGCCTCTCTGTGCTTCCATATGGGGACAACAGTAGACTTCTCCATAAGGTTTAGGTGAGGATGAAATGAGTTAATTTATGTTAAAAAAAAAAAAAAAAAAAAACTTAGAACAAAGCTGGGCATGGGGAGTACACCAATAACCGCAGTAACTTGGGAGGCTAAGTCAGGAGGATTACAAATTTGAGGCCAGCCGCAGCAACTTGACGAGACCTTGTCTCAAAAATTTAAAAGGGCGGGGCGCGGTGGTGCACACCTGTAATCCCAGAACTTGGGAGGCTGAGGCACGAGGATCATGAGTTCAAAGCCAGCCTCAGCAATGGCGAGGCACTTAGCAACTCAGTGAGACCCTGTCTCTAATAAAATGCAAAAAAGGGCTGGGGATGTGGCCCAGTGGTCGAGTGCCCCTGAGTTCAATCCCTGGTACGGAAAAAAAAAAAAAAAATTAAAAGGGCTAGAGATATAGCTCAATGGTAAAACACCCCCCTAGGTTCAATCTCCAGTACCATAAGTAAATAAATAAAAATAAAAACTTAGAGCAGGACCTCGAACATGGCAAGCACTACATTTATGTCAACTATTATAATCCCTAGGAAAACTCACAACTATCAACATCTCCATTTTCAAATAAGGAATGTCAAGTTCAGCTCAAGTTCACGGTGGTGGGGCTGGGAAGGAGACCCAGCCCTGTCGACTTTATATCTCTTCTGTACCCTTAGAAGGAAGGAACCCCAGAACTTGGGTGATCTCAGCACAGAGGCCTTTGGGCTAGTTTCAAAGCTCCAAATCCTTTGACCCTTCATACTGAAAGCACATGGCAAAGGGAGCCAGAATGACATGAGTACCTCAGCAGAGTCAAGGGTTTATTTATTTATTTATTTATTTATTTATTTATTTTTACAGTGCTGGGGATGGAACCCAGAGCCTTGCGCAGGCTAGGCAAGCATTTTACACTGAGCTGCACCCAGCCCAGAGTCAGGATCTTAGCAGGGCTCCTCCTTAATGGGAGGTAAACTGGAAACCACAGTGGTCATGGGTGTATTGAGGTAAAATGAAACAACTACTGGGCAGATAAAGAAAATGCCTGGCTTTTATGGTGTTGATAATGAGAAAAGGCCTTGTGAGGTAGAGATAAGGCCCAGAGCAGAGCCTCAGATCAGGGTGGGGACATCTGTGCATCCTGTCTGCAGGGCCTTCTTGCTGGGTTTCCCAGGTCTTAACAACTTGGGTTTGTTGTGGTGGTGGTGGTGGTGGTACTGGGGATATGAACCCAGGGCCTTGTGCATGCGAGGCAAGCACTCTACTAACTGAACTATATCCCACACCCCCTTCCCAGGTCTTAACAGAGGACAGAAGTTGCAGAGAGGAGCTGGGGCTATGGCTTGGCGGTAGGGCGCACGTCTTGCTTGTGTGAGGCCCTGGGTTCGATCCTTAGCACCACATAAATAAAAATAAAGGTTTAAAAAAGTTAAAAAAAAAAAAAAAAAAAAAAAAGAAAGAAAGAAAGAAGAAGTTGCAGAGAGATGGAGCTGACAGCTCCAGGGCCTGTCCCAGCTCTGCTACAAGCTTGTTATGTGACTCTGAGTTTCTATAAAACTCAGCTTCCTCATCTATAAAGTGAAGTTGGACAAGACAAAGGATTTCAAATTGCATTATACTTAGCTGAGGAAGTCCTACTGACTTCCAAGTTCTGGGTTAAATGGAACATCTTGCTATTTTAATATTTCAAAGCTCTAATGTCATTTTTTGGGGGGGGGGTGGTACCAGCGATCGAACTCAGGGGCACTCAACCACTGGGCCACATCCCAAACCGTTTTTTGTATTTTATTAGAGATAGGGTCTCACTGAGTTGCTAAGTGCCTTGCCATTGCTGAGGCTGGCTTTGAATTTGTGATCCTCCTGCCTCAGCCTCCCAAGTGCTAAGATTACAGGCGTGCGCCACCATGCCAGGCTCAAATGTCATAATTTTTATTTTCAAGTAACCAAAGGTGTGTAGATGAATTTCTCAAAGATAATGTCTTCAGGGGCTGGGGTTGTGGCTCAGCAGTACAGCGCTCACCTAGCACGTGCGCGGCCCAGGTTCAATCCTCAGCACCACGTAAAAATAAAGGCATTGTGTACAACTAAAGCAAAGAAAGAAAGAAAATGTCTTCAGTACTAATAATTAGGTGACAAAATTGTGATCTCATAGTCTGCTAGATTCTTGGGAATATTTCTTTCAAAGGGATGTTTTATCAAGATGCTACCAAATAATGAACAGAGAAAAAGAAGAACAGTAGAGATGCTTTTCTGAAATAAGATCTTCAAAAGAAAACAAAATACATTTTGGTTTTAGGGTGCAGGTTCTACCAACTCAGAAACTTGGAAGTTCAGTTCTACCCCTTGACAAAGTTGGCAAAGGTCCACGAGACCTCTTTCTCTCTCTCCTTTTAAACCAGGAATTGAATCCATAAGTGCTTAATCAATGAGCCACATCCCCAGCCCTTTTTATTTTGAGACAGGGTCTCACTAAATTGCTTAGGGCCATGCTAAATTGCTGAGGCTGGCTTTGAACTTGTGATCCCCCTGCCTCAGCCTTCCGAGCTGCTGAGATTACAGGTGTGTACCACCACACCCAGCTTTTCTTTCTTTCTTTCTGTACTGGAGATTGAAATGAGGGCCTTGTGCACACACTAGGCCAGCACCCTACCAACTGAGTTATATCCCCAGCCCCTTTTCTTTTCTTTTTTTAAGATAGGGTCTTACTATGTTGCCAAGGTCAGCCTCAAATTCCTGGGCTCAAGCCATCCTCCTGCCTCAGTTTCCCAAGTACCTGGGACTATAAAGGCATGTCACTGTGCCCAGCTTTCTCCTTCTTTTTGATGCTGTTTGTCTGAAGCTGAAGCTTCCGGGGTGGGCTTAGTGGCTGCTGGCTTGAGGACAGGGTCTCCAATAAGTCCAAAGTCTGTTGGCATCTTCAGCGATCTCCTTGGACCTCAGAGCAATCAATCCAGGGAGAGACCCCTGCTCCACCAAGGGCCCCAAGGCAGGAGATGGTCTCACCTCATCCTAACCCTCCCTGCCCAGGCCACTGGCCCGTGGTAGCCCACAACCAAAGCCATGATCCTCATGGACACTCACAGGCAGGAGGAGTGCGTACCACACCAGGACGTTGGCATCATCGCAGTGCAGGTGCTGCAGGTAAGGCGGAAGCTCCTGTTGCAGATCCTCCAGCTCCTGGAAGGGGCACGCTGAGCGGTCAGTTGGTCTAGTACTTACTAACTCAGTCCCCAGCCCCTGCCCCATGTGTGCTTTAAAACATCTGATTTTGGCCTCACCACGACTCTGTGGGTACTAGACGTAGGAGTAGGTGATCACTTCTTCCAGGTATTAACACTTGGGAACAAATGTCTTAGGAACCTTTATTTCTTGAAAGCCAGGTACTTAACCCTGCGTGGATTCATAATAGGAAAGAAGGGAGAGAGGAGCAGGCAGGCTCCGCAGAGGGTGCACACTGTGAGCAGGGCTGTGCAGAATAAATAGGAGTCCGCCAGGCAGAGAAGGGGAGAGGCACCAAGGCACAGGGCCTAGACCAGGCAAATGTGGATAGGTGTCCCATGGAAGGTTAATGGTTATTACAGGAAAGGGTTCCATGGTCAAGTACATTCGGGAAAACTAAGCTAAACGGGTTCCTTCACTGCAGGACTTCTCAGGGCCTTTAGAATGCCATGGTGTGTTGTGACTCTCCAAGATGTGAGTCCCAGCATGCCCCACTTCTCAAATGGCACTGCCCAGCTCTTTTGGGGATCCATCCCACGGGACTACAGATCTTTTTATTTGGGGAAAGAGGAGATAAAAGAAAAAATCAAGGGCAGGTCATATCTAAGGGGTGTTTTTTACCTCCCAGGGGACATTTGGCAACACCTAGAAAGATTTTCCATTACAATTTAGTGGGTAAAGATCAGAGATATTGATAAACAATTCTAGGAATTACCTGGGAGTGCTGGGGGGGGGGGGTGGTTAGGTCAGTGGCAGAGAGCTTGCCTAGCATGTGCACAGCCCTGAGTTCAACACCCAGCCTTAAAAAAAAAAAAAAAAAAAAAAAAATTCCCACGTTCCCATGTTCCAAATGTCAATCGTGACAAGGTTGAGAAATCCTTGTGTAAACAAGGCCAAGAGAAAGCACCAAACCCAGTCCACAGTTGAGGAGGGGGTCCTTTACCACTGTGTGGCCATCTAACTTTCTCTCCCCCTGCCCAACAGAGGCACACCCACCCCTCTCCTGTCTCTCACCTGTGTTCCATCTCTGTTTCTTGTGTTTCCACCAGATTCCATGAGCTCATTTATCTGTTACCCCAGACAATGGGTCCATCATTACTACTGTAAATCCTGCTCCTATAAACCTTGCTGTCAGTGTTGTCTGACTCTTTGGCAAGAATACAGCCCAAGGCTGAACAGACAAGATTTGCAACGGGCATTTTCTGTACCTTACTATAACTGGGAACACATGGACTTTATCTCTTTTAGGTGAGTTCTGCCAAAACTTTCCTAAAGCCTGAGGATGCTGAAACTCAAGCTTAGGACATAGTTCTTTCCCAAGACCAGCTGGGAAATCACCTGACTTAGAGGAACAGAAAATGAAAGTAGAGAAGCCACTGAACAAGCCTGGTGACTTCCCCCACATTTTCTACTGTAAACATGTAATATTTTTAACCGAATATTTAAAAAAATAAAAAGATGTCACATGCAAATAAAATGAAACTTGGCCATATGTACGAAAGAAAGGGAGAGAGAAACTGCTAGTTGAAGACCCATGAGCCTGGGCTCCAAGCCCGGTTCCATCATTCCTTACTGAATGACCCTGGACAGCTGAGTTATTTTCTCTCAGCCTCAATTTCCTCATCTGTAAAATGGGGTATATTAGCTAGGTGCCAGGGGAACACAGCTGTAATCCCACTACTCAGAAGGCTGAGATAGGAGGATCACAAGTTTGCGATCAGCCTCAGCAACTTAGTGAGACCCTGTCTCAAAATACAAATATAAAGGGCTGGGGTTGTAACTCAGTGGTAGAGCACCCCTGGGTTTGATCCCCAGTACTGAAAAAAAAAAGGGGGGGGGTATTATTTATCTCACAGAGCTGCTAAGAGAATCAGATGAAATAACTGATGTAAACTGCCTGAGTTAAGCCTCCCACCAGGGCTGAAGAGCGCCAGCACCTTAAATACCAGCTCCGGTCTTCTCCCCACTTGGTAGGGAAGACCCTCTGCCCCATGTCACTGCCAACCTCCAGATTTCAGTTCTTCTGGGCTGAGCCTCCTCTGGGTGTACAGATGTCCCTTCCCTGCCTCTGAGAAGAAAATGCCCTCTGCCCCTCGAGTGCACAGAGGAGAGGGGCATTTCCAGGAGCCCCAAAGCTTGGTGGGGAGGATGCCCATGCCCACCTCACCAGGATTGCTCTTCCTCCCCCTCCCCCTCCAATCCTGGCCACACCCCAATCCTCCAAACACCCTGGATTTTCCCCACCTCCTGGGGAAAACTGCCCCCTCTCCATCCTTCCAGATCTTACTTCAAGTTGTGTCCCTGATAGGAATGAAAGTCCAACGGGAGAGGATTTTTTGTTCGTCGCTCCACCCACCCCCCACCCGCTACCTCTTAGCACAGGGCCAGCACATCCTAGGTATTTGACATCTGCCTAAAGAATGCAACCAGGCCACCTACTCCAGGAAGCCTTCCAGGGCCACCTCCGAATTGTTTCCTCCAGAGAACACCCATAGATCGCTCTACACACACACACACACACACACACACACACACACCATCAGCAGCATTCCCTGCCTTTTGGAACTCTGGTAATGTAGGTATCACAGTATGGGATGGGCCATGGGCTATCCCAAGGCAAGGACTTTGTTCTGGTTATCGCTGTTCGTAAACCACCCCACAACCGCTACCGCAGAGCGCCTGGCTCCGAGAGCGCTTTCTGCATCCAGATACGCGCAATTGTTACCACAAGTTTCCAGGAAAAGTGAAACTGAAACCAGTTTGGGGGGAACTGGCTCATCGTCACCCCCAGTACAGCTCAGGAAGCTAGTGACATTCCCACCCCATGTGCACCCTCCCCCCACCTCAACCCCAAACTCCAGCTCTGGACCTCTGGCAGACCCTTTCCTCTAGCGAGAGGGCGGGTATCGATACCAGGATTCGGCCAGCTCCGGTACCCAGACCAAATAAATAAATAAATACAGCGCTGGACGAGCGACGGAGGGGATGGTGGGAGCGGGGAACCGAGGGACGAGAGAAAGGCGTCATCCCAAACGTGGTTACCTTCGCCACTCGCTTGCTTGCGGACATCTCGGGACGGAATCTGGGGCACCCGCGGGCTCCGGCGGGGCTGTGGACTCACCGGCGGACCCAGTGCGCCCCGCCCCAAGGACCGCACCTCGCGAGCCCCGCCCACGCTCAGCTCCCGTTCCGAGGACTAGGGGCTGTGTAGACCGGTTCCCACCTGCTCCGCAGGGACGCGGAGGGAGAGGTGGAGAGGACGCTCTGGGCGCGGCCGGGTGCCGGCGCGACTGTCTCGGAGCCCGGGAGCTCGTGCAGTCTGGAGACCCCACAGGCGGGCCGTGGACGCGCGGCGCTGCGGGGTCCCTGCGCTCCGCTGGGGGGCGCCGTGCCGGGTCTGCCATCGCGCGGGAGCTGTCCCAGCCGGCAGCCGAGGCGTGGGGTCTCCAGTCCCCATCAGCCTCCTCCCTGCCACACTCGCCCTAAGAAAATACCGGATGATGGCTGTGCAAACGTTTCTCCGCGACGGGTCGCTTGGTGGCCTCCACCATCGGACCGCCACCCTCAGTCCCTTCTCCAACAAGAGTCCCAGAGTCCCTTGGCAAGTCCCCTGCTCTCTGTGCACCCCATTCTAAAAATAGGTTGGGGTGTGGTGTAGAGTACATTCCCTCCTAGGATGGCTCCTTTGGCGCTTGGGATCCTTTGTGCTGTCCAGCCTTTGGTGACGGAACTGCAATGTTTCTTGTCGGTTGCTTGTTCGGGACACCGCAAGAGGGCACTGTTAGAGGGTTGGTTTTGTCAACCTTTCAGTTCCTTACTTGTCTTAATATGTAGCAAGCACCTGTTATATGCTGATTTGGGAAACAGTTGGGTAGCCGAAGCACCAAAACACGAAACAGCATCTCGGGGAGATCTTCGTTTCAATGATGAACTAACTAGGCGCCCACCTTCCTCACCCCTACCCCTTTCAACCCAGAAATCATCTAATACCTCACATAGTTTTTATCTAAGTGTCTTAGAACCATGACTTCTCTGCTAAGGTGTAGGATGTATTGGCACAACAATTCTGTTTAATTCAATTCAACAAACTTTAACTGGAAACTCTCTATATGCTAGTAATGTGCGCGATTCTTTAACATAGGCAGATGAGGGAACCCAGGCGTGTGAACGCACTGTTGGTCAACAGTCTCAATTAACAAGCACTTCCTGCTGTGTACCAGGCAGTGCCAGGATGTGAACGTGGGATCCCTGTCCCTGAAGAAGCTCTCAGGCTTTTGGAACAGAGGGAGAGAATGCAGCCTCTGCATTTTTAATGATGCTGATACAAAGAATCACCTGGTACTATGAGAGCCTGGAGAAGGGTCACGTGATCCCACCCCAGAATGGAGCAGAGGTTTCCTGGAAGAGAGAAAATTCCTAGTGACTTGTGCAGCATGCTGAGTTAGCTAGAGTAAGAGCATGGCGGGAAGGAGTTGCAAGAAGAGGGAACAGCATGGGCACAGGGGAGATGGCGGTGTGCCTCAGGCTGAATGACTTCACAGTGTGAAGCTCTGGTCTCTGTTTTCACTCCTTGGTTTTCCTTCTCTTGCCTGACAGAAGCCCTGCATCCCCAAAGTGAATTTGCATTTATCCTTGGATGGGTCCTCAACCTCCCCAGTTTGGAGGCCCACGTGCATGGCCTTCATGCACTTTCACAATGCAGATCTTTGTGTCAGACCAATCCCTGAGAAGATCTGGGTCCAAGTTCCACATCTGCCCCCACATGCATCATGGTCTCAGATGAGCCATGGAAACTCCTACCTGTCTCCTAGGACCATAGACTAAGCTCACAAACACGGGGAAACTTTGAAAATGACAAATCTAAGATAAAAATAAACAAGTTTGAATTCCACTATTATTGGCAGAATAACTTTGGGCAAATGACTGAGACTTTCTGTGCCTCTATTCCCTCATCTGTAAAATGGGGCTATTAACAGTGCATGCGAGGAACAATGAGTTGGTATTTGTAAAGAACTTAATGTAGGGCTTCAGGATGGAGGTCAATGGTAGAGCACTTGCCTAGCATGTGCCAGGCCCCGGGTTCCATCCTCAGCACTGCAAAACAAAAACTTAAAACTTAACTGGTGGGGAGGGGAGAAGAGCTTAATGTAGAATGCCGGACAATAAATGATAGTCATAACAATACTAATATAATAAATAGTAAAATGACAGGTGCCCCCCAGGAGTGAATGAGCAGGGTTGGAGAAAGAGCTACCTGAGCTTATTTGCTTAGTAACACTGTCTTCCTTAATAGGACACCCAGTGCCGGGCGTGGTGGTGGCTGCTTGTAATCCCAGCTGCTCAGGAGGCCGAGGCAGGAGGATCAGGAGTTCAAAGCCAGCCTCGGCAACTTAGTGAGGCCCTGAGCAACTAGGGAGACCCTGTCTTTAAATAAAAGATTTTTAAAAAGAGGGCTGGGGATGTGGCTCAGTGGTTAGCACCCCTGGGTTCAATCCCTGGTACAAGAAAGAGAGAGAGAGAGAGAGAGAGAGAGAGAGAGAGAGAGAGAGACCCATGCTACTCCTCTCTGATTAGTCCTTGGCATTTATTCAGCCATTCCACAGAATGTACTGAGCACCTACTTATTCAAGCGTGTGTTGAGCACGCCCCGGGACCTGGGCAGGGGTGAGGCCTGCTCTGCATCTTCACATCCAGCAGAAGAGACATTTCATTTGCAGACAGCAAAGATGAAGGAGGAGGGGCTCCAGGATGGACTTTTCCAGACTCTGCTCGCCAGCTCCAGGCTTGCCTGTTTGTTATGAGGATACAATGGGATACTGTAGGGGAGGGCCACCCTCTAGGTCCCAAAGCACTTTATCTGTTTAGGATGCAGTGTTCTGGGCAAGAGAGAGACTTCTTCAGAAGTCTCCCTGAAACTTCTGTGTATTTTGAGGGGAAGATTTGAGTAAGGAAGGAGCAGGTGATTTTCTGTTTATAATTTTTTTGTTTTATTACTGATTAATGGATTGATTTAATTTTGGTACTGGAGATTGAACTCAGGGACACTTTACCACTGAGCTACAGCTCCAGTCTTTTTTTTTTTTTTTTTTTTTTTTTTAATTTTGAGACACGGACTCACTAAGTTGCTGAGAGTCTTGCTTAGGTGCTGAGGCTGGCCTCAAACCTGCAATCCTCCTGCCTCCACCTCCCAAGTTGCTGTGATTATAGGTGTGTGTGCCACTGCATCCAGCTAGGAGTAGTTGATTTTCTTACAGATCTATTCCCTGGGTTTGATCCTGTTGAGGGTAGGGAAGGTTCATCTCAGAACTACCTCAGCCCTTCCTTTCTCCCTGGGGCCCAAAGAAGTTCACAAGGAATCAGAGGCAGAGAATGTTCTGCTTCTTTGATTAAGGAAGGGACCTCCTCCTCTTGCTCACCTCACACCCCAAAAAATCTGCACCCCAGAGAAGGCAAGTCCTGCCTTGAGATTGAAGTAGAGAGGGTAGCATCAGCCAGGAGACAGGGAACCCCAAGAGAGGAGCTGGGGGTATTCCTGCAGCTACTGACTCAGGGAACCTGCTTCCTCCACCTGGTTCAACCAGTCACTTACTTGCTTGTTGCAGGACTTTGGACGAGAGAGGTAACCATGACAATGATTACAACAATAACTACATCTATTTGATGTTTCAGGATGTGTTAGTTTACTCAGTCTGCTATAACAGAATACCACAGGCCGGCTTTGACCCATGCAAAGCGATATACACATGTGAGTCCTTGCTCTTTTTTCTTTTTCCTTTTTTTTTTTTTTTTTTTTTTTTTTTGTGGTGCTGGAAATCAAACCCAGGGCCTTGTACATGCTAGGCAAGAGCTCTACCACCAAGCCACACCAGCAGCCCTTTTTATTTTTTGAGACAGGATCTCACTATGTTCCCCAGGGTGGCCTCAAACTTGCAATCCTCCTCCCTTAGTACCTTCCAGTCACTAGAATTACAGGTGTGCACCATTGTGCACCCCTTCCTTGACTGGTTTTAAGGTGAGCTCTAAGGTCCCCTCCAATTCTGTCTCTGGGCCTCCTCCAACTCAGACAGAGTTGCCAATGACTAGTCCCAGGATTAGTGGGTGAATGTTCATGATTAATGAGTAGAATTAAATCCTTAACTTGTGTCCATATTGTGCATGTGTGACTCAGGATTTTGCCTTTGACTAAACCTTATCTTTGAACAGTTACAGACTAGCCTGGGAGAATGCTTAAGAAATAGGTGAGTGTTTTTGTTTTGTTTTTATGAACCTAAGGCCTCCAGCATACACTCTATTACTGAGTTGCACCCCCATCCCCAATAAGAGTGATTTGATAGTTTGGAAAGGGAAACTGTCTTAGGGATGAAGTAGGAAAGAGATCTACTGTCCACTGATTTGTACATTTAAATTTTCATATAAGTCTGGGTGTGCTGGCGCACGCCTGTAATCTCAGCAACTCAGGAGGCTGAGGCAGGAGTATCACGAGTTCAAGGCCAGCCTGAGAAACTTAATGAGTCCCTCAGCTACTTAGTAAGGCCATGTCTCAAGTTAAAAAAATACAAATGGGGGGCTGGGGATATAGCTCAGTTGGTAGAGTGCTTGCCTCACATGCACAAGGCCCGGGGTTCAATCCCCAGCACCACAAAAAATTAAATAAATAAATGAAACAAAAATGGTTGGGGATGTAGATCAGTGGTAAAGCACCCCGGGATTCACTCCCCTAACCACTCCCCAATTTTTTTTCACATGATAATTTTTCACCAGTTTTTTATTTTAAAAATGTTTTTAGAGCCAGATGTGGTGGCACATGCCTGTAATCCCAGCACTTGGGTGGTTGAGGCAGGAGAATCGCGAGTTCAAAGCCAGCCTCAGCAATGGCAAGGCACTTAGCAACTCAGTGAGACCCTGTCTCTAATAAAATCCAAAAAAGGGCTGGGGATGTGGCCCAGTGGTTGAGTGCCCCTGAGTTCAATCTCCAGTACCAAAAAAAAAAAAAAAAAAAAAAAAAAAAAAGTTTTAAAATTTTTATTTTCAATTGACACATAACAATTATACATATTTATTATGTAGAGTATGATAGTTAAAACATGCATACAGCATGTAATGATCAAAACAGAATAATTAGCATTTCCATTACCTTAAAAATTTACCAATCCTTTGTGTTCTATGAACTCTTCTGCTAAGTTGCTATAAAGTGTAGTCACCCAACTGTGTTATAGAACCCCTGGAATTTATTCCTCTTATCTAATTGTGTTTTCATACTTGTTATGAAAATATCTCCTCCCTGCTACTCTTCCTAGCCCCTAGGAATCATTATTCTACTCTCCACTTCTATGAGATCAGCCTTTTAACTTCTACATATGACTAAGAATATGCAGCATCTGTCTTTCCATGTCTGGCTTATTTCACTTAACACGTCCTCTAGTCACACAGTAAAATTCGAATAACATTTTTAAATAAAGGAGCTATCCATTCAAAACTATAAGCAAAT
Source organism: Tamias sibiricus (assembly GCA_025594165.1). Taxonomy (NCBI): domain Eukaryota; kingdom Metazoa; phylum Chordata; class Mammalia; order Rodentia; family Sciuridae; genus Tamias; species Tamias sibiricus. Next base: position 16,662,566 of record CM046657.1, on the reverse strand, counting down.
ACAATTTCTTTAAAGAAAATTAATTAAAATGAGAGAAATAAAAATAGGAAGATAATCTAGTGATTAAGTGCATGAGATTGAAGGTCAACCAGACCTGAATTTAAAACTCTAACATACTCTAACATTTTGGACAAATTGATTAACCTCCTAAGCATTAGTTTATCTGTTGGATGGAGATAATGATACCTTGTTTCTGGCGTCACTGTGGGAACTACGTGAGGTTTGAATATTAAACAAACAAACAAACAAAAAAAAAACTTTAAACTGGACCTGGTATTCAGTAAGATCTTACAACAAACATGGATCACAATAACATAACAATCAACATTATCATTGTCCTCATCAGCATCATGCAATCCAGGGTCTTCCAAGCTCAGGATGAACACACCAAAGCATTTTGGGTGGTATTTTGTTTTGTTTTTTTACAGTATTGGGAATTGAACCCAGGAGCAATCTACTATTGAGCTCTATTCCCAGCCCTTTTTAAATTTTATTTTGAGATAAAATCTCACTAAATTGCCCAGGCTGGCCTCCAATTCACAATCCTACTGTCTCAGGCTCTAAATTGCTGGAGTTACAGGTGTGTGCCACTGTACCTTTTTAGATTATTGAATACCTGAAAATCAGACTGGCAGTGTAGATCAGTGGCAAAGTGTTGGCCCAGCATGTGTGAAGGCCCAGGGGTTCAATTCCCAGCACTGCTTAAAAAAAAAAATCTCAGAATGAGAAAATATTTTACAATTTCTTTAAATCCTTGATTTCTCAAGGACAGGTGTCAGTTTAACTCCTAACACATGCTAATCTCCATCTCTAACAAAGAGGGAAGAGACTTCAGTACACATTTAAGCAGCAGAATCAGCCAGAATTTAGTAATTGTGTTCTGTTTTCATTTTATAGTTACATTTATTCTTATTCTAGGGTAGTTTTGTTTTGTTGGGTTTCTTCCCTTCCTCCATTAGATTTTTTTTTTTTTTTTTTTTTTTTTTTTGTGGTACCAGGGATTGAACTCAGGGGCACTCGACCTCTGGGCCACATCCCCAGCCCTTTTTTGTATTTTATTTAAAGACAGGGTCTCACTGAGTTGCTAAGTGCCTTGCCATTGCTGAGGCTGGCTTTGAACTCGCGATCCTCCTGCCTCAGCCTCCCAAAGTGCTGGGATTACAGGCATGCACCACCGCGCCCGGCTAGAATTTTTTTCTTTCTTTTCTTTTTTTTTTTTTTTTTGGCACCGGGAATTGAACCCAGAGTTGCTTAATCACTTAGCCACATCTCAAGCCCTTTTATTTTTATTTTTTTAAATTTTGAGGCAGGGTCTCTCTGAGTTGCTTAGGGCCTTGCTAAATTGCTTGGCTGGCCTCAAACTTGCAATCCTCCTGCCTCAGTCTCCAGAGCCTTTGGGATTACAGGCATACACCACTGTGCCTGGCTTAGATTTTTTTTTTTAATTACATTTTATGATTGCATTGTTATAAATGAGAATAAAATCCAGCCAGGCATGGTGGATCACCACTGTAATTCCAGAGACTCAGGAGCCTGAGGCAAGAGGATTGCAAGTTTGAGGCGGGTGTCCACAATTTAGCAAGACCTTGGCTCAGAGTAAAAAATAAAAAGGACTGGGGATGTAACTCAGTGGTAGAGTGCCCCTGGGTTCAGCTCCTAGTACTACAAAAACAAAACAAAACAAAAAAGAATAAAATCCTGGCTAGATAGATTCATTAGTATATATTCATTACTATTATTATTTTCATTTTCCCCTAATTTTTATTTTATTTTTTTATTCTTTTATTTATTTATTTATTTATTTTTGGTACCAGGGATTGAACTCAGGGGCACTCGACCACTGGGCCACATCCCCAGCCCTTTTCTGTATTTTATTTAGAGGCAGGGTCTCACTGAGTTGCTAAGTGCCTCACCATAGCTGAGGCTGGCTTCGAACTCATGATCTTCCTGCCTCAGCCTCCCAAGTGCTGGGATTACAGGCGTATGCCACCGCATCCGGCTCCCCTAATTTAAAAAAAAAAGAAAAGAAATAAAAGCATTTTTGCAGGTCCCCAAAAGTGGTTTCAAGACCCTCTGCTGCTTGAGCCTGACTCATTCTACTTGAGATAAGTGCTGCTGATTTTCCATTTACGGAGAAGATGTCAAATCCCCCTTTTATATAAGTGTATTCTGGTAAACAAAATGAGTCCATTAAACAATATAAAAGTAAATAATGGCAGGAGGGAGGGTGGGTGAGTATATGGCAAAAATGAAAGCCCTTCCCTTTACAGACAAGGAGACTGGGCTCTGGGGATGTGACACCTTGTGGAGCAGGGACCAGGGTTCCTGAGCTATCTGGACCCCGAAGCACGTTCAGATAAGGCATCTCAGCTCCCCCCCCCCCCCCCCCCCCCCCCCCCCCCCCCCACATTCCCGGGAATCAGGCGATCCTCCCCACTGGCCCTGGACCCGCTCCACAGGGATGCGGGAAGTTCCTAAATTACCCCATAGCTTGCTCTTGCCAAGCCCTAGGGCCTGGGGAGATAGCTTCCCAGAGGCCCCTGGGAGGAAATGACTTCAGAATTGGGTTTTGTTTCCATCAGACCACTTCTTCCAATACGTTCAGAGAGGCCAACCCAAGGAAGGACAGAGTCCCTTTAAATCCAGGCTGCTGCACCTAATTTGAAAAGAAAAAAAAAAGGGGGGGGTGGTGGTGGGCGGGATGGAGAACTTTGAAGAAAAGTAAATTAGCATTCTGACTAGAAGAACTCTTCAAAGGACTTGTGTCACCCAGGTAACCACATCCAGATCCAAGGACCCATCCTGAGGTGTAGAGAAGGGCCCCCAGGGTTTTAGCTCCCCTCTACTTTTTTAATTTTTTTTTTATTTTATTTTTTAACTCAGGAGCATATCCCTAACCTTTTTTTTTTTTTTTTTTTTTTTTTTTTGTATTTTATTAGAGACAGGGTCTCACTGAGTTGCTAAGTGCCTCACCAGTGCTGAGGCTGGCTTTGAACTCGCAATCCTCCTACCCCAGCCTCCCAGGTGCTGGGATTACAGGTATGCACCACCACGCCCAGCTCCCTCTACTTTTCTATTTTAATTTAATGGAGAGGAGGCAGAAGAGAAAGTCCAGCGGCCTGGCCAGAGAGCCAGAATCCATCAGTGGGGTAGCTTCCTGGGGCAGCTATCTGGATGGCAAATTGGAACCGTGATGATAGATGAAAGTTTAGTCTTTAAAAACTCAGGCAGAGCCGGGGGCGCCGCGGCCCAGCCTGTAATCCCAGGCTTAGGCAGGAGGATCTTGAGTTCAAAGCCAGCCTCAGCAAAATCGAGGTGCTGAGCAACTCAGTGAGACCCTGTCTCTAAATAAAATACAAAATAGGGCTGGGGATGTGGCCTAGTGGTTGAGTGGCCCTGAGTTCAATCCTCGGTACCAAGTAAATAAACAAATAAAAGCCTCCAGGCAGAGAATGAGCTCTGTGAGGTAGGAGATTTTGCTTCGTTGGAGCAGCTCTGTGGCTTAAAGCAGGGGTCCAGAAAGGAAGCTTCCAACCAAAGGAAAAGACTCAGCTGTGTTAGACTCTTACAGGAACTTAAGTGAGCGAGTAAGCCCAGGAATGATGTTAAGTAGTTACACGACACAGCTGAGCTAGCTAGGAAGAACCAATCTGGCCCGATTTGCAAGGATTTTCCATTTTTGCCAAAAGATAACTTCCTTGCAGCTCACGTGCCAATGTAGACCAACTCGTGTTAATGTTTAAATATTCTATCTACTTAATAAAGAGGTGTTTTTAGTAGGCAAATGCGAATCACCCAAGACTAGAAGTCATAAGGAAAGCATGACTGAGGGTCACTGGGGTGGGGGCAGTGGAATGCAGAGCATGCCCCAGCCCTGAACATATTTATGTTCTCCTGATGCAGCTGGTTCTCTGGAATTTGGGGCCATCTTGCTCTCCCCCTCCCCTCTCCCACCTCCACACAATATCTTTGTGTCTCTCCTCTTGTTCTTATCAGCTGCTTAGAGGAGGAAACAGGCACCGCCAGCCTCCCAGTAGCAGCTGCTAGAAGACACCACAGGGAGGGGCACAGGGATGGGCGTGGAGAAGAAAATAACTGCAAGAAGCCATTGCTGGACAACTTAATCTGCGTCTTTGACAGCTGGTATCAAAGGAGTTTGCTGAACTTCAATTGTTCAACAAATATCTATTGAGTTTCTGCTGTGTGCCAGGCGGTGGGCTGACAGGAAGTTGCACACACCAGAAATGGACTCTTGAGCCTCCCAGGAGGCAGGCAAGAAATCTGACCCTGGACCACAATGGGCATCCCCGTTGAGCGCCTCGCAGTGGCCCTCAGCCATAGCAGAAGTTAGCGGATGACATGGTGCGCAGTTGGTCTGCTCCTCTGAACACTGCATGCTCCCCATTTGCTGGTATTGTTCCTGTCACTTACTCAGATGAAGGATGAAGATGTATCACAAAAATGGACCTGTTGTTGGGCTGGGGTTGTGGCTCAGTGGTAGAGTGTGTGACTAGCATGCATGAGGCACTGGGTTCGATCCCCAGCACCACATATATGTAAAATGAAGATATTGTGTCCACCTAAAACTAAAAAATAAATATTTAAAAAAAATGGGGATGTTGGGCATCAACAGATGCCGCCTTCAAATTGCCTCTAGCTATGTGAACTTTTTGTACTGGGTGGACTCCCAAGTCATTTACCATTCCACTCTCACGGACACACATGGTCATATTGTCATTATGCAAAGTCACTTAAGCTTTAAGTGACTTTCAGTTTGTCCTGGCCTTGGTCAGGGGTCCTTGACCTCAGAACATATGTCTTCCAGCTTAGGCAAGATGTATTCCTTGATTCAACAAGCATTTATGAAATATCCTTCAGATGGTGAGCACAGGATGATGGCTGAGGACAGTGAAGGTTCCTACTCTGGGTGATTTGTAGTCTCGTGGGGAAAACAAATAACAAACAAGTAAACAAAGAGCAAATAAAATGATTGTCCTTCTTGCCGGGTGCAGCGGTACAAGCCTGTAATCCCAGCACTTGGGAGGCTGAGGCAGGAGGATCGCAAGTTCAAAGCCAGCCTCAGCAATGGTGAGGCACTTAGCAACTCAGTAAGACCCTGTCTCTAATAAAATACATAATAGGGCTGGGGTTGTGGCTCAGTGGTCAAGTGCCCCTGAGTTCAATCCCCGGTCCTTCCCTCGCGAAAAAAGAATGAACTGTCCGTGTAGAAAGTTGATGAAGAAGTACTCCTGGCACAGAGTACTCCTGGCAAGGCATTTTCTAGAATCTTCCAGAAAGTCAGGGACTAGATGTAATAGTGGGGGTTGGGTAATAATACAAGAGGAGGTTAGACAGGGAAGCAGAGGCCAGCTTGGACCTAGTTTTATAGGCCAGCAAAGAGACTTTGGATTTCATTATACACGTGAAAAAAAAAAAAAAAAACTTTTTAAGTAGCTTCCTATCAAAATGGTGTGCCATGGAAAACCAATGCGTCGTTTCATAATTCTGGCTGTGGATTGGAGAACAGGAAAGGGCATGGTTAGGAGGCTATCCAGTGGTTGAATGAGAGATGGCTGCGGCTGCCTGGGGTCATGGCCCCAGATGGAGAAAAGTAAGTAGATTCAGGGTATATGCCGGGGATATTACTGAAAGATCTGCTGATGATAAGGACATGCGACAAGATCAATCTTCCCTTCTCCCTCCGAGTAAGAGGCTAATTAGTCTCCTACCATTATCTACGGGCATACATCAAACCTGAGGTAGATGTAGAGGGCTCAAATCCAAGACCAAACACCTAAACTCAACCAAATTCAAAGAAGCTGAAACTGAAAAGTAAATACAAAAACCTAAGACTTCTAGGCCAGTGATAAAACTATACCTTGTTACATAAATAGGAGAGGAAACTAGGGGGAAAAAAATTACTGGGGGTGTGGGGGGTACTGGGGATTGAATCTAGGGGAGCTTGACCACTGAGCCACATCCCTAGCCCCTTTCTAGTTTTTATTTTGAGACAGGGTCTTCCTAAGTTGCTAAGGATCTTGCTAAGTTGCTGAGGCTAGATTTGAACTTGTGATCCTCCTGCCTTAGCCTCCCAAATCACTAGGATTACAGGCATGCACCACTGTTCCCAGCTAAAAAAATGATTTTTTTTTTTTTTTTTTTTTTTTTTTTTTTTTGTGTGGTACCGGGGATTGAACTCAGGGGCACTCGACCACTGGGCCACATCCCCAGCCCTTTTTTATATTTTATTTAGAGACAGGGTCTCACTGAGTTGCTAAGTGCCTCGCCATTGCTGAGGCTGGCTTTGAACTCGCGATCCTCCTGCCTCAGCCTCCCAAAGTGCTGGGATTACAGGCGTGTGCCACTGTGCCCAGCAAAAATGATTATTTTTGATAATAGGATTGGACTAAAATATAAACTATGTTTAAAACCATAAAATATATCAAGTACCTAGGAATACAATGAACAAAAACAAGTGGTATACATCTACAGAGAAAAGTATACAACTATTTTGAGAAGCCTTATGGAAGACCCAAATAATTCTGAAGCTATAACATGTTTATGGATTAGAAGATTTGCTATTATAAATTTGTCAGTTCACTCCAAACTGATCTAGAGATGTAAAGTAATACTAGTCAAAATTCCAACCTGTTTTTTGCTTATTTTATTTCGTAGGACCTGACAAGCTGATTCTAAATATACACAGAAATGCATGATCTGGGCGCAGTGGCACATGCCTATAATCCCAGCTACTCAAGAGGCTGAGGTCGGAGGATAACAAGATCAAAAATAGTCAGGGGCAACTTAGCAAGACCGGTCTCAAAATAAAATATAAAGGGCCAGGAATGTAGATAGGTGGTAGACTGCCCCTGGGTTCAATTCCCAGTACCAAAAGAGAAGGAAAGAAAAAGAAAAAAGAAATACAATTACCGGGCTGGGGTTGTGGCTCAGCGGTAGAGCGCTCGCCTAGCACGTGTGCGGCCCGGGTTCGATTCTCAGCATCACGTAAAAATAAATGCATTGTGTAAAACTAAAGCAAATAAATAAATAAATAAAAAGAACTACAGTTACCAAAAAGAGCAGGGTCCATTTATGTAGGATGTGTCAAAGTGCATTCTACTGTCATATATAACTAATTAGAACAAATTTTAAAAAAAGAAGAAGAGCAGGGAGTGGGTTGGGTGGTAGAGCACTTGCTTGGCATGCATGAGATCCTCACACCCAATTTCCAGCACTGCAGGGTTGTGGGGGTGGGGAGAAGAGACCTTCTAGAAGAACGAAGAGGACTTAGTCTACCAGATAACAAACTTACAAATGGTGTAGTCATGACTTTGTATTAATATAGGGAAAAAAAAAAGATGGCAAGACAGGAGAACACATTCTTGGTCATATATAGGAAAGTTTTATGAGCCTATACAAAATAATACTAGCCATAAAGAAAAAGAGTGATATATTAGATGATATCACAATGAACAATTTTTGTTCTTTAAAAGGCAGTATTAAAGCCGGGCGCGGTGGCGCACGCCTGTAATCCCAGCACTTTGGGAGGCTGAGTCAGGAGGATCGCGAGTTCAAAGTCAGCCTCAGCAATGGCGAGGCACTTAGCAACTCAGTGAGACCCTGCCTCTAATAAAATACAAAAAAGGGCTGGGGATGTAGCCCAGTGGTCTAGTGCCCCTGAGTTCAATCCCCGGTACCAAAAAAAAAAAAAAAAATAAAAGGCAGTATTAAGGGTTGGCCTAGTATGTGTGAGGTACTGAATTTGGTCCTCAGCACCACATAAAAATAAAAATAAAAATAAAATAAAATAAAATAAAGGCATTCTGTCCGTCTCAAAAAAAAAAAAAAAGTAGTATTAATAGAATGAAAAGACAAGCCCCCAGGGTAGTATTTGTAACATATATAACTGACAAAAGATTTGTAACCACAAACATCTCCTAAATCAAAAGGCCCAGTAGAAAAATAGGAAATATAAGTTAAGATAGACAAACAGCTGTGACAACCAACCCCAAACCTTGATGCCTTATACAATAGAAGTTGTAGAAGTTTATTTATTGTTTAGATAAACTCTAAAAGTGATCAGGTGGCTCCACCCCACATAGTCATTCAGACACCCAGGCTGACCTCCAGAGTCATCCCAGACATTAACATCCAATCAGCAGTGGGGAAGAAAAGAATTTCATGTATGGGAAAATTTTCAAGGTCAAGCCTAGAAAAATCTTCCACTGGCATTTCATTAGCTAGATCTCAGACTGCAAGAGAAGCCATGAAATGCAGTGATATCCACACAGGGGAAAAATAAAAAGTTGTACCCATAATTGGCCGTAATTGTATGGCCAAGAGGAAAAGCAAACAATTTTTGTTGTTGTTGTTTGCTTTTTCTCTTGGTCTGAAATTCCAGTAGCGCAGGAGGCTGAGGCAGGAGGATCACAAGTTCAAAGCCAGCCTCAGCAATTTAGTGAGGCCCTAAGCAACTCAGGGAGACCCTGCCTCTATAAAAGGGTTGGGGATGTGGCTCAGTGATTAAGCACCCCTGGGTTCAATCCCCGGTACAGAAAGAAAGAGAGAGGCGTGGAGGGAGGGAGAGAGAGAAAGAGAGGAAGAAAGAAAGAATGAGAGAGAAAAAAAGAAAGGAAGGAAATAATTTAAAAACTTTTTTTAGTTGTAGATGGACACAATATCTTTATTTTATTCATTTGTTTTTGTGTGGTGCTGTGGATCAAACCCAGTGCCTCATGTGTGCAAGGCAAGCACTCTACCATTGAGCATTAGGGTGGTGGTTTCCTATGGCAGAGTGGAGTTGTGGCTGAGAAGAGACATAGTGTACTTCTGAACTTCCAACAATATTCTGTTTCTTAAACTGAGTGATGAATGGTAGTTTCATGATGTTCTGTTAAACTGTATATTCATTCTTTTTTTTTTCAAGTTTTGTAGGTTTATTAATCAACATGATTTCATGCATTTGAAAGAGAAATATTTTCTGTTTAAGTGGAAAACTGTGCAGATGGCTTCTGAAAAACCTTCATTCTAAGCAGCTTTAGAAATCTGGACCTCTTTTTTTTTTTTTCAGTTTACTGTAATCCACATTCACTGAGTGGAATTTGTCTTAATTGTTGGGACCCAACGCTGAAGGCATCACATATAGCCTGCTCCAGTAGTTCCCGCTCCAATAAATATGAAGAAGGGGGTTGATCCTGGATGCGTCTTGACCTGACTGATGATCTGGTGGAGCATGTTTGCAACAGAGTCCTATAGCACAAATAGAGATAAGAACATCTGCCAAGCCCAAGACTAAGTGAAGGGCAAAAATCACACCAGGGACCACTGTGCAGCCAAGAGATTTATTCACCAGCCTTTATGGCTGGTTGGAGGTCGAAGAGGTGCTGGGAGAGAGGAGTCAGGGAGAGGGAGTGTGCAAGCTCTAAACGGAAGGTGGGTGCCTGGTCGCGCTGGCTGTGATCTCTGGAGCTGTTGGCTGGGGCAGCTGCTGTGGGGCTGGAGACGGTGGGTCTGGAGCTGGTCTGGAGCTGGTGCAGCAGCTCCCTCCTCTCAGTAGGGATGAGCTGTTGTGTGTGTTCAGCTCCAAATGGATTGAAGCTTAAATAGGGATTTCTGGTGGGGGGTGTACCAGAGCGACCCTTAACGCTATTGGCTCTTTGCCCATGGAACAGGGCGACCTTTAAGCCTATTGTCTCCTGTCCAGAAAATGAAACAAGGTTGCTTTGCTCAGGATAGGGAAACTTCCATTGGGGGGTGGTGTGTGTGTAGCCCATCTATCATTAAGCAGCCTCTGCCCCAAGGCTGTGTGGTCATCCAGAGTCACTAAGTTGTATATTTATTCTTATGTAATTTTCTTGATGAATTATATGTCACTGTAAATTTTTTTTTCTTTTTTTTGGCACCGGGTATTGGACTCAGGGGCACTCCACCACTGAGCCACATCCCCAACCCATTTTTGTATTTTATTTAGAGACAGGGTCTCACTGAGTTGCTTAGCACCTCCCTGTTGCTGAGGCTGGCTTTGAACTCATGATCCTCCTGTCTCAGTTTCCCAAGCCAATGGGATTACAAGTGCGCATTACCACACCCAGCCTTTAAATGCTTTTTAAATGATAGAAACACAAAGACTCTAGGCAACTACTGCAAATTCTGCTGGCATCATCACACATGCCATCAGAAAATGAAATCAAACATCTAAGTGGTCCTACAAACACGCTTGGTTCCAGAACAAACACACCCACTCTTTACTGTAAACTCCGGTCGTGAACTACCAGTTCCTGACTACCCTCCTGAGAAACAAAAATGGTGACTGTCTTTGAAAAATCATAAGAAATGAGTCAGTGAAGACCAAAAAAGCAGTTAGTAGGGAACTAATCATAACCACTGTCACTTTCAAGTACTTTCAGGTGCCTTCAAACCTATCTTGTTTAACCCTCAACAATGGCCCTACAGAGTAGATGGCATCACCCCCATCCAGATTTTGTAACTATGACTCCTAAGAGGGGTTAAGTTCCCTTGGACAGTTAATAAGCAGAGAAGCAAAGTCTGTGTGGCTCAAAGGCACATGCATACCCTTTCTCCTCTCTGCAATGTGTGGAATCATATGTGATGCTGGGAGGGGAAAGACATAGACACTCTTCTATCTGAAAAAAAAATTATACAAATTACAATCTGTGGCAGAGACATACTGGGTGATGATTTGTAATTGCATTTTAGAGGCTGAAGCAAAGCTGACCACAGGGGCTTCAGGTGCAACTTGAATAAAGCTAGAGGAGTGGCTCCCTGCCCCCTGTCAGTCACAGATGAATGCTGGATGAATCAGGTTCACTGGCTTCCTTCAACGGGGGCAGGCACATTCACCCTCTGGAACAGTGCACTGGAGTAAGAGCAGCAGGTCAACACAAGAGATCACAGTCTGAAAAGACCAAATTCACAGCTGAGTCAATAGTCCAAATCTGGGTTTTCTATCCAGAGAGGTAGCAAAGGAGCTGAAGACAAAGGTTGGGAGTAGAAAGGGAGCAGAGAAACCAGCTAAGCAGCTGCACAAGGCTAGTAGAAGTGAGCAAGCAATTATGTAACCTTCAGGAACCCACATGCAGTTGTCGAGGGAGGGGCAGAGAGATTGTGCTCTGTTGGTACCTATGGAATACTATGCAGCTGTTGAAAAGAATGAGTGAGGGCAGTGTTCAGGATACTTAATCCAGGGCATTACTAAGCTTTTGTACCACTGTGACTAAAACACCTGATTAAAAACAACTGAGATGGGAGGGAGGGCAAGGAAGGGGGCAAGGTGGTAAAAAGAAAAAGAAAAAGATGGTAGAATGAGATGGATATCATTACCCTAAGTGCATGTATGAAGACACGAATGTTGTGAATATACTTTGCATACAAGCAGAGATATGTAAAGATGTGTTCTATATGTGTATTATGAATTGTAATGCATTCTGCTGTCATATACAACAACTTCAAATACATTTTTTTTTTTTTTGTGGTACCAGGGATTGAACTCATGGGCACTTGACCACTGGGTCACATCCCCAGCCCTTTTTTGTGTGTATTTTATTAGAGACAGGGCCTCACTGAGTTGCTAAGTGCCTCGCCATTGCTGAGGCTGGCTTTGAACTCTAGATCCTCCTGCCTCAGCCTCCCAAAGTGCTGGGATTACAGGCGTGCGCCACCGCACCCGGCTTCAAATAAAAATTTTAAAAAATAAAAACAACTTAGAGAATGGAAGCTTTCTTTCCCTCCTTCCCTTCCTTCCTTTCTTTCCTTCTTCCTTTCCCTCTCTCTCTCTTTCCCTCCCTCTCTCCCCCTTCTTTCTTTCTTTCTTCCTTTCTTTCTTTCACCAGGGATTGAACCTAGAGATGCTTAACCACTGAGCCACATCCCCAGCCCTTTTATAGAGACAGGGTCTCCCTAAGTTGCTTAGGGCCTCACTAAATTGCTGAGCCTGGCTTTGAACTTGCCATCCTCCTGCCTCAGCCTCCAGAGCTGCTGGGATTATAGGCACGCACCATCAGGCCCAGCATGGAAATATTTATTTTGGCTCACACTTTCAGAGTTTCCATCCATGGCCATTTTACCCCAAGCAGAATATCATGGTAGAAGGGCATAGAGGAGGAAATTTGCTCAGTTCACGGTAGCAAAGAAATAGAGAGAAATGGGGAGTGGGGTTGGGAGAAAGTCAACCCTTTCAAGCACATCCCCAGTGACCTACTTCCTCCAATTGGGTCCTACCTCTCAGTAATCCATTCAGCTATCAGTGGATGAGGTCAGAGTCCTCATGATCCACTCATTGCCTAAAAGCCTCACCTCTGCAGCTCGAAGCATTAAGGACCATGCTTTCAACACACAAGTTTTTTGGAGAATGTTCCAGATCTAAACCATAACATCCAGTAAGGAAAGAAATTATGGAGCTAGGTATGGTGGTGCACACCTGTAATCCCAGGTACTTGGGAGGCTGAGGCAGGAAGATCACAAGTTCTAGGTCACTGGGCAACTGAGAGAAACCCTGTCTCAAAATAAAAAGTAAAAAGGGCTGAGGATGTAGCTCAGGGTAGAGCACCCTTGGATTGAATCTCAAATACTACAAAGAAAAAGAGAAGGGGAAGGAGGAGGAAGAAGGAAAAGGGGGGAAAATAAATTATGGAAGAGTAATAATTATGTATGTGGGGCGAGGTATATAAAATTTAATAAATAGGAGAGTCTGGAAAGATACACTTGGACTGGTTAACAGCAGTTGTGTCTTTTATAACCTTTTTTGTTCCTTTGCAGTACTGGGATGGGGTCCAGGCCTCATACATGCTAGGCAAGTGCTCTACCACTGAGTTATGCCTCAGTCCCTGGTGTTCGCAATAACTTTTAATCTTACAAACGTCTGAATTGTTTGAAAAACTTTGAAAAGTACTTATATGACATTGTAGCAATAACTGAAAGAATAATTTGAAAGGTCCTTAGATAAACAACAACAACAACAAAAATGAACCAGCTTGGAACATCTACATGAGGAATCCTCAACGTTTCTGTTCTACTCTGAAAAGCTTTGTATTTCCGAGACTTTCCAGCATCATCAAATATGGTATGAATCTGGGGATTAGAGTGTTTGTGTCTCAACACTTATTTGGATCTAACCCCATCTTTGTCGCTCATCCCCATCTGCTGCAGTTGCAGATTGATGGAGAGATGACAAGAGGGTAGTGAGCCAGCAGTGAATTCACATTCACAGCAGTGAACGAGGACTCCAGGGAGGCTCCTAGGAAGGCTCCCAGTGGGTCTCTGGGGAGTTGAGCAGGACAGAGCCCAGGTAAGTCAGGGCTGGTGAGAAAAGTACTGACTAGGATGGGGGGGCAGGGGGCAGGGTGGGAATAGCAGCAGGAGCCCCCACCAGCTCTCACACATGCCTGTCAAACCTGTGTCCTTCTCCAGAGAGGACTGTGCTGTAGCAAGTAAGAGACAGGGCTCCGTGAAGACAAAGCACCCATGACCATACAAAAGCAGGTGCCCAGATATGGGTCTCAAAGTGGCAGAAACATCATTCTCACACAAGTATATGAAGAAAACCTTCCAGAGTCAACCATCAGGGTGTCAAAGCTGGGTCAAAGAGTGATGGGGAAAATTGGCTTTGGTGTGTGTGTGTGTGTGTGTGTGTGTGTGTGTGTCCTGAATCTTCTGTCTTATTGACAAATTTTGGATAATTTTTTTCTTAAGAGGAAAAACTATAGAGGTCTAGAGTGTGAAAAAGACTTCCATTATAGCAATTTGACCTTTAGTAACTAAGGACCTGCTTGGGAGAAAAACCTGATAAAATACTTTTGAGCAAGTAAGAGCTTTCATGAGAACTTGAACCTCATCCAAAACCAGGAAATGCACAAGAGGGAAGCCACACACACTTAGCACATGGGGAAGAGGGGTCCTGTGGGTTTATCCCTCATCACCCACTCGAAGGAAAGGTCCTCATGGCAGAGAAATGCCAGACCTGGCCTCAGCTGGGGAAGGACTGGGTTTATAGGTATCTGAATATATAAACATACACACTAGGGAGAAATTCTGGAAACACCTTGATTAAGTGCATTTCAGCTCTAGCTTCATCAGGCAGGAGAGTCCCGGTAAAGCAAGGGCCCTCTGCATGTCCAGAGTAACAAAAGCAGCTTTGGCCAGGAGCTAAAATGCTGAAGATCAACCCATAGTCTGGGAAAATCTCTTCACTGGGCCTTGTCCATCACACCTGCACTGTGTCATCAGAGGCAACCTAGTTTTGCAGAAGAGGAGGGTTGTCAGACTTAGCAAATAAAATACAGAATCTGAGTTAAGTTTGAATTTCAGACACAAGACAAAGATTTTTTGGCACAGGTATATCCCAAGATTGTAGCTACCTGCTGCTGCCGCTTGCAGCTACGATGCCGTGGGAGAAAATTTGGAGGCAGGATGGAAATGAAAAAGTTCTTTTATTCTTCTCTCTTCTAACTTCTCTCTCCGGCTCCAACAACCTCTCGAACTCCAACCGCAACTCCAACTCTCCTCTAACTCCAACCACACTCCAACCACTCTAACTCCAACCACTCTAGCTCCAACCCCCAGCCACTAACCCTCACCCGGTTAAATACATTTTGCTTTAACAAGGACAAGTGCTTACAGCTCGAGCTTACAGGTGCGTCATACAGTGTTCACGGGCATAAAAAGATTCTTAGATGAATGTATGAATATCAGGTGAAACTTGAACATCTTTTATGGCTCTCAGCTAACCGCAATCTTAGCTATCTCCTTAATTAGGGCTCCTACACAAGATCATATGGAAAATATTTAGATTAAAATTTTTTCATCGTTGTTGTACTTCTGACATTCAAATTTAACCTAATTCAAAATTAAGCTGAAATTTTGGCCCACAAACCACTGAACCCCTGCAGCTGCACCCGGGACGTTTACTCTACTGCCTGCTTCAGAACAGACCTATTGTGTTTTAGTCACTTATAAGGATGAATAAAGGATTTCAAGGTCAACCAGACTAGGTCCATATCCTGGCTCTGTCAATTACTAGCTACGTGATTTGGGGCAAGTCAGTTAATTTCTCTGAGCCTCATTTTCTTTTCCACTCACTTAAGATGGGATTAATATTAGCACCTACTTCATAGGAGTCACAAGAATGCACGAGAAGGTGGATTTAAACATGTAGCTAAGCCCTCCGTGAATGAAATTGCTTTCTACTGTTTGCGTTTTGTTTGGCTTGCCCATTTCCCAGAATTCACAGCTCAGTCTCTGTAAGGTCATCAGCTTGAGCCCTGGGCACGGAGAAGCCCTGCAGCTTGGGCAAAGATGGCTCTAGTGTTACAGAACTTCCCCCATGGTTTAGGAAGCTCCCAAGGGGCTACAGAGAATAATGCACAAAGCTGGAGCTGACTCTTTCTGGGTCTTTTCCAAGGACCCCCTGGGAGACACACAGATGTTCTCCTGTTTGTCTTTGGTGGGTTGCTTAGAGGAGCAGAAATGGTACCAGCAGCAAACTTTCCTTAACACACCAAACATGGCTGGAGGTAAGGCCTGTGGTGAGATGGTTATACAACATCAGACCCGCACTGTGTCATCAGAGGCAACCTCCTTGTTTGGCAGAGGAGGAGAGTTGTCAGACTTAGCAAATAAAATACAGAATCTGAGTTAAGTTTGAATTTCAGATGCAAGACAATGTCAAAGATTTTTTTAGCATAGGTATATCCCAAGATCATATGGAATATACTTAAAATGTTTTCATTGTGGTTGTTGTACTTCTGACATTCAAATTTAACTAGGTTTCCTGTATTTTATCTGGCAACCCTGAGAGGACAACTAGGTGATAAAGGAAACTTGCCAAGGTCCCACAGCAAGTTGGTCCCATAGCCAGGCCTATTATAGTATCCTAGCCACAAACATATACTCCAGCTTTCAGTTTTTAGATTTTTGTTTTGTTTTTTTTGTTGTTGTTGTTGTCGTGGACGTCATCAGCATTGTTTTGTAGCCCTGGGGATCGAACCTAAGCTTCGGGTTTTTTAATTGGCTGGGAGCCTCAGATTCCCTGTCTATTATACAGAGAACCACTGATTATGTTTCTGCGAGGTAAAACAGAATTAACACCTACCAGAGGCAAAGTGGGGTGGTGGGCTGAGGTTAGGATTTCAGGAGACTTAGTTCCAAGTCCTGGCTTGCCTCCAAGTGGGGGTGACCATGGGTCAGACATTTAGCTGCTAAGACTTGGTTTCTTAACTATCAAATGGGCACCAGCGAGTCCTGTTTCCCAAAGATTGCTTTGTGGATCTACTGAGATAAGCAATTCCCGAAAATCTCATTCCTTGTAAATTGTGGAGCGCATTTTACTTTCCTGCCGTTTTCATCACGACCCATGAGGACAGGAGCAAGCGTTGGTTGGTTGCCTAGAGCTGAGAGCTGCACCAAGCTCCTCCATCCCAGCCCGCACCCAAGGGGCTTTGGGGCTAAATTCCTAGCTTGGCCCACAAAGCGGGACCACTTGGTCCCGTCCGGCCTGATTTACGGGAACTCACACCAGCGATCAATCATCCTTAATTTGTAACTGGGCAGTGTCCTGGGCCAACCAATAGCTAAGACCGGCCCCCCCCTACACCCCACCCTCCCTGACCCTGTGGGACTTATCCACTCAGTCTGCACTGATACTGCCTAGTGACCAGGAGTTTGGAGCAGGTTTGGTGCTGGGGGGTGGAGGTGGGGAAGCACAGAGTGAAGAGGACTGGGGGAGCGGGGGCGTTTTCTAGTCTCCTCCCCTCTCCCCCAGTTTTCTGGCCCCTTTTATCTCCAAAGTCTCTACAGAGGTTTCCACTAGAGACTTTGGTCTCATCCTCCTCCTCCTCTTCCCCCGCGCCCTCCCCCAGAGCTGTTGTGCCCAGCCCCCTCTGGACCTCCCGTCCCCACCGCCTCTGGCCTTATTGTGTAGCCAACCGAGGACCCCCTTGACTGAACAGATGGACTGAGACCCTGGGCCTGCGGGGAGAGGGAGGGCCAGCCGGTGCCGGGAAAGGGAAACGGTTTGCGGAAAACAAAACAGAGGGCGGAGCCAGGGAGAAGGTGGTCCCCGAGGGAGGAGGCGGGAATGGGGAGCGAGCGGCTGAGGCCCGGGCCCGGGCGGGGCGGGCCTGGGAATGGCGTGGAGGCCCCCTGAGCTCCCAGGCTCCGGGCCCGCTCCGACGCGGGCTGGCTTCGCAGGTCGCGGCAGACGTCGCCGCCCAGATGGCCTCCAGGCTGACCCCGCTGACCCTCCTGCTGCTGCTGCTGCTGGCAGGGGTAAGTGGCCCCTCCGCGGGGTGGGGATGGGACAGGGTGGCGGGTGCGAGAATTAACCCTTCAGGTCCCGGAGAGTGAGGAGAGCTCCTCCTGGGACCCGCACGTGTGATGTCGCGCCGCGTTCTCCCAGCGTGCAGAGAGCCCCGGACCCGCAGGGACGCGGGTTCTAATCTTGGCGGGCTACAAGCTGCGTGTGGCCCTGGGCAGGTCCCTCCTCCCAGCCTCCTTGTCCTGATTTATAAAAGAGAGAGAAGCCCCCACCCTGCCCACCAGACTGGCTTGGCAGGAAGATCACAGAGGGCGAGGGGATGAAAGTACCTGTTGTAGGGAACCCGAGCTGGGCCGAGTAGGGGCTGCTGTGACACTGGCTCTCCGAGGCGGGGCCCAGGAGGGACAGTGAGGTCCCAGTGCCCTGGAGGTCGGGGATAACAGCTAAGCCCAGGTGCAGGAGAAAGGTGAATGCTTGCTTCCCATGCAGGTGCTTCGTGTTGTTTGGGGGAGCCGGCTTCCTTGGTGCCTTTTGAGATTCAGCAGATGATGTTATGAGCGATGGTGGGGGTCGGGGGGCCGGGGGAGGGGGGGAATCTTGACTCAGAGACCTTGGTTTGACTCCTCACCTCTCCTTCCACGTCTCTGAGACTGTGGGCTAGTTACTTAATATGCCTCAGGATCAGAGTCTCTGTCTGCAAAATGGGGATAATACCTTGTTTCTCAGCTGGGGAGCTATTGATAATTAGAATTGAGTTGGAAAACATCATTGAGAGGAGGCTGGGGTTGTGGCTCAGTAGTAGATCACTTGCCTTGCATGCCTGGGGCACTGGGTTCAAAACTCAGCACCACATAAATATAAATAAATAAAGATATTGTGTCCATCTACAACTAAAAAATATATTTTAAACAAATCACTGAGAGGCTGTACTATGCTGATGTGAGATGTTTTGTAGTACCTCTGGCCTCTATCAACTGGATTCTAGTAGCATCTTCTCTCCTCCTTGTCTTATGACAACCCAAAATGCCGCCAGGCATTGTTTAATCTCCTTTGAGAGTCCAATGGCCTCAAATGGTCTGTACTACTTTTTCTATCTCTGCCCCCCTCCCATTTCCCCCATCTTTCCCACCCTTTCTTCGTCCTTCCTTTGGGAACGCTAATTGTTTGCAATACCCACTAGTGGGTTGCAACTGACAATTTGAAAATCTAGTGTCCTAGAACAAGGGCCACAAGTTGGACTGTCTCTTGCTGACCAGGCAAATGAGTCAAGACAGGTGGATATTTTCAGAAAACAACTTCCTTCCAGCAGTAGTGGATCAGAGATAACAGAATTCAAGATTACCCCTCATCTTCCCCAGAGAATATCCTAAATGCCCTGCCCCTAACATTGTCCCAGCTCTCAAGAATTGTGATCTTAGGCCGGGCATGGTGGTGCACGCCTGTAATCCCAGCATTTGGGAGGCTGAGGCAGGAGGATCACAAGTTCAAAGCCAGCCTCAGCGATGGCAAGGCACTTAGCAACCCAGTGAGACCCTGTCTCTAATAAAATACAAAAAAAAGGGCTGGGGATGTGGCCCAGTGTTCGAGGGCCCTTTGGTTCAATCCCCGGTACCAAAAAAAAAAAAAAAAAAAAAAAAAGTGATCTTAGGGCTGGGATTGTGTGCCTTGCAAGTATGAGGCACTGGGTTCGATCCTCAACACCACATCAAAATAAATAAATAAAATAAAGGTATTGTGTCCAACTAAAGGTATTGTGTACAACTAAAAAAAAAAAAAATTGTGATCTTAGTCCCAGGGTGGGCTCTTCACCCACCAGACTGTACCAGAAATTACTCAGTAGTACAGAATGTTTTGTATATCCCCAGCTACTCTTCCTGCTTTGAGCATTTGAGGGGACTGTGCCTTGTATGAAAAATGAAACTCGGTTTCTTGAACCACAGGGCAGAGCCTCCTCAAATCTTAAAGCTACCAGCAATAGCGCCGAGGATCCAGAGAAAAGCAAAGACATTACCCCGGAGGAACATGTCGCCAGGAATCTACGTACTCAATATATTGTGCAGTCTTCCGCCTGGACAACAGCCAACTTAACAACCAACTCAACAACCAACTCATCTACCATATTAACAGCTAACACCACTAGTGAATCCAACACCCAATCAACTACCCAGCTCCCCATGGATCCTCCCACTGAGCCCTTGTGCCCAGGGCCTGTCACTCTCTGCTCTGATGTGGACAGCAAATCGGCCGAGGCCAAATTGGGGGAAGCCTTGATAGATTTCTCCCTGAAGCTCTACCATGCCTTCTCAGCCACGAAGAAGGTTGAGACCAATATGGCCTTTTCCCCCATCAGCATCGCCAGCCTCCTCACACAGCTCCTGCTTGGTAAGACTGACTTCTCTTCAGGCCAGAGGTGGGACCCTCCCATAAGTGTCACCAACCCAGACACCTGCAAAGCTACGTCTCTGGGAGGAAGCTGTAAAATGGGCTACATGGGGGTGTTGGTGGTGCATGTCTTTTTATCCTTGAACATTCCTTCATTTCAAAATGATTTAAGAGGCATTATTTCTTGTAAAACCTTGTGGACTAATCAAGAACATAGACAACGAGGTCCCCTAAACCACCATGGTTCAAGGTAATGCTATTAAGGAGATGAAATCATCAGAGGTTGACCTAGAATAGAATCACAGCAATGCTTTCTGTGTGACCTTGGCAGGTCACTTAACCTCTGAGCCTGAGTCCTGATGTGTAGAGATGGTGATACCTCAAAAGATCAAGAAGCAGGGGCTGGGGTTGTGGCTCAGTGGTAGAGCACTTGCCTAGCACATGTGAGGCACTGGGTTCCATCCTCAGCACCACATAAAAAAAATAAAGATAGGGTATCCATCTATAACATTTTATATATATATATATATATATATATATATATATATATATATAATTTTTTTTTTGGTACTGGGGATTGAACTTGGGCACTCAAACACAGAGCCACATTCCCAGCCCTATTTTTTTTAAATGTTCATTTATTTGCTTTAGTTGTACACAATGCATGTGTTTTTATGTGGTGCTGAGGATCGAACCCCGGGTCACGCACGTGCTAGGCGAGCGCCCTACTGCTGAGCCACATCCCAGCCCCCCAGCCCTATTTTTGTATTTAATTTAGAGACAGGGTCTCACTGAGTTGCTTAGCACCCTGCAGTTGTTGAGGCCGGCTTTGAACTCGCAATTCTCCTGTCTCAGCCTCCTGAGCTGCTAGGATTACAGAGTGCACCACCATGCCCGGCTTTACAACTAAAAAATATTAACAACAACAACAAAAAAAAAAAAATCAAGAAGCAGCCGGGCACAGTGGTGGATGTCTGTAATCCCAGTGGCTTGGGAGGCTGAGGCAGGAGGATTGCAAGTTCAAAGCCAGCCTCAGCAACAGCGAGGTGCTAAGCAACTTAGTAATTCCCTGTCTCTAGATAAAATACAAAAAATGGCTGGGATGTGGCTCTGTGGTTGAGTGTCCCTGAGTTCAATCCCTAGTAATCCTTGTCCACCCCCCCCAAAAAAAAAAAATCAAGAAGCAGCCGGGTACAATGATGCACATCTGCAATCCAAGTGGCCCTGGAGGCTGAGACCAGAGGATTGCTTGGACAACTTAACAAGACCCTGTCTTAAAATAAAAAGGGTCAGGGATGTAGATCAGTGGTAAAACACCTTTGGGTTCAATCTCCAGTAGGAAAAAAAATCAAGAAGCAGATAGTCTAGTGCCTGACTTGGTTTGAGGTTAAAATATGTAATATATATGTAATATATATATTATGTTATATAATATATATTACATCCGCTTCTCTCCTGAGGGATTGCTGTGAAGTCCTATGGTGTAATTCCCCCAGGAATGGCACAAGCAACTTAACATGAGCAGTAGAGAGAGAGCTGTCACTCTGGAGGGGAATTCCAGGATGGCTACCAGAGGTGATACTGTGAGATATAAGATCCTGCCTCTGGAGTCCCACAATCCTCACATCCCACTAGTTGTCAGTGGAATCCCGCTCCCCAGTGACGATGACAGCCACATTGTCTCCAAGAATTGCCAAGTGTCTCCAGTCACTTGGTTTCAGTTTGTTTATTGCCCAAAATGTACAGCTCAATTCCTGCCTCCTCCTTTCACTTTATTAGCTCTGTGCCCTTAAATTCAGTAAATTATTTACTCTCTTAAACCTCAGTTTCTTCATCTGCATAATGGGAATGATAACTGTTCTTCTGTGAAAGACTTAGGGTAACCATTCAGTGAGATCTGGGAGAAGCACTTAGAATTCCTGGAACCCAGTGAACGCTCAATAAATTTTAGCTATCACTTCACAGAAGATGTGCATAATAAGTATTGAATAATGAATGGATAACTGGAAGGGTATGAGCATCCATCCTCTTTATGGCTTTCTAGATTCTGCTGTAAATAGCAATATAGCTTCCATGCCTGTAGGGTGAGCCAACTAAATACTGATTAATGTGGAACAGGCAGTGGTTAGACCTGGCTTTGAAAGATGCCTGGGTTTAACTACAGAAACAGGAAAGAGGAAGGGAAATATTCAGAAAGCCTAACTGGAAAAGCTGAACTCTGGGATTACTCAATATTCCTCAGAGCCAGGCATGGTGGCGCACGCCTATAATCCCAGCACTTAGGAGGCTGAGGCAGGAAGATCACAAGTTCAAAGCCAGCCTCAGCAATGGCGAGGCACTTAGCAACTCAGTGAGACCCTGTCTCTAATAAAATACAAAAAAGGGCTGGGGATGTGACCCAGTGGACGAGTGCCCCTGAGTTCAATCCCCGGTACCACAAAAAAAAAAAAAAAAAAAAAAAAAAGGCTCTAGTTCCAGTGTTCTGTGATCCCCTCCCTAGCAGATACCTCAACCCTCGTCCTAAGTGGTGGGTCCCCCACTCTTCCTGCAAGAACCCATCATCTCTGTCTTTCATTGTAGGGGCTGGGGACAGCACCAAGAGCAACCTGGAGAGCGTCCTCTCCTACCCCAAGGACTTCGCCTGTGTCCACCAGGCCCTGAAAGCGTTCACGTCCACAGGCGTCACCTCAGTCTCTCAGATCTTCCACAGCCCAGGTGAGCATTCAGGGAGGGCAGCAGCTACAGAGGACCATCCTGAGGGTCCTGATTGGGAAGAAAAGACAGAGGGAGTGCTGGAGCTAGAATATTGGGGATGGAGTCCAGAGCAGGTGAGAGGGCCTAGGCAGGAGGACCTAGTGGCTGCAGGAGCTGGATGCTCTCCTGGGGAGACCTGGGCAAGTCATTTGTATTCATTGACTTCTTTTTGGAGGGGTATGGGAGGGTTGCCGGGGATTGAACTCAGGGGCACTGGACCACTGAACCACATCTTCAGCCCTATTTTGTATTTTATTTAGAGACAGGATCTCACTGAGTTGCTTAGTGCCTCCCTGTTGCCAAGGCTGGCTTTGAACTTGTGATCCTCCTGCCTCAGCCTCCCAAACCACAGGGTTGTGCCTCCGAGCCAGCCATTGACTTCTTTTAGATTTTTTTTTTTTTTTTTTTTTTACCGGGGATTGAACTCAGGGGCACTCGACCACTGGGCCACATCCCCAGCCCTTTTTTTGTATTTTATTAGAGACAGGGTCTCACTGAGTTGCTCAGTGCCTCGCCATCACTGAGGCTGGCTTTGAACTCGTGCTCCTCCTGCCTCAGTCTCCCAAGTGCTGGGATTACAGGCATACGCCACCGTGCCCGGCATTGACTTCTTTTAGAATAGAAATAACCAGGGGCTGGGGTTGTAGTTCAGCGGTAGAGTGCTCGCCTAGCACGTGTGCGGACCAGGTTCAATCCTCAGTACCACATAAAAATAAAGGCATTGTGTACAACTAAAACAAATAAACGAATATTTAAAAAAAAAAGAATAGAAATGACGAGGAAGGGATGGAGCTCTTGCCTAGCATGTGTTAGGCCTCGGGTTCAATCCCCTGTACTGGAGGAGGAAAAAAGTACCAGTAGAATAGAAATGCCCTTTTGTGAGGGCATTTGAGGGCATTATGAATGGATAGGGCTAAGGGCTATAAGCCTAAAATAGACAAAAATCCTTTTGCAAATTTTTAGGTCAAGGGAGTTTTGAGACTCTAATTCTTTGTTCTTTTGTGTTATAGGAATATGCTACCATTTACATGTATCATATTAATAAATAGCCCATAATAGCGATCAATTATAATATACTTCCAAAATGATCTAAAGCATTTGTTTTTAAACCTGAGCCCTAGGGCTTCTACAGAGCTGCTCCAGGAGTCATGATGGGGCTGGGGTATCAGGGAGGCTGAGTGGTGGGGAGTGGGGCACCTCTCTCTGTGAAAGGGAAGTGGACCAGATGGTCTCTGAGCTCCTACCCAACCTCAAAGAGAACCATTTATATTGTGAGCTTCAGAGGTGGCTTGATTTGAAAATAGCTCTGCTGCTTTAAAAAGTTTGAAAATTATAGGTCTGATCTAACCCACCTTTTATAAAAGAGGAACACTTTCTTTTTTTCTTTTTTTTTTTTTTTTTCTTTTTTAACTACAAGCTAATACTCATTGTAGAATATGGAAAATACAAACAAGTAAAAGAGAAAGAAAGAAAAGAAAGAAAACTCACCTTAAAAAATCCTCCTTAATATGGAAAAAATGCAGAGTGGGATGGTGGTACACACCTGTAATCCCAGCAGCTCAGGAGGCTGAGGCAGGAGGATCATGAGTTCAAAGCCAGCCTCAGCAACTTAGTGAGGCCCTAAGCAACTCAGTGAGACCCTGTCTTTAAATAAAAATACAAAAAAAAAAAGCCGGGCGCAGTAGCGCACGCCTGTAATCCCAGCACTTTGGGAGACTGAGGCAGGAGGATCGCGAGTTCAAAGCCAGCCTCAGCAATGGCGAGGCACTTAACAACTCAGTGAGACCCTGTCTCTAAATAAAATACAAAAAAGGGCTGGGGATGTGACCCAGTGGACGAGTGCCCCTGAGTTCAATCCCCAGTACCACAAAAAAAAAAAAAAAAAAAAAAAAAAAAAAAAAAAAAGGGCCGGGGATGTGTCTAAGTGTTTGAGTGCCCCTAGGTTCAATTTCTGGTATGAAAAAAAAAAAAAAAAATACGCACACATATACATATATATATATATGAAAAAAAATGACTCAGATGTGTCAATAAATATTATGTTTACTTCCTTGCTATAAATCAACTTAAGGGGCTAGGGCTAGCTCAGTGGTAAAGCTCTCGTCTTGCATGTGTGAGGCCCTGGGTTAGATCCTCAGCACCACATAAATAAAATAAAGGTGTTGTGTCCACCTACAACTAAAAAAAAAATTAAAAAATAAATAAAAATAAAAAATAAATAAAACAACTTAATCCTCTATCTTGCCTTTGAAAAGTACAACTGCAACAGTATTTTAGGGCTTCTTCCCCAGACTGTGCTAAGGTTCTGGGTCTTATGTTGTAACTAAAACATCAGCAAAGCCTGGGGAAATATCTTTGATCTGTTTAGTCCAGGAAATTTTCTTTTTCAAACACTGTTTTCTTCTTCTCCTCCCCCCCCCCAGTAGATTTGGACTTTAGAGAGCAAAAGTCAGGAAGTCTTATCCTGAACTCCCCGCTAAGGCCAGGAAGCAGTCTGTTCCCTGATGAATGGAGGGAAGAAAAGAGGGGAAATACAAGCACATGGCGATTAATATCTCTGTTATCTGGCCAGGCAGGCCATAGTCATGTGGCAAGCAGAAGAGCCCAGGAGCTCCTCTCCTCTTAATTCAGGAGTTGCCTCCTTTGGGCTTCGTTTCTGCATCTGTGATAGAGGAGCAGGCGGGACCCCTGCTTCGACATGAGCTGTGATCATTGGAGGGAGCAGATACAGCCCTGGGAAGCTTAATCACTCTTAGAGCTTGCTCTTGGGACTAGCGAGGTGTTCAGGGGCCTCTCTCTCTTGACCTGCCCCTCAGACCTGGCCATAAGGGACAGTTTTGTGAGCACCTCTCAGAGTCTGTATGGCAGCAGCCCCAGAGTCCTGAGCAATGACAGTGATGCCAACCTGAAGCTCATCAACAATTGGGTGGCTGAGAACACCAACCACAAGATCTCCCAGCTCCTGGACAGTCTGCCTTCTGACACCCGTCTTATCCTGCTCAATGCTGTCTACCTGAGTGGTAAGGGACACCTCCCAGGTGGTATTCTAATTCGGGGTTCTTCCTACCCTCCTGGCTTCAGAGTCCACCCAACCCTGAGTTCCACACCATATCTCAAAGTGCCTGTCCCACCCTTTGCTAAGAGAGTCTTTAGCTCCTCTTTATCCTTTCCCTACCTGCCTTAGAACACCCTTTCTTCCCTTTAGCCAAGTGGAAGAAGCCATTTGATCACAAAAAAAAGACGGAGTCCTTCCACTTTAAAAACTCTTTGATACAAGTGCCCATGCTGAGTAGCAAGAAGTATCCTGTGGCCCATTTCACTGACCCGACTTTGAAGGCCAAGGTAAGTTCCTGGCCTATCCCCACTCCTGTTTCAGACCTCAGTTTCTGCTGTGGCCACATCATTTTGTAATGCCTCCTTACAAATTCATCGTTTCTACTCCTTCCATCTCTAGTTCCATCCTCGCTTTTCCCCTTCTCCTCTCTCCAGTCTTGACCGAGCCACGCATTATGTGTTTTAGACTGGAAGACATGATTCTAAAGGTTTTTGATTTAACTCTACTGCACTGAATGGCAAAGAGTGGTCATTCTGTTCTGTGCATCTGTTTCTCTTTTTAATCAGCCCTCTGGGTGGACTGGTGGCTTCTCAAGTCCTCTGTATGTATTTGTGTGTACCTGCGTGGGTCATGCATATTACGTGCATAGGTATATCCATGTGCGTGTGTATCTGTGGTGAGTACATGTTTGCACATGTGGGACAAGGCATAAGTTCCTTAGCAAGAATTGAACAATGAGGTCAGTAGGTGGGGAGAGAGGGAACATAGAATACGGAGCCCAGAGGATTCTAGTTAGTAAACTATCTCATGCCCAGTGACCAGGTACGTTAGCCTTGCTGGAACTGCAGACAGGAAGCTGTAGGGTAGAGAACAGTGGGGGTGCCTCAGTAGGAGACTGGGAGGAAAAGCAGCTTTCCTGGTCAGCCAGGCTTGTTCCCTTCCAGGAGCTTCCCTGAGCTTTTCTCTGGATCTTTCTTCACTCAGATCTTCATATAGCTGTTCTTTTTTTGGCACCAGGGATTGAACTCAGGGCACTTGACCACTGGGCCACATTCCCAGCCCTTTTTTTGTATTTTATTAGAGACAGGGTCTCACTGAGTTGCTCAGTGCCTCGCCATCACTGAGGCTGGCTTTGAACTCGCGATCCTCCTGCCTCAGCCTCCCAAGTGCTGGGATTACAGGCGTGCACCACCATGCCCAGCTCAAAATAGCTTTGAATATAATTCCCTGCTATCTCATCTATCTACCAAAGAAACACTGTCTCTTCTGCTTGAACAATAGTTGCACATTTAGAACAGTACTGCTGCGCATTCCTTAACTCTCACTTGGTTTATTGTCCTGGCACTCCCCTGTGAAGTCACAAACCACTGGGATTACAGGCATCTGCCACTGTGCCCGCTGCTTCCTCACCTTCTTTTCTTTTTAATATTTTTTAGTTGTAAAGACGGGCGCGGTGGCACATGCCTGTAATCCCAGCAGCTTGGGAGAGTGAGACAGGAGAATTGCAAGTTCAAAGCCAGCCTCAGCAACTGCGAGGTGTTAAGCTACTCAGTGAGACCCTGTCTCCAAATGAAATACAAAAATAGGGCTGGGGATGTGGCTCTGTGGTTGAGTGCCCCCAAGTTCAATCCCCAGTACCAAAAATATATATTTTTTAGTTGTAGATGGACACCATATCTTTCTTTCTTTCTTTCTTTCTTTCTTTATTAATGTGGTGCTGAGAATCAAACCCAGTGCCTCACATGTGCTAGGCAAGTGCTCTACCACTGAGCCACAACCCCAGCCCCTGCTTCTTTTTTTTTTTTTTTTTTTTTTGGTACCGGGGATTGAACTCAGGGGCACTCAACCATTAGGCCACATCCTCAGCCGTTTTTTTTTTTTTATTATTATTTTTTTTTTTTTATTTAGAGACAGTGTCTCAATGAGTTGCTAAGTGCTTCGCCATTGCTGAGGCTGGCTTTGAACTCGCAATCCTCCTGCCTCAGCCTCCCAAGTGCTGGGATTTCAGGCGTGCACCACCGCGCCTGGCCTTAACTGTTCTTTATTTGGGTGTCAGCTCAGAGGTCAGTTGGGTGGAGAAGCCTTTTCCCCTTTCAAATAACTCCTCGCTGGGCACAGTGGCACATACTTGTAATCCCAGTGGCTCGGGAGACTGAGGCAGGAGGATCGAGAGTTCAAAGCCAGCCTCAGCCAAAGCAAGGTGCTAAGCAACTCAGTGAGACCCTGTCTCTAAATAAAATAAAAAATAGGGCTGGGGATGTGGCTCAATGGTTGAGTGCCCCTGAGTTCAATCCCTGGTACCAAAAAAAAAAAAAAAAAAAAATAGCTCATTCTCACCCTATAAGTTCACCCTGTCTTATTATATTCATGGTACCAAATCACCATCCAAAATTATGTCATTTATTTGATTATAGTAGTGTCTATCTGAGATATTGTGTTTCTACTTGGGTATAGGAGCCCATATCATTTGTTTCTTTTCTTTTTCTTTTTTCACTGTACCAGGGCCTTGCCTTGTACCTGGGGAAGTGCTCTACTGCTGAACTTCCAGTTATATATTTTTCTTTAATTTTTGAGACAGTGTCTTGCTGAGTTGTCCAGGCTGGCCTCAAACTTGTGATCCTTCTGCCTTAGCCTCCTGAGTTGCTGTGACTATAGGCATGCGCCAATATGCCTGACTTTGATTTTCTTTTTACACATGTCAGATGCCTGACAGTGCAGAATTACAATTCTGCATGACCATATCTTCTTAGTACCTAAAGCCCATTTGTGAACTGCAAATTAAATTTAAAGGGTAAATCGACTTCCAGCTAACATTCCAATATCATTCTCAAACCTAATGAAGTTATTCTGTACCTTTTGCTCAAAAGCATAAAAAATAGCATGTTAGATTCTCTAAAAAATAGTAAATACGTGGGTTCAATACCCAGCATCACACACACACACACACACACACACACACAAAATTGTAAATACAGACCAGGCGTGGTGGCACACATCTGTAATCCCAGTGGCTCAGGAGGCTGAGACAGGAGGATGACAAGTTCAAAGCCAGCCTTAGCAACTTAGTAAGGCCCTAAGCAACTTAGCAAAACCCTGTTTCTAAATAAAATATTAAAAGGACTGAGGATGTAGCTCAGTGCTTGAGTGCCCCTGAGTTCAATCCCTGGTACAAAAAAAAAAAAAAAAAAAGAAAAAAGAAAAAAGAAAGAAAGAAAAAAAAAAAAAAAAACAAAGGAAAAATTGCAAATACAGATTGCCCTGAGTGCAACCCCTGATGTTACTGAATTGGTTTACTTTGTCATTCCCATACTAAATGCCAAATCTTCCTGGGACTTAAGGGTGTTCCCCAAATATAGGAGTTAGATTTGCTGATTCTGGTATATTGAAGTCATTGGCTTAAAAATTCAAGACCACCACATGGTAAATATTTTTGGTCAGAGATTCAAGGTCCACCATTCTTCAAGATTCTTGTCCACCTCTTCACTTCAACCGTAATGGCATCTAATGATACTCTTCTCTCTTACTAGAGTTGTTTGGCCTTGGCACCGTTGACATTTTGAGTTGGATAATTCTTCCTTGTGGGGAGCTGTCCTGTGCATTGTGGGATTTAACATGATCCTTGGCTTCTACTTACTAGAAGTCATACTATCACCGTTTGCACATCCTGCCCCACCCCACTGGCACTGGCTGGGGCCACCAAAATGTCTCCAGCCGTTACCCAGTGTCCGCTAGGGGAGACATTCGCTCCAGCACAAGAACTACAGGTCCTGCACTTCTCAAAGACTTTTTTTTTTTGGCCGTCAGTTAAAGTCTTTCTAATGGCAAACTGGAAAAGCCAGGCTAAGCTGAGCCTGTGAGCCATCTTGAATGCCAGGCTAACAGATCAGCACCTAATCTCCTAGGCAGTGAAGAGCCATCAAAAGTTTTTAATGAGCCGGGTGTGGTGGCGCATGCCCGTAATCCTAGCACTTGGGAGGCTGAGGCAGGAGGATCGCGAGTTCAAAGCCAGCCTCAGCAATGGCGAGGCACTTAGCAACTCAGTGAGACCCTGTCTCTAATAAAATACAAAGAAAGGGCTGGGGATGTGGCCCAGTGGTCGAGTGCCCCTGAGTTCAAGTCCCTGGTACAAAAAAAAAAAAAAAAAAGTTTTTAATGACCCGTGCATGGGAGGTGCACTCCTGTAATCCCAGTGACTCAGGAGACTGAGGCTGGAGCATGGCAAGTTCAAGGCCAGCAGATAACTTAGTAGAGACCTTGCCTTAAAAAAAAAAAAAAAAAAGACTGGGGATTTAGTTCAGTGGTAGAGCATCCCTGGATTTGGTCCCCCCAATACCACAATAAACAAAGTAAGTTTTTTGAAGGGATTGAACTCTGGTGGTGCTTATAGATTGAATGCCTCATGCACAACACACTTGGGAGAAAGGAAGCAGGGCTCACAGGGATGATCCCTTGCCTGTTACTGCGTAGCTAGTCAGTGGTAATCAGGGGTGACGTTTGTGCTGGTTCCTCTGCCTCTCACTAGCACAGTCAGTCCAGCGCTGTTGGTTTTGACCAGCTGGTAACTCCGTTTCATAGCACGGCATGGGAGCTAGCACTGGCTGCTGGTTGTTGAGATAGCACACACTGAAGACAGCCTTGGGACCCAGGATGGGGGCCAGGGGAGAGCTGGGGAGGAAGACTGAGAAGGTGCATCTCTCGTCCTGTAGGTGGGGCAGCTGCAGCTCTCCTACAACCTGAGCTTCGTGATCATGGTGCCCCAGAAGCTGGATCACCGTCTTGAAGACTTGGAGCAGGCTCTCAATCCCACTGTTTTCAAAGCCATCATGAAGAAGCTGGAGATGTCCAAGTTCCTGCCCACTTACCTAATGATGCCCCGCATCAAAGTGAAGAGTAATCAAGACATGCTGTCAATCATGGAGAAACTGGGTGAGCCCTGGCAGCTTGAGGTTCTTCCCAGGCCATCAGAGGACGAAAGTGAGGGCGTCCCCTAAGACACAGCATTCTAGGGTGTTTTTTTTTTTCATCCATCATCTCAGGTTGTCCCTCGACCCTGTGAGTTAAAGGAGCAGGTGGTATTATCCCATCAGATCCCACTGAGGAAACACTCAGAAATTTTATGGGACTTACTCAGAGTTTACATGACTTACCCTTAGCTAGTTAGAGGCAAACCAGAACACCAGTGCAGATCTCCAGCTCTCTTGGCGGCTTCTACTATGTGACACAGACACTGAGTTAAGTGGCCAAGGTGGATCATGGATGCTACTTCCCCAGAGACATTTGTAACAGTCAACCACCCCATGAAACATGCAAGAAACCACCTGGGTATGAGGGTTTGGAGGCTTCTGAGTTTGGGAGAGGCAACAGAGACTCCATTTCCTAGCCTTTGGCCTTATGTCTAGATCTATCACTTCATTTCCTATGATAGGACTTGGCCGCCCAGTACATGATCTCACTTTCTAGTATGTGGCATCTGCTTTACTCTACAATCTCATTCGAAGCCGGGCGCAGTGGCACATGCCTGTAATCCCAGCACTTGGGAGGCTGAGGCAGGAGGATCCTGAGTTCAAAGCCAGCCTCAGCAATGGTGAGACACCAAGCAACTCAGTGAGACCCTGTCTCTAATAAAATACAAAAAAAGGCTGGGGATGTGGCCCAGTGGTCAAGTGCCCCTGAGTTCAATCCCCAGTACAAAAGAAAAAAAAAAAAAAAATCTCATTCGATACTTTTGGTCATCAGTTGGGTAGGGATGTTTTCCCCACCCCAAACAGTTCTCCAGCTCTCTGCAGACACAAACTGGGTGTCCTACAATTCAAGTCAGGTTCCCTACCAAGAGAGAGCATCAGATCCCATGCTTTAAGAATTCAGTCTCTGCAAGACCACCCCCCCACTCAGATACCTGTTTCAAGACATGCTTCTGAGCAACCATCTATAAACCAGAGTGTCCCACGACCCCCCTCCCTGAGTTTCATCTTTGTTAGAATGGCTGACAAAACTCAGGGAGATGCTTTTGTTTACTGGTTTAATTATATAATAAAGAACACAGATAAACAGCCAGATGAAAAGGTAAGGAGGGCAAAATCTTGAAGGGTCCGCAGGCAAGGAATTCCTGTCCCCAGGGGATTAGAGTGCACAGCTCTCCCTGCACATGCATGTGGTCACTGACAGGAAGCTCTCTGAGTCCCATACTCGAGATTTTTATGGTGGCTTCATTACAAAGGCATGATTAGTTATTAACTCACCCCACCCCCTGCTTCTCTCCCCTCATAGAGGATGGGGAGTGAGGCTGAAACTTCCAAGCGCTGATCATGACTTGGTCTTGCCAGAGATTAGCCCCCATCCAAGAGCCCACCAAGAGTCACTTCTTTGGAAGAAAAAACCCTCCTATCACCAAGGAGATCCCAAGGGAATTAGGAGTTTGGTGTCAGGAG
Organism: Tamias sibiricus; assembly: GCA_025594165.1. Taxonomy (NCBI): domain Eukaryota; kingdom Metazoa; phylum Chordata; class Mammalia; order Rodentia; family Sciuridae; genus Tamias; species Tamias sibiricus. The sequence continues at coordinate 16,630,678 of CM046657.1, read as the reverse complement.
CCAGAGTCAAAGACCAAATGTTAGAACAAAAGATGCTCCTAGCATCCCTATTTGCTAAGGCAATTGTGAGTGTATTAGGAGCTTGTTGTTGGGAATTTTAGGCAGAGATTAAGAGATATATTTCTTATTATTTCACAACATCACACCCTTGTATGTGATCTTGGTTCATAACAAATGACTTCTCTCTGATAGATGACTTTTCTTCTAAGGACCTTGGGGATAAGAAAGCAGTGACATCATTTTTCAGGGGTATTTGGAGGTGGGTGGGGATAAGGCCTCTCATATCTTGAGAAAGAGTGCTGGTTGGGTCCACTGATGGAGGATTCCACAACTAGGACCAAAAGGCACCAGAAACCACAATGTGGAATCTGACAAGCTGAGGAGGAGGAAGAGTGTGCAGGGACCTGAGACTAACAGAGATTTTAAGGTTCCATCAGCTAAGAGTTTCATGCTGGTCTCTGACTTTGTTTTTCTCTGGGTTTGCCCTAGAATTCTTTGACTTTATGAATGACCTCAACCTGTGCGGACTCACAGAGGACCCGGATCTTCAGGTGTCCACAATGCGGCACCAGACCTTGTTGGAGCTCACTGAGACAGGTGTGGAGGTGGCGGCAGCCTCCGCTGTCTCCATGGCCCGCAGCCTGCTGGTCTTTGAGGTGCAGCAGCCCTTCCTCTTCTTGCTCTGGGACCAGCAGCACAAGTTCCCTATCTTCATGGGACGGGTGTATGACCCTAGGGTCTGAGGTCTGTGGGGGTTCAGGTTAGGGTTAGCCCTACCACCCAAGCCTCAGCTCCCCACTTGCAGCTTTGCCACTGCCTGCCTGGACTTGTCCCCAGCCACTTCCCACCTAAAGGGCTCCCTAAGGGTGTGGCAGAGGGACCTGCTTCCCCATGGCCCTGTCATGCTTTCCAAATCACTTTTTGCAGCCTTCTCTGGTTCAAGTTCACCAGACTACAAATAAAACATGGCAGTCTATGGTTTCTCTCATTTTCCTTTGGATAGCAACTAGCTCAATATTAGGCAACCAGAGTTACCATGCTTCCTCTCTCAGCTAGCTATTGCTGGACCATCAGTCATTCTAAAGCTAGTGACTTAAAACAGCAACCATTTATTATTTCCCATGAGTCTCAGGATTGACTCGAAGGTCTTGCTGATCTGGGCTGGATCTGGCCCACCCTCCCGGGGCTCACACACACATCTGTCATAGTTAGCCAGTTGGTTGTGTGATGACTGGTCTTTGATGGTCTCAGCTGGCACTTGTTGGCTCTCTCCCATGTGTCTCCTGCATCCTTCCACCAGATTAACCTGAAATGGCAAGGTGCCGAGAAAGAAATCAGAAGCAGACAGTCTCTTCAGCACACATCTGCTTGCATGCACCAAGTCCCATCAGCCAAAGCAAAGAACGTGGCCAAAGCTGGACTTAGAGTGGAAGGGTTCTACAACATCATGGGGCAGTGAGCCATTAATGAGGATCATAATGCAATCCATCTATCACAGTCCTGATCTTGCTTTTATCTGTCTACAACAACTGTGAAAATAGTAATTGTAACTGACATTGTTGAGAATTTGCATAGGCATGCTGCAAAGACGTTTGCAGACATTTAATCCTCTTTTCCTCCTCCTACTTCAGCTCCAGCTTTTTTTTTTTTTTTTTTTTTTTTTTTTTTTTTTTTTTTTTTTTTTGAGACAAGGTTTTGCTGTGTTGCTGCAGCTGGCCTCAAATTTGTGATCCTCCTGCCTCAGCCTCCCAAATCACTGAGATTACAGGCATGCATCTCAGTGCCTGGCTAGACATTTAATCCTTGCAATAATCTTTGTGTGTGTGTGTGTGTGTGTGTGTGTAAGAGAGACACCGGGGATTGAACTCAGGGGCACTCAACCACTGGGTCACATCCCCAGCCCTTTTTTTTTTTGTATTTTATTAGAGACAGGGTCTCACTAAGTTGCTAAGTGCCTGGCCATTGCTGAGGCTGGCTTTGAACTCGCAATCCTCCTGCCTCAGCCTCCCAAAGTGCTGGGATTACAGGCATGCGCCACCACGCCCAGCTTGCAATAATCTTACCTGGTAAAACTCAGACTGTTCAAAGTCCTGTTCAAAGTCATGCAGTTAGGATATGGCAGAGCTGGGATTTGAAAGCAATCTATGATTCTTAAATATGTGTAAATACATATCTACTATCTTCTAGGTCTTTTCCCTGCCCTCTTAAACACCTACTTTCTTAATGTTTGTTTATTTGAAAAACTTTTATGGAATGCCTTGCACCGTGTGAAGCACTGAGGATGTAAAGATGAAAAACCTGGTGCTGCTCTGAAAACCTGTAGCCTAAAGGGAAAGACAGACAGACAAATGAATTCCAACCAGGTGTGGTAACACAGGCCTGGAATCCCAGCTACTTGGCAGGCTGAGGCAGGAGGATTGCAAGTCCAAAGCCAGCCTCAGCAACTTATGGAGACCCTGTCCCCCCAAAATAAAAAGGGCTGGGGATGTGGCTCAGTGGTTAGGTGCCCCTGGGTTCAATCCCCAGTACCAAACAAATTAAAACAAATAGAGATTTATTATTAGGGATTGGCTTACCTGATTATGATAGTGAAGATGTCACAATCTGCAGTCTGCAAGCTGGAGACCAAGGAAGTTGGTGGTAGAGTTCCAGTCCAAACCCAAAGGCCTGGAAACCCCAGGGACCAATGGTATAAGTTCCAGTTCAAGTTGAAGGTCTGAGAACTAGAAACGCCCACGTCCCAGGGCAGGAGACAGTACGTGCCAGTTGAAGCAGACAGGGGATTCATTCTTCCTCGGCCTTTTTGTCCTATTCAGGCACTCAATGGATTGGTTGATTCCCCCCCCCCCACCACCTCATGTTGGTGGGGCAATCTTTAAGACAATCTAGGGATTCTAAAGCTGATCTCTTCCGGAAACACTCTCACAGATACACCCAGATACAATGTCTTACCAACTGTGTGGACATCCCTTAGGCCAGTTAGGTTGACACATAGATTAATTAACACTCTGTCCTTTCTCAGTCTCCCCGAAGCCAATCTCTCAAACTGCTGGGAAGATGCCAAATTCCTGTCTGGGCTGGTCTTACCCTGATTCTTAAGTGAGAAACTTTGAAAGCCAGGGCTCCTCCCAACAGGAAGCCTCCCACTGCCCTTGGGGGAGATCCTGACGCGATGAAGATGGTGCTCAGCTCAGGACCAACCTGAAATGTCAGCAAACCAAGTCAAGAAGCAAAAAGTGGTAGGACGCAGCAGAGCACGTCTGTGATTCCAGCACACAGAAGGCTGAGGCAGGAGCATTGAAAGTTCCAGGCCAGCTTGGGCAACTCAGGGAGACCCTGTCTCAAAATAAAAAAATAATAAGAAGTGGAGATGTAGCTCAGTGGTAGAGCACCCTGGGTTCAATCCCCAGTACAGAAAAAAAAAAAAAAAAAAAAAAAAAAAAAAGCAGAGGTATTGTGACCCAAGATGGGCACAGTCTACTGCAAATCACTTTGCCCCTCCACACCATGGTGAGAGCCAGGTAATCATATTCCTGTTTGTGAAATGAGGAAACAAAATGTCAGATAGACTAAGTAATTATTCAGAGGTCACACATCTGTAAATTGACCCCTCGTTGTTTGAATCCAAATGTCGCAGGTGATTTATTTGGTCAGGCTTATTTATTTCCTTTCTGCCTGAACTAGACCACAACTCAGATCTCTGTCTTCTTAAGGCCCTTCACCACATGTCCTCACCCAAGCCTATCAATGCACCTTACACCAAAAAGGAAAAAAATCTATTAAATAAACAAATGAATCATCACATGCAGGTAACAGGAAAGAGGAGATTCTGTTTTTCTTTCTTTCTTTTTTTTTTTTTTTTTTTTTTTTTTTTTTGGTACTAAGGATTTAACCCAGGGGCACTCAAGCACTGAGGCACATCCTCAGCCTTTTATTAAAAATATTTCTTTTAAAAATTTTGAGACAAGTTTTCACTAAGTTGGTTAGGGCCTTGCTAAATTGCTGACGCTGTTCTCAAACTTGTGATCCTTCGGTCTCAGCCTCCCGAGTGGCTGGGATTATAGGTATGGGCCACGGTGCCCAGCGAAAAAAAGAGATTCTTATTCATCTGGAAACAATAGAAAATCTGGAAGTGAAAAGAATTTAAACATTTTTTTTGTCCTGTGGCTTTTTATTTATTTTATTTTTTTATAAGCAGTGGTGTCACATTATGTTTGTTTAAAACAATGAACATTCATTTAGCTCAGGTGTTATTTGGTCAGTGTGGACCTGGTAGGTCTAGGGTGGCCCTGGATGGGTGCCCACTGCAGTCAGCCAGGGGCTAGCTGAGTGGTCTGATGGGGTTTGACCTTGCTGGGCTGTGTAGACTCTTGCACATGTCTTGTGACATGGTGGAGAGGATCAGCGGCTGGCTCTCTTCTGTGTGAACTCTCACTTTCCAGGAGGCTATGGAATATGGTCTTATTCAAATGGAGGTTGTAAAAGTTCAAGAAGACAAGCCAAGGCATACAAGACCCTTAAATCTGAAACTAGGAAGTAATACTTCTGCTTTGTGCTATTAGCCAAATGGAGTCAACAAACCAGCTTTTATTCGAGGAGTAAGGAAAGAATTTCCATTTCATGAAAGACCTGCATGGGGAAGAGAGAGGGCATGTGTCTATAATACTGGCCAAGGGGAAGATTGAAGTAGGAGAATCACCAGAAGCCAATCTGGGCAATTTAGGAGATCCCCTCCCAAAAAGTAAAAAAGGACAGGGGTGTAGCTCAGTGGTAGAGCGCCCCTGGGGTTCAATCCCCAATATTGCAAGGGCTGGAGATAATAGCTCAATGGGTAGAGTGCTTGTCTCACATGCACAATGCCCTGGGTTCAATCCTCAGTACCACAAAATAATAATAATAATAATAATAATAATAACAATAATAATAATGCTGGGCACAGTGGTGCATGCCTGTAATTCCAGCTCTTGGGAGGCTGAGGCAGGAGGATCACAAGTTCAAAGCCAGCCTCAGCAACGGCAAGGCACTTAGCAACTCAGTGAGACCCTGTCTCTAATAAAGTACAAAAAAGGGCTGGGGATGTGGCTCAGTGGTCGAGTGCCCCTGAGTTCAATCCCTGGTACCAAAATAATAATAATAATAGTAATAATAATAATAATAATGAATCCCAATATCACAAAACAAGAAAAACAACAACAATCCTGTAGTCATTCTCCAAAGGCATGAAACATGAATAATTCTGACCATGTTTCCAATCTACCTAAGTAGTCTTACATATTTGTAGAGAAACTATTAGCAAGTTTCCTAGCAAGTTGCTTCTCTTGGTATTTCCTTAAAGATTCAAGAGCTTTTTTGTCTATATCATTATAATATTAGAAACAAATCTGATTTGTATAGCTTCAAGTTGCTTGCATGTAAATTTACTCTTCTTTTTAAATCTGTGTGTACTTAACTTCCCCCCTCTTCTTCCACCTGTGTGTATATCTCTTTTTTTAATTTTTAAAAATTTAGCTGGGCGTGGTGGCACATGCCTGTAATCCCAGCACTTGGGAGGCTGAGGCAGGAGGATCACGAGTTCAAAGCCAGCCTAGCAATGGTGAGGCACTTAGCAACTCAGTGAGACCCTGTCTCTAAATAAAATACATAAAAAGGGCTGGGGATGTGGCCCAGTGGTTGAGTGCCCCTGAGTTCAATCCCTGGTACAAAAAAAAATTTTTAATTTATTTTTTTAAATATTTATTTATTTGCTTTAGTTGTACACAAATGCGTTTATTTTTATGTGGTGATGAGGATCGAACCCGGGCCGCGCACGTACTAGGCGAACGCTCTACCTCTGAGCCACAATCTCAGCCCCAAAATTTATTTATTTTTAATTTTAATTAGGTATATATGACAGCAGAATGCATTTTGACTCATTGTACACAATTGCAGCACAACTTTACATTTCTATGGTTGTACACGATGTAGCATCTCACCATATGTGCAGTCATACATGTACCTAGGGTAATGATGTCCATCTCATTCCACCATATTTCCTACCCCCATACCCCCACCCCACTTTCCCTCCCCTTTGCCCCATCAAAGTTCCTCCATTTTTCCCATGTCCCCCCCCTTATGGATAAACATCCACTTATCAGAGAGAACATTCAGGCTTTGGCTTTTTTGGGTTTGGCTTACTTCACTTAGCATGATATTCTCCAACTCCATCCATTTACCTGCAAGTGTCATAATTTTTTGAGAAAGACAGGGATAATCCACTCAGACACACAGCCTTAAGACGCCCCAACCTTGCAGTCCTACTCTGGAATAGGCCAAGTCTTATATGTTGGCAAACCCTGTTCCAGTGGTCTGCTTCCTGTCCCCAACTACACAAGCACCACCTGTCTAATTAGGGTTTTGGGGGTTTTGTTGTTGTTGTTGTTTTGGTACTAGATATTGAACTCAGGGGCACTCAACCACTGAGCCACATCCCCAGCTCCATTTTGTATTTTATTTACAGACAGGGTCTCACTGAGTTGCTTAGCGCCTCGCTGTTGCTGAGTCTGTCTTTGAACTTATGATCCTCCTGTCTCAGCCTCCAGAGCTGCAGGGATTACAGGAGTGTGCCACCGAGCCCGGCTAATTAGGGTGCTTTTGCTCTTAGTCTTTAGACCACATGATGGTGCTGTTGAAGCTTTGGTCTGCATAGCCGTGTGGTCATTGCCATTTCTTTTCCTATGAGATGTTTTTGCTAACCCAGACTCTTTTTTTTTTTTCAAATACAAAATGCTCCATGAATTTTCATGTCATCCTTGCACAGGGCCATGCTAATATTCCCCATATAGTTCCAATTTATATATATATATATATGCATATATATGCTGATGAAGTGAGGACTGGTCCAGATTCCTAAGCTGCTCAACATAAGAATTTAAACTTTAATTCAGGGATGGGGTATGACCCAGTGATACAGTGCTTGACTACGTGAGGCCCTGAGTTTGATTTCCAGCACTGGGGGGGAAAAAAACAGTGAATAAAAAAATCAACCAATCAAACAACAACAACAACAAAAAACCCTTCAATTCTTTTTGTTTGTTTGTTTGTTTATTTCATGTGGTGCCTCACATGTGTGAGGCAAGCACTCTGCCACTGAGCCACAACCCCAGCCGCCAAACTCTTTGATTCTTAAGCTTCAAGTTTATACTAGTTCAGCCACAATTCCCCAAAGTCAATACTTCGGATTCTGCCTGGATTCTTGAAGGTTCAGTCCTGAGCCACGAGTGGTTTCAGAACCATCCTCATCCCCACAGATCCTTAGTGTCTTGACGTGAGCCGTGGCTGGTGAGCGCAATAGTAGCAACAACTGTCTGATATGCATTATTAGACACTCGCCATCTTGGCATGCTGTCAGGTCTGTGCTAAGAACTTTACATGGATGATGTGGTGTTTCATTTTAGATGCCAGCTTGACTCTGTTAAGGGATCCCTGGACAGCTGGTAAAGCATTATTTCTGGGTGATTCCAGGAGGCTATTTCCAGAGGAGATTGGCAAGTGAGTCAGTGGACTGGGCTGGGAAGATCTGCCTTCAGTGTGGGTGGTCACCATCTGATTGTCTGCGGGCGCAGGTGGAAAAAAAAAAGTAGAGCAGGCAAATTTGTGCTCTCTCTCCTGGAGCTGGGACACCCTTCTTTTACCCTTAGACATCAGAACTCCTTGTTCTCTGGCCCGTGGATTCTAGCACTTTCACCAGCAGCCCCAGTGCTTAGAACTTTGGCCTCTTGACAGAAAATTATACCATTGACTTCCTTGGTTCTGAGGCCTTTGAACTTGGACAGTGCCATGGTCTTAGTTTCCCTGATAGTCCATCTTGCAGATGGCTATCAGCCACCGTCATCATGTGAGTCAATTCTCCAAATAAATCTCCTATCCATCTATCTGCCTATTTATAGGTGGGTAGGTAGATATCTACCTACCCAGAGCCTTGCACATACTAGGTAAGTTCTCTACCACTGAGCTACACCCACAGCCCTAGTTCTGTTTCTCTGAAGAAACAGATTATGTCATTTCATTTAAGAGGAGATCGCACCTTATGAAAAGGATGTGTTATTGAAAACATTGGATAATTCAAAACTTAGATGATTTAACACCATAATTTCCAGAAGAACAGCTGTAAGAGATAGACAGCAGAATGTTTAAACATTGTGGAATATTTTTGTCCTCATGCTATTTTTTTATTCACTAAACATTAAACTTGCTAATATTTTTCAGAGTAGGTGTTTCTAAATTAACTGCTTGGCATATCATGATAGCTGCTTGGGCCTTTCCATAGTTTTTTATCAGATCTTACCTCTATTACAAAGTTATTGATTTTGGAGAGTGTTTTTGGCACTAACCCCATCGCGTAATGAATTCTGAGATAACATCATTCCAGGATACAGAAAGCATTCTAAATGATAATGCTGAATGTTAATATCACAGCACATTAGTCATTAATGTCACTCTCAGAAGTTATGATATACGTAAACAACAACTCGATTCACATAAGATGAGCACCGATGGCAATTATTTACTGTTGCCAGCTCAAGTGGCACTGTCATAAGCAATGATTATAAATACAATTTACAAGCCCCTCAGCAGGCCAAGTTTGAAATTGTATAAACTTTGGTGATTTCTTCTTTCTTATTTAGGGAGATGTGTAATCTTTCAAATTTGTATAATTAAAATTTACATAACATACAATAGCATGACACCATTTTTATCCCCTGTTTTATAAATGAAAAAAATGAAGCCTTAGGGAGAAATTAATCTTTTTGTTTGTTTGTTTGGTACCGGGGATTGAACTCAGGGGCACTCAACCACTGGGCCACATCCCCAGCCCCTTTTTTGTATTTTATTAGAGACAGGGTCTCACTGAGTTGCTCAGTGCCTCGCCATTGCTGAGGCTGGCTTTGAACTCGCGATCCTCCTGCCTCAGCCTCCCAAGTGCTGGGATTACAGGCATGCGCCACCGCACCCAGCTGGGAGCAATTAATCTAATCTGCTTATTTAAGGTCTCATAGTTGATATTTGAAGTTAGGAGTAGACCCCAGTGTCTAGTTCCAGAACCATGCTCAGTACTCAAGACTCCATTTCTCACAAGGTAATTTTATCTCAGAGAACATATTGATATCCCTTGTCCTAAATCTTGGTTGAAATTACATTAATCTATCCCAGCAGCTTTGCCATAATTTTGAAATTTAGGAAGAAATGTTGGGGAATTATGAACTCCCCTTATCCCAGAAAAAACTGATGTAAATTGAGATACCTCCTCCCTCCAGGGACCTCAAGTGACAGCTTCCATCAAAGTACATAGGCCTCTGGGGCTGGGATTGTGGCTCAGCGGTAGAGCGCTCGCCTAGCACGTGGGTGACCCGGGTTCGATCCTCAGCACCACGTACAAATAAAACGCATTGAATAAAACGCATTGTGTACAACTAAAAGCAAATAAATAAAAATATTTAAAAAAAAAAGTACATAGGCCTCTATTCTTTCCTCTCAGAACAGGGGCACCCACCATCTGCATGCCTCAGAGGGACTAGTCAAGGGACTTCTGAAACTGAGAGTTGGCTTCAGGTGGCACAGATCAAAGTCTAGCATTTCAGCGTGGTGGCACATGCCTGTAATCCCAGCACTTGGGAGACTGAGGCAGGAGGATCGCGAGTTCAAAGCCAGCCTCAGCAATGGTGAGGCACTTAGCAACTCAGTGAGACCCTGTCTCTAATAAAATACAAAAAAAAAAAAAAAAGGGGGCGCTGGGGATGTGACCCAGTGGATGAGTGCCTCTGAGTTCAATCCCCAGTACCAAAAAAAAAAAAAAAAGTGTAGCATTTCAATCACTCTCTCATTTCAGACTCTATCCAGCCTTTGTCTTGAAAGCAATTTAACACACATGTGTCCTTGTACACATATAAGCACACGAAACACACATACACGTATACACATTCACATACACTGATAGAAGAGACACAAATATATGCACATATTCACACTCACACACTTGTACAAAAGCACACATGCTCTACCCTCTGGAAATCTGTGCCAGAGAGAGCGGGGAAGACTTTACACCCGAGTCCCAGCCCTACTCCCTGGGGAGTGCCTCCTGGGTGTAGAGGACCAGGGAACATATCCCAGGCCAAGAGTTGCAGAACTTGTCATCAGTAATTACAATCCTTAAAATAGGCTCATCCATCATCCCGGAATGACCTCTGGTCCTGCGGCCTGCCCCCTGGACTCCTGGTCCCCTCTCCCATTCCTCTCTATTTATCCTTGAATGACGCCAGATCTGCTCCACAGGAGGGAAAAACAATTATATGATACTCAGTCCTCTCCAAAAACATAAATGGGAACATGCCCCATATTAAACTTAGATATTAGCCTTCTGCTCTTCTTTCTACACCCTGGAGAGCTCATGTGAATCTGCACCCCCTCCACCCACCCCACCCCCAGCCCTCCCCACCCCCATGCAAAACTCCCTTTCAATTATGCTTTTATATGTGCCCCATACTGGGTTTCATTTTCAGTATTTCATTGAAGTTTTGCAATAATCCTGTGGCTTGGAATTGTTTTGCCAGATTTACAAATGAAAAGAAGCTTCTAAGAAATCATTTGCCCAGGGTCACCCATCTGGGAAGACTAGAGCATTCAAACTATGACCTTCCAGTCGCATATCCTTCTCCCACTGCATGGGACCTTCTGTGCAGGGGACTCCCCAACCCAACTGTAAGGGTTGAAGATCCAGATCTATGACTGAGCATTTCTTCTTGGAAGCCCCACTGGGACCTCTTCTTCATCTTCTCTCTCCTAAGTCAGTGTAAGAGCCAAAAGTTGCATTAGTCCTGAAGGAGCCTATAATCAAGGAGATAGCTAAAGATTGCGGTTAGCTGAGAGCCATAAAAGATGTTCTAGTTTCCACCTGATAGTAATACATTATCCAAAGGAATCTTTGTAATCTTTGTATGCCCGTGAACACTGCGTGACGCACCTGTAAGCTCGAGCTGTAAGCACGTGTCCTGTACGGGGAATTGTTAAAGGGAGCGAATATGTATATAACTGGGATAGTGAACAAGAAAGTTTAGTTAGACCAGCAAGGAGAGCAGTAATATAAATTCAAAAGTGTGTGAAGCTTAATAAAATTAGGAGGAAGTAAGAAGAAACTCAGGTGGTGGTTGGTCTCCTCCAGTTAGAAGCTAGTAGTGAGCGTTTGGAGTGAACAAAAAGAAATTAAAAAAGCTGGAGCCGCTCCTTCATGGATAGAGAAACAATAAGGAAGAGTGTAGAAGGTAAAAGAGCGCTTATTTTAGACCGCAGGAGCACCTAGAACTGCCAGTTTTCATCCTGCCTCCGAAATTTTCAAGCTCCACATGCGGAGTCGTTAACCTTAGCCCCCTCAGTTGGAAAAGCTCCAAGGGGGGACGGTTTCCGCTTTGTTCAGGAGAAATGCTGCTGCAGCAGGTTTCCCTCAACGCAATATAGATATGCTCATCAGTCCCACATTACAATACGAGAGTACCCAGACACCAACCCCTGGAAGGGCACAGGGGACTGCAAGGCAGCAGGGGCCTAACTTGATTTTGTAGATAGACTCTTAAAAACAACATCTAGAGTTTTTGGCGAATGTCGAGCAAGCTATGCCTCTACAAGCGTACGGAGCCAGCCAGGATGCAATAAGGCCGTGGAGAGAAGTAAAAAAGCTTATCAATTTATATCAGACTGTGCAAAGCCAGGCACTGAACTGTGGTATTATAATCAACCACAGCAATATCCCCAAGGTGCAAATTCATACCGCGTCTTTTGGCTGGATATATATGGAAATGATTTATCAAGGATTTCAGGGCCCATGCCCCGGGGCCACATGTACGAGGCACTAGAGGAGGAATGCAACTAGAGGAGGAATGCCTCAGAAATCCAAATGATTCCTCGTCACAATCCCTCCTACCCATTAACTCCCTTATCAGAGGGACAAGAGGAAGTCCTCTGTTCTACTGCCCCTGACACCTGAAATGGGGGTTCAGCTGATTCCTAGCCCTCTCCCTTCAGAACTGTGGGACGGTCAGCCTAGGGGTTATTGATTCTAGATATCCACTCGTAAATCAAGGAGACAGAATGACCATTGATCTCTACTTGAAATAGCAGAGCATCGGTTCCAGGGACCTGGGATTAGATCTTTCTGTTCTCTAGAGATGTTTAAAAATTCAAGGTATAGAGATGGAGGGGCTCTGGAGTGCCTATATAAATCTACAACAATGGCCTAGGGCCTCTGCATGTTTAAGCTTGGGATATAGTAATACCCCAGCACAAAGATGGACAATGAAGGCCATACAGGAACATTCCAACCTTATGTTTTAAACAGCTTGCCAGTTACCCTATGGGGAAGAGATATCTTACATCAAATGGGGCATACACCTAGCAACCAAGCCTGCAGGTGTTAAGAATAAAAATCCTAATCATAATAAAAAAGGCAAAGGACATTTTTTCTAGGGGCCACTGAGAAAACAATTTTAAAAATACCATGGCTCTCTAATAAGCCAGTTTGGGTCCCTCGGTGGCCACCTATCCAAAGAAAAATTGCAAGCGGCCCATCAATTAATTAAAGAACAATTAGAAGCAGGGACACATAGAGCCTTCCACCTCTCCCTGGAATTCTCCCATATTTGTAATTAAGAAAAAATCGGGAAAATGGAGACTATTACAAGACCTAAGACAAATTAATAAAACAATGCAAATTATGGGACCTACCCAACCTGGACTTCCTAATCCTGTAGCTATTCCAAAAAAACTATTACCTTATAACTCTTGATATAAAGGACTGTTTCTTTTCCATTCCCCCCTACATCCTCTGGATGCCCCCAGATTTGCTTTTTCAATTCCTTCTATCAATAATAATGGCCCTGATTAAAAGATATCAATGGAAAGTATTGCCACAGGGAATGGCAAATAGCCCTACAATGTGCCAACTATATGTGGACAGAGCTATACAGCCCATTAAAAACAAATATCAAGACCTCATGTGTCTACACTACATGGACGATGTTTTATTAGCTCACCCTAATCAAAAAATCTTATTTAATATATTTAGTGAAATAACAAAAAATTTTTAAAAATATGGATTATATATAGCAGAAGAAAAAGTTCAAAGCAGATCACCTATACTATATTTAGGCTTTAAAATCATGGATACTTTTGTTAAACCCCAAAAATTCTAATAAGTAAAGAACATTTGACCACTCCTCAATGATTTCCAAAAATTATTGGGAGACATTAATTGGCTTCGCCCTACACTAAGCCTCACTACTGGACAATTAAAACCTTTATTTGACATCCTTCGCGGGAACCCTGATCCATCCTCACTGTGAACATTAACTCCTGAGGCCAAGAAGGTGGTGGTTTTTGCTGCATTGGGCATCCCCAAAATGCTTAAAACAGATAATGGCCCTGCATATACATCCACATCCTTCAAACAATTTTGTACAAAGTTCAATATTATCCACAAAACAGGAGCATGAATCCTTAGCGCTTAAAAAAAAATAGGTAGATAGATATAGATCCAAATAACGTTAATTCATTTAAGCTTAGAATATTCTAATTAGATAATCAATTGATAGATAGATAAATAGATATTCATTATAAGTTCAGAATATTTTAATTAGATAATCAATTATAATGATAATCAATTTTGATTTATAGTTGTCTCCGGGACTTCTCTTCAGCTGTGAATATGTTTAATGTTGTTATAACCTGATATTTTGGTGTTCCGACAGAGGATCATTTATTTGTTATTAACTTCATTTGTTTAATAGCTGATTAATTTGAATTATTTCAACAGGTATAGGATTGCTGTGTATATAGAGACTTGAGGATTCCAGCTAACAAATTATTTTTCCAAAGTGCCTTTAGCTTTTCTTTATCTTTAATGCAGTAAACACCCTCAGTTTCTCTTTGATTATTTCTGAATGTGATATTTTGCCAGCTTATGTTTGTGGGAGCTTAAGCAGCAATGTGTGTGAGCGTTTGACAGCTCACCTTTTGATCTCAGTGCTGGAATAGCACATCCTTTCCCTTAATAATGGATGCTTGAGTTTTTAGGTAGGGGCCCTGAAGATTTGCCGGTTGTCTAGACATAAAAAAGACGGCTGCTGCTACAACTGCAGGGACCGCTTAAGCATCAAACAACCTAACCAGCAGTGTGGCCTCTGCTCTGCATGCATGGGGCCTCCTGAATCTATGTGTTATAACTTATGGACATTTTGATTTTCCATTATTTTGGGACATTACGGGACAATGCCTTGCGGGTATTTGTCTAAGAGAATTCAGTGCATTACTTGATGAAACTAAGGGCAGCTGATTGGCTTAAAAGAACTTGATGCACTATGGAAACTTGGCTCGTCATTGCTGGGCTCTATTGCCGGAGACACGAGACAGTCTAATGTGGCCGGCAAGCCAGGAGTAGGAAAGACTCCCATGACGGGTTGTCGGTTTTTGCACATTCCTTCCCCTCTTTTAAAACTAAAAGGGGGAAATGAAGGAGCCAAGGAGATAGCTAAAGATTGTGGTTAGCTGAGAGCCGAATTTTCATTATCTGTATGCGGAACACTGCGTGACGCACCTGTAAGCTCGTGTAAGCACGTCCGATATGTATATAACTGGGTGAGTTTAGGCGGTTTGGAGTGATTGCTGCTTTTTTAATTTTCATCAGCGGCGTTCGTTGCTCCAAGGCGGTTTCTGCTTCAGGCAGCAACATAGTCCCACATTGAGAGACCCAACACCAACCCCAAGGGCCACAGGTCAGGGACTTGAGCAGACAATGCATGACAACGGAGCCAGCCAGGGTGGAGATGCTTCTTCTGTGGGCCACACTGATGTGGCCACAGTGTGCCAGTCTTTTGGCTGGCTCCAGGGCATGACATCAGAGTCAACTCCTACTCCACTGCCCCAGCCAGACGGTCAGCCCTAGATATCCACTCGCTGACCATTGATCTCTACTTGGTCAGGACTGGGTTCTCTAGAGATTTCCTCTGGAGTGCCTATAGAGGATGAAGCCAGGATGGGACTCTTTAGAAAATCTTGCTCCCCTGCTGAAATGATTTTGAAAACCTCCCAGAAGGCAGGGACCATGTCTTTTTGTCATTATCCTCAGCTTAAAGCATGGAGTCTGGCACCTACAGAGTTGGCACTCAGTACATATTGCCTAAAACAAAATAAAGCAAAGCAAAAGGAAGAAGGAGAAGGAGAAGAAGAAGAAGACCATCCTATATTCTGTTCAACTCAGTGCCTCTTCTGAGTCCATTACAAACCCCCATCTCCCAAAAGTGTTTGCTGCTCTTCTCAGGACCTAGCATCACTGCTTTGCAAAATCAGTAACATGTTCTTGAGTTTTTCCTTTTCACTCCAGCCACGAGGAAGCTCTTTTTGAATCTGATTCAGATCATGCATCTTCTCTCATATCACGTAAGCCTACAAATGCGCAACGCCACTGTTTCAAAGAGTGCGCAATGTCCACATTGAGATGAAGTTTTTTGTTTTTTGTTTTTTTGTTTTTGTGGTACCGGGGAGTGAACTCAGGGGCACTCGTCCACTGGGTCACATCCCCAGCCCTTTTTTGTATTTTATTTAGAGACAGGGTCTCACTGAGTTGCTAAGTGCCTCGCCACTGCTGAGGCTGGCTTTGAACTCGCGATCCTCCTGCCTCAGCCTCCCAAAGTGCTGGGATTACAGGCATGAGCCACCGCGCCCGGCTGAGATGAAGTTTTTATTTTACTAATGGGCCTGCCCAATCTTGGATTTTCAGCCTCCAAAACTGTGAGATAACTAAACCTCTCCTCTTCATAAAGTTTCTAGACCCGACCATTTTGTTATAGCAACAGAAAAAGGAGTAATACAATGCAGTATTTAAAGAAGCGAGATTTTTGCCTACCTCGCATGAGGCTTTGGGTTCAATTCTCAGCACTATAAATAAATAGATAAAAATAAGTGGGGCTGGGGTTGTGGCTCAGAGGTAGAACTCTCACCCAGCATGTGTGAGGCACTGGGTTCGATCCTCAGCACCACATAAATAGAAAGTAAAGATACTTTGTCCACCTATAACTAAAAAATAAATATTAAAAAAAAATAAGTCGTGAAACTGATAAGAACCAAAAGTAAGCTGGGTGTGGTGCCACAGGCCTGTAATCCCTGGGGCTCCGGAGGCTGAGACAGGAGGATCACAAATTCAAAGCCAGCCTCAGCAAAAGTGAGGCACTAAGCAACTCAGTGAGATCTTGTCTCTAAATAAAATACAAAAATAGGGCTGGGGATGTGTCTCAGTAGCCAAGTGCCCCTGAGTTCAATCCCTGGTATCCCCCCCACCACCAAAATAAAAAGTAGAACAGTAGTCCCCACAGCTGGGTGGGGGTGGTTTTATTTTTTCTTCTTTTTTTATAGAGTTTAAGTTCTGTAAGATGAAAAAGTTGTAGAACTCTGTTGAACAACAACATACATGTAGTTAACACTACTAGATCACACACTTTGAAACGATTAAGAAGACCAGGTACAATGATGCATACCTGTAATCCCAACAATCCCCAGTATGGGAAAAAAAAATTAAGATGGTAAGTTATGAGGTTTTTTTATTTCTTGTTTTTGTTTTTTACTACCAGAAAAAGAAAGAAGAAGAGAATAAAATGTGATGATGATGATGATGATGATGATGATTCATGAGCAACGAATCTGTCCCAGAGATTGTTTAGCATTAAAATACTCCCTGTAGCCATAGCCTTGCATTATAGATAATGCTTTCTTCGCTTCATATAGGAGGAAAGAGATCACATGTGCCAGGGCGCATGCCTGTAATCCTAGCAACTCAGGAAACTAAGGCAGGTGGATAGTGAGTTCAAAGCCAGGTACAGCAACTTAGCGAGCTCCTAAGCAATTCAGCGAGACCCTGTCTCTAAATAAAAAAATAAAAAGGGCCAGGGATGAGGCTCAGTGTCTCAGTGCCCCTGGGTTCAATCCCTGGTACCAAAAACAAAACAAAACAAACAAACAAAAAACCCAACTCTAATGAACTGGTAATGTCTCCCTTCTACTTCCCATCGTGTGATATGAAATGACCCACTGTGGGTGGGGAATGTGGATGACAACTGACAACTGAAATGGGAGGGATTTTGAAATGTAGCCAAGGAGTTGTGACTTTTTTCTGCCCGAGATTCCCTCAGAATGTCCCTTTTGGAGTGACATGGGAGACAGTCCTTCCTGGCTTCTCTTAAGAGTTGGGATTAAAGGGGGCTGGGGTTGTGGCTCAGCGGTAGAGCGCTCGCCTAGCACGTGAGCGGCCCGGGTTCGATCCCCAGCACCATGTAAATAAACGCACTGTGCACAACTAAAGCAATAAATAAATACTTTAAAAAAAAAAAAAAAGTTAAAAAAAAAAAAGAAACAGTTGGGATTAAGGGGCCGAGCCAGGCATGCATGGTGGAGCACACCTGTGATCCCAGCACTTGGGAGGCTGAGGCAGGAGGATCGTGAGTTCAAAGCCAGCCTCAGCAATGGTGAGGCACTTAGCAACTCAGTGAGACCCTGTCTCTAATAAAATACAAAAAAGGGCTGGGGATGTGGCCTAGTAATCCAGTGCCCCTGAGTTCAATCCCCGGTACACACATACAAAAAAAGAGTTGGGATTAAACCAGGGCTTCAATATGAAATAAAAAAACTCTCTCCTAAAAATCCACCAACCAGACTAGTTTCTCCAAAGTCAAAGGGTCCCATTTACAAAAAGAGACTCCTGACACCCAATAACTGGCAAACGTGGCGAGGTCACCAGCGGGGACCCACGTTTTCAAAACTACAATCATGGCACAAGGTCTGAGAAGTCTCCTAACCAATGGGGTTCACTAAAACTGAAAAGTTTTAGCCGGGCGTGGTGGCACACGTCTATAATCCTAGTGGCTCAGGAGGCTGAGGCAGGAGGATTGCAAGTTCAAAGCCAGCTTCAGCTGGGTTCAATCCCCAGTACCAAAAAAATAAATAAAAATAAAAATAAAAATAAATTGAAATCAGAACTCTCATTATAGTTGTCACATTAATGACATCCCCCTGCTGCTGGAAATTAACAGATCTAGCAACCAACCGACAATTTACCTAGCATTGAGCATTGATTGTGGTTGCTGCTCCTGAGAAGCATTCATTTCATCTGGGGAAATCTAACTAGGAAAAATGAAACGACACAGTCTCTGCTTTTGGCCTCGGGGAGGAGGAAACCAGACATGAAATAACCATAACAGCACATGACAGAAGGAGCAGCTGGAAAGGCAGGTCAGGATAAGTTTGGGAGGCCTGGAAAGCCATGCTAAGAAGTTTGGAATGTATCCATTTTAAGAATCCCTGAGGAGCTGGGGTGGTGGCTCAGCGGCAGAGCGCTCGCCTCGCACGAGCCCAGGTTCGATCCTCAGCAACGTAAACATGGGCATTCCATTGTGTACAACTAAAGTAAATAAATAAATATTAATATTAAAAAAAAAAAAAAAAAAAAAAAAAAAAAAAAAAAAGAATCCCTGACCTGGAGGGAATGAGAAAATGGGTCAGGGAGTGGAACTGAATAATGCTCTGGAGGGTTCATGGTCCCCTAGAAATGCATGTCACAGTACAAAATACAGATCTATTTATTTATTTAGGTACCAGGGAAGGAACCCATGGGTGCTTAACCACTGGCCACATCCCCAGCCTCTTTTTTACATTTTATTTAGAAACAGGGTCTCGCTGAGTTGCTTAGGGCCTCCATAAATTGCTGAGGCTGGCTTTGAACTCGTGATCCTCCTGCCTCAGTCTCCCAAGCCACCGGGGTTACAGGCATGTGCCACTGCACCCAGCAAAAATACAGATTTTTTCTAGAAAGACATACCCATAGTTTTCACCAGCTTTGGAAAAAGAAAAAGAAAAAGCCTGGGCTGATGGCGCATGCCTGTAATCCCAGTGACTAGGGAGACTGAGGCAGGAGGATCACAAGTTCAAGGCCAGCCTCAACAATTTAGAGACCCTAAGCAATTTAGGGAGAACCTGACTCAAAATAAAAAAATAAAAAACAGTAAAAGGGTTGGGGATGGATACAGTGGTAAAGCACCCCTGGGTTCAATCCCTAATACAAAAGAAAAAAAAAAAAAAAAACTTTAAAAAGGGGTTGGGCAGGAGCACAATGGCACAAACCTGTAATCCCAGTGGCTCGGCAGGCTGAGACAGGAGGATCATGAGTTCAAAGCCAGCCTCAGCGAAAGTGAGGCATTAAGTAACTCAGTGAGATCCTGTCTCTAAATAAAATACAAAATAGGGCTGGGGATGTGTCTCAGTGATCGAGTGCCCCTGAGTTAAAAGAAATTAAAATTAAATCAAAACAGGGATGGTTGAGTATGCAACTCAGTGGTTAAGTGTCCCTGAGTTCAATCCCTGCCACCAAAAACAAAAAACAAAAAAAAAACAAACAAAAAAAAAAAAAAAAAAAAAAAAAAAAAAAAAAAAAGAAAGAAAATAAAATGAAAGAGAAAAAAGGAAAAGAAAAAATGGCCCACGACCCAATAATTGTTAGGAAGCATTGTCTAAGCCCTAGGGAGCCACGTACAATTTGGGGCAGAGTAACAGTCTGAGGTTAGTGTTGTAGACTCGTACTCTGATGGAGTGGGGGTCAGGAGGAAATTTGTTCAGAGGATGATACAAAACCCCAAGAAGATGCTAAGCCAGCAGGGCAGTGGAGAGAAGAGGATGGGTCTGAGAAGGAGATTTCACAGGATCTAGGGCAATTCAGATGAAGGTGGTAAGGGAAGGAAAAGTAAGGATTGGAATTATGGTTGTGACCCTAGAGAAAAAGGCGTAAAAGAAATTGTGATTGACTTTCAACCTATACCATTTCTTTTAATGGGCCTGGAGGCCGAAAAAATAATTCAGGCACTTTGTTGTGATTTCGCTTTAGTCTGTGGTGTGTTTTGATCTGAGAGTCCAATATGCTGTTCTCATCTTCTATTGTGTGACTCAACGTGAGAAGTTCTGTAAGACTAATGACTTGGAGAAAAACCTGGACCATGAGCTTACCTACAGATAAGATTGTGTTTCAGCCGGGCGCAGTGGCGCATGCCTGTAATCCCAGCACTTTGGGAGGCTGAGACAGGAGGATCGCGAGTTCAAAGCCAGCCTCAGCAATGGCGAGGCACTTAGCAACTCAGTGAGACCCTGTCTCTAAATAAAATACAAAAAAAAAAAAAAAAAAAAAAAAAAAAAAAAAGGCTGGGGATGTGCCCCAGTGGTCGAGTGCCCCTGAGTTCAATCCCTGGTACCACAAAAAAAAAAAAAATTGTGTTTCTTTGGGTCACCTCAGAGCCTCCCCATCTCAGCAAAGCAGGAGGACTCTCTGAGGGTTCTGCAGTGTCAACTGTTGCATGAGCTGTTCCAATTTTTTTAGAATATAAGAAAGGATAAACATGATGGCTACAGTTTCTAGCCTGTGCAACTGTGTTACGCTCCGGGCCTTGCACATGCTCTGCCACTGAGCTATATCCTCAGCCCCACATGTTAAACTTTTTACTGTGAAATAGAACCTTAAAAGAGAAGCAGGTTTGTAGGAAAGGGGACGTTAAGAATGAAACAGGAGGACTGGGGTTGTGGCTCAGCGGTAGAGCGCTCGCCTAGCATGTGCGCGGCCCGGGTTCAATCCTCAGCACCACGTAAAAATAAATGCGTTGTGTACAACTAAAGTAAATAAATAAATATTCAAAAATAAAAAGAATGAAACAGGGGGTCTGGGGTTATGGCTCAATGGTAGAGGGCTTGCCTAGCATGTGTGAGGCACTGGGTTCGATTCTTAGCACCACATATTATTAAATGAGAAAATAAAGGTCCATCAACAACTAAAATTAAAAATAAAAACTCCCTTGATTAAGTTACCAAAAATGTATTAAGTTACCAAAAAATATGTATATATATTTTTAAAAAAGAATGAAACAGGGCTTGGGTAAATTGAATCCAAAGTATCCAGAGATGTTTTATCAGTCGGGAATATTTTAGTTATGGGTGACAGATGTCAAATGAAATTGATATAGGAGAAGAGAGACCGTCTTGGATTACCTAACCAAAACCCAGAGTTTAGCTCTATCAGGTGATCTTTTTTTTTTTTTTTCTTCTTTTTTCGGTACTGGACATTGAACCCAGGGGTGCTTTACCACTGAGCAAACACCCCATTCCTTTTTTTTTTTTTGAGACAGGGACTCTTTTAAGTTGTTGAGGCTGGCTTTGAACTTGCGATCCTCCTTCCTCAGCCTCCCAAGTTGCTGGGATCACAGGTGTGCGCCACCGCACGGGGCCAGATTCTCCAATGGTGCCATCAGGCATCTGTTTCTCTCCATCTCTCATCTCTGCTTTCCTCTACTATGCTGTCATTTGGGGCAGACCGTCCTAGGTAGCAGCAGTATGGCTCCCAGCAGTTTCAAGTTTCCTTTCTTCTATCAGCATAACAACCCGATGCCGCTTTCTCAAAGGCTCCAACAAACATCTCAAGCCAACATGCGACTGACCCTGGAAACACAATCTTGAATCAATTAATACCGTCTAACTGGTTTAAGTCTTGTGTGGTTGACGGCCTTTAAGAAGTCGTTTTGTGTGTGTGTGT
This sequence comes from Tamias sibiricus, assembly GCA_025594165.1. Lineage (NCBI taxonomy): Eukaryota > Metazoa > Chordata > Mammalia > Rodentia > Sciuridae > Tamias > Tamias sibiricus. Next base: position 16,609,044 of record CM046657.1, on the reverse strand, counting down.
GTGTGTGTGTGTGTGTGTGTGTCCCCCGCCACCCCACCATGATCCCACCTTCTGGTATTCAGAACCTTGGGTAATCCCTTCCTCTTGAGTAATTTGTTTCTAACTGGTGGCCTATGACAAAGTTGAAGGGTTGTTACTCCCCTTGATTAAGTTACCAAAGGTTGTGTCTTCTGTCTTGTTAGCTGGCTCTTTCTTGTTGGCTTTGGTGTGGCAAGTGTCCATGTTGGAGACCCCAAATGCAAAGAACTTCAGCCAGCAACCACCAGAAAATTGAGGCTTAGTCCAAGAGCCCTTGAGGAACTGGATCTTGCCAAAAACTTTGGAAGTGATCTTGGAGACAGATCCTTCCTCCACCAAACCCCAGCCTTGAATGACATTTGAGTGCAGCCTCATGAGAAACCATGACCAGAGGACCTGGCTAAGCCTCGCCCAGATTTCACAGCCACAGAAACTGATGTTTTCTGTGTTGTTTTAAAGCCACTAAGCTTTGGACTAATTTGTTCCCTAGCAATAGACAACTAATACATCTCAGTTGAGTAACTGCCCCTGAAGGGGCAGATGAGGCCAGTCTCATGTGAACCATGTGGACTGAAAGTAGAGAATAGGTATCTTCCCAAAGGAAAAAAACAAAAATAAGGGGCAATTACCAGAAGGGGGATGAAATCTATTCAGACAAAATCAGCAGCTGTTCACCTCATGCATCTGTTTGGGAATGTGAGGAGGCAGCTGGAAATACATGGAGAGACATAGATTTGGCAGTGGTTCATGCATAAGCTTTAGCTGAAACTATAAGAAGGGATGAAATTGCCCCCAAAGAGAGAAAGGTCAAAACAGATCTCTCAGGAACAGCAGCAATTAAAGGGCAGATGGTAGAAGAGACAAAAGGGAATAGGTGAGGGCAGAGGTGGAGGAAGACAGGTGTTTGATGTGGAACAAACTCAGCTCATTTGACTGGTAAAAAAATACATCCAAGGAATCACAGCCTTCTGTTAGAAATCTGGACTTCTCCTTCAGAAGTTGTATATTAGAAGCCGGGCGCGGTGGCACATGCCTGTAATCCCAGCACTTTGGGAGGCTGAGGCAGGAGGATCACGAGTTCAAAGCCAGCCTCAGCAATGGCGAGGCACTTAGCAATTCAGTGAGACCCTGTCTCTAAATAAAATACAAAAAAGGTCTGGGGATGTGGCCCAGGGGTCGAGTGCCCCTGAGTTCAATCCCCGGTACCACAAAAAAAAAAAAAAAAAAAAAAAAAAAAAAAAAAAAAAAAAGTTGTATATTAGGAGCCATTAAGACAGAAGTGACTGTCAAAATCAGGTACGGGGATGATTTTGTGCAGTGAGAGAGTACAGAAGAAGAAGCCTGAAGACAATTCCTTGCAGGATCTTTCTATTTTAGCAGCAAGGGAAGGAAGAAGACCCACTGGAAGGGAGTTGAGAAAGAGTCATTGAAGAGATATGGGGCAATCTGGAAAATAACAGACTCCTAGAAACCAGGGACATTTCAAGATGGATATAGTTAATAATGGCAAATACTAAAGAGGTGTGTGATAAGAATTGAGAAGAGAACGGGGATCCACAATGAGGAGGTCCTGAGTGTCCTAGTGGAACCATTTCAGTGCGTTCAAAATCAGGTTGGAAGCGGCTGGGGTTGTGGCTCAGCGGTAGAGCACTCGCCTAGCATTTGTGAGGCCCTGGGTTTGATCCTCAGCACCACATAAAAATAAATAAGTAAAGTGAAGGTATTTAGATTTTTTTTTTTAAATAGGAAGAGTGGGGAAGGGTGAGGGCTGGGGATAGGAATAGGAAAAATGGTGGAATGAGACGGACATCATGTATGATTGTATGAATGGTGGGACCCTACTTTGTGTACAACCAGAGAAGTGACAACTTGTGCTCCATTTATGTATAGCGAATCAAAGACATTCTGCTATCATGTATACCTGATTAGAACTAATAAATAAACAAATAAATAAAACTGCAACCATTAAAAGAAAAAAAAAAAAGTGTGTGGGCAAGTGAGCTAAACCAGACACAAAAAGAAAAAGACTGCATGTTCTTGCTCCTATGTGGAAGCTAAAAAAAAAATTTGTTTTTGGTACTAGGGATTGAACTCAGGGGCACTTGACCACTGGACCACATCCCCAGCCCTTTTTTTTTTTTTTTTTTTTTTTGTATTTTATTAGAGACAGGGTCTCACTGAGTTGCTAAGTGCCTCGCCATTGCTAAGGCTGTCCTTGAACTCATGATCCTCCTTCCTCAGCCTCCCAAGTGCTGGGATTACAGGTGAGCACCACCACGCCCAGCTGGAAGCTAAAAATTTTGACCCCAGTTTAGATGAAGGTATATTAGTGATTACTGAACACTAGGAAGGGCAGGGGTAAAGGGAGTATAGGGGGTGGGATAACAGGCACCAAAACAAAGTTAAATAGGAGGAATAAATTCTAGTGTTCTATAGTATGTACAGTAAGGTAAGTGACTATCATTTATAAATACTATTATACTGTTTTTGTAGGGAGTACTGGGGACTGAACCCAGGCATGCTTTACCATTGAACTATATCCCCAGCCTTTTTAATTCTTAAATTTTGAGATAGGGTCTTGCTAAGGTGCTTGGGGCCTCCCTCAGTTGCTGAGGTTGGCCTCGAACTTGCCATCCTCCTGCCTCAGCCTCTCAGTCACTGAGATTATGGGTATGTGCCGCTGCACCCAGCTATAAATGCCTATTATAGAAGACACTAGCACAAAGCCTTCAAACATAAAGAACTGATAAGATGCTGGAAATGTTGATGATCCTGATTTGATCATTATACATCGTATGCATGTACTAAATAGTACACTGTACCTAATGAATAGGTACAATTACTATGTTAATTAAAAATGAAAATAAACAGTGGGACATGAAAGAGAGATGTAGAGAGTGGATTATTTTCATGGGCAGTTTCACGACACGATGAAGGAGGATTTGGGCATATGCACTGGCAGAGATGGAAGGTCTGGGCTGTGTCCTTTCACTCCCATCGCAGAGTCATTGCAGTTGAGTTTTGCTTCATCCTTCTGAGATAACAGGATCTAAAACTGCCCACCAACGATGTGTCGGCAAACCGTTATAAAGAGCTAGAGTGTAGCTGGGTGCCGTGGCGCACTCCTGTAATCCCAGGGGCTCAGGAGGCTGAGGCAGGAGAATCATAAGTTCAAAGCCAGCCTTTGCAATTTGGTGAGGCCCTGTCTCAAAATAGAAAGAGCTGAAGATTAGCTCAGTAGTAAAGTTCATCTCTGGTACACACACACACACACACACACACACACACACACACAAAAGCCCCGGGTTCAATGTCTAGTATAAAAAAAAAAAAAAAAAAAAAAAAAAAGAGCCAGAGTATAAATATATAGCAGATTTTTCCAGCCAACTCTGTCATTGCAGGGGCTGAAGGAAGTAGACATAGACAATTGGTAAACAAGTGAGGACAGCTGTGCTCCAGTGAACTTTATGTACCAAAAACCAGGCACAGGCAGGATTTCGCCCCTGGGCTTCTTTTGTTGACCCTTGCCCTAGGCTCATGGAAAGGGACTGAAGATGCAATAACTGGGACAACTGATGAAAGAAGGATAGAATCAAAACCTCAGGGAAAGGAACATGCTGCAGAAAGAAGGTTCCTGCGTCTTTTCAGACACCTGTTGCAGTGTGATGCCTCTTTATGTGCTGTGCCTGGTGGACCTCTCCTGTGAGCACCTCAGCACCAACAATATTCCTCAGCAATGATTCTGGAGCCTTCCATACAGGCAGTGCCAGAGTCGTGAGCCTTTGAGAGAAGTAGGACAGTAAAGATGAAGAGGGATCTTATTGCCAGGCGTGGTGGTGCACAACTGTAATCCCGGTGGCTCTGGAGGCTGAGGCAGGAAAATCACGAGTTCAAAGCCAGCCTTAGCAAAAGCGATGGCCGGGCACGGTGGCGCACGCCTGTAATCCCAGCACTTTGGGAGGCTGAGGCAGGAGGATCGCGAGTTCAAAGCCAGCCTCAGCAATGGCGAGGCACTTTGCAACTCAGTGAGACCCTGTCTCTAAATAAAATACAAAAAAGGTCTGGGGATGTGGCCCAGTGGTCGAGTGACCCTGAGTTCAATCCCTGGTACCACAAAAAAAAAAAAAAAAAAAAAAAAAAAAAAAAAAAAAAAAAAGCAAAAGCGAGGCACTAAGCAACTCAGTGAGACCCTGTCTCTAAATAAAATGCAAAATAGGGCTGGGGATGTGGCTCAGTGGTTGAGTGCCTCTGAATTCAATCCCCAGTACCCCCCCCCCCAAAAAAAAGAGGGAGCTTATTGTGGAAGGAGGGGAAATTGAAGAGGCTCACATGGAAAAGCTTCTATTGGTGAATCAGGAGCCATGTTATTAGCAAGCAAGTCACCTCCATGGATTTTTAAGCAGTGAGTCTCTATAGGCAGCTCTTCCTTCTATGTTTCAGATTCAGTCCTTCCAAGGCAGAGGATTTGGGCAGATAGTACAGCTGTCTCACATTTAGAGCTCTCTGGGATGTACCCAAATAGGGTGGCAGGATCCACATCTGTACAGCACCATGGAGACAGGGAGAAAAGCAAAGGGGTTCCTGGGGAGAGAAGATTACTACAAAACCTAAGCACATTCTGAAACTCCCATAGGAGGAAAGAACATGGAGGTAGGGTAGGGTGGCTAGAAGCCAAGTAGTTCCTAGGTATATATGTATATATTTTAATACTTCTGTAACAGGTTGGATCATGTTTAGCTGTTCCTGGCCTCCTTTTTATTTTTTATTTTTTTGGTACCGGGGATTGAACTCAGGGGCACTCAACCACTGGGCCACATCCCCAGCCCTTTTTTTGTATTTTATTAGAGACAGGGTCTCACTGAGTTGCTAAGTGCCTCTCCATTGCTGAGGCTGGCTTTGAACTCTCGATCCTCCTGCCTCAGCCTCCCAAGTGCTGGGATCACAGGCATGCGCCACCACGCCCGGCCTGGCCTCTATTTTTAACTCCTTCCTGAGAAGAGATGAGGCTAAGTAGGGTTTTGGAAGCTTGTAAGTGAAAAAGGAGAGCCCCTCCATGCCGCTCATACCTGGGCACTGGGAATCCAGGGCCAGGAGACTGAGCAAAGAGGGACCAATTGGAATCTATCCTATGATGGGGAACTGGAACCCACATTACCCTGGGAAGGATGTTTGTGGTACACAAACAGGGACCTGCAGATGCAGGTAGAAGCAGTAGAGAGCTGAGGGTGAGGCACTGGGTCAGCTGGATGAATAGGTGGAAGGTGTCTCTTGGTGAGAAAAAGGGTCAAGAGTATCTTCAAGGAAAATGATATCTTCAGAGCTGAGTAAAAGCTGGAAGGATGAGTTCAAGACCCCATGATCTGTCCCAGCCCGCCTTTCAACTCCCTCTATTCCCCTTCATACAGCCTAGCTTCCTGCTGAATTTCCAACCATCTTGAATACATCGCAGCATTTTCCACTCTCAGCCTTTATGTTGTTCTCTCTCTTTGGCACGTCCTTGTCCTCCTTTAAATCATCTTTTTTGTGTCTATATCCTTTCCAGTTCTCAAGTCTCAGGTGCTGCTACCTCCAGGAGCCTTTTTTTTTTTTTGGATTCCACCCTCTATTGGAAGCAATCCTTCCCTTCTCTGAAGTCCTCACCTATATCTCACCAGAGAAATCATTTAGCAATTTCACCGAGTAGTAAATACGCACTGAAGAGAGGAAACCATTTCCCAGGCAGCTCTGTGTCTTATCTTCACCCACAGCACATTATCCAGGCAGAAACCCTCTAGAAATAGGGATTAGACAAATACTTCTGTACAAGTTCAGGCTGGTGCAGCCATGCACTTTACCACAGCCCTGTGGTAGTTCTCCCTCTGCTAGCTCAGTCCAAGCCTGTAGCTACCAGAATCCTGAACCCCAGGACCCCTTCTCCTCCAGAAACTCCAGCTAATTCCATTTCCTGGTCAGTCCAAGGATGAATGAACTCAGAGTCATTCTTTTTCTTCTGCTTCTCAGCTTCCTCTCCTCATGAGGAGGGATACCCCAAGGAGATCTTTTAATTACATTGATCTAGGGACTAGGTTCTGGGTTGCCTGTATTCTTGTAACTCTGGTAAATGTTCTCTCTTTGGTACTTTACATACTAGTTGGAAGGCCTCTGTGTCTGTTTTAGTCAGCCTTTTTTGTTGCTGTGACCAAAAGATCTGACAAGAACAATGCAGAGGAGGAAAAGTTTATTTTGGCACAAGGTTTCAGAGGTTCAGTCTGTTGTTCAGTCTATAGAGCGACTCTATAGCTCTGGGCCTAAAATGAGCAGAAGTCATGACAGAAGTGCGTGGTATAGGAAAGCAGCTCAGCACATGAAAGCCAGGAAGCAGAGAGAAAGCTCTGCACACCAAGGACAAAACATAAAACCCAAAGGTACGCCCCCAGTGACCTACTTCTTCTAGACACACCCTACTTGAATACAGTTACTTCCCAGTTAATCCATACCAGTGGATTAATCCACTGACTAGGTTATAGCTCATAATATAATCATTTCCCCTCTGAAAATTCTTGCATTGTCTCACACATGAGCTTTTGGAGGACACCTCACATCTAAACCATACCAGTGGCCCTCTCAAGAACTGGTTATCTTTTAGTATTAGCCATACTGGTTGATTTCATTTCTGGCTCCCATTTGGTTTGAGTCAGAGAAGCACATTTATTGAATGAACTTAATGATGTACATACGTGTGTGCACAGGTGCACAAGAGTCCCAAAGAGAGTACATTAACTCATGAGCAGACATATTGACCTCCTATGTGCCCTTAGACAAGAGACATTCCCCACCCCACTACTGAAAACATCTTGGTTTTTATCCCTGGGAAAAACAAAACAATAAAGTTGGGCAAACCTATAATGGCAAACCATTTTGCTCACAATCTTTCATTATGGATGTGTGTACCTCAGCTCCCTTATCAGAACAGTGAGTGACATCCATAAAGAAATGATTCTTGATAAAGATGGAAAGAATTTCAATCTCATTTCATATGCATTGATGCCCTTGGTGATTTGCAATTTGGATTTGGAGGACTTCATATCCAAGAAGGAATTTTTTCCCCCCAAGAATCATAGAATGTTATCCATCATCAGAATCACGAGGATTCTAGACCTACACTGTCCAATATGGTGGCCACTAGCCAGTAGTGGCTACACATAGTTAATTAACATTAAATAAAATTAAAAAGCCAGTTTCTTAATAACTATGGCCACAATGTAAGTGCTCAATAGTCACGTGTGGATAGTGGCTATCATCTTGGATGATGCAGATATAGAACAAATCTTCACGCAGAAGCTTCATCTTTTGGAAATGAGGAAACAGGCCCAGAAGGGGGACATGACTTCACCAGGATTCTGTTGGCAGAGCTGGGCCTAGAACCAACATATTCTACTCGCACCCTGACACAAGCCCTATTTCCCGTTGTCTCCTTCCTGATACCACTCAGGGCTCGCCCAACGCTGAGCCCCTTGTGGGTGTACAGCATGTTGGCCAGGGCCGAGGTAGGGCTGGTCTGAGGGGATGTTTGTGACTGAGCGGAGCTCCAGATGCTGTACATTCCCGGTCAGGTCAGGCCTGCCCCGAGGCACTGAGGGAATTAGCTCCTCTGAAGAGCCCCAGCTCTTCTTTCTGGAACTGCCCTCTTCCTGCCCAGCCCAGGGGGCGCGAATGTTCTGGAGGTTCTCGCGTGGTCTTGGATGAGGCTAAGACTGTGAGGATTCCTGTTAGAGAAGTGATTCTGGTCAAAGAGGAGTTGGACACGGACGGGAAATTGCACGCCTTGCATTTTCCAAGGTCTACAAGTCCAGCACCGGGGGCATCTTGGAACACGGATCTAGCCAGCCCAATCTCGGGGCCGCATTTGGCGGGAACTGGATCTGCCTTCACCTGCAGCCTGGTGGGCGGCGTGATGGAAAAAGCAGGAAGAGGGGCGTCCAGGAGAGGCGGGCAGCGGGGGCGACAGGCCGGGGAGGGGGCGCCCGGGAGTGCCCTGACCTCGCGGGCTGCAGGGAGGCGGAGGGGATGGGGGTTGGGGGAGAAGAGGGCAGCCTGGCAGCCAATGAGAGGGAGGATCTCGTTTCAAAAGGGTTAACCCACAGCCAATGGGAGCCTGGGGGAGCGGATCCTGCTCACTCCATTCAAGAATCCCAAGTATTCAAGATGGACGGCAGGGAGTGTGGAAGGAGAAAGGGGGCGAGAGGGGAAGAGCGAGATCGGCAGAGCAGAGGGGCGCCGCACTCGGCCAGCCCCGGGGCCTCGGCCCGGGCCGGCGGGTGGCGGGGCGGCCGCGGGGGTCCCGAGCCCGGCCGGGGAGAGGGGCCGGCGGGGTGTGAGAGGGCGTGAGACGGGGAGCGAGGCCAGGGAGGGGAGCCAAGAGGGAGGGAAGGGCAGAGAAAGAGCCCGGGAAGAAGGAGGTGGCAGGCAGAGGAACGTAACGAAGAGCAATGTGTAGGTATCGAGAGCTGCCCGAAGGGTAACGCCACCGATTTTCGGTTTTCTTCTGTCTCGGTGCGGGGAGGGGGTGGTCTGGGCTCTTTCTCTCGGCTGCCTCTCCCCCTCCTCATTCTCCACTCGTGGGCACCTTTTCTGTCTGTTCCTTTCGAAACAGTGTGTCTGGTAAGCACCAGGCGTGTCTTTCCGAGGTGGCCTCGCTGTCATTTTCCAGTGGGGGCGTGGTGGGTAAGGGGTGGGGGTCCGCGGGCCGGGCTGAGGCCGGGCCATCTATCTGTGCCTGGGCTCGTGTGTGAGGGCGCGGGGCTTTGGGGACTTGGCGGGGGTGCCCCCAGGGGACCGCGGGGCTGGAGCAGGGCAGGGAGTGCTGCACCTCAGAACTTGTGGGGTGAGCCCAGGGCACGAGGGTGTGAGGCGGGTTCTTGAGCTAGTAGTTGTGGGGTGTTGCAGGATGTGGGAGCTCTGCGCTCACTCTCCAGTTCTGGTTGTTGGGGTGAGTGTGTAAGGAGGGTTGAGTTGTGCAGCAAGTATGGCTGAGAGTTTGTGTTTGTGTGCGTGCACGCGCGCGCCTGTGTGTGTGTGTGTGTGTGTGTGTGTGTGTGGTCCAGCCTCGAGGGGCACAGTTGGGTGTTGCGGGAGAGCGCCCCTCACCCCACACTTCCCAGCTGCCCCTCGCATCCCATTCACAGAACATGGCTTTCAGGACCCTCCTGGTCTCCTCCTCCCGTCGCCATGGCTGCGGGGAGTGGGGGGAGGAGACCGTTGGAGTCAGCCCCCTGCCCCTGCTGCTCCAGCTAACCCCCCACCTGCCCTTTCTCTCCCTTCCACAGGCTGGGCCCCATCCCCTGCTGCTCCGGGGGGCAGGGGCCGGAAGATGGTGGCCAATGAGGAGGGGGAGCGGAGAGAACTTGAGCCAGGGCCTCCCCTCCCCCATTTCCTCCTCTGTCTCTACACCCGCTTCTGGAAGGAGCTGGGGGATGGCTCCTGGGCCCAAGGTGGGGGAGGGGCCCTGCTAGCTGGTGAATCGCTGGGCCCGTTCCTCAGGAATGAGTTGGGTGTGTGAGAGCTGACGGGCTCTTGGTCCCAGCCCCCTCTCCCTTCCTTTCATAAGGAGAGATCTAGGAACTCCTTTGGGAAGAATATTCCCCTAGCTTCTTCCTAAGCTTGCTGGGCAGCCCTGTCCTCTGTCCCCTGTGGCCTGGTCCAGTTCCCAGCTGGCTTGCCCAGTCCCAGGAGCACAGAGGCCTGGCGACTGACCCCAGCGGGCCTTGGTTTCCGTCCATTAGAACTGTGCAAACTGTGGGGCAGGGCCCCATGTTTGCAGATTACAGGAATAAACTGCCTGGAAAGGAGGAGAGAAGCTCTCCTGCTTCCTGAGGGGGTGGGAAGAGGCTAGAGGGGAAGCCCAGAGGAAGAGGTCCCAATTGGAATTTGGTCATCCATTTCTCCTGATAGCTGAGGAGTGAAGAGGGAGTCTTTCAGAGGCTGCTTTATTGCTGGGGAGGCCTCACTGATTAGGGCACAGAGGATTCATCCCCCAGCCTTTGCACCTTTGGCCTGCCTAGAGTTCACTGGCTCAGAATGTAACTGGCTTCTAGGGCCATGGCACTAGCTGGAATATGCCACACTAGAGCTCCACCTGGCTCTGAACCTTTGGATTTACAAGTGTTCTTCCAGGTCATCTTATAGCTTTGGGTTTTAATCAGTCTCAGTTTAAGTCCCTTAAACTTAGGAGCCGGTGGGAAGGGCGGGCTGGGTGAGCACGAAGACTCCCTAATCAGAGACCCTGGACCGGACAGGAAACTCAGCTTCTAATCCCACTACCTATGAAAGATTATCCTAATTTGAGGGGCAATTGCTCTTAGCATTTTGCTTAATACTAAATTCATAAAGTCCTTTTGAGGACTTCCAAAAGGAGATGCAGGTTGTGGAGCTTCCCCAGCTGCTTCCCCCTCCAGAACTTGAAGCTTCTGTCTTCTGCCAGAGGACCTATAACTACACTCCCCCACTCTCTGGTCCTTGAAGTTCATCTGAGATTGTCACCTTAAGGCCTAGAACTCCCTTTATCTAAAGTAGAAAGAAGAGAGCTTTAGGGTGGTGATGAGTAGAGGGCTCTGTGGTCCTGGTCAGCAAACTCCCCTCTGGAAGAGTCAGCAGAAACGTGAATCCTAAAAAACACACCCTCATACAAGTCTCCCCCAGGCTTTTGCGATTTTTATCAGTTATTTCATGTGAAACTTGAGGATAAGCTCAGGGTATCCCTTCTGCTGCCTCATTGGGCTGTGCCCAACCACCCTAAAACCTTAAAAAAAGACATGGTTTAGTCTGGGAAAAGAATGAGAGAGAAGATAGAGGATTAACACAGTGGAAAGGAAGAGAAGAAAGCTGTGTTGATGATGGGAAAGTGAGGCTGTGAGCTGAGTGGGCCGGGGTACTGGGAGAAGAGGTGAGGAGGCAGGGCCGGCTTGCCTATGCTGCTGGCCGGAGCTCTTTTCACATTGTGCTACTGTCTGCACCTATCACAAGCAGTGCAATGTTAAAAGGGCATTGGCCTTGTAGTGCTACCCAGCGCCGGCTGCCTCCTCAGCATCGCTATTTCTTCTCCCATCTGGGCACCAATCAGCTACCCTGGAGGAAATTTGGAAAACCTCACTTAATTGTACTAATAGTTCACGTTTATAGAGCCACTTCTGTGTGCAGTGCATGTGCTCGACACTGCATACATTGTTGTGATCTCTTTTAACTTCTTGGCCCATAGCATCCCCATTTGAAAACACTGAGGATCAGAGAGGTGTGGGTAGTTTGGCTAAGGAAGGTTATGTAGTAAGTCGGGCACCTCACCCATCATTTGTAGACCTACATGCAAGGATCTGAGTGGATTCTCTTACTGGGAGATCTTGCTGAGCTGAGGGGTGGAAGGTTTTGATGCCATTTGCTGTTTATAGGAAGATAATCTTACAAAGTCAAGTCTAAGGATAAATGTGACAGCTCCTTGGCTAAGGACAGGGCTCTCAGACTAGGTATGGGATAGAGAGTAGGGGGAGAAGATTGGGAAACCACTGTGAAGCTCAGTAAAGACCTCTATGAGAAAAAGAGTATGTTAGCCAGGTGCAGTGGTGCACCTGTAATCCTTGCAACTTGGGAGGCTGAGGCAGGAAGATGGCAAGTTCCAGGCCAGCCTCAGCAACTGAGACTCTGTCTTAAAAAATAAAAAGGGAGCTAGGTATGGTGGCTCACGCCTGTAATCCCAGCACTTGGGAGGCTGAGGCAGGAGGATTGTGAGTTCAAAGCCAGCCTCTAATAAAAATACAAAAGAAAAGAAAGGGCTGGGGATATGGCCCAGTGGTTGAGTGCCCCTGAGTCCAATCCCTGGTACCAAATTGGTACCAAATTATAGGCGCATGCCTATAATCCCAGCAGCTGGTGGGGAGCAGGTCCTGAGAGGATTGCAAGTTCAAGGCTGGTTCCAGCAACTTAGTAAGGCCCTGACTCAAGATTTAACTAAACACCCCCCCCACCCCACCCCAGAAAAAGGGAATGCACAGGAGAGGGAAAAGTGCCACTTAAAATGACCATTCCTCAGGGAAAAAGACCTTGTATCCCTCACATCCAATACCTGCAGCTCCTCCCTGGTTTAGGACAAGGAAATGAGATCTCATCCCTTTCCTACCTTTAATTGCAATTATCAGCATGATCCCTTTTGGTCATAGGGTATTTGATAATGATGGTTCTTGAAGGTACACGTGTCTAGGCTTCCAAGAATTGGATAGTATTGCTTATGACCTGATTTTAGAGATTAAATAGGATTCCTTGAGCCATGCCCACAGAATGATTCTTCCAAGAGAGATTACAATGAATTTGAGAATAACTGTTGTTTACTTCTCTGTCTCCCCTGGTGCCTAGCTGGCTTTGTGAGAATGTATTACAATAAATTGGGAGGCATATTTGGGGAGTTTTTTATGAAGGCAGCCAAAGGGCGAGGAGGTAGCGTGTTGGCCTAGCATGCCTGGTGCCATGGGATTCCCAGTACTGGTTGGGATGGGGTGGGCGGAGAAGGCAGTTTAAGCTGGGTGCGGTGGTGCACGCCTATAATCCTAGGTAATCAGGGTTGAGGTAGGAGAGCGCAAGTTTCAAACCAGACTGAGCAATTTAGCAAGACTGTCTCAAAATTTTAGAAAGGGCCGTGGGTGTACCTTAGTGGTAGAGCACTTTCCTATCATGCGCAAGGCCCAGGGTTCCATCCCCAGCACCACACATGCAGGCAGCTAGTTTATGCCTGGTTTTTCAAGGGCAGGAGGTGGAACTGTGAGAGAATTGGAGTTCTCCATAAGAGCCTGAGAAGGATCTTGTCATAACTCCTTATGCAGAAACTGCATGAGGATGCTGGCCATGGTTCTTTGCTGGCTTCCATTTGCTTTTTCTTTGCCCTTCTCACCTCTGTCTTGCAGTTGCCTCTCTCCTGCCTGGTCAGCCTCTCCATTCTGAAGTTGATAGTATTTGAGATTGTACAGTTAGTTTTATATCCTTACTTTCTTCAGTCTGTTAAAACTTTTATTTGAGCCTCCTGTCTGGGCATAAGAGTGATGCCTCTCCACTCTTAGTTAAAAACGAAATTTTTCCATGGTTCCCCAGTGCCCTTGGGATGTAATCTAGACTCCCTCAATGATTTATAGACCCTGCCTGTCTCTCTTGTTTCATTTCTTATCTCATGTGACTGTACCTATATTTCAGCGACAAGAAGCGTTTCCTCAGATTAACTAAGCTCCAGCCACCTGACACATGGTTCTGCCTGAACTACTCCCCTGAGCCTTGCCTTTTGCCTACCTAAATTTTTAATCTTTCAAGTGCCAGCATAGTCTCCCTTCTGGGGAACCTTCCTTGACTCCTCAGGTCTAGGCAGTTCCTCTCCTGTGAGCTCTGGAGCCTCCTCTATGTTCTGCATAGATCCTTTAAATCACATTCCATTGTGATTTTCTGGTTATTGTTTTCCTTCCACTAGACTGAAAGCTCCAAGAAGTCAAGCCATGACTCCCCAGTGCTTAACACCATGCCTAGCTCTATAAATATTTGTAAATGAATGAATAAATCTGGAAATAACAATGTAGCTTATAAAAGGACTTATGTGTCAAGTCTCCCCTGTGGGTACTGGACACCCTAAAATTGTAGAAATTGACATCACCCCCAAAATGTCCCTTAGGTCACACAGTTGCATTGATAACTATGTTTGAGCTATTTTGTGCCATTTCCTATTAATAGCTAGGGCAACAACATCTGAGCTTAAGGCTAAAAGGAAAGATGTATCCATATGCTGACCAAAACATAAAACTAGGCCAAAAAATATGGGATCCAAGAAAACCCTTGTTCTGGAACGAGCCTCTATGGCCACCCAATCCTGGATATAAGTAAAAGTGGACTTGTTGGTAAGGGGTGCTTACAAAGCCCCATCCCTTCCTAAACTGAACCTTGGCTGAACACTAGCTCCTGGTAAAGGCTCAAGTGGGGTATATTATATTGCCACAGACAAAGCAACTGCTGCCCCCTAGTGGTATTAAGGGGCAGGCTCCCTGGGGTATAGTGATGGGGCCCGTGAGTGGTACATGCACAAAGGAAAGTCAGAGGACAGGGCCTCACAGTTGCTTTTCCCCTTTTTATTAAAAATAGACCCAAACACTTTATATATCATACAAAAGTTTCTTTCGCTGGTGGCAACCACGGGAAAGACTGGTCCCGTGGTGCTGATGATCCACCTCCCCTCCAGGGGACTGGGTCCCAGGGAGCAGTGGTTGGGCCTTGGAGAATGCCCATAAAGACTGCTTGCTCTGGAAACAGCCAGCTGTGGGGGGGGGGGGGGGGTGCTGTTCCAGGGGCAGCTCTCCCCACCCCGCCCAATGGCAAAGATTAGATACTCAAAAGTGCCTCTTTAGTGCCAAGGTAAACTAACAAGTGGAGTGAGATGGAAACCCCCTGTGACTTTTCCCAGGGCCTGGGATTTAGGTGTTTCCTCCCTATCCCCATCCCCTGCCCTGAGTCTTTTCTCTGCAAACGGGAGTAGAAAGCTATTCACCCTCAGAGACTGTGGTCTCCTGGTATCTGAGGCCAAAATTTCATTCCAACCTAAACTGTTTCTTCATTCTGTGACCTAAGACCTCTTAGCCCCACAACCCAAGGTTTGTCCTTTTCTCCACTCAAAAAGAAGGAGGTCAAAATCTTGACTCCTCCGGTGATCCTGAGTCCACGCCCTGCCATTACTTCAATTTCCAAGAACTTGGGAATAAAAGGGCCCACAACCATCCCTTTTTCCCCAATTCTGTATTTCCCTGACTGCTGCCCACTCCTGAGCCTTGAACACCCCTGGGGTACCCCAGGCCCCTGTTCCAAAGGGGGCCTGGTAGTGATGTGGTAGAGGCAAGGAAGGTGTTGGTTGGAGCCGGGCTTCCCCCAGGGGTGGGGCAGTGCTCATGCTGGTATGGACAGCTTGGTAGGGCCAGGGGACATGTGTGAAGAGGGTGGGGCATGCGGAGGAAGAGCATAGCCTGCCTGAGCCCCCTCAGTCCCATCCATTGTCCTTCACCATGTGTGACATTTCAATGATGTACTTCCCTTCCTTGTACTTCTGGCTGGTCTCAAAAGCTTGTTCCTGTGAAGAGCAAAGTGGGTGAACACAGGACAAAGCTGTTCCCCTCCAGGCCCCACCACTGTATTACCCCTACCCATGGTCCCTGATTCAGTCCAACCCACTTCCCAGCTCCCTGTTTCCTCCTTGGACCACGCAGAGACCTGACACATGGTCACTGGGGCCTGGAAGGCCATGGGGCTGTCTAGAAGTTGGCCCTCTTCATCAAGTACTTACATATTTCCAGCCCAGTGTGGTCTTGCAACTTTCGCAGAAAATATCTGCTACCGAGTGAAGCCCTGTGAGCAGGAGGCGCTGTTCTGCTGGCCCACAACCCACGTTGACCCTGTCTCAGGAAACAAGAAGGATCCAGCCCCAAAACAGCCCAAAGAGACTTCCATCTGGAAAACTGGGGCCTCTGCCTTAAGCAATCCACCCCATTAGGACTAGTGCCTGGGCCTTCTTTCTCCAGTGCTGTGATTTCAGTTCTGCCCAGACTTCCCACAAAGAACTGCAGACTAACTTTCTGAACGCTTTTGCTAAAGGGCAGGTGAAGCCAATGGTACAAGATCATGTTCTGGGCTAGGGGCGAAGCACTGGTAGAACACTTGCCTAGCATGCGTGAGGCCCTGGGTTCCAGCACCAGCCCCAATCACCTCCTAATGGCTGACCCCCTTCATCCACTAAGGAAAATTGTTCACACGCACAAGCACACATGCACAAAGAGAAGTAGACTCACACGGAGTTAAACAGGTAGGCTCGGCCATGGCTCCCCTGGAAGGACTGTGGAGACATAGGACAGACAGTGACCACTGGGTAGCCTCAACCCCACTGCCTGAATCCCTGGGGTGTTGGGGAGAGAAAAGCTTTGCTGCCTCATCCCTAGGTGATGTTTGGGCAACCTGACATGAGAGGGGAGGGGGATGGCAGACCCCCACTTTAGCGTACCTTGGAAATAAGCTCATCATGTTTGGCCAGGTGTGCACGACAGTGGACACAGCTGTAAGTGCGGTGGCAGCGGGGCAGGTAGCTGCGGAAGGTCTTGGTGGGGAGGCAGGCAGGGGCCGGGCCAGGGTCACAGCTGGGCATGACCGGCTGGAGGACGATGCCCTGGCGGGCTGGAGGGGCTGGCGCTGTGCAGCCCCCACAGAGACGGTCGCAGGTGAAGCAGCGGAGCAGGTTGGCTAGAGCCGTGTTTCAGGGCAGGAGAAATGTGGGGGGCTGCCCGGCCAGGGCCCCCCCAGACGAGAACCAGATAGAAATGGAAGTCACCTGGGAAGAAGAGAAAGTGCATCAGAAGAGCTGTGACCTTACGAGGAACCACTTCTGAGTGACTGGAGGAGGTGGGGCTCGGTTCTCTTTGCTTCTCTGCCTGTCATCAACTCTACTCAGCCTCCAGTTGCACTGTCTCCCTGTCCCCTGGAGTCCCATTCTGCTCTGGCAAACCTGGCAGCAGTTCCAGGCTTCTTGTGCCATAGCCAGGGAGCTGGTCTCTCTCTCCTGGGGCAGTAACAGTCTCTATGATTTTCCACAGAGAGTCACCCGCTGGCAAAGCGCTGCCATGGGAGCAGCATCCTCTGCGAGGGCCCTGTCCTTGGTGTTCCATTCTTGTGTGAGACTGTACCCTACAAGTACTAGTAGGTACTATGTCCTGGGCTCAAGGCCTCTTTAAAAAGTTGGGGCTTTTGTGGCCTCCATTTGCAATGCAGTGGGTGGTGGTGGGAGCAGCAGGCAGGTGCACACACCTGCTTCAGCCCTCTCCTTGGGGCCTGGTCCTGCACTCTAGGACTCCTCATTAGAACTCTATGGGTTTCTCCTTTAGTACCAAAGACTTCACATGTGGCTGTTCCCCAGTTTTGCACCGTGACCACTCATTCCAGCCCAGAAGGCACACCTGACTGTCTCCCCAGCCCCTGGGCTCCTCCCTCCCTCTCGCTTGCACTCGCACTTTACCACTGGGCTACATCCCAGCCCTCTTTTCACTGTCTACTCACTGTTTCCTTATTCCTGGGTTAAATTAGACTTAGGCATCCGGCAAATCTGACACCGGACCAATGGGAAATGGGTACCATGTTAAAGAAATCAGACTCCTGAGCTGTGCAGGGCTGTGTGTGGTGGGATAGTGTGAGAGCAATGTCCACAATAAACAACAGATTGGGGGGTGGGTGGGCGGGAAGGACTCCTTATTTATAAAGGCTGTGCTTTGGGGCACAAAGCAGAAACTATTTCCCCCTTCTCCCAGGGGCAGGGATAAACAGCTTTGACTCTGGGTGACAGAAGATGAAATAATTGCTGGGTTCTGATTAAGGATCTTGAAGATGTTGGTATCTGCCCACACTCCAGTCCCAAAGTGGCTGAGAATGCTGGAGGCAGGGGATAAGAAGGGAGGTATCTTCTGTTGGTTCTGATAAGCAGTTAAGGTGCCGCCTTCTCCTTCCTGGGACTTTCTGTCCGGCTGGCTGTTTTGTATGGTTCAGCCTAATTCTGGTTCAGAAATGCCAGCTGGGTGCTCTGGCAATGCTAGACCACCAAGCAGAGAGGTAGTGCTGGCTCTGATTGCCAGGGCAAACAGGCTCTCCCTGTCCTGACCTCTGCGGTGGCCACAAGCGCCCCAGCTGCTCCATTCTCTCAGAAGGATGCTAGGCAGTCTCTCCACTAAGCCCTCAAACTGAGACCATCTTCAGTTTCAGGACCTCTCCCTTTGGCAGAGCCCCAGGAAGACACCTTGGGCTGAATTCAGGGTGACATTGGGTTCTGGCCTCAGGAAACGTGCCCTCCTTGCTAGAAGACTCCTGTTCAGCCTCCTTTTCAGGATTGCCTTCAACTTTGCCTGAGTTCCCCTCTGAAACACACCACCCTGAAACCTCTAGTACAGGGGCTAGAGAAACAGGGGCCAACTTAGGTCCCTGCTCTCGGACTCCTTCCCCAGCCTCCATCCGTCACGCCTCCCTCCCTCACCCCTGTTTCCCCAACCAGCCCAGGGGAGGTTGCACAGAAGGCCAGAAAATCACACAAGGGAGAGTAGGGGTCATTTCTTCTCCCCTCTCTGATCACAGGGAGAAGCAAGTTGGGCAAATGACTGGGGAGGGGGGTTGCAATAAAGGCAAGCTGAGTATTGGGAAGAGGATGTTTCCCTGATGTGTGACGGGGCTGGACCGTGGGAGGTGGGGGAGAAGAAGGGCTGGCAGAGGGGAGGACTGGCAGCTGACAGCAGAGGCACTGAGGCGGAGGCTTGAGGAACCAGGTGCAAATCCCATGCCTCCCAGGAAAAAAAGACGGGGGAGGGGGACACCTGCTCACAATGGATGTTCTCATCTACTCTGAGATTTCAGCCCCCTGGGCTGACATTTTCGGTATGGTATGGTTCAAGTAATTAGCAGCGCAGCTAGCTCCCAGGGCGGGCTTTGGGGGTCTGCACCAGCAGCAAAACAATAAACAGTGATGTCTGATGCTGCAGCCAAAGTTGCCGGAAAATAAGTGCGGGAATCGTCAGAGCTTGGAGAGGGATGGAGGAGCCGAGAGAGAGGAGAGGAGCGGAGGCAGCGGGGAGGGGGAAGGGAGGACAAAGGGTGGATGAATAATGCTTTTGCAAAGGGAAGAAAGCAACACGCAGCAGGAAGAGGAAATTTGCAAAGGGGGAAAATTCATTTGGAGAAGGGCTGCCCCCTCACCTTGAGGTCTGCTCCAGAGATCTCCGTCTATCTCTCTCTCTCTCTCTCTCAATCTCTCAATCTTTCTGCTCACTCTTCTCTCTTCTCTTTCGGCTCCTTCAATTGGGAAAGGGATGGGGTGGGGGAAGGTAGTCTAGGGGCTCAAGACTGGGGCTGCAAAGCTGGACAGCTGCTGGGGGGCCAGAGGTTGTCTCTCGTTCTGTACCTCGGTCTGTGGGTGAATGTGGCTGTGTGTTGTGGAACTGCATCATAACACTGTGAGTCATCGGTCCCCCCACCCCCCCTCACCTCCCACGTCAGAGCAGGGCTGGGAGACACAGGAGGCGGGTTGGGAGGAAGGGAGGGGGCAGGCATCCAGGGACTGGGCCGGGGAGGGAGTGATGCAAGGGAGTGGGGGCAGGGGGTGAGTGGAGAGGTGTTGGTGCTGGTGATAGGCGAGAGGCAGTGTGGTAAGAAGCAAGGCAGTATGGCCAAGGAGATAGAACCTGGGGGAAGGACAGAGCTGGGCGAGGATGGAGTAAGGGTGGCAGGGCTGGAGGAAAGGAGATAGCAAGGCTAATGAAGTGAGAGATGGATGCAGACAGCCAGGAAGTGCACATACGCAAATTCAACATGATACATTTTCCCACTTCAGCTCAGGCATCAACCCTGACACAGGGTAAATGATGTACTAGTTTTCATAGATGGCAAACTGTGCTGCCACACTTGCACTATACCAGGTACTTCCAAGCTTCAGTTTAGTGCCCTGAATAAGTCATAGATCAAATGTGACATTTTGCACGCAGGAACCTCTTATCAACTGCTTCCAAATTACTTGTGCTTCATGAATGGAGACACCTACAACCTACATTACATAAGATTCTCTACTGGGCATAAACTTTCTAAGGCAGGGAAACTTCTCTCTGCATCCCAGGACTGCAGTGCCTAGCGCAGAGCTCTGAGTACAGAAGAGCCTTACAAAACAGTAGTTGAGTTGCATCTTCAGATATGGACCAAATGTCTGGCTTGGGCTCAAAGACACTTGAGTTAGAATCTTAGTGCTAGGCACTAGCCAAGTTATTAATCCTCTTTACATCTCAGATTTCCTCTTTTGTCAAATTAAGCTGGTAATAGTCATTTCATGGAGGTGCTAAGTAAGATAACATGTAAGTTCCCAAAACGTGCCAGGCACATGATAGGCATTTAGTAAACAGTAATTAGTGTTATTTCAAAACTGCACTCTTAACTTATTACCCCTAAATCCATACAGGATTTAATAGTAAATTTATCCTCTCTGGATTTAGAGGGCCAAGGCACATGTCCAATTTGTGTCTTACAGAAAAACTACATTAAATTTTTTTTTTTTAGTTGTAGATGGACACAATACCTTTATTTAGCTTTTTTTTTTTTTTTTTTTTTTTTTTTTTTTTTTTTAAACTTGGTGCTGGGGATTGAACCCAGTGCCACTCTTGTGGTAGGCAAGTGTCCTACCACTGAGCCACAACCCCAGCCCCAAACTATATTTTTTCCTTGCTATTTTCCCATCAGCTTTCAGTTAAATCGAATTTGACATAGAATACTTCTCATGGAGTGCTGTCCTGTGTTTGTCACAAAAGTATGTGGACCCAGAACATATCCCCTAGGACAAATGCCCTGGTTTTTAACAAAGGTTAACATTCAGAAAATGAAGTTAAAGACAACAAAGTAGTGTTGTAGGTGGTTTGCTTTCATTTTCACATGTAAGGGGTGAGGAAATTAAGGCAGGGGAATGTGGATAATGAGAGGCATTGCTAGGTATGGGGAAAAAAAGGAATTCTGAATGTTTAATCAGGGACAATTCTGGAGTTTAAGGTAAATTCTGAGAACAATGTGGGTACCTCCAGGGATAGTACCAGAGGTTTGGAATTGAGAAGAGGAGCTGGGTAAACAGAACAGAGAAGTGGTCTTGTCTGGGCAGTAGATGAGAATGAAAACATAAACAGAGGAGGAATCTAAGGAGCCATTGTTGAGGAGAAAAAAGTAAGATTAGTTTTTACATTAGGCAATTTTTCCCCCCAGCAGCAGGGATCAAATTTAGGACCTTGCATATTCTAGGCAAGCATTCTACCACTGAGCCACATCTCCAGCCTGGAAGGTAACTAGTTTTTCGGACATGAATTTAAGGTTTGGAAGCAAAAAGGACACCAGTAAATTTAAATTAATTCAGGAACAAAATGATCAAGCATTAGATGGAGAGGAGAGTGAGAAGGACATACGAAGACAGTATTATACTTGGGGGGGTGTAGATGGCAGGAGTGCTTGGTGGAAGACTAAAAGTGAGAAAAAGAGAGTGTAGGCAAGCACAGATGCTTTAAATGTTGTGCCCTTTTTCTGTGTTTAAGAAGCAAAATGGAGAGCACTCTAAAAGGGGTGGAGGAGAGGGTTCCTCTTAAATTCTGCTTGAGATGGTTATACAACATCCGAAATAAAGATGACCTTTGGGAAATTGGGAGAAACTGCCTCAAGGGTGAGAATGTGGAGGCAAAGAAACAGACCTGGGAGATAGATTTCAAGGAGATGAGAAAAGAGGAGCTCACCCAGGAAGAAAATTTTAAAATTCAATTAATTAAAATTTATTTTTAATCATCATCATCATTTTTGCAGGACTGGGGATTGAACCCATGGATGCTCTATCACTGATCTACATTCCCAATACTTTTTATTTTTTATTTTCAGACAGGGTCTCCCCTAAGTTGTTCAGGCTGGACTTGAACTTGCCTTCTGCTTCAGCCTCCTGGGTAACTGGGATTACAGGCATGCTTGGCCCCAGAAATAAATTTTCTAATTTGAGGTTTGGATTTAAAATTTTGAAGAATGGCAAAAGATCAGCAGAAACCCTATGGTTAATTGAACAAATAATGCAATCATGATGAATGAATACAATAATTAAAGCAAACTATCAAAGAAAACTGTGAGAGGTGAGGACAGTAGTGCTTGAAAAGTGAGTGCTAAGTAAGGCCAGTAGGAGAAAGGCAAACCAGAAAATCTTCTCATGCTTATCAGCCTGGATTCACCAGGTGTGCTGGGATAAAAAAGTACTCACCTATTTAAAAATAAAAAATAAAGTACCTGTAAAATGGGGATGCCAATTATGGTATCTACTGCACAGGCTTCTTGCAAGATTAAATTAACTTACACCTGTAAAGCCCATATTAGAGTACGTGGCATCTAATACTACATAACTGTTCGCCGTTATTATAACCATTATATAACTGGGCACAGACTCCCAAATCTGGATTTGAGTTCTACCTCTACTACTGACTGTGAATGCTTGGGCAAGTGACTTGCCTTAGTCTCCTTTCCAAACTGAAATTGGAGATGATAAAGCTAACTATGCAGGTGCTGTGAAACAAGTACTTTACCCGAAAGGACTTTCAGGTAAAGTACTAATTAGACGATATTATTATAGCCCCCCAGCATAAAATAAAAACTTAAAAGGTTAACATCAGATATTTCCTATTACACATGGATTGTATTTAGTGCTTTACACGCATCATTTCATCCAAACTTTGCAACAACTTTAAAAAGTTGGGTACTGTTATTATCCCTATTTTAGAAATAAGAAACGTCTGAAAGAGATGAAGCCTGTGATTTGCCCAGAGTCACACAGTGAGCAAGCATTCAAGACTACAAAGACCAGGGTCGTGAAAAGAGGATTATAGATGTGGCTGAATCTGTTAGTTGCGGGGTATACGATTGACCTTGTATAACTATAAGAAATTTAGGGAGGAAAAGAGTCCTCAACAAAACTCCCCGCTCAGTGGGAGAGAGGTTGTTGGGTACCGACTGACTTAAAAGGTAACTGGAAGGAATCACTGCGCTTTTATTCTTTCTTTATAAAGAAAAAAACTTTCTGAATGGCTTCTATGTGCCAAGCACTGTGTCAGGTAGAGAGGTCAGCTCAGTGTCGCCTCTGACAGTTTCCCACCTGCCCCAACCGGACTTTGCTAATTTCCCCACTTACTGCCTTGTGGACCGCAAGCAGGCCATCGTGGGAATAGCTAGTAAGTCCCCCTCCCTTTCAAACGCCCTCGCCTTTCCTGGACTGCAGGTGGGGCAAAAGCCAGCGGCCGACGAGCTTTGGAAGCGCCGGGTCCCCGCGCGGGTGCGTAACCGCCACGCCTCCCGCCGACTTCCTTAACAATGCCGGCCCCGCCCACCTCGGCCTTCACTGGCGAACAACCCCTAACTACAGTTCCCAAAAGGCCGCGCGGTGCGCGTGCGCATTCGCCCGCTCAGGCCGGCACATCTCCACGTCCTAGGGGACGCAACGGGGCCGCGACTCCTCCCACTGCGCAAGAGCGGAACCATGTTTATTTCCGGCGTGCGTCTGGTCGAGCGCGGTTTGTAGTTGTGTGAAGGTCCGGTCGGGAAGGCTCTTGGGGTTGCTTGTTCGTGCGTGCGGCTGTGCAGGTGAGATGATAAGCTCGAGAACACAGATGTCGCCTCCTTGGGGGCCTGGGCAGATTTGGGGATGCCTGGGACAAATGCTGGACCTAGAAATGTTGTTCAGAAATAATTTTTCACGCTCCCACAGGCCTTGTTATCCCCAGAACAACACTGTATGTCAGGAGATGGAAGTGCCACCAGATGACTGCTGAGGAAAAAAGCCTCATAGGTTGATTGTCTAACGACACTACTAGTTGCTGGGCCAGGCCTTATATTGTTGAGTCCAAGTCTGGTGTTCTCTGTTTTGCATCCGGATTGCAGACGCCCTTTCCTTGTTGACTTGCGTTTGGGAGTGGGCATCCGTCGCCTTCCCATCTGGAGTATACCAACAGAGTGTTGAAGGGAACTATGAGGATGATGAATCTCTTGTCAGTCCGTAGGAGTTTTCCTCTTACACCCGAGTCATTCACTCACTGTATTCTTTGAGGTGCTTACAGTGTGTCAAGCCCTATTCTAGGTACTAGAGAGAGGTAGCAAACAAGAATGCCGAACCCTACCTTCTAGTGGTAAACAAATACATAGTGAGTCTGATGGTAATAAGAAATATGGCGAAAAAATAAAGGGTAAAATGAGAAGATTTTGAAGAGGCCTAACTCATGATTAGATCTGATATTTGTGTTGTAGGCACAGTGGCTACACATAAAAGATGGGAGAGGAGGCCAATGATGACAAGAAGCCAACGACTAAATTCGAACTAGAGCGAGAAACAGAACTTCGCTTTGAGGTGGAGGCTTCTCAGTCAGTTCAGTTGGAGTTGCTGACTGGCATGGCAGAGATCTTTGGCACTGAGCTGACTCGAAACAAGAAATTTACATTTGATGCTGGTGCTAAGGTGGCTGTTTTCACTTGGCATGGCTGTTCTCTGCAACTGAGTGGCCGCACCGAGGTGGCTTATGTTTCCAAGGACACTCCTATGTTGCTTTACCTCAACACTCACACAGCTTTGGAACAGATGCGAAGGCAGGCAGAAAAAGAAGAAGAGCGAGGCCCACGAGTGATGGTAGTGGGCCCCACTGATGTGGGCAAGTCCACAGTGTGCCGCCTGCTGCTCAACTATGCAGTGCGTTTGGGCCGCCGTCCTACCTATGTGGAGCTGGATGTAGGCCAGGGCTCTGTGTCCATCCCTGGTACCATGGGTGCCCTCTACATTGAACGGCCAGCAGATGTTGAAGAGGGTTTCTCTATCCAGGCCCCTCTGGTGTATCATTTTGGCTCCACCACTCCTGGCACTAACATCAAGCTTTATAATAAGGTCAGAGCTGGAGCCAAAGTGGGGTGGAGGGAAGGGTTGTTTTCAGGGTAGGAAGCTGTGGGGAAGTTTGCTAGTTAAAAATGCACACGTTGTTCCCTCTCATCTTATTGCTCCTACTTGTATTATTGCCACATGATTTCAGAAAAGGCAGTTTCAAATATGTTAACCTCAGATTGCTAAACATTTTTGTGGACTTAGTAATTTATTAAATTTCCACTTAAGACATAAAACAGGAAGCATAAACATAAAAATTAAATCCATGTTATAGGTTTAAAATCACAGACATTAAAAATGTCATTCTTGGGTTGGGGGTGTAGCTCAGTGGTTGAAATGGGTTTGTTCCTTAGCACAGCAAGCACACACAAAATCATTTTTTCTTGGACCTCGTTTCTTCAAGTCAGTTACTCCCCCGAGGAACAGAATGGCCTTGAATTTGTCAGGTGTTTTTGTTCTCATCTTGATCCTTTCTTTTGCAGATTACATCCCGTTTAGCAGATGTGTTTAACCAAAGGTGTGAGGTGAACCGAAGGGCATCTGTGAGTGGCTGTGTCATTAACACCTGTGGCTGGGTCAAGGGCTCTGGCTACCAGGCCCTGGTGCATGCAGCTTCAGCTTTTGAGGTGGATGTAGTTGTGGTTCTAGATCAAGAAAGACTGTACAATGAACTGAAACGGGATCTGCCTCATTTTGTACGTACTGTGCTGCTCCCTAAGTCAGGGGGTGTTGTGGAGCGCTCCAAAGACTTCCGCAGGGAATGTAGGGATGAGCGTATCAGAGAGTATTTCTATGGATTCCGAGGCTGTTTTCTATCCCCATGCCTTCAATGTTAAATTTTCAGATGTCAAAATCTACAAAGTTGGGGCACCTACTATCCCAGACTCCTGTTTGCCTTTAGGCATGTCTCAGGAAGACAATCAGCTCAAGCTAGTACCTGTCACCCCTGGCCGAGACATGGTACACCACCTACTGAGTGTTAGCACTGCTGAAGGTACAGAAGAGAACCTTTCTGAGACAAGTGTGGCTGGCTTCATTGTGGTAACCAGTGTGGACCTGGAGCATCAGGTATTTACTGTCCTGTCTCCAGCCCCTCGCCCACTGCCTAAGAACTTCCTTCTCATCATGGATATCCGGTTTATGGATCTCAAATAGAGATCAGCAAGAAGCCTTTCTTTTTGGGCATAGTGATCTTCTGGTCATTACCAAAGACAAATGGGCTGAAATATGAGAATCTTCTGACCAGGAAACTAAATTAGTAGAAAACATATATTCTACCTCTTAAAACTGAACCAAAAGGAGAACCATGAAAATATTGTTGTTTTCTTAGATCACCTAAGATGCCACTTCAAACTCTATTAAGACCCTGGAGAATTACATTTCTTTCACTTTGCTACCATATAGATTTTTAAAAATCACTTTATATTCCTTATATAATACTTGCTATCTCATTTGTCCAGGATTAAAGTGTGAATTTAGAGGTACTTCTTCTAATAAACTTCAAGTTTAAGAAATGTTTTTAATAAATATTTTTATCTCATAGAAGTTGGTGTAATTTTTATTTTTCCCCTAAGTGTTATAGGAATTTTTAAAAAAAATATTTTCTTAGTTGTAAATGGACACAATATCTTTGTTTTATTTATTTACTTTTATGTAGTGCTGAGGATCAAACCCAGTGACTTACAAATGCTAGGAAAGCACTCTGCCACTGAGCCACAACCCCAGCCCTATAGGAATATTATTTGAATGATTTATTGCTCAAATACTTAGAGAATGGAAAACCAAGAATCTACCTGTAAGTCAAGCAAGTGAGTTTTTATGATGGTTCCCCTTAGCATTTAGGTAAATAGATAATAAATCTGTTGTCAGTGCTGGATTTACTCTAGGGAGTGAAAGAGGCTGATGATAATGGGATGAGATTGCAGATTAATTTTGTTGTGGTAGCTCGTTTTCTCTCCATTACAGTTAGCTTTTTTTCCTGTTGTCTGTTTGATTGGAACCAGGTCCTAAGTCAACTTGAGCATTTAGATGGCATAGTAAGAAGCTGGGAAAGCTCATTTTGATCTCCTGCAAAAGATTGGTGTTCCTAGTTTGGGCTTGGATTACTTATGTATCTGATGACATTCAGCTATTCCTTCTTTACACAAATATGTAGGTTATTCCACAAACCTACTCTGCCAGAAAAACACGATAAAGTTTTAAGGAGCTTATACTAAAGGATAAACAAATTTTAAAAGGCAAGTGCTATACAGATATTTAAATTTGGCTATATGAAGCTGGGCACTGTGGTATGGGCCTATAATTCCAGAAACCTGGGAAGCTGAGTCAGGAGGATTTTCAAGTTCAAGGCTCATCTGAGCAACTTATATCCTGTTTCAAAATCAAAAAGGGGTGGGGACGTAGGTCAATGGTAAAGTGCATCAACTTGGTGATGAGGTAGTGATAAGGGGAGGTTACTACAGATTGGGTGGTCAGGAAAGGCACTTCCAGAGGACACATCTGAGTAAGACCTGAATGGCTAAATGATGCTTGCAACAAAAACTTCTTGGTAAAGGAACACAGTATAAAACCCTAAGAAAGGAATGAGCTTGATGAATCTGGTAAAAAAAAAACAGCCAATGGAGTTGAGAGTGTAGGGAATCAAGGCAAAGTAGTAAAAGATGAGGCTTAATGGGGCAGCAAAGACCAGATAATGTAGGCTTTTACAAATCAGGGTGAAAGACAACTTTCCTATATATTCATATTCATATGTGAATATGTTCATATGTGAACAGTGAAACTCTACATCATGTGCAACTACAACCACAAGAACGGTATTCTAATTAGAGTAAGTTATACTCCGGGTATGTATAATGTGTCAAAATACACTGTACGGTCATGTATATTTAAAAGAACAAATAAATTAGGGTGAAGAATGGATTTTATCCTAAGAGCAGTGGTTAAGCAGACAATTGACATAATCTACATATTTACAAGATTGCTGCTGTGTGGAGAGTGGATTGTGGAGGCAGAGTAGAAGCATCGGTACAAATTAGGATACTGTTGTGATAGTCTCAGTTGGAGAATCAATGGGGATTGGACTAGGGCAACAGGTGGAACTGGTGAGGCCTATCTCTGCTTTGGGATATTCTCAAGGTAAAATGGCTAGGACTTGCTGATGAGAGTTCATAAGGAAGAAAATGGAATTAAGGATGATTTCTATGGGTTTCTTTTTTAGCAACTAGATCGGCTGTATGATTAGGGAAACCCAAGGAGGGAGCAAGGGAATAACAAGAGTGTTTTGGTATTGTTAAAGTTTGAACTATTAGTCATTCATATAGAGATGTAACAAACAGCTAGAATCTGAAGGGTTAGGAAATTTAAGGCCGAAGGTTCATGAAAGCCACTGACATATAGAGGACATTTAAAATAGTAGTATTGGATGAAGTAATTTAGGGACTGTAAGTGGAACTGAGAAGGAAGCAAAGGACAAAATGAAGAGCTCAAGCAGGGGCTGGGGATTTAGTTCAAACTCCCAATTCTAGCACACACAAGGCCTGGGTTGGATGCCCAGCACTACAAAAAAGAAAAAGAAAAAAAGTAATAGGAGCTAGGAAAGGAGACTTTACTATGGATCTGGAAGCACTGAGGTAGTTCAGTATTTACTTTGAAAAGATTAATCTTGAAATGGTGGGGATAAAAGCCCTACTGAAATAGAATGAAGAGATGATATCAACTGAGGAAGTAAAGAACTACAGACAGTATGGGGCGCATTGGCGCATACCTGTAAGCCCAGCAACTCAGTAGGCTTAGGTAGGAGAATTGTGAGTTCAAATCAACCTCAGCGAGGGGCTGGGGTTGTGGCTCAGTGGTAGAGCACTTGCCTACCATGTGTGAGGCACAGGGTTCGATCCTCAGCACCACATAAAAACAAACAAACAAACAAAAAAATCAACCTCAGCGATTTAGCAAGGCCCTAAACGATCCAGCGAGGCCCTGTCCCAAAATAAAAAAAAATAGAAATGGACTGTGGAGGGTTAGGGTTGTAGCTCAGTTACAAAGCGCTTGTCTAGCACATGTGAAGCTCTGGGTTTGATCCTTAGCACTGCATAAAAATAAATAAAGGCACGCTGTCCATCTACAACTACAAAAAAATAACAATTAAAAAAAAAGGAAGTAGCCGGGCGCGGGTGGCGTACACCTGTATTCCCAGCACTTTGGGAGGCTGAGGCAGGAGGATCGCGAGTTCAAAGCCAGCTTCAGCAATGGCAAGGCACTTAGCAACTCAGTGAGACCCTGTCTCTAAATAAAAATACAAAAAAGGGCTGGGGATGTGGCCCAGTGGTTGAGTGCCCCTGAGTTCAATCCCTGGTACCACAAAAAAAAAAAAAAAAAAAAAAAAGGAAGCCAGGTGCGGTGGCACATGTCTGTAATCCCAGCACTTGGGAGGCTAAGGCAGGAGGATTTGAGTTCAAAGCCAGCTTCAGCAATGGCGAGGCACTTAGCAACTCAAGTGAGACCCTGTCTCTAATAAAAATACAAAAAAGGTCTGGATGTGGCCCAGTGGTGGAGTGCCCCTGAGTTCAATCCCCGGTACCAAAAAGAAAAAAAAAATTGATTTAAAGACAAGTCTTTCAAGCTTTGCTAAGAAAGGGCATGAGTTAAGTTTTTTTAGACAGGATGATGTGGCTCCACAGCCTACTGATGGAAAGAACTTAATGATGAATATGGTTTGTGGCAGTATTTTTTTCTGCATATTTAAAAATTTTCAAATAATGTCAGAATTAGGAAGAAAAAGCAGATGTACAAGGGATGGGATTCAGAGCACAAAGGAGAGAATTGTCCTTTATCACAGGGAGAGACTTATTTTTTTGCCGTGGGTGGGAGATGCTAGGTATTGAACTCAGAGCCCTGTAAAAGCAAAGCTAGGGCTTTACCACTGGGCAGGGACATTTCATAAGGACAGGAGGGAAGACAGCAGTATTTAAACAAAGAATTTTTAAAAAAAGTTATTGGTTGTTTAGGTGCTAAAAGATAGGGCATTCCTCTCTGCTGAGTTGAACTAAAAGTGGGCCTGTGGTTTCATCTATAGGAACAAGAAAATGCAATTGAAGAAGATTCAATAAGCATATAGAAAGCTACATTAGAAAAACTATAAGGAATAAGGTTTTTCTTTTTTGGTCAAGTTGGGGATTGAATCCAGGGCCTTGCACATAGTAGGCAAGTGCTATACCACTGACCCACATTCCCAGCCCAGTAATAAAAACTTAAACTATTGATAGATATATCCAAGTAATATATTTCAAGTATGATGATCTGGCTATCTCATCGTTTTAGCCTAGATTTTACTCTGGATTACTTTTCAGAAGTAGCCAGCAGGTTAACCTTATATTCTATGAAATATTCTTTTCAGGATGTACTTTGCATGATTCCCAACTGGACAAGAAAATAGAATCTCTCTCTCAATTTTGGGAGATGCCTCTGTTAGTGCTCCTCCAGCTAAAAGTGAGCTTGGTAATGGGAATTGTTTAATGTTCCTACTGACC
The DNA here is from genome assembly GCA_025594165.1 of Tamias sibiricus. Classification (NCBI taxonomy): domain Eukaryota; kingdom Metazoa; phylum Chordata; class Mammalia; order Rodentia; family Sciuridae; genus Tamias; species Tamias sibiricus. The sequence goes on along the minus strand of CM046657.1, from coordinate 16,579,029 downwards.
CAGGGGAGTTCAGTACCTGTGGTTGCATGGTGGAAAACGGACTTTTTTCCATTTAGCACTGTCTAGCCAAGAGATGTCACTATTTATAGGTTCTTAGTTGAAAGCGGGAAAATAAAAATGCCTAATTTGTGAAGTGTAGGAAATACAGTCTTAAAATCCAAGAAAAATATACAACAGAAAAATGAAGTTTGGGGGCTAGGATTGTGGCTCAGCGGTAGAGCGCTCGTCTGGCACGTACGCGGCCTGGATTCTATCCTCAGCACCACGTACAAATAAACACATTGTGTACGACTAAAGCAAATTAATAAATATTTTTTAAAAAATGAAGTTTGACTTCATCTTTAGGACAACATGAAGAGGCAGAAAATATTAATATTGTGTCTCCAATAATATACATTTTATGATGTAAAGATTTTTAAAATACTAAAAAGAACTCTTGAGTGTACTGCATTAAATAGACTGAAACCTGTAGCAAGAATGAACCAGAATTGAAACCAAACCCGAGGTCACATAGCAGGATTTAGAAACATATTTGACACATCGGGAACCTTGGCTTCAGAGAATTGGCTGGTGGGGCACTTTTTTTGAAGGGCTCTTATGTAATAGCCAGAGCTGCTTTCAAATGAGAAACGGCCTCGAGTTGAAGGAGGAGAGAGCATGTGGCATTGCTATTGGGTTCACAGCTGTCTTGGGCTAATTAGGGCAAAGTGTAGCGCTGTGATCTACGGAGAGTCGGCCAGCAGCTCGCCAGGGACAGTAGCTATTCTAGAAAACCTTTTCAGCCTGTATTCTCAAATTGGGTGAGGTCAGGGATGCAGTTGCCCATCCCTGGTGCTGCAGTGGAGGAACTAACGAAATTAAACGGAGCCAACAGTCGGCTCACACACCGGGGGCTACCACCGCCTCAGATCGCAAGAACTCCCCGCACTTCCCTCCCACGGCTGGCACTGTGGCTCCAAGGCTCGCGCCCGCTCTCCTTCATCTTCGTCCCCAGCCCTTGGCAGGAGCCTCACCCTACACTGGCTCTTATAGTTGGGGCGCCCCCCTCCATGTGGGAGTCACAGCCCAGACCATTCCACCACCCAGGAATTTTTCTGGGACCAGAGAAATTGAGGGACCGGAAGACTTACCCAGCAAGATTGTTTTAAATAAAGTTTTGGCCATTAGGAGGAAAAAAAAAAAAAAAAAAAACTGGGGGTGGCGGTGGTGGTGGAGGAGGAGGCCAACTTAGTCACCACACAGTTGGCCAATGCGTGAAGGGGCGAAGCAGGAAGACTGAGGGACTTATTGGTAATTGGTTGCTCAAGAAGCCTGTCTGGACTGTACCACACTTACTTGGAGGGGGTTTGGCGAATTCGAGAGGGTAGTGCTTGCTTTTGAGCGCTTCGAATACACACGTACGATATATATTTTTTTAATTTCCAAAAGTTTCTGCTTGGATACAGCAGGAATAGAAAATAGAACGAAAGAAAAGGGAGGACTCGCCTGGCCATTTCTTCATTCCTGCCTCCTGCGCAATTCGCCAATCGCCCTCTCGCCGTCGTCCGCGGAGACCGACTGCCTTGCGCGCGCGTTCCCGCTTCTCTGCGTGCGTGCGGCGCTGTGCCCCTGCAGCCAATCAGAACGCGAGGTCGCCGCGGTCGCCTGGGTTCGCGCGCACGCCCGAAAGCGGAGTGGGGGTGGGGGCTACGGGTGAATGGGAGAGTGAGCGGGGGCGGGCGCGGCGGCGCGAGCCGCATGAATGGGGGGAACGTGTTCTGCGCGAGACGTCGCGCGCGCCTGGACCAGGGAGCCAATGGGAATGCCGGGAGGGCCAGAGAACCGGCACTGAGGGCAACGGCCGCGCGCCGGCTCGAAGACGAGCGTCGCCGGGCGGGAGCGCGCGGGAGCGGGGCGGGCGTGGAGCGTGCGGGGGCCGCGCGCTGCCTCTCAGAGGCCGGACGGCACTGCCGAGAGGCGGTGGTGACAACGACGGCGGCGGCGACGGGCACCGCGCCGGGGGTAAGTACCGAGGACACCGACCCCTGCGGAACCGGAAGTGCCGGGCCAGTGAGGTGGGAGGGGAGAGTGACCTCTAGGGAAGGGGGACTAAGGAGGGGGAGGGGGTTGAGGCCCCAACGCCCCTCCCGGCCGGGTCATCGGTCCGCAGCAGGATCCGTGGGCCCCAAAACGGACGACGAGTAGAGGCCGGGGATCCTCGGCTGCTGGGGCTCGGAACGGGTTACTGCCGGGCCGCCAGGCTCCGGACCTGGTCCTCTGCGCCTGGCACCCAGCCGCCGCCCCTTCCGCCCCCGGCCCTGCGCCCCCGGCCCAGGCTGTACCCTGGTACCCCACTACCTCAGCACCGGCGGGCCCTGCAGCCGTGGATTCCGTCTTTTCGGGCTCAGTGGTGGTCAGTTCTGCCCCATACGTTGATTCTCCTTGCTCCAGCCCCGCTGTGGGGAATGGGTGCTGTTCCCCTTTTACAAACACTGCGGCTTGGGTCTCTTCTTCGCCTTACTCTGCTGGTACTTATTTTGGCTCAAGCTTCATCCTGTTACCTCTTCTCTCCCACCCGTCCGCTTCCTCCCCCTAACCCCATTAACGGAGTGCTTTATGGTTCTAGTACTTCGTACTTTTTACAAGTGTAGCTCGAATGTGTTTGCCAGTATTTTACCTATAGGAATCTCGTTGTGGGGCAGGGAAAGTGTTTTGCCCATTTGGCCAAATGAAAACCCTGAAATAAGTAGTAAGAAAATGACTTAAAGTTATTGAAAGCAGTTGTAGGATCAAATATATGTTATGCATTTTATACTGTAGACAATTTTTCTGCCTTGGATTTCTCACTTCCTGGTTAATGCCTTCTTGAGCAAGTTAACCTTATATTTGTATCTACCTTCTTTAATCCCAGCATCCTTTTGTCCTGCATCACATCTCTTTAGAGTGCTCATTGTCACCTATTCTATAAAACCTGCCTAATGTTCTTTTTATTTATTTATTTATTTATTTTGACACAGGGTCCTGCAAAGTTGCTTAGGGCCTCTTAAGTTGCTGAGGCTGGCCTAGGACTTGAGATTCTCCTGCTTCAGCCTCCCAAGATGCTAGGATTAAAGACGTGGGCTACCACAACGTGCTTAATGTTTATAAGAATTGTTTTGCCATGTACTTTGCTACCTCAGTGTATAAAGATAGCATACTTATTTCAAACTTCTGGTTGGATCTTTCCCTGATATCTAAACGTGAATTATTCCATGGCATCTGTTACTTTGTATTTACTGTCTTATACTATTACCTGATTTATTTTAACAAACATTACTTGTGTTGTCAGCTTATATCTATTGACTCCTTTAAGGAAGTACTCATATTAAACCTTACTAAAACCTTCAAACTACATATCCTATGTTGTTTTACCTATATACATATTTCCCTTCCATGCTTTACTCTCTGCCTAATTCATAGGCATTCTTACACACTTTTTGGTGCTGGTGTGGATCCAAATTGTTGGCTGTCTTGAACCATACCCTTCTGATCTCATCTCTACTACTGCAGCATGTCTTTCTACTAAGACTTGGTGTGCCTTTATACCCAATACATTCCTAGGTTTTATCTTGCCTCTTTTAATGTATAACTCCCAAACAACTCAGATGCTAATCTCTTTTGTATCCCAATATTGTACTTTCAAAATTGTATGGCCTTTCATGACTCTGCATTACTCTGGCAGTATTAGCCCACTTTTTTCCCCCTATGGAAAATATAATCTGCAATAATATGCGATGTCTAAAAACTAAATAAATAAAATTTAAAAATAATTTATGATGTCTAAATGATGTCCTCTAGATAAAATTTAAGTAGTATAATTTTCCATCTTCTCTAATTTTGGGGGTTTTGAGGGAAACATTTGCTTTAATAGTACTGCTGTCTACAAATCAAGAATTTGCTTCTTGGGCTGGGGATATAGCTCAGTTGGTAGAGTGCTTGCCTCACATGCACAAGGCCCTGGGTTCAATCCCCAGCACTACAAAACAAAAACAAAAAAATTGCTTCTTGGTTTTGTTTTTTTTTTTTTTTTTTTTTTTGGTACCGGGGATTGAACTCAGTGGCACTAGACCACTGGGCCACATCCCCAGCCCGTTTTCATATTTTATTAGAGACAGGGTCTCACTGAGTTGCTAAGTGCCTCGCCATTGCTGAGGCTGGCTTTGAACTCGTGATCCTCCTGACTCAGCCTCCCAAAGTGCTGGGATTACAGGCGTGCGCCACCGTGCCCGGCTTGCTTCTTGTTTTTAACAAAGTTATTTAAGCTTAAAGTCACAAGTTTGGACTTTTTTAAAATGGGAAACAGGATTAAATAATCATAAAATAAGGGACAAAAAAATCTATTTTAGGATTATAATAATTTCTTGTAATCTCTGGGTCTTTATTCCATTTTAATATTGTTGTTTGGCCCTCTGAAATCTTATTTTTAAAGAAAGATGATGAATCTTAAAGGAAAGCACCTTCGCCTTCCATGCCACAGGTGAGAGAGGAAATAATAAATTCCAGGGTATATTTGTAGTTCACTATCTGAATCTTTTGATATTTTTAATCTCTTCCTTTGGTATTAAATGGTAGACTGCATGAGGGGAATGAGACTGCTTTGTTTCAGAATTCTAACTTCAATAAAATTTTTGGTTTTGTAGATTTATTACCATTGGTATGTGGAATAGTGGATGAGAAAGAGGGAGAAAGAGTTTGTGTCAGCAAAGGGGCATGTGAACTCTTGGGTTCCAAACGTGATTGCTCAGATGATTCAATGGAATGACCTTAGGTATTCTCTACCCTTCAATTTTAGAGTGGGATAAGGGACTGTGTCACCAGATAATACGAGTAAAATGTTTTGAGATCACTCCAGATGAAAAGCATGGTATAAACCAAGGTGCTGATGTTATTTTCCTACTATCATCAACAAAAATAATTGTTACTTTTTTTTTTTTTTTTTAGGTGTTGGAGTGGCAGGTCCTCCAGCATACTAGGTGAATGCTCTTCCACTGAACAACATTCCCCCACCCAGTTGTAACTATTAATCATATCAGGTGTAGGGGGACTGAGTTTACTTCCTGATAGGCCAGCATAGGAATAAAAAACTATTAGATTGGGAGGAAAGGGACCAACTTCCATGGTAGACCAAGTTTCTCAAAGAGGACATCTCACCTCTTAGAGTAAGAACATTTCTTGCTCAGGTCCCTCATTAAAGGGTGATTTCAGAAGAGTACAAATTCAGCTTTTGCCTTTGTCATTGAGCATTTAGTATATGCTAAAAAGCATAGAGGAGTAAGAAAGAGACACACACATAGAAAGGAAATGAGATTTTCTATCCTAAATTTGAGGTAATGTTTTTCTCTTTGTCTAAAGAGGAGTATCTGTTTTAGGACAGCCCTTCACTCTTGTCCCCTTATTTGATTTTAGATTTTTATTTTTTATTTATTTTTTGGGGGGGGGTATCGGGGATTGAACTCAGGGGCACTCGACCACTGGGCGACATCCCCAGCCCTATTTTGTATTTTATTAGAGACAGGGTCTCACTGAGTTGCTAAGTGCCTCGCCATTGCTGAGTCTGGCTTTGAACTCGTGATCCTCCTGCCTCAGCCTCCGAAGTGCTGGGATTACAGGCGTGCACCACTGCACCCGGCTTAGATTTTTATATTCTTGATATTTATTACTGTCCATTTTTGTAATGAAAGATGGGCCCCTTACAGAAGCTAGTCCTTTGATGACCTTAGGCCCGATAGAGCTGTGTTCTCCTTCCAATCTGAACAGCACTTAGAATTAAGTGAAGGATTCTGAATTCATTTTCTTCCCATTTCAGAGTCCTTTCCCACATACATTAAGTGAAGTTGAAAGTAATCTTTCTCTCAAAAAGCACTTTTTTATTTTATTTTTTTTTTTAGTATCTGAGACTGAACCCAGGGGCACTTAACCACTGATCCATATCCCCAGCCCTTTTTTGTATTTTATTTAGACTCTGGGTCTCTCTGAGTTGCTTAGGACCTTGCTAAATTGCTGAGGCTGACTTTGAACTTGAGAGCCTCCTGCCTCAGCCTCCCCAGCAGCATTTGGTTCAAAAGGCACTTTTTAACAGAGTAGCCTGTGACGTTTTAGCTTGGGTCTCTTAAGAGATGCCCTGAAAGAATTTTTTTTGGTAAAGGTATTTGTTTTTCTACAGGTGAGGCACCATAACAAAGTTGAACTCTGCATCTGGAAAGCCCAAGATTGAAGAAGAAAGATCAGAGACATTGACTAACCTGGAAACGGGAACATCTTTGGAACTTTGCTTTTATCTACAGTAATCATTTAAAGTATCAACAAGTGGAATTAATTTCTTCATCTTATTCTGCTTATTAGGAAAAACATGACTTCAAGGATTTTAAGTTTCCCTTTAGTTTTGCATGAACTCTATAGGAAACGGAGCCCTTAAAGGGCTCGGGAATAATAAGAAGAGATTGAAGACTGACAAGCTTGCTCTCTGTTTTCCCTCCCCCTTCAAAGAAAAGGATTTACAACTCAACCTTGTAACAGCTGTTGTCCAGCTTTGGCCATCAAGAGAGAAATAAATAAAATTAAACTACCATTGCCAGATTACAACCCCTGGTGAAGTCAAGGTGTGGGAGTGGTGGCATTAAGAAGACTGCCTAAAAGGGACAAGGACTGCAGTAGAGACAACTTCTCTTTAAAGCTGGAAGGGGCTCAGTTTCCTTCTTGGATTAAAATAGAAACCCTGGGCGCACCTCTTAGGTGCAGCTCACATTTTGTGGAAGTGTGGTAGTCGTGGAGGTACTTTTGTATCTCCTCAGAAGAATTTTTCCTTGACCAACGTTTTCTGCCCCCTGATATTTTCCCCTTCTTTCCTATGGAGACCTGCTTCCATCTATGAGCTGTATCTTGATCTCTGACTGTCCATGTTCTCTACCTGCAACAATTTGCATGTGTACAGCCTTCTGTTTGTCTTCAATTTTAAAACTGTACAAGTTGTTTCTTAATTTTCCCTTCAGCTTTGTTCTGGGGAGGTGGTTATTCATCATTTGAAATCACCTTTCCCCCTCCCATGTGCTTTCCCTCATTTGAGATCTTTTGACCTTCAGTTTTATTTGGGAGGGGGAAGGGTGATAATTTTAAATTTTCTGTTTTCCCTGGTTTCCTTCCTTTCTATTGTTTTCCTCATCCCATTTTCTTGTCTGTTCTGCCGCTGTGTGGGCCTGGGCTATGCGGCAGGGCAGATCTCCCATCAGAACTCCAACATGCCCGCAGAGTCTGGAAAGAGGTTCAAACCCAGCAAGTATGTCCCGGTCTCAGCAGCTGCCATCTTCTTAGTGGGAGCCACCACACTCTTCTTTGCCTTTACGTGAGTTTTCTCCCAGTGGTAGTATTTGGGGGTGGGAGGCATTCCATGGGAGGTGACAGAGTATATGTCTTTTTGAGCTTTGTTAGTTACTTGCAAAGTCAAGTGACTGAAAATGCTTGGTGTCTGATACAGGGAAATCCAAATCCCAGAGATATGTAAGAAAAATGAAAATAGACTATCCTTTCAGCTTTGTTATAAATTTAACTGTTGAATTTTCTACTTTGTCCTTCTTCCCTTTCTTTGGAATCATACATTTTGTCTTCATGTTTTCCACCCATCTCCATCATTAGTTGATCCTAAACTAGGAAGGAAGTGGGAGGAAACCACCAGAGATGTTTGAAGCAGCTTAAGCAATCAATTTTGTGAGAGAAAGAGACTTAGACTAAAGTCTTCTTCTGAAATCGTAATGGTTTTTCTCAAGGATGTCTGAAGCTTAGGTTTGAGATTGCAGAAACTGAGTGCTGGAGAATTTCAGAATTGATTTATAAGATATGCCAATGGGACAGTTTTGGCATTTAGTGCTTCTCATTTTTTTTTTTTTCCTGTACTCTTAGGAGCTAGAGTCTGGAGAAGTAAAGACCATTGGGAAAGGGCAGCCTCTTATTTTTTGAAGTACTGGGATTTGAACCCAGGGCCTTATGCATGCTAGGCAAGCACTATTTTACTGAATTAACATCCCTAGCCTCAAAGGTCAAGCTTTATTTAGGAAGAGAGCCCTAGAATCCTTTTATATTAGATCCTGTTGAAGAGAATGAGAGTAATTTTTCCATTCTTTTGTCCTGTTGGGAAAAGCAGTTGGAATTGAAAGATTTTCCACTAACGGGGCTGGGGATATAGCTTAGTGTCAGAGCACATGCCTACTATGCAGGATGCCCTGGATTCAATATCCAGTACCACAGAAATAAAAAGATTTCCCACTTAGGAGCTAGGATCTGCCTCATTCCCACTTAGCATCTTCAGAATTGGTTTCTCTACATTTTACAGGAGGAGACTGAGTGATTTACCCTTCTTTTACCCTTAGTATTATAGCTGTCAATCCCCTGGCGAGCATCTTTGCTCTTTCTAGTTTATAAATTTGTGCCAGGCTTCTGAACCTTATATTGTTGAGTCATTGAGTTAGCACTCTAGCTGCAGCATTTCGAACCATGAGAGCATGCTAGGTCTTCTGGGGAGTTCACTTTGACATGGTTCAGGCTCAAACCTAATTATGAGGTGCTATTCAGAGCAATGTGAGGTAGCTGAGAAGAATGAATTGAAGTGATAGGGAATAAAAGCAGTTTGAACTCACTGAAGCAGAATTGTTGAAGTGGAGACAGATACACAGAAAGCAAATCTGAGATAGGAGGGAAAGAATTTCAGATACCAAAAAGAATTCTTTAAAATGTGGGTCACTTAGTTAAAAGAGTTAGCAAAGTGTTACCAATGTATTCCTATCAGGTTTTTAAACAAGAATTAATCATTAACAAATGAGTACCAGCTTTGTTTTTACCTTTTTTTTTTTTGGTACCAGGGATTGAACCCAGAGATGCTCAACCACTGAGCCACGTCCCCAGTCCTTTTTTTTTTTTTTTTTTTTTGAGACAGGGTCTTGCTAAAATGCTTACAGCCTTGCTAAATTGCTGAGACTGGCCTCGAACTTGCTATCTTTTTGCCTCATCCTCCTGAGCCACTGGGATTACAGGAGGGAGGGGCAAACCCCCACCACACCTGGTTTACCTCTTTGAAGTGTAGAAGAAAGATTTTTTTTTTTGGCCCCCAGCTCTGCAACCTGATCATACTTGAAGATCCGGAGACCCTGCTCTTCCTTCCTTTTTCTCTCCTCTTTCTTTTTTCTTTTCTTTCTTTTTTTTTTTTTTTTTTTTTTTTTGTACTGGGGATTGAACCCAGGGGCGCTTTACCACTGAGCTACATCCCCAAGCCTTTTTTATTTTTTGAGACAGAGCCTAAGTTGCTGAGACTGGCCTCAAACTTGTGATCCTCAGTCTCTTGAGTCTCTGGGATTACAGGTGTGTGCCACCCTGTTTCAGGACAGTCTGCTTTTCTTTTTTGGTATTGTGGATTGCTTTACCACTGAGCTATATCTGCAGACCTTTTTAATTTGAGACAGGGTCTTGCTAACTTGCTGAAGTTCTTGCTAAGTTGCCTAGACTGACCTCAAACTTGTGATTCTCCTGCTTCAGCCTCCTGAATTGCTGGGGTTAAAGGCATGCACCATTATGCCTGGCTAGCATGCTTTTCTTTGTCTAGCTTCTCTTCTTTTTCTTTTCTTGTTTAAACTCATCACGTTCAGTATTCTATCCTATGTGCATTAACTACCAATAAGGAGGAGTGAGTCTATAGTGTCAGAACTTAAGTTTTAATTTTTGCTTTGATGTGTAGTGAGCAGAATCAGAATTTTAACCAAAGGACATTTCTATCATATCTTAGTATACTTGTAGCAGTTGTGGTGCTAGGTCAGGAGTATGTACTAGATCAGTTTGACACCCTTAGACCTGCTTGATTTGGGAGGATCTGTTTTGCTTTACGAGGCAAAGCCCTTGGAAAAGCTAAGATAGTCAGGAGTAAGTGGTTTCTCTTTTAAACTGTCTGTTCTTGAGATAGAGCGTGCTGAGCCCTTGTTCTTAATTTGTTAATCTGGAGCCATTGAAGTTCCTGGCTGGTTATACCAGTTTGCCCACAAAGAGATGTCCTGACATGGGCTTTTTCCTCAACTGATAGTTGAAGCTATTTAACCTACTTTCTCATTCTTTGGTGCCAGTAAAGTAGGGGCTCTCCTTCTCTCATGGTCTCTCAGCCCTGGGAGAGAAGATTTTGGAGGACATTATTGACTCACTTTGGAATTATTACCTTTAATATAAAGTTAGAAGAGCCTTGAGTCATAACTGAAGTTCTTGCTGGCATTAGATTTCACAGGAACAATTTCTGGGCTCCCTTTTCTCCCTAAGGTCTACTCTGCCCACCTTGTGAATGTGTAAATGACCTGTTTATCTTACTCTATCACCTAGGAATTCGCATCTCTTTTTACTTAGACCATAGTGTTTCCTCTGTAAGCATGTGTCTGTCAAGGCACCATTATTTTTAAAAACTTACTCTATGGGTTCTACCCCTTTTGAGGTTCAATTCCTTGGAGAATCACCTGTTGAAAACCATATACAATCGAAAATAGAGTTCATGGTGTCATGGAGAGGTAAAAGGAAGACTGTCTCTGAAACAGTTCCTGGGTGGGGCCTTAAATCTGTAACTACTCTGTCATCCACCTCCTGTTCTTTTCTCTAAGCTACAATTGACCATTCTTACATCACTAAGGGCCCCAGGTGAAAATTACTTTGGGACCTCAAGGACTGGGAATAGGAGGAAGAGTCCCTTTCAGCTGGCAGACATAATTAGTGGAGGCATGTAGGCTTCAACTAATTAGGAACAATTTACCCTCCATGTTTTTTTGTCAAATAAGGAAAGCTATAAGCAAAAATTACCAGTTGGGTTTGGTCATCAAAGAAATAGTGATCTTCTGTCCTAGAGAAGTTTGAATAGAACAGTTGAGGTTTCCTCTCAGAGCTGGATCCCTTTTATTCACTGAATTTGTCTAGTACTAAAACTAAGCTGTAGTGGTTGGGGTCCTGTCTTAATTCATCTTCACTATTTTCTAATGAGAGTGTCTGCTAAAGTAACCCATCTCCTCCCAATAAGGTTGTAGCCTCTGCATTTAAGATAATGTATTTGGATCCTCATTTGTCATAGTTTTTAGTCTTTTTTTTGGGACTGGCATGGGGAATGGTAGGTAAGTGGGATAAGCATCTTTTGGGGATCGGGAGACTGATTTTGGTAAAGTATGTAGACCTCAGTTCTTCCTCTCTATAATGAGGAAGTCAACCTAGACCATTTTATTTAAGCAGTATGACCCTGTTTCAGAAGAAACCTTCTATTGAACCCCAGTTTATAAAACAAAAGTAGGCTGACATGTATAAAGCCTCAGCCACTTGCTGTTTCCCTTCCTGAGGTCCCCTGAGTCCTCCTTAAGTCTCCTGGCAACACCATTTCAAGTCACCAAATTTATCTCTAAAGTCTTCTCTATCTGTAAGTTAAGTCAGTGCTTCTTTTATTTATTTTTGGTACTGGGTATTGGATCCAGGGGTGCTTTACCACTGAGCTACACAGCTCTAGTCCTTTTTAGTTTTTTACTTTGAGACAGAGTCTTGCTAGGTTACTTAGGGCCTTGTTAAGTTGTTGAGGCTGGCCTTGAACTTTTGATCCTCCTGCCTTATTCTCTGGAGTCCTTAGCATTACAGGTGTGTACTATTGTGCCCTGTTCATTGCTTTATTTTGTCCATTTCTAAAGTTAAAGGGGGAAGGGATCCTGGTAAGATCTCTGTTTCAGGTGATCCTCTAAGGGTAGGACAAAAATCAGGATTGTCCAGAATACATGATGGTCTTTCCAGTGTTCCATCTATGGTACTGCTCCCTTTCAATTTCTGCCTCTGGCCTCTTCCAACCCTTTTACTCACGGAGTTGGGCAACCTCAGTGGCTCTCCCTGTTTTTTTTTTTTTTTAACCATAACTGCGGAGGTGCTAGCACCTGATTTGAGTGGGAGCAGCCTCGTGATTTAGGGCATTAATTGAGCAGTGGTTGTTCCTTTCCTTCCTACATGGTTTTCTCATCTAGGAGTAAGTGCCCGGGTCCTACATATATAACATTCAGTTGCTGGAGAGTCTACGTTATAGAGATACCACAAAGCAAATGTTTTAAGAGAAATTTACCACCTGCAAGGGGAGAAATTGTCTTCCTGTGGAAACTTGAAGAAAGCATTTCTAGATGAGGATCCCAAGGACAGAAAATGGGGCATTCATTATAGCTTTTTCTCATCAACAAGGAACCTTAATCATATGCTCAAGTAACATGCTTGGCATGGGTGGAATGCATAGGCCTGTTCTTCAGGAGCTTAGTGCCTCTGTTTTTAGTGCTTTGAATCACTGATACCTCAGATAGGGGAAGTGGAATTAAGAATGAAGGTGGAGTTGGAATGATAATTGATGATGATGGTAATAATTAATAATGTTTTCTTGTGTCTTCTATCCAGTGAATGCTCAGTACTAATCCGGTTTGTTTAAAAAGAAAAGAATTTAAAGATCTTTCAAACATTCACCTTCATCCTCATGTTTGTATTACGATGCTGAAAGTAATAAGTTTGAAAGTTTCATCTAAGGCTACATAGTGAAGCATAATTTAAGACAGGATTAAAATCCAAAGCTTCTTGACTCTACTTTGTTGTTCTTTCCAGGAACTTGCATTGGTTTTTATAATAGGAAGTGTTAGGGAGAGCTAGAAAACAGGGTTTTAGGCATATGGTTATTAACACCCCCTCTTCCTAATTTTTTTGGCCTTGAAAACAAGAACGTTGAATGGGTGGGCAGAAGAACCTGTTCTACCTGGGATGGTTTAGGTCTGAGAATCACATCAATGAGTCAGTCAGCCTTCTGGGCTAGGGCCACTCCCTTAGCTTCTGGTGCTCTGTGATTATTGCTATAGTCTGAGAACGAGCCCCAACAACTCCTTTCCTCAGCTTTGGCCTCATCTTCCATCAAAGGCAACGGATTCAGACAGGCCATTTGGGGTGGTCATTCAGCAATCAGTCAAAGCACTAAAGCAATGGAAAGCCTCTTCTCAAGCCAAGCAGAATTGGGCTGTGGCAGGAACAAGCTTTGCTTACACATGCCCATCCTTGGTGGTGTTCCTTCAGGTAGAGTGTAAGGTTAGAATGTCTCTGAATCTAGGAGAAAATAGTGCTCATGAAGTTGAGATACTTGTGTTGCTTGTAGATTCTGCTACTGTGGGGGCAGACTTTTTGGCAACAGATATTGGAACTCAGTTTCAGTTTACACGCTTAAATGAGGATGGTTGATATCAAGAAAGCTGTAGGGGTAAAGTTCATCATCCAGGGGTAGGTTGGCAGGATACCCAAGAAATTGGGTGAGTTGCTTTGTTTGGAAATGAAACTGAAGAAAAAGTGGGATCAGAAAGATCAACACCTGGGCTACAAGGGGACTGATGATATTACTTTAGTTTTTCCTCTGGATTTAAGGTACCCTTGCTTATTTCTTTTATAGAAGCTCAAGAGGCCAAAGTAGCCAATACTAGGAATTTAAATCATGGGTACCTCCATGTTCTAAGGATTTAATTTATTTTTCCCTTCTAATTATCTTCCCAGGCTGTAGGAGTAAAGTGAGTCACCCTTTCTCTTCTTCCCCAGGCGGAAATTGAAGCGACAGCTAAGTACTAGGGAGGGGCTCTGACCTGGATGACTGGTTTTCAGTTTCTCTCCCTCACTCCTGAGGAAACTAGGAGGTCAGGCTTTGGGGTGGGGCTGTGCAGGAACTGTTTCTTGCTTGTATTCTACCCCACATCTTGGCAAGGTATTGGACATCTTTCTGAAACAGAAAGAGGCTTCACAGGGGACTTTATTTGACTTTTATTGAACTGTGGCTGACGGTCTATTCTTTAAAAATTTTAAAAATGAATGGCTGAGTAGAATTTGAAAAAATAGATGCTGGTAGTAAAGATTTGTGAGATGCTTTGTGACAGTTTTATCTCTTATTTTTGGTTTTATAACTGTCCTAAGTCACTGTTCAGTGCTGTGCTTTTTGTCATGATGGGGGATAGATCACCTTTCTTGACAGAATCCAGGACTGCTATGGATTAGGCCTCCAGACTCATATGCTCTCTTACTCTCATAACCCTTCTTCCTTTCCCTCAATGAATTTTTTCTTTTCTTCTGCCTGGTCCAGATAAAGGGGACAAGGACATACTCTGTCCTGATTCTGGAGATTAAGTTCTCAGCTACAAAGTAGATTAGGGCATTTAGCCACTGTCTTGTAAAGGGAAGTTCTCCCTTGGCTGAGACAGGAGAAGGGGCTGTTTGATACTCCTAACAAAGCAAGGCTCACATCAGAAGTTTTTATGAAACTTTGAAACTCCTGGGAAACCAGCAGAGAAAGGAGTACTGAAGTGCTTCTACTTAGACTTATCCTGAAAGAATCTGAGCTTAACCTTGGATAGAAGCATTCTTTTGTTATCTAAAGCAGTTATCTAACACACGTTTCTTGATTTGAATGCTGTGGAATACTAGGTGTTTGGCTAGTTTCTTTTTCTATAGGATTTAGGGCTTCTTTGATCTGATATGCTCTATTTTTTTCCTCCCCCACTTCTTTGCTCCATTTTCAGATGTCAAAGGTGGGTCTAGTTCTCTATCTTGATAACCATCTTTGTGTTTTTGAAAATTTTCCAACCTAGGGGACTAGCATTGAATAAAGCTCTTGGGAATATCTGACACAGGGGAGAAACATTAGGCAGTTACCAGTGGTTCACAGCCAGTTGGGAAGCAGGGAGGTAAGTGAGAAAGCAGGTGGTATCTCATGTTTTGGGTCAGTGTGCAGGTTAGTGGGACATGGCTGGGATCCAGAAGCCTCAGGCTCCTTAAGAGAAAGGAATGTGGGGCTGAGGTTGTGGCTCAGCGGTAGAGTGTGCTCGCCTAGCACGTGTGCGGCCCGGGTTTGATCCTGAGCACCACATACAAATAAACGCATCGTGTACAACTAAAGCAAATAAATAAATATTAAAAAAAAAAAAAAAAGAGAGAGAGAGAGAGCGAGAGAAAGGAATGTAGCTGGTGTCAGTTACATAGTCAGTCCCTAGTTCTCAAGTCTGGTTAGAAAGGAGATAAGTCCACATTCCAAAACATGTGGAAAGACCATTAGGAAGTAATGAATCTGAAGAACATAGACCTCAATGCAGGGGGTTAAGAAAGGACAGATTCTGTGTCTCATATCTTGATCTAAAATGAGCAGTTCAGTGGGAAACAGACTGGGCCACTTGATGGGAAGGATAGAGGTGATAATTTGAAACGGCAAAGGTAAACCATGTAAGATTTATATATAGGTATGGAGGCTGAATTTTTACAGAGCTTTGTATAATTGGTGTCCAAATGTTAGAGGCAGCCCCTCATCTTCTTTATTATTTGTGTAGGTGTCCAGGACTAAGCCTGTCTGTGTCACCTGCAGTGCCCATCTACAATGCGATTATGTTTCTCTTTGTGCTGGCCAACTTCAGCATGGCCACTTTCATGGACCCAGGAATTTTCCCTCGAGGTAAGAGCCTCCTCTCTTGACAATTCCTTGTTGCTTTTAAAACATAATTATTTGGGCAGATGTGGTTGATCTTGGGCCTTTAGAGCCCTAGGAATATGGAATACTTTTATAGTCTGATAATGAAAAGTAGGTCAAGAATAAATGTCATAACTTCTAACCATTTAATTTACTTTGGATCAAATCTTTGGTTTCTAGTTATTCAGCAGAATTTTCTCCACTCCCCAATTGGGGATTGAACTCAGGGATGTTCTGCCACTGTGCTACATACCTAGCCTTTTAAATTTTTTTTTTTTTTTTTAATATTGAAACAGGGTTTTGTTAAGTTGCCTAGGCTTGCCTTGAACTCAAGATCCTCCTGCCTCAGCCTCCTGAGTAGTTGGTATCATAGGTTTGTACCACTGTGCCCAGCCTCAGCAGAAATTTAGAGCATATGGATTAGGTGATGTTGCTAGGTAATGCCCATGATAAGTTAGATTGTTTTAACACTGTGATGCAACTATAAGGAGGCATGAACAAGGTTCCTTGAGAACATAGAAAAGGTAAAGTGATATCTGCCCAGAGAAATTGGGGGAAATGCTGCTAAAAGTAGAAGATGGAAGGAGGGGCATTTTTAGGCCAAAGAAGCAGCATATATAGAAGCTGTAGCCAGCAAATGATGAACCCTGTGCATTGGAGCATTTAGTGCACAATGGCACCAGAGAGAGCAGGAGATAAACCCAGAACTAAGTTGGGAAAAACTTTATATGCTCAATTAAATGATTTTATCTTCAATTAAATAGATTGTATTTCTTCCCTTCTTCCTTTGACAGTGAGAAATCTTTTTTTTTTTTTTTTTTGGTACTAGGGATTGAACTCAGGGGCACTTAACCACTGAGCCACATCCCAGCCCATTTATTTATTTATTCATTCTAATTTGTTGGGCATGACAGCAGAACGCATTTCAATTCATACTATACATATAGAGCACAATTTTTCATGTCTCTAGTTGTACACAAAGTAGAGTCACACCATTCATGTCTTCATACATGTACTTAGGGTAATGATCTCCATCTCATTCCACTATCTTTCCTACCCCCATGCCGCCCTCCCTTGTCCTCCCCTCCCCTCTCCTCACCTTTGCCCTATCTGAAGTTCCTCCATTCCTCCCATGCTCCTCGATGACCCCCATTAAGGATTAGCATTCACATATCAGAGAAAACATTCTGCCTTTGGTTTTCTGACTTCAGCACTTTTTTTATGATTTGTTTAGAGACAGGATCTTGCTTAGTTGCTTAGGGCCTTGCTAAGTTCCTGAGGCTGGCTTTGAACTTGTAATCCTCCTGCCTTAGTCTCCTGAGCTGCCTGGATTATACAAGTGTCTGCCACTGCGCCCAGCTAGAAGTCCTTAATTTGAAGTATCATGGGATCTGATTTCCTTTTACAAAAATAATTCTTGGGCTGGGGTTGTGGCTCAGTGGTAGGGTGCTTGCCTAGCATACATGAAGCACTGGGTTCGATCCCCTGCACCACATAAAATAAATAAATAAACAAGAAAATAAAGAAGTAAATAAATGAATAAACAAAATAAAGGTATTGTGTCCATCTAAACTAAAAAAAAAAACTTGAAAAAAAATTATTGTAAGAATGTACAGATACACATTCGATGGCTGTGGCAATAATACAGACTAGAGGAGAGAACTTGAATTCATGTCTAGATGTACAAATTTTTCAAGATGTAGACTCAACAGAATCATTCATGATAATATACTGGGGCAGAGTGAAAGGGTAAAAGAATCTACTGCCATGCCACCCTGAGTGTACCTGATCTTGGAAGCTAAATAGGGTTGGGACTAGTTAGTACTTGAATTGGAGAGGATGGATGAATTGTCTTAGAGTAGTTTCAAGATTCCTAACTTATGGGACAAGTTGATGTTAGTTTTATAAACTATGAGTTATAGGAATGTTGAACAAGTTTGAAGGGATGACAAAGCACTCTCAAACATACTGTTTGTTTTCCCCCTGTGCTGGTGATGGAACTAGGGCCTTACACATGCTAGGCAAGTGGTCTACTACTGTGTTATACTCCCAGCTCCAGGCATATTGAATTTGAGATAGTTATGGGTCATCCAGGTAGAGTTAACTAGTGGGCAATTTAGTAGACAAAGACCTTGATTTAGGAATCTTCAGCCATGTGGTATTTGAAGCAACAGGAGAAAGATTTGTCTAGAGAAAATAGAGTGAGATTACAAAAGAACTAAGGTCAGATCTGATTAGCACTGACATTTCTATAATGAGCAGAAGGGAAGGAGCAGCTATTGAAGAGAGATTGAACAAGAATGATAAAGAAGACAAAATGGGAGCTAAGGAAAGTTCATGAAGTAGCAATGATTGGTAGTATCAGAAATTGAGAGATCAAAAGCCGGGCGTGGTGGCGCCATGCCTGTGATCCCAGCACTTGGGAGGCTGAGGCAGAAGGATCGCAGGTTCAAAGCCAGCCTCAGCAATGGCGAGGCACTTAGCAACTCAGTGAGACCCTGACTCTAACAAAATACAAAAAAAGGCTGGGAATGTGGCCCAGTTGTCGAGTGCCCCTGAGTTCAATCCCTAGTACCAAAAAAAAAAAAAAAAAAAAAAAAAAAGAAAGAAAGAAAAGAAAAAAGAAATTGAGAGATCAAAAGTATGAAAACTCAAAACTTTTCATTGTTTTGGTAATTAAGAAATAATTGATCTTAACAATACTAGTTCTAATAGTGTATAGGTATCATGAAGAGATACAACTAAATTATAATGGTTTGGAAGGCAGTCAGTGAGAAATGAGGAAGGAGTGTCAGTACTATAATTCCACTTTCAAGAAGTAAGCATAGAAGGCAGAAATGCAGTGATATCTTATGGGAGAAGAAAGAATTTTAGGGTACAGAAGACTTTTTAGCATGTTTGTAGGATGAGGAGATTGAACTAGCTTAAAGAGAGTGAACTTGTAGAGAGAGGACATGCTTTCTAGTGCATACTGGGAAAGTTATGCAAATAGGAGAAGGAGGCTGTTCCTGGGATAGTTGAGAGTAAGAACCATCGTGAGTGGAATAAGAGGTGAAGGGAAGAGAAGTTGACTGAGATTACTGAGGATATCTAATTTTTCCTCTTAAATGACAGGTTATTTTGTAAGAGCCAGACAGGTGGGGTTGGGATAGCAACTGGTGAGATGAGGTTTTTCTGGAATTCATTGTGCTCCCAGAGCCTGTATCAGTGTGATTAATTTTCATCATTTGTGACTTTTGTGAGAGGAAGGAACTTGGTGTCCCTAAAGGCAAGGAGGGCTATTTTAGTGAGGCTTTAATGCTCATTCATCAAATATTTAGTGATCTCTTATATGGAAGATCTGACAATGATCGTTTGGGATGATTTCCTTTAAAATGTTATTGCTTTCAACTAGGTGCAGTGGCACATACCTATAATTCCAGCATCTTGAGAGGCTTAAAGCGGGAGGATCACAAGTTCAAGCCAACCGCAGCAACTTATTAAGATCCTGTCTTAAAATAAAAAGGGCTGAGATGTAGCTGAGTGGTAGAGCACCCTGGTTCAGTTCCTAGAATAGCAGAGAAAAAAATGTCATTGTTTTCAAATAGCTCAGTCTAAGCTAGGTGTGGGGGTGTACACCTATAATCCCAGTAATTTGGGAGGCTGGGGCAGGAAGATCACAAGTTTGAGGCCAGCCTCAGCAATATAGTGAGGCCCTAAGCATATTGAGACCCTGTCCCAAAATGGAAAAAAAAAAGGGTGTGCGGCTGGGATGTGACTCAGTGGTAAAGCGCCCCTGGGTTCCATTTCCAGTACCAAAACAAAACAAAACAAAACAAATAGCTCAGTCTAGAAAGGAAGCTGGAGACATGTTTGTTTGTTGTTTGTTTGTTTATTGTGCTGAGAATGGAACCCAGGGCCTCGAGTATGCTAAACAAGCATTACCACTAAGCTGCATCCCCAACATTTATATAAATACACTATATAAGTTACAAGAGTAACCAAAGAGCTATTACAAAAAGAAAGAGTTAATTTCTGTTAGATGATGGTGTGGAAGAATCAAATGTCAAAATAACTAGCATTTGAATTTTTTCCCTTCAAAAGAAAAGCCCTTCATTTAAAGTAAATATTTGGAGCTGGAGTATGGCTCAGTGGTAGAGCACTTGTCTGGCATGTGTGAGGTCCTGGGTTAAATCCCCAGCACCATCAAAAGTAAATAAATCCATAAATAAAAATAACAAATGAAAAATTTGAGTGAGGTATTGTGGTGCATGGCTGTAGTTGCAGCTGCTTGGGAAGCTAAGGCAGGAGGATTCCTTGAGTCCAGATTTTTTTTGGAGTCCAGATTTGAAGTGAGTCTGGACAACACAGCAAGACCTTGTCTTCAACAACAAAAAAAGGTATTCATTTAGGGACTAAAAAGACAAATGTCACCTATAATTTGATAGTCCAAATAGAACTATTGTCATATATCAAAAGTAATATACATTGTGGTATATTTCCTTCCAGTATCTTAAAGCTTTTTTTTTTTTTTTTTAACTTTTGGTGACAGGGTCTCCTACATTGTCTAAGCTGGCCTCAAATTTGTAGTCCTCTGGCCTCAGCTCCACAAGTAGCTGGGATTATAGGCCTGTGCCAGCATACCTGCTTGAAGATTTTTTTCATAATTTTTGGATTCCTTTATGTATACCACATACCTGTAGTAGTGTGTCTATTTATATATTTTCAAAGTGGGGGTCTTTCTAGATTAATAACAAAAAATAAAAATTGCTCACTATAAATGAGAAGGCGAACAGTGTCCTTTCTTTCTTTTTTTTTTTTTTTTTTTGTGGTGCTGGGGATTGAACTCAGGGCCTTGTGCATTCGAGCTATATCCCCAGCCCAGTGTCCTTTCAATTTTGGAATGAAATGGTATCTGATAGTTGAAATTGAGAGGCCAGGGTTGAACAACACTACTGGGAAAAAAAAAAAAAAAAAAAAAAACCACAACCCAGCATTAATAAAGTAGGGGAAACCATTTTAGGCAGGGGATTTGTATGTGGGGAAAAAGGTTAATGTTGCCTCTCTTGGATTGCTGTCATTCAGTCGTGTACTTGTAGATTTGAACTATTATTCAAACTCATATGTATTTTGATATATGAATTATTTATTTTAAGATACATTCATAATATGTAAACCAAAGAATATCAGCATATGCATGTCAGAGCCACTTCCTCTGAGTCATTTTCTATTAAGTTACTAGTTCCTAGTCTGTCTCACGCATTAGACTGTGAATTCCTCAAAAGTAGAAACCATATTTTATTTTTATTTTATTTTTTTTAATATTTATTTATTTGCCTTAGTTGTACACAATGGGTTTATTTGTACGTGGTGCTGAGGATCGAACCCGGGCCACACACGTGCTAGGCAAGCGCTCTACCGCTGAGCCACAATCCCAGCCCCAGAAACCATATTTTAAACATCATTGTGACCCTAGCGCTTACTATGGTTTTGGCATAATTGTTTTTATAACTGATTTTTCCCCTCTATAGCTGAGGAGGATGAGGACAAGGAGGATGATTTCCGAGCTCCCCTTTACAAAACAGTGGAGATCAAGGGCATCCAAGTGCGCATGAAATGGTGTGCCACTTGCCGCTTCTACCGTCCTCCTCGATGTTCTCACTGCAGCGTCTGTGACAACTGTGTGGAGGTAAGAGTACTAGGTGGAGTAAGACTTAGTGCTAAGCCTAAGTTGTTTTCATCCTAACCACAGAGTGGATTTTTGGCTTTAGATGAAGTATAAATTTGGCTAACTACTTTGGCTCCCTGTTTAGCTCTGTTAAAAGGTGTTAGCAATGAAGTAAGTACATGAAAAGCAGAACAGGAATACTCTTGTCATTTCAGGAGGGAAACTTTAATCCTAATTTAATGTAATTTTTTTCAACACAAGATTCATAGCTCCAGCTTTCGATCCCTTGGCTCATCTTTTGTCCTGGCTTTTGTGTTATCTTTTGCTTTCATAAAATCATGCCATTGCATTAAGTTTTGTATTTGCAGGAAGAGAAAGTGAACTACTGAGCTATATCCCAGCCTTTATTCTTTGAGACAGGGTCTCACTCAATTGCCCAGTCTGACCTTGAATTTGTGAATTTGTGATTCTACTCCATTAGCCTCCCAAATTGCTAGGACTATAGGTGTCCACCACTATGCCTGGCTTGCATTCAGATTTTTGTTAGATTTTTTTCTCCCAGCTGTCTTTTTTTTTTTTTTTGGTGTTAGGGATTGAATCCAGGGACACTTTACCACTGAGCCACATCCTAGCCCTTTTATTTGTCATTTTGAAAAAAGGTCTTGCTGCTCCCAGGCTGGTCTTAAACTAGAAATCCTCCTGCCTCAGCCTCCCAAATTGTTGGGATTATAGGCATGCTCAGCCACATCTGGCTTGGCCTTTGCCTTTGACCAAACTCCATATGGTTTCCCTTATAGATAATATAGAGCAAGAGAAATTGCTTGAGCCTATTTTTAATTTTGCAACTAAATGGTGAACATGATCATAAATTACTAAAAGTAAAACTCAAGTTCTGCCTTTTGTTCCTCTTCTTGACAGAAGTGTTCTAGTCCTGTGGTCCAAGGATGCCTCTCAGTGTCTCTTTTTGCCTCTAGGAATTTGATCATCACTGCCCCTGGGTGAACAACTGTATTGGTCGCCGGAAACTACCGTTATTTCTTCCTCTTCCTGCTTTCCCTGACAGCCCACATAATGGGGGTATTTGGCTTTGGCCTCCTTTATGTCCTTTACCACATAAAGGAACTCTCAGGGGTCCACACGGCTGTCACGTATCCTTCAAGAACTTTGGATTGTGAGACTCTGGCATAGGGAGGAATGAGGAAAGTAGAAACCTGTGGTAGTGACAGTCAAAGGGAAAATTAACTACAGTAGGGGTTGGGGAAGGCAAGATCACATTGCTGTTTTCCTTGACCGTTTGGCAACAGAATGGCAGTGATGTGTGTGGCTGGCTTGTTCTTCATCCCCGTAGCTGGACTCACAGGATTTCACGTGGTGCTGGTGGCTAGGGGACGCACAACCAATGAACAGGTATAGGGAAAAGTGACAGAAAATCCCTAAAGAGTAGGGCATGTTTTAAGCCCTCTCATTAGTGTACAGCATAATGTTTCCACAAATTGAGGTTTAATGATTACTTTTTATTATAATTCAGAGATTAGTGGTAGGAGGTGAGGTAGAGCAATTTCCTTAATGAGCATGAGAGCAGAGGCCATTTCTTAGTTCACATTTCCTAAATGCCCATTATATACTACACAATTTAGTATTAGTTTATAAAAACTAAGTTTTAGTTTTAGTTTATAAAAACAGTAAAAGAGTTGGGCCAGCCCTCAAAGAGTATATAGGGCTGCTTAATGGAAAAAAAAAAATTGTGCATATAAAAATAGCTAATTGTCTGCTCTCTGTATCTGTGGGTTCTATATGTGAATTCAGCTAACCCCAGATGGAATATAATTGGGGAAAAAATTGTGTCCACACTAAACATATAGACTTTTTTGTCATTATTCCCTAAATAATGTAATAGCTATTGACACAATATTTACATTGTATTAGTAATAAAGAGATGATTTAGAACATATGAGATATGCAGGGATTGTGTACAAATAATGTGCATTTTATTTAAGATACTTGAGCATCTGTGAATTATTTTATTGTTCAGTATTCAGAAAGCTGCTTATCCCATTTTACATGCATAGACTGATAGAGTCAGGCAGCTATCCTGATGTAGACCTAGGATTTGAACCATCAAAAGTATAATAAGCTTCTTGATATGGTAGGTTTGTGTTTTAGTCATTTTTGTATCTCTCAGATGATGGGTGCCCAATAATTTTCTATCAGTTTGGGATCAAAGTTCCATAATCTGACTGATTGGGTCCTTTTTCCCTGTCTAGGTTACGGGTAAATTCCGGGGAGGTGTGAATCCCTTTACCAATGGCTGTTGTAACAACGTCAGCCGTGTACTCTGCAGTTCTCCAGCACCCAGGTATTCCTACCCCTTTTGACTAAAGTTAACTCTCAGACTTTTGTCTCCTTTGGGCTTAATCTGGTATGGGGGAAGTCTGGTGGGAGACAGCCTTTTAAGAAGGGTTTTCTGTGTTAGAATGGGAAGTCACTACAAGGGAGAAACATACCCATTCTTACATGGACTCTCTGAGTTCAGTTGATATTCTTTTTTTTTTTTTTTTTTTTTTTTTTTGTGGTACTGGGGATTGAACTCAGGGGCACTCGACCACTGGGCCACATCCCCAGCCCTTTTTGTATTTTATTTAGAGACAGGGTCTCACTGAGTTGCTAAGTGCCTCGCCATTGCTGAGGCTGGCTTTGAACTCACGATCCTCCTGCCTCAGCCTCCCAAAGTGCTGGGATTACAGGCGTGCGCCACTGTGCCCGGCTCAGTTGATATTCTTTAGGTATCATTCAGCTAACTTCCTTTGAGGGTTGAAGATGCATAAGATTTTGACCTAGAGTACCATGAGCTGGGTCCCTGCTCAGAAAGACCTAGTTTTTTAAGTCTTGCTGTATTATGGAATTTAATAAATGGATTTAGGGCTAACTTTTCCCTGACCTGCTGGAACTTTTTTGGGGGGATTGTAGGGGGAATTGAACCTAGGGCCATGTTCTATTCACTGAACTATATCCCCAGTCCAGGAATGTTCCTTGTAAATACATCACACACAATAGGCAACCAGTAGATTTTTTTTTTAATATTTTTTTTTAGTTGTAGTTGGTTACAGTACCTTTATTTTATTTATTTTTATGTGGTAATGAGGATCAAACCCAGTGCCTGGCCATATGTTAGGTGAGTGCTCTACCACTGGGCTACAACCCAGGTCCTCAGTAGATTTTTTTTTTTTTTTTTTTTTTTTTTTGGTACCGGGGATTGAACTCAGGGGCACTCGTCCACTGGGCCACATCCCCAGCCCTTTTTTATATTTTATTTAGAGACAGGGTCTCACTGAGTTGCTAAGTGCCTTGCCACTGCTGAGGCTGGCTTTGAACTCGCGATTCTCCTGCCTCAGCCTCCCAAAGTGCTGGGATTACAGGCGTGCGCCACCGCGCCCGGCTAGATATTTTTAAATGAGTAAATGAAAGCCTTCTCTCTTTTGGCACTTAGGTATCTGGGGAGACCAAAGAAAGAAAAGACCATTGTAATCAGACCTCCTTTCCTTCGGCCGGAAGTGTCAGATGGGCAGATAACTGTGAAGATCATGGACAATGGCATCCAGGGAGAGCTGAGGAGAACTAAGGTGAGGAGTTTCGGGAAGTAAAACTAGGTAACTTGGGTAATCTCTCTCATGGCAAAGAGATGGGAACTTGCTTTTGGTTTATATCTTTCTTATACAATCACTTACTGATTTCTGTTAAAATCACTTAGATACAAATCTTTTCTTCATTAGAATCAGTGATGATAGAAATTGAACTTGTTCATTTCCCTGTCTTCATAGTATTTCACAGCTTGCAGATGGTAGATGGTAGAAGCTCAGCAATCAATTGTTGGTTGAAATGAAGAAATACATGACAGAATTAAGTCCTTGTTGAAAACTTTTGTCCAAAACTGTCCCCAAACTGACTCTTATGCTTTGTCTTCCATTCCCATAGAAACATATAATTGATTCTCCAGTATCTCTTATCAAATTTAATACCTTGAGTTACCCAAATGTCCAGTTCTTCAAATCTGATTTTACCTACCATCATTTTCCAGTCCAAGGGCAGCCTGGAGATAACAGAGAGTCAGTCTGCAGATGCAGAACCTCCACCTCCTCCTAAGCCGGACCTGAGCCGTTACACAGGGCTGCGAACACACCTCAGCCTAGCTACTAATGAGGGTAAGTGTACCTTGATCAGTGAAATCCTAGAACTAGAAGGTTACTTCTGTAAGATATAAAGAAAACAGGTAGGGTCCGGGGCTGTAGCTCAGTTGTAAAGCGCTTGCCTCACATGGTTGAGGCACTGGGTTCGATCCTTAGCATCACATATAAATATAAATAAAGAAAGATACTGTGTGTTTTAAAAAAAAAAGAAAGAAAGAAACAGGTAAAGGCTGGGAGATTCTACTTGTGTTGTGACTAACACCCAACAGGAACTAGTAATAGTGCAGCTTTCTTTGAATAGCTGGAAGAAGAAGGATGCCATTTAGCAAATTGGCAGTGAACTGGATTTTTGTGGGGGAAATTGTCAACTTCTAGACAGATCAGTGTTTCCTAGGACTTGTTTGGTATGTTCACCCACTTTTAAGTTCTGGACTGTTTTTTTCCCCAATACTGTGGGTTGAACCTAGTGGATATTGTATACTGAACTATATCTCCAGCCCTTCTTAAAAATTTTGAGACAGGATCTAGCTAAGTGGCTTTGGTTGGCCTTGACCTTGGGATCCTCCTGCCTCAGCCTCCCCCAGTAGTTTGGATTACAGTTGTGCACCTCCACACCCAACAAGTCCTGTGTGTGCGCATGCACGTACGCGTTACTAGAGATTGAACTTAGGGATGCTTTACCACTGTGCTATGCTCCCAACCCATTTTTAAATTTTTTATCTTTTCAAGTTGCTGGTTTTATATAAAGTAGTTTTACAACAATTGTGTAAATTTTTTGAGACGGGGTCTTGCTAAGTTGCTTAGAGCCTAAGTTGCTGAGGCTAGCTTTGAACTTGCAATCTTCCTGCTTCAGCCTCCTAAGTAGCATGAACCATAATACCTAGCTCCAGTGGGTATTTTTTTTTTATTTTTATTTTTGGTGCTGGGGATTGAACCCAGGGCCTTGTGCATGTGAGGCAAGCACTCTGTGCAACTGAGCTATATCCTCTGAGTATTTATTCTTGATTTCAGCAAAATTATGTTCCTTAGACTTCTCTTTTGCTGGGTATATCTGTGTGTTCTTATTTTCTCCTTCCCCCATATTTTAAGGAACCCTAGGAATATTAAGAGAACAGCTTTTAAGGCAGTGTTTTTCTTGGGCTTTTCTGCAGATAGCAGCCTCTTGGGCAAGGATAGCCCCCCAACACCTACCATGTACAAGTATCGGCCAGGTTACAGTAGCAGCAGCACATCAGCCGCCATGCCTCATTCCTCCAGCGCAAAGGTATTGTGTACTCTAGAAGTGGGGTTGTAATATACATCAGCTCTTTGGGGAAAAAATAAGCTGGTGAGAAGGAAAATGCAGAAGGGAAGAGAAGAAACCAAGGGCATTTTATGAATTGTTGGCCTTAGTGGAACTGAATTTCCTTGATAGCGTGTCCTTTATTAAAGAAGGAGCTATGTGTTATCATAAAGCATCAATTATAGATGTCAGATCTAATTCCAAAACCTAATTCTGCCATCATAAGCAAGTGACTTATTTATACCTTCTCTAAGCCTCATTTTCTGCATCTTACAATGAGAGATTACTTATTCCAAGGGGTTAAACCAGATAATGCATGTAGAAGTTCCAAGCATACTGTTGGCATATAATTTTATTCTTGACTTTTTTGGCTCTGGGATCTAGTATTAGTCACAGAGGAGCACTAAGTTTGCTTTACTTTCTTCCTTAGTTAAGTCGTGGGGACAGCTTAAAGGAGCCAACCTCAATTGCAGAAAGCAGCCGCCATCCCAGCTACCGTTCAGAGCCCAGCTTGGAGCCAGAGAGTTTCCGTTCTCCCACCTTCGGCAAAAGCTTTCACTTTGATCCCCTATCCAGTGGCTCACGTTCCTCTAGCCTCAAGTCAGCCCAGGGCACAGGTTTTGAGCTGGGCCAGTTGCAGTCCATTCGTTCAGAAGGCACCACCTCCACCTCCTACAAGAGCCTGGCCAACCAGACACGAAATGGAAGCTTATCTTACGACAGCCTACTTACTCCTTCAGACAGTCCTGATTTCGAGTCAGTGCAGGCAGGGCCTGAGCCAGACCCGCCTTTAGGCTACACCTCTCCCTTCCTGTCAGCCCGGCTGGCCCAGCAACGGGAAGCCGAGAGGCACCCACGTTTGGTGCCAACCGGCCCAACACACCGAGAGCCCTCACCAGTCCGTTATGACAATCTGTCACGCCATATTGTGGCCTCCCTCCAGGAACGAGAGAAGCTGCTGCGCCAGTCACCCCCACTACCAGGCCGTGAGGAAGAACCAGGCTTGGGGGACTCAGGCATTCAGTCAACACCAGGCTCAGGCCATGCTCCTCGTACTAGTTCCTCCTCAGATGATTCGAAGAGATCGCCCTTAGGCAAGACTCCACTGGCACGCCCAGCTGTCCCCCGTTTTGGCAAACCAGATGGGCTAAGGGGTCGGGGGTTAGGATCCCCTGAACCAGGCCCAACTGCCCCATACTTGGGCCGATCCATGTCTTACAGCAGCCAAAAAGCCCCACCTGGTGTCTCTGAGACAGAGGAAGTGGCCTTGCAGCCATTACTGACACCCAAGTAAGTATTTGTACCACCCTGATCCTCACCCAACTTAATATTAGCATAGCACCCTGCATAAGGTATTGGGGCTTTGCCAGTGCATTCTAATATATGTGTACCAAAGGACATCCCTGATAGCTCCTCATTTTCATTCATTCCAGCTGCCTTTGGGCAATTACTCCCTAAGAGGCTGAAGATTAATACTAATGCTACTCTATAAAAATATTCTGAGAGTCAGTATTTGAGGTAGCTGCTGTTAGAGTGAATAAGGGGATATAGGGAATCAGCCTGTTTTAAACATGGCAATAAAACGAGAGATTATTTGAATAAGAAAAAATATATATAGAAAAGTACATTTGTTTTTCTCTTGACCAAATTTTAAAACTGTTTCCCTTACCTGTATTTTGTGCCCACTTCCTGACAACGTTTTTTTCTTTCCTTTCCAGAGATGAAGTACAGCTTAAGACCGCCTACAGCAAATCCAATGGGCAGCCCAAGAACATAGGCTCAGCCTCTTCTGGCACAGGCCAGCCACCTCTCAGTAGCCCCACAAGGGGAGGAGTCAAGAAGGTGTCAGGGGTGGGTGGTACCACCTATGAGATTTCGGTGTGAGCCTTCGGCGCCTCCCCTCCCCACGCCTCTGCGCCTACACCAAAGGGCCCCAGGTGGCCACCTTCCTTCCCTCAAGGGGCTCCCCTTCCCCGCATGGACATTTTTTTAAACCACTGATTCCAATGGGATGAGGTGGGTTTTATAAAATGCGTGGGGTTGGGGAGTTGGAGAGTTGGGGCCCTGAGACTGGGGTAGCAATCCCCTTTTACCTTTTAAGACCTTCCCTTCCTTAATCCCTGGACCAGACTCAGTGGACATTTGTGCAATTGCTCGCCCTGGAGGGAACCAGATCATTTTTAAAACCAGAAATAATTTTTTTTATTATTGTTACGGATTCTATTTTTTTCCTCTTCTGCGTTACCAGGTGTGTGTGTACATATATATATATATATTATTATAAATATCAAAGAAATTATATATCTATCCTGGGATGGGAAAAAGAGGGAGGGATACATATAAGGAGGGGGGATTCTACTATTCCCCTTTTCTCAGACCAGCAGGAAAAGAGAGACATCCAGGTCTTCCTTTTTTCCCATGGTTCCCTCTTGTCCCAGTTACCAACTAAGGAAATAGCACCCCCTGCTGGTGCTGATTAGGAAGGAAATCTGGGGAGAGGTGAGTCTTTGGGTCTTGGTCAGAACAGACTTGGAGAGAGCTAGCTTTCAATGTCCATTGGCATTTAATTTCCCCAGGAAAGGGGTCAGAGCTCCATGACATTGGTGGTGGTGATGGTGGTGGTGGTGGTGGTGGTGGTGGTGGTGGCGGTAGAGGAAGAGGAGGATCAGGAAGAGAACTTGACCTAGCTCAAAAAACAATACTGGATAATCCCCCCTTCTTGGGGGAGAGCGATTCGAGTGGCTTCTTCAGTGAGCCCCTCATAGCTTCCCCCTAGCTTCCATGGTTAACATGATTTAAGATCAAAGTCCAGGAAAGAAAAAAAGCAATATTTTTCATCACATATGCCAAAAATGGGATAGAGTAAAGGAGTGGCAGGCTTAGGCCCCTCCGAGTGTCCCTTAGGGGGGTTACCCCTCAGCCCATCTCAGTATGGTGCTGGGTAGAGGGGATACCTGGGTTCTGACCTAAATAGGGAAGACCCCAACCTCTACACAGAGGCCCTTTTATTTTTTATTCTGATTAGCCATTTTAAACCAACAAGGAATAAAAAGAAATCCTGATCTAACCAGCTCCCCCTGACTTGTGTTTTGTCTGGTTAAAGTAGGGTGAATGATCTCTGGTGGGAAGTCATCACAAAGAAAACCTCATCTGCTTCTCTGTCCCAGCCATCTTTAGGCTGGACACAAGGAAATTTACATATAACAACAGCTCCTGTTTTTACTTGGGTGATCTAAAATTTTCTGAAAGAATCTTTTGCAACCATCAAAGCTTGTCAT
The DNA here is from genome assembly GCA_025594165.1 of Tamias sibiricus. Lineage (NCBI taxonomy): Eukaryota > Metazoa > Chordata > Mammalia > Rodentia > Sciuridae > Tamias > Tamias sibiricus. The sequence continues at coordinate 16,549,127 of CM046657.1, read as the reverse complement.
TTCAAAGCTGGGGAACTCTTGATTGTCACAGTTGATCTTTAATTTTGTCTGGAAAATAAGGTTCCTTTTGGATACAGCCAAAGTAAGACAGAAAAGAATGCCTGGTAAAAGCAGGTTGACTGGATATGGGTGGCAGGTGAACCAATATTGTCTTCTATTTGTCAAAAGCAGAGGATGGTGCCCTAATTTTAAATAAGCATCCTCAGACACTAGATTTCAAGAAATGGGCCAGAACCCTGTTTTCACTCTCTGTAAAATAAGTGTATCAACTCTTTCCTGAAGGGAATTGAATGAGTGGTTTTCTATTCACAGATCTCGCTCACAAGCAAGTAATTTTAACTGTTTTATCAGATATTAGTTAAGGTTGGTGCTGCACACCCTATACTCGCCCCCAACTCTGGAGGCTGAGGCAGGAGGATCATAAGTTCAAGGCCAGCCTCAGCAACTTAGTACAACCCTGTCTCAAAAAGGGCTGGGGATGAGCTGGGCGCAGTGGCGCACGCCTGTAATCCCAGCACTTGGGAGGCTGAGGCAAGAGGATCACGAGTTCAAAGCCAGCCTCAGCAATGGGCACTTAGCAATTCAGTGAGACCCTGTCTCTAATAAAACACAAAAAAGGGCTGGGGATGTGGCCCAGTGGTAGAGCGCCCCTGAGTTCAATCCCTGGTACGAAAAAAAAAAGGGGGGGTTGGGGATGTAACAGTGGTAAAGTGCCTCTGGATTCAATCCCCAATGCCCACCCCCACCTCCTAAAAGAAAACCAAAACAAAACAAAACCCAAAACCACATTAGGTTCAGGTTTCCTCAGATGTTTTTAGTTACCTAATCTGCTTCAGAAAAAATGTAAAAGGATTTATTTTATTTTGGGGGGGGGGGGCTGGGGAGGAAGCACTAGGGATTGAACCAAGTGTCTCTTGTATACTACGCAAGTATTCTATCACTGAGGTACGTTCCTGTCCATTTTTACAGGATCTCACTGAACTGCCCAGGCTGGCCTCAAATTTGTGATCCTCCTGCCTTCTGAGTAGCTGGGATTCTAGGCATGTGTCACTGTGCCTGGCTATTTTACAACTTGATGGCTATTTTAGGCTGCCTTTATTGTTGCTATCTTAGAAACTTTGAAGTATTTTCAAAGCATCCAAATAATTCCAATTCCTAATTAAGGAAAGAAGCAGGTAAAATGTTTTTTAAGACTAAAAGCATTTCCCTTTCCTCCTAGAGGTTCATTTCAAAAGATCATAGGCGTATGACTAAGAACCAATCTTGCTGAAATACACTGGTGATTGGGGATGCTTTGAGCCCTAATTGGATCAACTCTTCAGATGGAGCATGAAGATTTATCCAAGTACTTGGTTCAATGTGTAATGTGTTTGCTGTTGAAAAGTATTAGCAAGCTCTGCCTCACTTTTTTTCCATTAGGGACCAATGTTTCCTCATCTCATTTTCATTGTTTCCCTGCTAATGAGATCATGTAATGACAAGACCCAAATCCCTTCTGATCTTAGCAATAATGCCTTTTAAACCCTTACTGTCACAGAAAGGCAGAAAGGCACTTACCTCTTAACAGGCAGCCACACTTCAGTCAGTTTGATAAGTGCAAAAAAAAAAAAAATTTTCTTTTTCTTTTTCTTTTTCTTTTTTTTTAAAGAAAAATCCTAACAAACCAAGTCCTGAAATCAGACAAATTGCACAAGAGAGAGAAGAAATAGAAAGCTTCCTGGGAGAGGAAGAAATGTCCACAAGAAAGTCAACAGGGCTGAGCCTTACATGCCCTTCTCTCTTCTAATGTATTACTCTTATAATCAAGCACAGCAGGAGCTGGCCTCTGTCCACACTGCTGGATGCTCTCAAGGCAGCATCCCAAGAGCCTGGAAGACAGCTTTTGTTAGCAGATTCAATACCGCAGGAAAAGCCAGAGTCCAGTAATTCTGTTAACGGAGGCTGCTGCTGCTGCTGGCCTGGGAGCTGCCCATACCTGGATGGTCTGGACTATGTCGGTTCTGAGGGAGACAAAGAAGGAGGGGTAAGAACATTTAGGAACTAGCTTGGCCTTGACCAGTGCTGTATGAGAAAAAAAACTGCCCTGAATTTTCAATCTTAGGTCCAACTTCAGGCAAAGGACAAAATCTTTAGGACAGGGTGAAATATAGGGAAACTAACTGGGCTGCAGCAACAAGCCTCTATCCTACCTTCTTTTTCTTCTTTTCTTTCTTCTTCCTTTTCCGATCAGGATCCTCTTCTTTTTTCTTTTTCTTCTTCTTGTGATCCGAATCAGACGGTGTTTCTGTAAGGAGACATTAGATGCTTATCACCTCTAGATCTCAAAATCCTCTACTGCCATGAACTCTGAAGGCTATAGCAAAACCTCAAGTCAGGGGCAAATGCTTTTTTCTAAATGGCCAGGAAGAACAAAGACCCTCTCCCAAGTCTGCTGCTAAAGACCCTCTCCCAAGTCTGCTTGCCCAAGAGACCCCAGAATATCAATTGTCCACAGCTCTTATAGGGAACTAACTGGGATTTACTGGAAGGCCAAACCAGAATCAAAAGGTCACATTTTCTTGCCTTTTTTTTTTTTTTTTTAAATATTTATTTGCTTTTAGTTGTACACAATTCCTTTATTTTTACGTGGTGCTAAGGATCAAACCCGGGCCATGCACGTGCTAGGCTAGCGCTCTACCGCTGAGCCACAACCCCAGCCCCATTTTCTTCCTTTTGAATAGGATTGCTTCTTACCTGGGGGGACAGGATCCTGGGTACGGCTCTGTTTGTGTTTGTGTTTATTCTTCTTCTTGGGAGGCTGAATGTGCATCAGACGACACTGCTCAGGCAACTAAAGGAACCAAAGGAAGGTCCAGGTAAGTAGGAGGAAATGACTTGCTCCCATCATCTGTTCTGCTTAGCAAATTATGAAGGAACAGACTTGAACAGAAAAGCCACCTCCATGCCTCTTAGGTCTCCTCATTTGCCTTTCTCCTCCCCAAGAGGGAACTTACCGGGCCAGTGTGGAGGCGGAAGCCAGAGAGCATGGTCCCCGTGATAGGATTAAAAGAGCCACTAAGAATAGGGGGCTTCTCAATGAGGGAGCGGAGGCTGCTGTTATCATGGGAACCAGGCAGATCAATCATCCCTGGCAGGTCAGGCAGGAAATTACTTAGCTTCTCCTTCACCTTCTTTCCACAGAATTTATTATAGTCATGTTCCAAGTTGTAATGTGTGATCAGATTGGTGCTGCCTGTCAGCTCTGTACTACCTAGACAACACAGAATAATAAAAGATCAGTAATAAAAACAGATTTTCTTTTTTTGTCATTGATCCAGAGGGAAAGCAAAGGATTATATTTTAACCTAGATAAGGAATCTTAAATGAGAATTACAAAATTTTAAACTTATATTTATAAAGCAAGAAACAAACAAAACGTAAATTACAGGTTGACCATCCTGAATCCAAAAACCTGAAATCTGAAATGGCTGGGAAATTGGAAACTTTTTGAACTCTACCATAAGACTCAAAAAGTTTCAGATTTTGGAGCATTTCAATTTCAGAGTTTTGGGTTACAGAGCTCAACTGATAAAATCTAAACATTCCGCCGGGCGCGGTGGCGCATGCCTGTAATCCCAGTACTTGGGAGGCTGAGGCAGGAGGATCGCGAGTTCAAAGCCAGCCTCAGCCATGGCGAGGCACTTAGCAACTCAGTGAGACCCTGTCTCTAATAAAATACAAAAAAGGGCTGGGGATGTGGCCCAGTGGTCGAGTGCCCCTGAGTTCAATCCCCGGTACCAAAAAAAAAAAAAAAAAAAAAAAAAAAAAAAATCTAAACATTCCAAAATCTGAAAACCTATGCAATCTGAGACACTTCTGGTCTCAAGCATTTTGAATAAGGGGCAGTCAATCTGTAATATATAATGAGCACTAAAGACAGAATATTATAGCTGGGCACAGTGGTGTATATTTGTAATCCTGGCTACTTGGGAAGTAGAGGCAAGTGTATCACAAGTTTTAGGCTAATCACCAGTACCCCCCCCACACATACACAAATAATAGCACAGAATGGTAGGAATAGAAGTAAAAAAAGGGCAAAAATCCAAGTAGAGCATATTGCTCTAGTCCAACGAAGGAGACAGTCTCCTTGAACTAACCTCAACAACAATTTACGTGACACTTATGTTTTTCTAAGTGCTTTTCATAAAATTTACTAGTGAGACCCACATGCAGTGGCGCATGCCTTATAATCCTAGTGGCTCAGAAGGCTGAGGCAGGAGAATCATGAGTTCAAAGCCAGCCTCAGCAACTTAGTGAGGCCCTAAACAATTCACTGAACTATTCCCCTAGTCTTTTTATTTATTTTTATTTTGAGACAGGCCTTGCTAAGTTGCTGAGGGCCTCACTAATGCTGAGGCTGTCCTCAAACTTGTGACACTTCTACTTCTGCCTTATGAACCCCTGTCATTACAGGTGTGTGCCACCACATCCAGGTTTTTTTTTTTTTTTTTTTTTTTTTTTTTAATAGCAAGAAACATGAATCACCTTCACATTAAAAAAAAAAAAAAAAAAAAAAACATTTTGGGGCTGAGGTTGTGGCTCAGTGGTAGAGTGCTCACCTAGCACGTTCGAGGTGCTTGGTTCAATGCTCAGCACCATATAAAAAATAAATAAAGGTATTGTGTCCAACTACAAAAAAAGAAAAAAAGCTAAAAAAAAAAAAAAAAAAAAGATTTCCCCCCCCCTTAGTCATGACTATCTAACTTATTTTTTTGTTTTTGGTATTGAAGATTGAACCCAGGGGTGCTTTACCACTGGGCTGCACCTCCACTCCTTTTTTATTTGAGACAGGGTCTCGCTAAATTGCTGAGGCTGGCCTCAAACTTATGATCCTCCTGCTTCAGCTCTTGTGTTGCTGGGATTATAAGCATACAGCACTGTGCCCATCTCTACTTGTAAAGATATTACTGTTGCCAATGTCTTAATTCTTTTTTTTTTTTCAAATATTTATTTATCTGCTTTAGTTGTACACAATGCATTTGTCTTTACGTGGTGCTGAGGATCAAACCCGGGTCGCACACATGCTAGGCAAGCACTCCACCGCTGAGCCACAACCCCAGCCCCCAATGTCTTTATTCATCATGCCAATGTCTTTATTCACTGCTGAGCCACAACCCCAGCCCCCAATGTCTTTATTCATCATGCCAAGTATTAATATTTGACTTAGAAAAAAATTTTTTTTTTTTTTTTGGTAATGGTGATTGAATCCACAGGCACTTAACCACTGGGCCACATCCCTAGCCCATTTTTGTATTTTATTTAGAGACAGGGTCTTGCTGAGTTGCTAAGTGCCTCACTAAGTTATTGAAGGTGGCTTCTAACTCGTGATCCTGATGCCTCAGCCTCACGAACCATAGGGATTACAGGTGTGTGCCACTGCACCTGGCTGACAGAAATATTTGATTAGAAGTGGGCAACTAGAATCCTAATTCTGGTTGTCTTCCATACCACAGTTCCTCTTATCTGAGTCCATTTTTTTTTTTTTCAGGGTTCAAATGGAAACATTGGAAAGTTTAAAAATACATGTGAGGCATTATCAATATAAATACTGTATTGCTGATTTTTTTCAAAGAATATAAACTTACTAGAACTTGATGAATACTGAATAGCAAGGGCAGAAACATCTAACCTACAACTTTATCTGTAATAATGATGGTTGCATGGGTACAAATGACAAATGGCTTGTTTATAATCATTCACTTGGGGAAAACTCAGGTTCTGACTATGAGCCCCCTGAAGACAGAGAAAATGTCTTGTTCATTCAAGCACTGTTATGCCCAGCATGGTGCACATGTTAACTACTCAATAAATATTAAATGAACAAGGTACTTTTCCTCTATGTATTTTGGCCTTATTCCATCCTCTTTCTTCTTGTTATTGCCAAAAATCTCAAAAATCTTGCCTAACTATAATGGCAAGAGATTCAGTGTCACTAACTCTGGGCACTACCTCCTGCCATTACTGTCTCCTAATTTTTCCCCCTCTGACAGCTTTCTTCCTTCCAGGTGGTTTTACTTAAGGCTCAGGTGAGAAGGCACTCACTTTTTCTAAACTTTAATAATACAGTTCAACTTTTTGTATTGACTATTAGTTCTATGAAGATGATTTATAAATTTTTATTCCTGGCCCTGACTCTCTCTCAAAACCAAATCTTGCTCTTCCATCACTCTTTTAGTCAACTTTATGCAGATTCAATTTTTTTTCTTAAAGTTCCAAATATTGCCCACATCACTCATGGCTTCTCTATTCACAGGTTCACTTCTTTTTACTCATGAGTTCAATCCCCAGTTTAAAAAAAAAAAGGGGCTGGGGTTGTGGCTCAGCGGCAGAGCGCTCACCTCGCACGTGTGCGGCCTGGGTTCGATCCTCAGCACCACGTAAACATACATGCATTGCATTATGTACAACTAAAGTAAATAAAAATAAATATTAAAAAAAAAGTGTGTGGGGAGACCAAAGACTAAAGTAACTGGTGGAAACCAATCACGAATCAAAGGATAGTCAACTTTTTTTTTTTGGGTACTGGAAATTGAAATCAGGGGCACTCGAACACTGGGCTACATCCAGAGCCCTTTTTTGTATTTTATTAGGGTCTCACTGTGTTGCTAAGTGCCTTGCCATTGCTGAGGCTGGCTTTGAACTCATGATCCTCCTGCCTCAGCCTCCCAAGTGCTGGGATTACAGGCGTGCACCACTGTGCCCAGCTTCTTTTATTTTGTTTTGGTACTGGGATTGAACTTGGGGTATTCGACCACCACTGAGCCACATTCCCAGCCCTGTTTTCTATTTTTTATTTAGAGACAGGGTCTCACTGAGTTGCTTAGTGCCTAGCTGTTGCTAAGGCTGGCTTTGAACTCACGATCCTCCTGTCTGACTCCCAAGCCGCTGGGATTACAGGCATGTGCCACTGCATCCTGCTGATAGTCAACTTCTTTACATTTCAGTTTTTTAAACTAGAAATGCAGATAAATAATGCCTACCTCCAAGGGCAATTCTAAGTATTAAATGGCATTACTATCTGTGTCTCCCAAGTCATGACACAGCAATAAGACATGGAATGAACTGAAAGACATGCTGGAGACTTAAAATGTCCAAAATAACTTGTGATTTCTACCATCTAAAACTTATTCTTTCCTCATCTTCCAGTCTCAGACTACCATCCACCCATCACAATCTTTTATCAATTCCTTTCTCAGCTTCACTTCTATATGCAATTCTTCATTCCTGTCAGCTCTACCTCTAACATGTATCCTGTATCCATTCACTTTTCCTGAACTACTGAGCGGTAGCTTCTGATTAACCCAATTTTTGTTCTTCATGTAGCTGTTTTGAGTAATTAAAAATAAATGATCATGTCACCCCCATGTTGGCTTTCTCTCTTGCCCTTGTTCACTTCACTGGCATCCAATGGGTCTTCTATCCCTCAGATATTTCAAGCATTTTTTTTAAAAATATTTATTTATTTGCTTTAGTTGTACACAATGCGTTTATTTTTACGTGGTGCTGAGGATCGAACCAGGGCCGCCCACGTGCTAGGCGAGCGCTCTGCCGCTGAGCCACAACCCCAGCCCTCAAGCATTTTCTTACATGAGGACTTCTTATCTAATTTTATGTACCTACAAAAGTATCTCTCCCTCCTGTCCATAGTAGCAGGATCTTTGTCTATGCTCAATTTTAGCTCAAATGCTATCTACTCAGAGAGGATGCTGTGATCATTTCAGCTAAAGTAGTTCTGCCCTCAATTGTTTATGTCTGCTCCTCATACTATTAACCACTATCTACTATCTGATTTGTTATCTTGTTTATATTTCACCTCTTTTTTTTTTTTTTTTTTTTTTTTTTTTTAGTACGGGGGATTGAACTCAGGGGCACTCAACCACTGGTCCACATCCCCGCCCTTTTTTTGTATTTTATTAGAGACAGGGTCTCACTGAGTTGCTAAGTGCCTCGCTGTTGCTGAGGCTGGCTTTGAACTCACGATCCTCCTGCCTCAGCTTCCCAAGTGCTGGGATTACAGGCGTGCACCACCGCGCCCAGCTATTTCACCTCTTTTGCTGACCTGTAATCTTCAAAAAGGCAATGATCTTATCAATCTTGTTCACACTGTATCTCCAGTACTTGGAACAGTGCTTGGAAAAAGGTGCTTAACAAAATAATTTTTGTATTCTTGTGGTGCTGTCACTTGAATCTAGGGCCTTATGGATGCTAGGCAAGTGCTCTCTGACTTAGCCACATCCCCAGTCCTCCAAATAATTTTTTGAACGTAAGAATTTGGTTCAATTCTAATCCCCTCTTTTAGTAGATGATTGTTGACCTTCTGGGAAGGCAGGCACCTTGCTTCAAACCAAATTTGTGGCCGACATAAACTAAAACCTTAAATCCCCAGGGAAGTTAAAATCTGGCTTCTAAAGTTCCAAACTCAACTCGGAACATTTTTTTTTCTAGACAGCCACAAACGTCAGCGACAGAGCCTGGATTTAGCGCGAAAAGTAGTGCAGAGATGCATGCCCACTCACCCACAATCAATACCATAAATTCAAGCCGTTCCTTTTTTGAATCCTAACAGCCCTTCTGACTTTAAGCTGCACATCTGGCCACGCGTTGCCTAGGTTACTTCGCACCTCCGGGGAACAGATAGCCACGCCCATTACCTCCTATGTATGATCTGATTGGCTGACTTCGGCCAGGCCTAGTACTCACCTGGCAGTTCTCTCATTAGGTAGAAGGGGCCACAACCAGCCGCTGACTTGTCTGCACCCGAAGGGGCGGTGGCCGCGGATGAAGGAGGGGCCGTACCGGGCCCCCCGCCCGGAGGAGGTGGAGGTGGAGGTGGAGGTTTTCCTGGTCCGAAACCGAGTGCAGTTGGAGGCGGTGGTGGGTCAGCTTGAGCTCCGAATAGCGCCGTGAAATTCTCCATCGTCCCCTCGGCCGCGGCGCTGCCTTGGTCTGTGGCGTTAGTGATTTTCATTGGACAATCCTTTCACCGGGTACCGCCCTCTTCCTTTAAGATCCTCCTGTCATTGGATGTCGAAAACCACGCCCACCTCCTTCCGGCAAGTACTTCCGTCGCTCTACGAAAACGTTCAGGAAGTGCTGTCTAACTTTCTTAAATTCGTCTCTGATACCTCGACTCACCATAGTCGCAAACCAATAAAATGACCTAGGTGAAAAAAAACGACAGTTATATTGACCAATAAAGTATGAATCCTCTTTTCGAGTCTGACCTTCCTCAACATCCAATCAGATCTACTTCCGGGCCCAGAGGCGGTGCACCTTGAGACTTGGTCCAATAGAAGTCTCAGTGGTGGGGAGGCGGAACTACAGGCTTCAGAGAGCGGCGGGTGCCGCAAGGGCCGGAAAGATGGCGGTCCTGGCACCTTTATTTGCTCTCTTGTATTCGGTGCCGAGGCTTTCACGATGGCTGGCTCGACCTTACTGCCTTCTGTCCGCTCTGCTGTCTGCTGCCTTCCTACTTGTGAGGAAACTGCCACCGCTCTGCCACGGTTTGCCCACCCAACGCGAAGACGGTAATCCGTGTGATTTTGACTGGGTGAGCGCCCCCTGTCTCAGTAGCCCACGACCTTGACTGTCCATGCCACTGCAAAGTGCACTTGGGAGCCCCGAGATTCACCTTTCTGAGAACGCTTGAGTGTTTGAGCCAGGGCTTATAGACCGCGAAGAGTGTAGAGCCCAGGTCGACATCCAGTCTTAACCTGTGTGTTTAAGATGGCGAAATGGACCCGGCTAGTTGTAGCCTCTGTACAACAGCAGCCCAGTGTTCTCTCACACTTGCGTGCATGCTTTGCGTTGTACCATTCATACTAGTCAACAGCCTTACCCAAACTCTGTACATGTGTAGCATTTTACACTGCTGCGTGTTCTGTAAAGCCTCCGAAGAGCCAGTAGTACAAGGCGAGCCGTAGTTATTTCCGTTTTTTAAAAATTTATTTTTGTGGTGCTGGAGATGGAACCCAGGGCCTCCTGTATACTAGACAAGTGCTATACCACTGAGCGGTATCCCAGCCCTCCATTGATCTCGTCCTGATTAGGTGACTTACTCAAGGTCACACAACTGCTGATTTCCTGAGAAACTACTCTGATAGCCACTGTATTGCACACACGATCAGCCATTTCTAAATTTTGTTAACTTTTGCAGAGTGAACACTCTGTTAAGCACTATGCACGATCACGAGGATGCAAAATTGAAAAGAATTTGAGGTCTATTGAAAAGGAATTGTAAAAGCTACATTGTGAAGAAATCTATCCTGAGCCCCTTGCTGTGGTTCCCAGGTAGGAGTGGAGGCACCTCTTAAAAAAATGAGTTGAGACTGGCGCGGTGGCTCACACCTGTAGTCTCAGCGGCTCGGAAGGCTGAAACAGTAGGATTGTGAGTTCAAAGCCAACCTCAGCAAAAGCGAGTCGCTAAGCAAGTCAGTGAGACCCTGTCTCTAAATAAAATACAAAATAGGGCTGGGGATGTGGCTCAGTGCCCCTGAGTTCAATCCCCGGTAACACCCCCCTCCAAAAAAAAAAAAAAGAGTTGAAGCTGTATCTCACTGCTAAAGAGCAGCACCTGATTCAGGATGATCCTTTAGAATTTTTGTCTTTTTTTTTTCCAGCTCCCAAAGTGAATCTTGACTTTGACCAGAACCCACTCCCTTACTTTCTTTCTCCCGCTCTTGTTTATTCTTTCCTCTTTTTCCAGACAGAATTATTGGTTGGAATGTAGCCATGTGATTTCAAAAGATCCTTTTAAAAATACAATATTCTATAGTACTTTAAAGATAATGGGTTTCAGCTGGGCCCAGTGGGGCAAGCCTGTAATCCCAGCACTTGGAAAGCTGAGGCAGGAGGATCGCGAGTTCAAAGCCAGCCTCAGCAATGGTGAGGCACTTAGCAACTCACTGAGACCCTGTCTCTAATAAAATACAAAAAAGGGCTGGGGATGGGGCCCAGTGGTTGAGTGCCCCCGTGTTCAATCCCTGGTACCCAAAAAAAAAAAAAAAAAAAAAAAAATCCTCCCAACTTTTGTGTATGTATGAAATTTTACTTAATGAAAATTTTGTTTTGTTTTGTTTTGGGCAGAGTTGTGAAAAGATTTAAAAACAGTGAACAGAGATACAGAGAGTCCTCTGCTTCATATAGTCATTCTGGAACCCATTCTCCTTCCATCTTCTTCCTCCTATAGCTGCCCCCCCTTCTCTCTTTTTTGGTACTGGGGATTGAACTCAGGGGCTCTCAACCACTGAGCCACATCCTCAGCCTTATTTTGTATTTTATTTAGAGACAGGGTCTCACTGACTTGCTTAGCACCTTGCCATTGCTGAGGCTGGCTTTGAACTCGCAATCCTCTTGTCTCAGCCTCCTGAGCCGCTTGGATTACAGGCACGCGCAGTGGCACCAGGCCTATAGCCTTCTCTTATCTCTGCACCCTGGAACTAGTAGATGAAGAAAGAAAGCTGGAGTACAAGGGCACACCCTTTTTTAACCGGCTGAGCGCAGAATTGGCAAATCACTTCCACTCAGTACTAATCACACAGTACTACGCAGATGAAAGGTGATTGGGAGAGAGTCTAGTTGCTGATGCCCAGGGAAAAAAGGAAATAAAGTTTGGAGTATTCATCACCAGTCCATCTTTGAGAATGCTCCTTTTGGTTCTGTATTTGTATTTGGTCTCCTGATTGACCATAGTTCTTCTCTCTCTCTCTCTCTCTCTCTCTCTCTCTCTTCTTTTTTGGTACTGGGAAGTGAATCCAGGGGCAGTTAACCAGTGGGCTGCATCCCCAACTCATTTTTATTTTTTTTTTATTTTTATTTATTTATTTTTTTGGTGGTACTGGGGATTGAACTCAGGGGCACTCGACCACTGGGCCACATCCCCAGCCCTTTTTTGTATTTTATTTAGAGACAGGGTCTCACTGAGTTGCTAAGTGCCTCGCCATTGCTGAGGCTGGCTTTGAACTCGCGATCCTCCTGCCTCAGCCTCCCAAAGTGCTGGGATTACAGGCGTGCGCCATCGCGCCCGGCTTTATTTTTTATTTTTATTTATTTATTTTTTTTTGTGGTACTGGGGATTGATCTCAGGGGCACTCGACCACTGGGTCACATCCCCAGCCCTTTTTTGTATTTTATTTAGAGACAGGGTCTCACTGAGTTGCTAAGTGCCTCACCATTGCTGAGGCTGGCTTTGAACTCATGATCCTCCTGCCTCAGCCTCCCAAAGTGCTGGGATTACAGGCGTGCGCCACCACGCCCGGCTTCATTTTTATTTTTTGAGACAGGGTTTTGCTAAGTTGCTGAGGCTGGCTTTGAACTTGCCATCTCCTGCCTCAACCTCCTGAGCCACTGGATTATAGGCATACGCCATTGTGCCTGGCCTTTTTTATTTATTTATTATGTGTGTGAGTGTGTGTGTGTGTTGCTACGGATTGAACCCAGGACCTTGCATATACTAAGCATGTGCTCTTCCCATTGAGCTACACTCCCAACCCTTAAATCCTAATTCAGACCCACCCAATTTTATTCATGAAAACGCTAATATTTGCTTCAGATATAATATTTACTACAATTTGTCATAATCCCTCATTCCCATTTTACATGCCCATATCTAATTAGTTACTTTTCTTTTTCGTACCAGGGATTGAACCCAGGTGTGCTTAACCGCTGAGCCATATCTCCAGCCTTTTTTATTTTTTATTTTGAGAAGGTGTCTCACTAAGTTGCTTAGGGCCTCGCTAAATTGCTGAGGCTGGCTTGGAACTTTGTCTTAGCCTCCCAAGTGACTGGTATTATAGGCTTGCACCACCATACCCAGCAATTAATTATATTTTGTTAGAAACTGAAGCTGAAAACCTAGGTTCCCGACTCCTGGCTGTAAATCTCAGTTGATTTTTTTTCTGAAATGACCAGTTAGCCCCTGTTGTTAATACATGAAAAGGAAATGGAAGACCTTAGACTATCTAATCTACAGTCTTTTCCCCCCACCATGTGTTGTCGCCTGAAGCGATGGCCGCTTGGAGCAAAGAAGCCACGGGAAGAAGTTTAGAGACGAACTGGAAACAAACAGCTCTTTATTCTGATAACTTTTCTCTCTGGCTCTAACTACACCCCGGCATGCCATCCACGCTCCTCTAACCTCCAAAATGGCGCAGACCTCATCTGCGATCTCGCTCAAGTCCCTCGAGATCTCCGGCCAAGTCTCGCAAGATCCCGGGCCAAGTCCCGTGAGACTACGGAAGGCGCCAATGCCCAAACATGTCCAAAGCCAAAGCCCGTAGTCCACCACAATATAAGCCATCTCCCCAAACAGGGCTCCTGCAACCATGCTTTTTCTTTAATCCTCTTTCATGTTATGAAAGGGCCATATTTAGTGAACTAGTCCCACATATCCTTCTGTACTCTTTGAAATCATCTTGTTTGTGTCTTTGTTATGTTTCTTGTCTGTCTCACGTGGGTGCTAAAATTCTAGAAGAAAGAACTGTGTAGCCAGGAGTGGTGGCGCAAATCCCAGCAGCTCAGGAGGCTGAGACAGGAGTATCTGAAAGTTCAAAGCCAGCCTCAGCATCAGCTAGACGCTAAGCAATTCAGTGAGACCCTGTCTCTAAATAAAAAATACTGAATAGGGCTGGGGATGTGGCTTAGTGATTGAGTGCTCCTGAGTTCAATTCAAATCCTGGCACAAAAAATAAATAAGAACTGTAAACCCGAGGGTATTGAAAAGGGCCTTCAGGAGCTCTGCAGCTCCCCTTTAGTTCTCCAGTTACATCAAAGGTGCATGGATTATCACTGTATGTATTGGGTGGAGGGAAACAATTGAACTTGAGAAAATCCAAGCAAGTGGAACAGACAGATATTTTACTAATAGAATATTACCAAGAAAGCTTTCCTAAAGGGGTGAGATGAAAGGTGGGGAGGGAGAGAGGGAAGTGTTGGGGAGTGATATTGGTCAATTTTACTGTTATATTGTGTATATGTTTGAATATGCAACAACAGATCCCATCATTATGTTCTAATATAATGCCCCAATTAAAAAATGTGGAAGAAAAAAAAAAAGAGAAAGCTTCCCTGGAAAACTTTTTTTTTGACCAGGGTCACACTGAGTTGATTGTAATAATATCTTGGGGATATATCATACTTTATACAACCCTTTCATATCCATTATCTCATTTAATTCTCGCAGTAGCACTTTGAAATAGATAATGGTCAGCCAGGAAAACCAAAGTTTAGGGATTAAGTGATTTGCTGAAATTCACCAGCCGGTTTGTGGCAGGAGTAGAACCTGAACATAGCTCTTCTGACTGGTGTTTTTCCCACTACACCTTAGTGAACTGCAGTTATATTATTTGTTATCATTCTCAGTTTGGGTCTCTGTTGGTTTTTCTAACACATTTGGTCCTCCCCCATCAATTCCTCTTACTACATTCCTTGTCATTTTGCTTCTGTTCCAGAGAGAAGTGGAGATCCTGATGTTTCTCAGTGCCATTGTGATGATGAAGAACCGCAGATCTAGTAAGTGTAGCCTGCTTCTCAGTCTCAGGATCAGGCCTAAAGCCCTTGGGGGTGCTTTTTTCATGTTATGAAAGGGGCACTATTTAGGGAATTTGATCTCCCTCCCTCTCCCATTTCAAAATAACCCCAAGAAGAGGAGAAAAGAATAGGATATAGGAGTATACAGCCCAGCCTGACCTGTGACATCTCTGTTTCAGTCACCGTGGAGCAACATGTAGGCAACATCTTCATGTTTAGTAAAGTGGCCAACACAATTCTTTTCTTCCGCCTGGATATTCGTATGGGCCTGCTTTACATCACACTCTGCATAGGTGAGGCAACTACCTTTATTTAAAATTTTTTTTTTTTTTTTTTTTTTTTTTGGCACCAGGGATTGAACTCAGGGGCACTCAACCACTGGGCCACATCCCCAGCCCTTTTTTGTATTTTATTAGAGACAGGGTCTCACTGAGTTGCTAGTGCCTCGCCATTGCTGAGGCTGGCTTTGAACTCGTGATCCTCCTGCCTCAGCCTCCCAAGTGCTGGGATTACAGGTGTGCGCCACCATGCCCGGCTTTTTATTTAAATTCTTTTATAAGACTGTTAATGATAACACTGGTTACGGTGACGAGTTCTGGTCCCCCAAATGTTGAAGTCTGAACATTAGAGAAGCATGCCGAGCAAACATATAAAGCAGGGTTTACTTTAAAAGGGGTAACGTAGACTTCTTCCGGGAGGGAGTGGGGTGGGGGGGGGCATAACTGGTATCCTAGTATCCCAAGAAGCCAGGTGTTCTGCTCTTTTATATATGTCCTAGGCTTCCTTTGTTCCCCTGCCCTCTTCCCCTTATCTTTCTCCTCCCTGCTTAGGAATTAGGCCCAAGAATGCTCTGTGGGATGCCCAAAAGGTGGGAAACTGGTGGGCTAAAGGGGGAAGGGCAGGATGATGCAGCCAAGGATACATTAACAACCCTATAGCTCCCTGTAGGGAGGGGCAATTCCTGGGACTGGTTTCCTTGGCAACAGGTTGGTGCTGGGACAGGTTCTTGATAAGGATGGAGGAAGGGCTCTGAAGGAATTAACATTTCAATCCCTCCAGGGATAGTCTCCAACTAGCTCAAAATTGGCCTCCTTGATCCTACCTGATTCTACTTATCTATACTGACTGCCTAATTCTGGCTTCATTAATAAAGACTTGATTTTGCTGGGTGTGGTAGGGCATACCTGTAATCCCAGTGACTTAGTAGGCTTTGGCAGGAGGATCACAGGTTTGAAGCCAGTCTCAGCAATTTAGTGAGACTGTAAGCAACCTAGTGAGACCCTGTCTCAAAATAAAAATTAAAAAAAAAAAAAAAAGAAAAGATTAGGGATGTGGCTCTGTGGTTAAGTGTCCTTGTGTTCAATCCCTGGTACCAAAAAAATAAAAGACTTGATTTGAGGAACCAAATTTCATTCCCAAATAGGTGTGTGTGTAGCTTAGATGGTAAGAAACTAGTGCTGGGCACAGTGGCACATGTTGTAATCCCAGCAGCATGGGAGTCTGAGGCACAGGGATTGCATGTTGAAAGCCAGCCTCAGCAACTTAGCAAGGTCCTGAGCAACTCAGTAAGACCCTGTCTCTAAATAAAATACAAAAAAGGACTGAGGATGTGGCTTAGTAGTTAAGTTGTCCTGGGTTCAATCTCCAGTACCAAAAAAAAAAAAAACAACTGCAGAGACTGTACTTTAAGAGGAAGGAAATGTATTTTTGGTCTACATATATCTACAAGTATGTATTCTTTGGGGGCTAAAATCCTTGAGTTGGTTTGGAGATAAATCCCATGTGCTTGTTGTATGTTTTTTGTCTGATATCTTTTATTCCCTGTGTTCAGTGTTCCTGATGACCTGTAAACCCCCTCTGTATATGGGCCCTGAGTACATCAAGTACTTCAGTGATAAAACTATTGATGTGAGTATTATTCCTCCTCTGATTCTTGGGTCCTTGGTTGGTGATTTTGTAGTTATGTTCTCAGTTCACTAGGAAGAATAACAGTGCTTCAAAATGAAAGTCAGGAGCATTTGTGGTTCATTATGAGAGCCAGGAAGAGGGAAAGTCAGGACCAGGAATTGGGCACAAAGGTCTGAACCTTCCCAGATTCTTACATGATCCAGCTCACTATTTCTTCCCTTTGTGTGGCAGGAAGAACTGGAGCGGGACAAGAGGGTCACTTGGATTGTGGAGTTCTTTGCCAATTGGTCTAATGACTGCCAATCATTTGCTCCTATCTATGCTGACCTCTCCCTCAAGTGAGTTAGTGCAAAGGGAGGGATAATGGAAATTGAGATGCTGTACCTTCCCTCTTGTTTTTGGCCTTGACTTTTGTACTTTTCAGCCAAAGTCATTACCCTCTTTCCTCCCCAAATATCTTTATTTTCACTTCCCTTGTTCCATTTTTTTTCCAATATGTTAAATAATATATTCTTCTCAGGTACAATTGTACAGGGCTAAATTTTGGGAAGGTGGATGTTGGACGTTACACTGATGTTAGTACCAGGTATGTAAAGATTTGGGCTAAGGATCTGAGTAAGGAATTATTTTGAGCACTATATACAGATAACATTTACAGAGTCCTTTCTGGGCCCTGTAGGTACAAAGTGAGTACATCACCCCTCACCAAGCAACTCCCTACCCTGATCCTGTTCCAAGGTGGCAAGGAGGTAATGCGGCGGCCACAGATTGACAAGAAAGGACGAGCTGTCTCTTGGACCTTCTCTGAGGTATTTGCAGGAATGGGCAAGTGGTTGCAAAAGGGTATATATAGATCAGTGGATGAGTTCTGAAGTCCAGCCTGGATTTGATTCTCAGCTTCTACCACTTGTCCACTAGTTTTCAGGACATAGACTAGATATTAGGCCTCATTTATTAGTTCACTCACCAAATTTACATTATATGCCAACCTGCTAGTATGGGGAACAATGATGAGTTAAGACTTAGTTTCGGGCTGGGGTTGTGGCTCAGCAGTAGAGCGCTCGCCTAGCATGTGCGTGGCCCTGGGTTTGATCCTCAGCACCATGTAAAAATAAATAAATAAAATAGAGGTATTGTGTCCAACTACAACTAAATAAATAAATTGTTTAAAAAAAAAAAAAAGACTTGGTCTGTAAGGCCCTATAGGCATTTAGGCTTCTCATCTGCAAATTGGAGATCCATCTGGTTCACAAGAGTGTTTTGCAGATTACCTGTAGGTATCATTCACTCCTGGCATAGTGATTGACACATAATGAATACTTAAGTATTAGTTGACTTTTCTGGGTAGTTAAAAAAAAAAAAAAGAGGAAAGTTAAATTAGGGTAGATTTGTATCCTTCCTTTCCTTCCTCCCTTCTTTCCTACTCTGTGTCCAAATACTTCTTACTTTTAGGTTCTGAATTTTACCTTCCAAACCAGATCCTGATGTGTGCATCTCTTTTGTGCAGGAGAATGTAATTCGTGAATTTAACTTGAATGAACTATATCAGCGGGCTAAGAAGATGTCAAAGGCTGGAGACAGTATCCCGGAGGAGCAGTCTGTGGCCCCAACACCCACCACAGTGCCCGATGGGGAAAGCAAGAAGGATAAATAAGATCCCTGCCTTGGTTTGCTCCCTCTCCTGTCAATTCCAGGCACCTTTGAGGCCCTGCTCCAGTGTAACCACAAGCTCTGCCTGAGGCTGCAGCCTTTTATTTGTTTTCCCTGTTTGTTCCAGGGTGGGCAGGGTGCTGCTTCTGATTTTAAAGAAGCATCCATAGAATTGTCAGGTACCCTAGAGGAAGGCCTGCCCTGCTGTGGCCAACTGTTTCCTTAAGAGAGAGATCTCATATGATGGGGGAGGAAATGGTTTCCCTCCAAGGCTGTGTCAGTGTGTAAACTGCTGTTCATCACTCAAATATCAGCAGTCTGTGGTTTCATTATTCCTCTTAGTGGACCTGCACAGCCTAGACTAGATTAAACCTGTTACATGCCAGGGTATAGAACACTAAGAATTTTTTTCCTCAAGGACCCTTGCTTTCCTTAGGCCCTTCTGGCTTGGTCTATGGCATTCATTAAAAAATACAAGCCTAAATTTGTTACTGATCCCAAGGAGAAACATTTAACCACAGAATTTTCATCATTGAAAATAGTATTGAATGATCTCCCTCTTTTGTGGGGATCCAGAGGAAAGGGAATAGAAGCTTGAGACTTTCTGTGTTGGGACCTGGAGGAGAAAGCCTGGACTGTCCTTTTCTCCTACCTAGTCCCCACACCTAACCAATAATTTTCCATAATAAAGAGACTGGGATTTCCTTTTGATTACTCTTTTGTGTGTTTCTCTTGAATAAGAAACCTAGGCAGGGGGTGGGGGTTGTCCCTTGCAGTGCGGGGGGGGGGGGGGGGGGGGGGGGGGGGGGGGGGGGGGGGGTGTACAACTAAAGTAAATAAATATTTAAAAGAAAAAAGAAAGAAAAGAAACCTAGGCAGGGGCTAGGGATGTGGCTCAGTGGGAGTTTACCTAGCATGTTTGAGGCCCTAAGTGGGACCCCCAGCACCACCAAAAACCAGTCAGTCATCAAAGAAAAGCTAAGTAACTGCAAAGGAATAGCCCATCTTTTAATATTTTTGTTATTAGCAGTACTGGGGATTGAACCCATGGGTCCATTACTGTTCAACTACATCCCCAGTCTTACATTTTATTTTGAGACAGGGTCTCACTGAGTTGCCCAGGTTGGCCTTGAATTTGCGATCCTGATTCTCCTTCCTCCACCTCCCAAGTAACAAATTACAGGTGAATGCCACCATGCTGGCCAAGACCACTTAATATGAAAGGGCATATTTTGTTTCACCAAATGTTGGACATTGATTCCCAGGATTGGTGATGGTTGGGGAAGACCATTTTCTGTAATCTAGAGTACTAACCAGAGGGAGATGCTTTGTCAACTTAATGTGGGATTGGTCCGTGCATCCCAGAGAGGAATTTGGGGAGGGTCATAAAGCATGGCATTTAGTGCGATGCACAGGTACTTAAACCTCTGTGGGAGATGAGGCTTGCTTCCAGACTTAGTCTTCGCCTCGTACTCTGCTCACCCTCCGGCATGCCCGCCTCACCTCGTCCCCTCCACCCATAGCGCAGAATGGTAGGGCCTGGTTCTCGCGGTACCTCCCCCTTCTGGTAGGCTTGAGTGGCTGGGCTCGAAAGTCCCGCCTCCCGGCCACGAGAGCGCTCCGGGCCACGCTTTCCGCTTTTGCTGGGAGGTTTTGTTTCGAGAGCGGAAGTTGCGGGCTAAACCTGGTAGTTCGTAGTCTGCCCTCCTGTCCGGTGCTAACCCAGCCGTGGCATCTTCATTCTATTCTCCTTCCCGTCCTAGTATCCCCAGGCGGCTCGGCGCGCATCCGGATTCCAGGCGCCATGGCTCCTCGCGGGAGGAAGCGGAAGGCCGAGGCCGCTGTGGTCTCGGCGTCGGAGAAGCGGGAGAAACTGGAGAACGGCAAGGAACAGGTGGAGGAGGCGGTCGTCATTGAGCACTGGTGAGCGCCCTGGAGAGTCGCGGGCGGCGGCGGCGGGAAAGATGGCCTTGCAGCGGGGGCCGCAGTCTGACCTCTCCGTCTCTCCCTAGCACTAGCTGACGCGTCTACGGGCGCAACGCCGCGGCCCTGAGCCAGGCGCTGCGCCTGGAGGCTCCGGAGCTTCCCGTGAAGCTGAATCCTTCCAAACCCCGGAGGGGCAGCTTCGAGGTGACGCTGCTGCGCCAGGACGGCAGCCGTGAGTGCGGGCCAGGGCCTGGGATCTGAAGCTAAGAAGCGCTAGTTTTGGAAACCGCGGCCAGCTGTTGACTTTAGAGAGGTGCTCGTGGATTCCAAAATAATTTCAATTTATTCCCAGGCGTCGAGCTCTGGACTGGGATTAAGAAGGGGCCCCCACGCAAACTCAAATTCCCTGAACCTCAAGAAGTGGTGGAAGAGTTGAAGAAGTACCTTTCGTAGGACGGTTTGGGCAGAAGTCCTCATGCTGAGGTTTGAAATGGAGAGGGAATTTATCTTGTGGTGGCTTCTCGTAAAGGTGCCCATTCTGTTATAACTTATTGCACACAGGATCTAAAAAACAGTGCTTTCCTACATGGTGTGCCTTTGGCTAACCGGTTTTCATTTTAGTACCTTTACGCCAAATTGTAGAACACTAATGGTAACGTTAATGATTCTTTATAGATGTGCAGTTTGTAAACTTCCGGTTGATTGTGGCGCTGGGCATATGGTCCAGTTTTGCGTTTGTTTGAAAATTCATTTACGCATTCCTGGTGTCTATTTTAATTCCTTGAACCAGTTGTAAATCTTACTGGTTCCCGAGTTAAAATTTTTAACACGTGTTTTTGTATGGGTTAGTGATTTTTCTCCTTTACTGGCAAATTCCTGTTACTTGATGTGTACCTACCTACCCCTACACCTTTCTAGGGTTATTTTGTTCTTTTTTCCCCCCAGTGTCTTATGTATTAAACACTGCACTACAATACCGTGCCTCCTGATTACACGGATTTTTGTCTTTGTCCATAATGTTTCTTTCAATGCTTTGGCATCATGTCAGGCACTTTTATGTTGAGTGAGCTTTGAGGGAAGCATATAGTCCTTGAGCTCATGGGGGGGGGGGAGAATGGATGGCATGCCTGTAATTCCCGGGACTAAGGAGGCTGAAGCAGGAGGATTGTAGATTTAAAACCAGTCTCAGCAAGAGTCTGCCTCAAAAAATAAAGGGCTGGGGATGTAGTCAGTGGTAAAGACTCCCAGGGTTCAATCCCCAATACCAAAATTTAATAAAGTGATGGGGGGAGATGTCTTCCTTAGTCTTTGGCTACCTGGATCCCTTCTCTAACATTTCCCCTCTCATTTTTGCAGCTGTCTCTGGTGGTGTTGGAGCATTTATGATGGGACATGGCTAAACTTCAGTCATGTACCTGAAGCCATTTCTTCCACTCCAGAAATGATGGTACAGATGAGGCAACCCTCTAGTAAGGCATTGTAAAAGAATTTGGTTTGTTTAATAAAAGGTTAAATAAAGTATCTAAGAGTAAAATTTAATGTTAATGGATGGACAAAACAGCTGTTTTTCATTGCCCAAGGTCACCAATTGGCCTGGAACTTGTAGGAGTCTCTGGTAGAACATGTGAAACACTTGTAAAAACTATGGGAGCAAAGTAAATAATTTATTTTTTTTTAAAAGCAACTATCTTTTTCAAGTCACTTCTTAGAAGTGATGGAAGTACATTTTTTCTGGCCCTGTGGAGGTTTTACCTAGACTTCACATACTGGCAATGAACAAGCCCCACAAATATAAGATGCTGGATAGTGTCCCGCCATATTCCCCCCACCCCCCCGCCCCTTAGTGTTTTGTCTAACATAGTTTCACATCTTTAGGACGTTTTTCTCTTTTTACTCCGGTATTGGGGATCAAACCCAGGGCCTCTTGCATGCTAGGCAAGTGCTCTGCTACTGAGTAATAACCCCAACCCTTTTTACATTTTGAGAGGCTCAAAGTAAAACAGAACCCCACCACAGAGCTTTCCCTGAATTTGCAGACTCGATGCCTTGTGAATTGAGAGACCTGGTTCTTGGCTGTTAGCTATGACCCACTAGAGTTGGGGACCACACAGTTTATTTTTTCACTTGTCACTAACTAGAAAGTAGATTACAAAGAAATAAGATTCAAGTTCATAATTTTCTACCTATGATACTATTAAACTTCTGCCTGGTCCCCAAGGCCTGGGAGGGGAGGAGGGGACCAACAAAGAGCCAGGGTAGACCTACCTCTTACACTAAGAGAAGGCATGTGCTAGTTTCTGCCAATAATACTTTTTACTAGCCAACACTTTCCACTCTCCCAGGGCCCCTAACCTGCCCTTCCCTCTCCACTACGTTAGTATATCTACCTCTGTTTCTGACTCTGAGGAAGGATCAGGCCACACAGAGGGAACACTAGTGGGCACCAGCCTCCCCTCTGCTGTCCAGTCCACCACATCAATTTCTTCATCTTCAGAGCTGTCAGGAAGTGGGCCCAGCAGCTCAGAGTTCTCAAATGCCTCCTTGCCGGCCTCTGGAGCAGGGTATAATTCCTCATCCATGGTTAGGGACACGTCTAGCTCAGTCTCTGCCCAGTTTGAGCATGGAGGAGAGAGGTCCCTATAAGATCTTTGGGGAGGGTCAGGGGAGTCAATATGGAGAAGTTTGTCTCCCTGACCATCCAGTGGCTGGGAGTTGGTAATTTCAAGATGTGGAGTCCAAGAATCTCCCACTGAAAGCACTCCTCCTTCACTCACCTCGGAGGGCATGACAAGGGGGCTAAAGGGCTCAATTGGCTCTTTGTTCTCAGAAGGCATGACAAGGGGACTAAAGGGCTCAATTGGCTCTTTGTTCTCACCAACAGGTTCCTTTTCCAATCCTGTGAGCTCCCTGGGCCAGAGTTCCATGTCTGGTAAACACCATTCTTCCCCTTCAATCCAGTTCTTTCCTGTTTCTGTCAGGTGATAACTAGGGGTTCTGCAGCCCTCAACCTCAGGACTCTCCAAAGACCCAACAGGTGGCTCAATGTCTGAGCCACAGAGCATGAAGTCAAGGATCTCTTCCAACTCACTGGTGGCTGCAGCACTTGTGATTCGGTACTCCTCAGCTTCACAGGGCTGCCTGAGCAGAGCTGTATCAAATACATATGGCTCTCTGCAGTCAATATTCATCATGGCTTCCTTCCCTACCAGCTCTGGACTAGACCCAAACTCTGACTTTACCACAGGGTGGGCTGGGGAGTGGCTAGCAGAGAGCAGAAAGTCTTGTAGCCTAGAGACGACCGGGGAGTCCTGACACAGTTCTATTCTAGTAGATGGCGTCTCCTGCTCATTAATTGAGGATAGCTGAGTCCCTGGAGGTTCTAAGTCTCTTCCGGGATCTGGGATCTGGGGGCTATCTTGAGAATTTTTGAGAGGAGGCTCCTGTACCACCTCCCAGCAGGTCCCGTTTACAATCTTCCTAAGTTTTACTCTCCCAATCTGCCCTTCCTCTGCGGAGTCTGAGTTGGGTGCTCTGACTTCAGTGCTCCGCTTCTTACTCCCACCTGCCTTCCCAAGACCAGATGGGCTTGGGGTGTTCTGTAGAGGACTCGCTCTTCCTGGCTTCTGTTTGTCCTCTGGTGCTTCTTTCTTTATAGTTCTCTGCCGCCAAAGACGCCGGCCAGGGGCTGTGGGCACTGTGCTGGATCCGCTTAAAATGCTAGGCTTTGATGTACAGACATCAGGAGATGGCTTTGAGCGACTTAGCCTGATCTTTCTGGGCAACAATCGCTCATCCACAGAGGGGTACAAGCTGGGAGGGGAAACTGCTGTAGGACCAAGGACAGAGTCATTCTTGTTTTCCTTAGGTCCCTGACTCTGGCTTGAAGGAGAAGAGCTTTTCTCTTGGGGAGTCAGGCAGGCTCTAGCCTTCCTCTTGAGCAGAAGCGTGCCTGACAAGTTCTCAGCATTTGGTCGGTTACTCTTTTCTTGGGGACCTTCCTCTTTCCCCAAAGACTTCAACCTAATTGCACCAAGAGGACAAGGAGTCTGAGTAACAGGCAGTGGAGTTCGTGGTCGGCGGCTGGGTGCCACCACTCTGGCAGAGATTGGTGCAGCACTTGGTGGTTGTAAACACTCTCGGTTCAGTCTTCGGCCCTGAGGGGCCTTCACTAACTTTCCACCTTCTAACTGAAGAGATTCTAGCTCAGACACACGAAGCTGACGGGCAGCAGAAAGCACATCCTGGGCTTCTTCTCGAGATACTTCCATCTCTGAGGTATATAGGAAGTCCACCAGCTTTCTAAGTGTCCTGATTTTCAGGCCCCCCAGCTCCAGCACCACCTTCCGACCCTGAGCTGGCCTTTCCCGTTCCAGGCGTTCTGTGAAGAAGGGGCTGCAGGCTGATAGAATGCAGCAGTGGGCTGGAACTGCCTCACCTGGAGAGAAACCCACAGACTATCATTATGTAGACTGGCATATTCATGAACTAAGCATAGACATTACTACCCAAATGTACTGCCCCTTTTCTTAATTTTTTTTCCCATGGAAATTCAAATAAAAGGAGAAATTTGTTCCTTCTGCTTGCCTGGAATCTTCTGCCATTACCTCTCGGCTTATTTTTTAAATAATCTTCCAAAATCTACCCTACATCAGTTCATTCAAGTCTTCCTCCAGCTGGCTGTGATGGTGCATACCTGTAATCCCAGCAATTTGAGGCAGGAGGATTGTTAAATTTAAGGCCATCCTAGACAACTTAATGAGACCCTGTCTCAAAATAAAAAATAAAATAGGCTGGGGATGTAGCTCAGTGGCACTCTTGGTTTCAATCCCTAGTACCACCACCCACCCCCAAAAAGCAAGCCTTTCAGTCCACAAGTATGGGTTTGGTGCTTCTAGGCACAGAGAGGTAGGTACTCTACAACTATCACTGCACTTACCTATCTGAATTGGATTAGCCATCTCCATTACACTGTAAGCTCTATGAAGACAGGTACCCTTATCTGTCTTGTTCACTGAGGTATAACCAGTACTTGCTACAAAATAGGGCTTACATTCACTGCTTGCCAAAAAGTAGATCAAATAACTTGCTGATTAAATAGTATTGACCCATGACAGCTCAAAAAGATTTTTTTTTTTTTTTTTTTTTTTGGTACCAGGGATTGACTTCAGGGGCACTCGACCACTGGGCCACATCCCCAGCCCTTTTCTCTGTTTTATTAGAGACAGGGTCTCACTGAGTTAAGTGCCTAGCCATTGCTGAGGCTGGCTTTGAACTCGTGATCCTCCTGCCTCAGCCTCCCAAGTGCTGGGACTACAGGTGTGCGCCACCATGCCCAGTTAAGAGCTCAAAAGTTTTGTAGGAATGGCTTGTGGTCTAACAGATCTAGAGGCAGACAATCAGTCTTTAATTTCCTGAGCTCTTGCTATTGCCTACCAGGGAGTAGTCTGTTCTGAGCTACCTTCTCATTTTATGGGCAATTTCCAGGCAATATCAATCAGGCTATCCCATGTCTTCAGTTACCAAAGGCTTGCTGATGACCCCCCAAAGCCCTATCACTACCTAGATATCTTTCCTGTGATACCAGACATCACAGCTGGCATGTCTACATGGATGCCTTGCAAGTAGCTCCAATACAACCTTCCAAGGAAAGGAAATTTTGCCATCCCAAACCTCCCAATTGTGATACCAAAATAAAGTATCTCATTCGACCCCTTGTTTCAGTCATCTGATTCTAATCTTCCTTACATATATCTAATCAAATGTCAATTTTAAATAACTTCTGGAGTCATTATGTGCCACCAGGCATTCTTCTAAGGGTTTTACCAGTACTAATCCATTTATTTACCACAACCTTGTGATGTAGCTACTGGTGTTATAGATGAGTAAACTGAGGCATACCTACAAGATTTGAACCCATAATCTGGCTACAGTTTATGCTCTTCCTCACTTTAATAGCACATACATTTTTTGGATACTGGAGTTTGAAACCAGGGATGCTCTACCAACTGAACAACATCCCCAACTTTTTATACTTTTTATTTTGAGGCAGGGACTTGCTCAGATGCCTAGGTAGACCTACTCAGCTTCCCAAGTAGCTAGGATTACAGAGACCAACTACAATCCTTTTTTATTTTTAATTCTGGTACTGGGGTTTAAACCCAGAGCACTTTACCACTGAGCTGTATCTCTAGGTCTCCCTAAGTTGATCAGGTTGGCCTTGAACTTTTGATGTTCTTGCTCAGCCTCGAATTGCCAGGAAGGATAATACCCATTTTTTCTTTTCCAGTGCCAGAGATCAAATCCCATACATGGTAGGCAAGTACTCTACAACTGAGCTACATCTCCAGCCCAATATCCATATCTTAAGCAATTTTGATGTTTACAAAACTTTACAATTAGTTTCATTTTTTAGGAGAGGAAAAAATAGTCACAACTTCACTCCTAAAAACTAACTGTCCTAGAAACATATAGCTCTTTACCAAATAGTTTACAGTACTCAGAGGTAATAACATTTTCCTGTTTTTTTTTTTTTCTTTCTTCACCCCTGGCCATAAACTCACTTTATTTATTCTATGGTAAATTTCCAACAGAGTTCCTATCAGTCTCTTACCTTCTGCCTGCAGAAGGACATCACAAAACACACCACTCTGCTGCTGGTGATGAAGCTGCAGAAATGCTAACCGGAGAAACCGAGGGTTCCTGTATAAGATTTTGGAACTGGCAGGAGAGCACATGTTGGTAGTATCTAATGAACCTAGGTTTTCACGGATCAGATTCCTGTAAGTGAAATAATTCATTTCAGAGGGATAGTTATATCTGTTTTTATCTTTGAAATAACAGGGAAATTTTGAGCCGGGTGTGATGGCACTCGCCTGTAATCCCAGCAGCTTGGGAGGCTGAAGCAGGAGAACCACAAGTTCAAAGCCAGCCTCAGCAACTAAGGGAGGCCCTAATCAACTCAGCAAGACCAGACTATAAAGAAAATATTTTTTAAAAAGGGCGGGGGCTGGGATATGGCTCAGTGGTTAATCGCCCCTGGGTTCAATCCTGGTACCCAAAAAAAAAAAAAAAAAAATATATATATATATATATATATATATATACTATGAATTAGGGAAACATTAACCCTAGAAGTTGTGCTAAGGGTACCTTTCTCTTTCAACAGCGGGGATTGAATCTGGGGGTGCTTTATCACTAAGCTGCATCCTCCGTCCTTTTTATTCTCTCCTTTGAAGCAGAGTCTTCATAAGTTGCTGAGGAGCTTGTTTAAATTCCCAAGGCTGGTCCTGAAACTGCTCCTCCTGCCTTGACCTCTCCAGTCCTGGGACTTCAGGCATGTGCCACTAAGCTTGGCATGAAATTTTCTCAAGATACTCTTGGTGCCTGGCATGGTGGTGCATGCCTGTTATCCCAGCAACTGGAAAGGCTGAGGCAGGAAAATCACAGGTTCAAGGCCTGCCTCAGCAATTTAAGATACCCAGCCTCAAAATAAAAAATATCATAAAAAGGTCTGTGGATGTAGCTCAGTGGTAAAGCACCCCTGGGTTCAATCCCCAGTATCATAAGTAAATAATATCATCATAGTGGTTACATGTGGGAGCTCAGAGATAATCTTGGCTATGTTACTAGCATAGCTTTATAATCTCACACAGGTGACTTAACTTCTCAGAGTCTCATTTTCTCATCCATGGAATGGGAATAACAATACTTACCTTGTGGGACTGTTTTAAAAATTAAATGAGTCAACACAGGTAAAACTGCTTAGCACAATGTGGGCGTGGCACAAAATTACTATTATCCCCCAAATGGATATTATTATCCTTCAATCTTCATTCCTATTACTGCTGAGACTCAACTCCTAGAGTGCTGACTACTAACATTCTTCCTGAGCACTTCATCCCAGTTCCATGGTTATAATCCTCAATTTAACACTTTTAAAGAAACAATAATGGGTATAAAACTTTCTCCAGGAGTTGTATGCATCTTCTTTTCTCTGTGCTATCACACTAACCAGCAGAGGGTGCACAATAAAGACAAAACTCTGGACTGATTGGGAAGATCTCTCACAAATGACATTGCCTCTCTTGGTTCAAATGTACTTGGCCAAAGTGAGCCTGATTGACCCTGGAAGTTGACAAAAATGTGGCCTTTAGGTTTGTCTGTTAGGTGAATTACCTGGCTAACAATGGAGCAAGGATAGGTAAATGTTCTACCTCTCCCAAACAAACTGGATATTCTGACTTCACGACTATTAACATTCCCAGTTTTGTTTTGTTTTGCATTGAAACACCCACACTCACTGACTGCACAGCTGTGTTCTTGTCCTGGCATGAAGTTTTCAGTCAGGTGGCACTCAGGGTTCGAATGGTTCAAGTCAAAACTATCAGGAAAGAAAAGAGTGGAAAGGTAAATTAAGAAAGGGTGAGCTCAGCCGGGCGCGGTGGCGCACGCCTGTAATCCCCGCACTTGGGAGGCTGAGGCAGAAGGATTGAGAGTTCAAAGCCAGCCTCAGCAATGGCGAGGCACTTAGCAACTCAGTGAGACCCTGTCTCTAATAAAATACAAAAAAGGGCTGGGAATGTGGCCCAGTGGTCGAGTGCCCTAGTTCAATCCCGGGTACCAAAAAAAAAAAAAAAAAAAAAAAAAAAAAAAAAAAAAAAAAAAAAAAAAGGTGGGCTCAACTCCCATCCCAGAGAACCATAGGTGGAGGAGGGCAGCTGTTGCAAGGGCTCTGGGGAAGCTTTCCAAAACACCAGTGCCCGGCCTTGTTCCCGGACCCAACCTGGAATGGTGCTGCAGCAGGGTCTGTTCCTGATGTGCTGTCTCTGCTTGGGTCCTCTGTCCAGCCTGCCTTGTTTCCTACCAATGTCCAGCCTCCTGCCAACAGTTTGAGCAAAGCAGCGCAGCGCAGGTGGGCCAATGGCCTGAGCAATTCCTTTCTCTGTCCAGAACCGAGGGAATTGGGGTTGGAGGAGAAAGCAGGGCGTTAGGGAAAGCCCTGCAAAGCTGGGCGCCCCTCACACTCCGGCGCGCGGGCCCAACTCCTTTGAGAGCCCTCTCGGCGCGAAGGTTTCTGGGAATGGAGAGTGGGGATCCCGGAGGCCTGAATTGAGGGCTGGCCCTCACCGCTAACTCCGGCCACACGGGCTTTGCAGTCACTCCCTTGGTGCCCTCGTAGTGCTGCTTGTCCTGGCACCCACATGCACTGGGCAGTGGTGACAGCCAGGGCCTGAGTCCACGCGGCCCGCGCCACACACCGCGCGCCGCTGCCCTCGCGCACGGTTCGACGTCCTTCCTCCTTCCAAGCCTTTGGCCTACGTCTGCCTGAATACGTCATCCCCATTGGCCGAAGGCCCCCAGGAGAACCAATCAGAGAAGGAGCGGAGCTTTGGGCGGGAGGCTAAGTCTCGAGCGACTTGAGGGCTGAGGGAAGATGGCTGGGCTGCGAGAGGTAGGTGGAAGGGCCTACTAGGGAGGGATTCTTGTGAGACCCTCCTTCCCCTGTCCCTCGGCACTCGATGAGAGCGGTAGGGCGAGAGGGCCAGGGCGGTTGGAGGACATCTCCTACTTCCCCTTGAAGAGGCTGCAAACCACCTGCCTAGACACCGCCCGCCTACAAGGAGGAAAGAGCACTGAACATAGTGTTCCATGTGTGTGAACAAGGGAGACACAGAAAGAAGGAAAAAACAGCTCGTGTGTCTAAAACATGCCTTCAAAGCCATTAATTTTCCCACATTTTTATGCCTTCCTCCACCTATGGTTCTCTGGCTGGGTGTCGCCACTCCACTCCACTCGCTCCCCATGTCTCGAATCTAGGTATCTTCTAAGGCCCCAGAGGTTCTGGAACAAGCTCGCCAGGCTAGTTTCTGAATTCACTTTCTTCACTGATTCCACTCCGACCCTGAATCTCAGACAACTGTTGACCCAGAGAATTGCAGAAATTCCCCTCCCTAGAGTGGTCTCCTGTGCCCTTCCACAGACCATTTATTTAGCACAACTCCTGATGGGAAACAACTCGTTTCAGGAGTGACACTAAATTAAAGGATCTCAAGGTAAAACGTTTACAAATAATGCAAATCCACGGCATAAATCTAGACAGCAGTTCTTTTCCTCTTGTGCGTTAGGACCCAGGCCCTGGCTTCGAGTACTGCCCCTTGGTAGATGACTTGCTTGCTCTGGGCCAAATGGCCGAATCCATTTTCACAAAAAAATCCTGAAGCCAGCTGGAGGTAGAAAGGAAGATGCCTAAGAGGAGGAGAACCTGCAAAATGACAAAAAGAGGGGTGAGTAATATAGTGCTCTCAAATATGTCTTAACTGGCATCTAAAACATTTTCTAAAAGGATTTGAATGTTGGGAGTGTAGCTCAGTGTAGAGGGCTTGCCCAGCTTGTGAGAGGCCCTGGGTCCCATCCTCAGCACAACAAAACAAAAACCAACCAAACCAACCAACCAACCAACCAACAAAACCCCAGTTAAGGTGTTTGGCTGAAATGGTGGTGTAAGGAGTGCATTTTCGAGTCATCCAGTATTTTCTCTGGTTTGAAGCTTCTGCTCTTAAGATGAAAAAAGAAGGAACAGAAGACATTTTCAGTTGTAGTTGTCATATTTTGAAAAGGAAGCACTTTCTGAAAGGACATAAAACTCAGCAGAAGGAGGACGGATTTTACTTGCTTGCAAGTAAGCAAGCAAGTGAGGAAAGCAAAAGAGTGAAGGCAGAACACTACTTAATTTATGGCCTTGGGTTCAGTCCCCAGTACCATGTTAAAAAAAAGTAATATTTTTTTATGGCATCTGTTGCTGAAGAATCAACCCTTGATTGGGCAGGTGTACTACCAGTATAGACAATTTTGTGGAGCCATAAGGAAAATATGAATATTATATTTCATCATTAATATATTTGCATCAGGATGAAATTAATTTTAAAGAAGCAGACTCACTTCCTGGTGTGTTTATTTTAAACTAATATCCTATTTGTGTTAAGAATCTCTAAAGGGAATGAATGACAAGTGGCTATCCCAGGGCTTCAAAAAATGACAGATTTGGGGGTTGGTGGGGAGAGAGACAGAAACAAAACAAAACAAAACAAAACTGATGATTTTTTGATGTGTAGCCACCAGAGGGTAGAAAGGAGTAAAAATATTTTTTTTTTATTTGTACAAATAGCTAGTATTTTTTTAAGTTGATTTTTTTTCATTTCTTCTTGGCATTTATAATTTTAAATCTATTTAAAACTAGAATCATCATTACAAAGTATTCTGCTGTATATGATAATTGAAAAAAATTTTTGGTACTGAGGATCAAATACAGGGCTTTGTGCATGCTAAACATGTACTCTACCACAGAGCTATCCACCCCCGCTGCCCTGGGGGCCCATTTCTTTTTTAAACACCCCCCACCTGCCAGTTCTTCCCTAATCTTTCACCATTTTATTGTATCTTATTTTTGTATCTTTGTATGTGATGATGGTTGTGGGTGAGGAAGTTAAATTTTTGAGAATTTTAAGACTGAGCATTGAAGCCTGGCATGGTGGCAAATGTCTGTTAATCCTAGACTCAGGAGGCTGAGGAAAGAGGACTGCAAAATCAAGGCCAGCCTCAGCAACTTAGGAGGCCCTAAGCAACTTAGTGAGACCCTATCTCAAAATGAAAAATAAAAGGCCCTAGGATATAGTGCCATGGTAAAGAACCCCTGGTTTCAATCCCAGTAAAACAAAATAAAACAGAGCACTGAATATAATGTTCCCTGTGTATAAACAAAAGAGAAACAGAAAGAAAGAAAAAAACAAACAAAAAACAGCTCCTATGTTTAAAACATATCTTCAAGCAATTAATTTTTCTCCATTTTTATGCTATCCTAATATAAATCTATATTACTGTAACTTGACAGGTACAATTGCCTTCAAACTAATCTTGTTTTTACACTTGCTTCCTCTTTAATCAAACTGTTGCATAAGTCTATTTACAAGATCTTTTCAAAATGGGATTTAGATCAAGTCCTTCTATATAACCCCCCTACCACCACCACAGACAAGCTTTCCTCTAAGAATAAAAACCCAAACTCCTTTCTCTGACCCATAAAACCCTTCATATTCTGATTCTCACCTCTCCCTGTGTCCTTATTTCTATCACTCTCTGTTGGGTCCAGAATGTTTCATTCCACACCTTAGGGCTTTGGTATTAAGAATAACAACTGCCTGTACCTTCTCAGAGTTGGCTGCTTCTCACTATTTAGATTTCAACTTAAGTATCACGTTTCCAGAGTTTGTTTCTGACTTCTAATCTAGAGCATACTACAAGTTACTTTTATCAATCTGTTTAAAATCTACAGAGTGCTGCACCTGACATTATCTTATTAGATAAATAAATAAGATAATCTTTTGGTGCTGGGGATTGAACCCAGGGCCTTACGTATGCTAAGCATGCACTTTACCGCTGAGCAACATCCCCAACCCTTACCTTATTAACTTTCTCTTTTATCTCTAGACAGTAAGCTTTATGGGAACAGGAAATTTGTCCATCTTATCGTTAACATTTAGAAAAGTGCCTGACTCACCATAGGGATTCAGATTAACCCAAGTAGAACTAGTCTATTTTCAATGAACTGAGCATAAATAATTTATCTATTAGTATTAGTGATTGTGATGCTTTATTTGGAGATAGCCGTTTCAGATAAATTTAAGTTTTTTAAAAAAATATTTATTTATTTGCTTTAGTTGTACACAATGCCTTTATTATTATTTTTTAATATTTATTTATTTGCTTTAGTTGTGCACAATGCGTTTATTTGTGTGTGGTGCTGAGGATCGAACCCGGGCGCGCATGTGCAAGGCGAGTGCTCTACCTCTGAGCCACAACCCCAGCCCCTTTATTTTTTTTTATTTTTATTTCCTTTTAGGTATTGGGGATTGAACTCAGGGGCATTTCACCACTGGGCCACATTCCCCAGCCCTTTTTTGTATTTTATTTAGAGACAGGGTCTCACTGAGTTGCTAGCAACCCAATGTTGATGAGTCTGGCTTTGAACTCGTGATCCTCCTGCCTCAGCCTCCCAAGTGCTGGGATTACAGGCATGCGCCACTGTGCCCGGCCACAATGCCTTTATTTTTACGTGGTGCTGAGGATCGAACCCAGGCTGCGCACATGCTAGGCAAGCGCTCTACCGCTGAGCCACAACCCCAGCCCTAAATTTAAGTTTTTAACATCTTTTTCACCACTGAGTTTTTTATTTATATAATTCTATTTTGAATATTTTCCACAAATTCTTTCATGTTAAATGGCTTGTCCTGAATACTGTAACTACTAAGCAGAGACCATTCACTCTTTCTGCTGTTGCTATGTATGAAATATAAGGCTAAGCTCTGGGAATGTACCATGAACAAGAAAAACACTGTTCTTGCTTTCATGGAGCTTATCTTCTGGTGGGGAAGACAGAAACACACACATAGACAAAAACGAAATAGAAAGGAAGAAAAAATAATTGTAAGTTATGAGCAGTGGTGTGAAGGAAACAAGACCAATCCATCTCTAGAAAATCACAGCAGAACATTCTAGAATAGAGCTCTGATCTGGGAAACAGGGAATCAAACATTTCTTGTGCAAATTATTTTCCTCTGGCAATCATGTTTGGCTTTTGAACTTGCTGTGGAGAGTAGAGATAGAAGATACAATAAAGCAATGGGAGAAGATTCTTAGATAACAAAACTTGAAGGCTGTTCATTACCTGTGTGATAACGTATTCATTTCCCATTCTAATTTGTTAAAAACCCATGAAACAAGTGTTGAATGCTTGTTTTGTCTTGGCTATCAAGTATGAGGATCTTTAAGACTGTACCAGGGGCTGTGGCTGTGGCTCAGCTGTGGAGCTCTTGGCTCGCATGTGTGAGGCTCTGGGTTCGATCCTCAGCACCACAGAAATAAAATAAAAGAAAAAAGGTATTGTGTCCATCTACAACTAAAAAAAATTAAAAAAGACTGCATACCAAATATGATGGGGTAAATAATGACTAGATCAGCCTGATTAAATGGGCACTTCATGCTGAGGAGAAGTGGAATTTCTGATTAGATAAGCAAAGGTCAGATTATGGTTGATAAGTGTTATTTTAATGTGTGTGTTTGTGGTACTGGTTACTGAACCCAGTGCTGTACCACTGAGGTACATCCCCAGTCTTTTTAAAAATTTTTTGTTTTGAGACAGGTTCTTGCTAAGTTGCTGAGACTGACCTGGAACTTGTGATCCTTCTGCCTCAGCCTCCTGAGTCTCTAGGATTACAGGTATGTGCCTCCACTCCCAGCCCAGCTTACTTTAATGTATTAAATGAATAAATATGGTACTTTGAAAGCAACAAGGTATTTGTCCTTCATCCTAACTGTAGTGTAAGGTGATTCAAAGAGCCTCAGCTATGGAGTCAGATTGATATGGAGGTCACTACTTAGCAAGATGAATTCTGGCAATTTTCTTCACTTAATTGAGTTTTGATTTCCTCATCTGTAAAATGGTGGTAATACTCTTTCAATAGTGGCTTTTAAAAGTTAGAGGTAATGAGCCCAAAGTGACTCTCACATGGTAGACATTCCATTGGTTACTATTATTGGGTATTGGTGAGCCACAGAATGTTTTTTGGGGGCAGGATAGATAGTGGTGAGTTTATACTATACCACTATACATGGTTTAAAAACCTTTATATGTATTTTAATTTTCATAGTAGTCTTGGGAGATAGATATTATCCTCATTTTATAGTTAAGGAAACTGAGGCTCAGAGAGATTATATAATTGAGTCAAGTGGTACATGAACTTGAGTCAGTGTACTTACAAAGGTGGGGTCTGAAGCCAGGGAGTCTGACTACAGAATCTATGCACTTCACCACTATTCTAGATTATGAAAACTTAATGAGGATTCATTTAGTAAATCTAAAGGTTTTAGATTTTTCAGTAAGCAAGAATAAGAAACCTTTAATTTATTATTATTTTCCTTGTTTAGTAATTAGTGAGTGACAAAATAGTACTCTTTGTCAGGCATAAAAAAACTAGCTGGCCACATGCCTGTGATCCCAGTGACTTGGGAGGCTGAGGCAGGAGGATCACAAAATTCAAGGCCAGCCTGGGCAATTTAGCAAGATCCTGTCTCAAAATAAAAAGGGATGTAGCTCAGAGGTAAAGTGCCCCTAGATTTAATCCCCAGTAACAAAACACAAAACCAAAAACCCCACCCCTGTCCTCCTTCCTGGTCTAACAGTCTTAGGTTAAAAATGTTTCTTAACTTAGAAAAATACTACCTGTATAATCCTTTATTTAGGTCAAATGTAAAAAGAGAATATATGAATCAGATAATCTTAAACTTGAAGTTCACAAAGGAATCAAATTTTCTTAAGACTTTACCTATGCTGTTAACCACTTTAGATAGTGGATTCCTATCTTCCTTTTTGTTCAGTATAGAGACTAAAAACTATTAGCAAATTCAGGCATTTATTTTTTTCTAATTAGCTCTAATGCAATTAAACCAAAACAAAGAAGTTGAGAGTTTACCCCCGATATTCCCTACCATCCCAATCAATACACAGAAGTCCTGTTCATAGGATTTCTCATTCCTATTTTCCTTTGGGAAAATGCTTTGGGGTAGAAGGCAACAAACCAAACAGCAGGCAAATAAAATCAGCTCTTTTCTATTTCCTCACCTGGATAGGTAGAGAGAAGAAGCAAGAATTCCCATCAAAGAGAAGGAATGCTTAAGTATGCCATTCTAAAATGCCCTTATTCTTTCCACGCGCCCACCCCCTGAGCTCTGCAGTAATTCCTCAGAGATTGTAAAGTCTCTGCTTTAAATATAAATATATATATATAAAACTTCCCCCTGTCTCTTTCTCTCCTCCTCTCTCTCTCTTTTTTTTAATTTCCTATAATAAAGTTTCCTATTGGATAAGGTCAGCTCCCTGATTTATGCCTGGCTCCTATTGGAAGCTCGCAGGGGCTGACATCACTTAGGAAAGCGAGGGGGTAGGGCTGCCAGATCAGTTTGTCACCACCCAGGCTCCCTTGCCTTTGGCTGGGTGCAACTTCCATTTTAGGTGTTGGATCTGAGGGGGAAAAAAAAGAGAGAGGGAGAGAGAGTGAGAGTGAGAGAGAGGTGGGGAGAGAGAGAGCCAGAGGAGCGAAGAGAGAGAGAGAGAGAGAGAGAGAGAGAGAGAGAGAGAAAGGGAGAGGGAGAGGGAGAGGGAGAGGGACAGAGAAAGAAGAGCAGGAAAGATCCTGAAAGGAGGAAGAGGTGGTAAAAATCAGCTGCCTTGCTGGATTTGTCTTTCTCAGCACATTGGCGAAGGCTTGGGTTTCTTTCTCAAAGGACTGGTTTTTAGAAGTCCACATTTGAGGTGTGTGCCTTTTTTTTTTCTTTAAAGAAAAGAATGTGTGTATAGACGGGCAAAGGAGGATAAGCCAAGTCGAATTTTTGTCTGACGGTAACTAGAGGGAATTTAAAAACGGGAAGTCTGTTATGCTGATGGGTGACTTTCAAGCAATTGTTTTTTTTTCCTTCTACTTTCAATACTTTGGGGGATTTTGGTATTTTATTATATTAAAAAGGTAAAATATTACAAGACCCGGAAACAAACTTCTAGGTCTAATACTGGGAGCTGAATGGAATCAGGGGGGTAAGAGAAGTTGTGTGAATTTACATTTTGGTGTGTTCTTTGCTGTTATATTTTTTTCTGAATTAAGCTAACATACTTCTGTTTTCAGAGCCCAAATCAAAAGTTGTTTTTTGGCATGTTGCGTGTGGGTTGGGAAAGGAATTTGTCCGGGTTGGAAGCTAGTTATGCAGATGGTTCTTCATGTTTCAAACTTTTTCTTTTACCATTGGATTTGTGGAAATGGAAAGTTGCAGGGAGCTTTGCAGCTTAAATGGTATTGTTTTTTCCCCCCCGTAGAGAGTTTGAACTGCCCAGATCGGTTTCAGCCCTGTTGTTTCTGGGTGGAGCCCTCTTACTTTTCCAGGTGCAGTGGGTGGGAGCCTCACTCGCCTGCTAGATGTAGCCTCCCAGCTTTGCTTTATAGAAGAAAACAAATGGATCTATGTTAACTGAATTGACATACCCTTCTCCTCCTGAAACTATCTTTGATGGCAAAGATTTGTGGAGGTTGTTATGTTAAATCTATAATAGGGTAACATTTGGTATGTGCTTAAAAGGGTAGAAGTTCTAATCATGCTTTTTAATTCACCTGAGTATAGTGGCAACACACCTGAAAAAAATTTCAGCTTTGTAGCCTCTGAAAAGGCCATATGTTTAATAAGATGGGCTAAGAGAAACCATTTACGCAACAAACTTTGTTTAAAATGCATTTGAAAAAGCAAAAGGAGGGTTTTTATTTTTAAGCCAACTGGAAAGTTATTTTTTGGAGGTGTTTGTTTGGTTAATTTACCTTAAGTCTGAAGTCTGTTAGAACTGAAGGACCATGACTGTGCTTTCATATCTTAAATCTTAAGATTGGTTTTGTTTTTGCAAATATATTTTTGTAAAAGTACTGATTCCAGATAATCATATAGCCAACTCATCAGTAGGTGAAAGCTAGGGTGTTCTCTTCCTCCTTTTAAAATGCGAATCAGTCTGAAAATTATAGTTGAGTAGATACTGCCCTAATTGTAACAAGATGGGCCTTAATGTGTAAGCTGCTCATTAGCTTTAAACTGGTATGTATCTTTAATATTCCTCTGATTTCCTACCCACCCTCCCCGCCCATTCTTTTCAGACTAGAACACTTCCTTGAATTTTCTTTCTAGAATGAGAACATTTCTTGAAAGATGATTTCATCCTTGTGAGGTTGTGGCTTCAGGAGGAGACAGAACTTTGTTCCTCCTCTCAATATAATCTAGGTAAGGGCTACAGAAAAATTTTGATGTTTGGATCTCGTAACAAGTACAATTAAAAAGAAAAAAAGTGTGTACAGTCTGTTGGGCATAGTTCTTATTTAATGTCTTTCTGATTTTCTTTTAAATGTGCTCTCTACCTTAACTCCAGACTAGGGAGGTTTCTTAGTGGATCATTGGAGGTTTGGTTATGTTGCTGCCGGACTGTCGGAGTGTCGGTTTCCCACTCAACCTTTAGGGGGGAGGGATGAGAGAATCTGAAGGAAGAGTACAAAGGCAGTTTGAAAATAGGTTCTGGATGACTGAGTGATGGTGATTTGGGTTCAGCTTTAAATACTGGGCTTTGTGTGGCTGCAGTGAACATCGCAGTTAACTAGGGTCCAGGACTATTTCCATGAACTAAGGCATTGTTTTGATTTGTGTGTAGTATAGAGCCTTTGGGGTGATAAGACGGAAGATTTGTCTTTCACCTCACCACTGTCTCCCCCCCACCCCAGGAATTATAGTAAGGGGTACAGATAAGTAAATCTTTTATTTTGTGTTTTTTTGTTTTTTTCCTTATTTTGATTTTGGGGTAAAAATGATGACCACTATGAGTTGTACAGATTTTTCTTTCCATGTTTGTCTCCTATATAATACTGTTGGTTTCTTTGTTATGTGAGTAAGGTAGTGATCTGTGTTCCAGGTGGAGTCTCTTTTGGGTGTTTAGAGTTCTAATACCTTTCTTAGGATTCCAACATGGACTGAGGGACTAGAATATGTTCTCTCAGTTAGTATAAAATTGAGGTTACTTGAGATCTTAAAAAAAGAAAAGCTCCAAATAATTACTATCAAGCCTCCGGTTTATGAAGTAGTTGCTCTCCAGGGATGGGTGAGATAAGATTAATGCAAATAAATTAAGCATAGATCACTATCTATTGATGAAATGATTAGCTCTGTATAATTTTTGCTTTCTATTTTGGTACATGATGGTCCTCTGTTAGTAACTGCCTGGTTCTCTTGCCTTTCCCCTCATTGTTTTTTTTATGGTGTGCTAAGCATTTTACATAAACTATTACTTAATTCCAACAAAAACATTTTTTTAAAAGGAATTTCAGACTCAGAAGGAAAGGTTTGTTGAAAATCTTTACTGCCTGTAAATGGTGGAGGCCAGGATTAACCCTGGTCTGACTT
Source organism: Tamias sibiricus (assembly GCA_025594165.1). Classification (NCBI taxonomy): domain Eukaryota; kingdom Metazoa; phylum Chordata; class Mammalia; order Rodentia; family Sciuridae; genus Tamias; species Tamias sibiricus. The sequence goes on along the minus strand of CM046657.1, from coordinate 16,510,049 downwards.
GACTACAAAGTCCAATGACTTAACCACTAATACACTGCCATTCTTTAGACAGAATGGAAATAACAGAACTGAAATGAACCCTTACGAGAGCCAGGAGTGTTTCGTCTCATGTAGGATCTGTAGTCACTTGGATTTCCAACCTTCTCCCGCTTCCTTCAGCACCCATGTTGGGATAATGTATGTATGTGAAAGATCCATTTTCCTTAGTGCCCCTGGGGAGCTGAATATGCTAGAATGGATATTATTTTTAGAACAGGGATCTTACCATATGTGTGCCAGTGCTGTCCTTTTTTTTTTTTTTTTTTTTTTTTCCTTTTCCTTTTTTGTTTTTTGAGATAGTTTCCTTATATTGCCCAGAGTGGCCTTGAACTGGCCATCCTCTTGCCTCAGCCTAACCTAGTGGCTGGGATTATAGGTGTGTGCCACTGTGCTTGGTTCTGATTTTTTTAACTTCCTACAATTGTCTCAAACTTCATTTGATTATCAGTGAAATTTTCTTTTTCCAGAGAATTTTTAGGTATTTGGTTTGGAATGATATCATCTTGCAGGGGAAGCTTGTAGGGGGTAGTTCAAAATAGTATTAGTACTATTAGTACTATATACTATTCAAAATAGTATATAGTAATATAGTAATCATACTATATTAAAATTCTCTGTCTCTGTGTGTGTCTCTCTCTGTCTCTCTCTTTTTGTCTTCTTCTTCTTCTTTTTTTTTTTTTTTTTGTGGTACCAGGGATTGAACACAGAGGCACTCGACCACTGGGTCACATCCCGAGCCCTTTTTTTGTATTTTATTTAGAAACAGGGTCTCACTGAGTTGCTAAGTGCCTCGCCATTGCTGAGGCTGGCTTTGAACTCGCGATCCTCTTGCCTCAGCCTCCCAAAGTGCTAGGATTACAGGCGTGTGCCACCGGTCCCAGCTTCTTTTTGTTGTCTTTACCTCTAGACTGAGCTGCATGAGTGTAGGAAGGTACTATCTTATCTCTGAATCCTTTAGCATCTATCTTAATGTCTGTACATACTAAGGTGCTTTGTAAGCCTTGGTTAAATAAGGCACTTGGTTGCAATCATTGAGGGATGTTTATTTAGTTATTTAGCGATACTAGGGATTGAACCCAGGGGTACTCTACCACTGAGCTACATCCCCAACACTTTTTTTATGTTGAGATAGGGTCTCACTAAATTGTTGAGGCTAGCCTTGAATTTGTGATCCCATATTTCAGCCTTCCATGTTAGGATTATAGGCCTGAGCCACTACCTAGCTAGTCAGGGACTTTTGTGGGGAAGGCTTGAAAAAAAGTTGAAATAAGAAGCAAAACAACATAAATTAATAAAATTTCCATGTAGTTTTGAAACTTTTACCATAGGCTGAACATCTCCTTCCTTTCATCTTAAGCAAAGTTTCTAGAAATAATAGAAGATTTTAACTTTATTCCTGTTTCCTTTTCTGCAAGCAGCTTAAGAACGGTGTGTGTAAAAAGCAAGGGGCCTAAGTAGTTCATTTCAGAAGCTGTTAGCTTTCACCACTTGAAAACCTAAAATGGGGCCATTTTTTAGGGAAGAACACATTAGGGTAGCAGCAAGGAAGTACTGATTTCAGCTGTGGTTGGAAAGAGTGGTTTTTCTACCTGTTAATAAAAACACAAAGAGCGTGAAAGGATAGTTTTGAACATCAGTGCTTCAGAGAAATCATGTTTGGTGTCTTTTTTTTTGAGGTGGGGGTGAGGGTAGGCCGGGGATTGAGCCCAGGGCCTTGTGCATGCTGGTAAGCACTCTAATTGAGGTACAGCCACAGCCCCTGATATCATTGTGGTGTTGTTTTTTTTTTTGTTGTTGTTGTTTTTCTTTTTTGGGGGGTACCAGGGATTGAACTCAGGGGCACTCGACCACTGAGCCACATCCTCAGTCCTATTTGGTGTTTTATTTAGGAGACGGGGTCTCACTGAGTTGCTTAGTGCCTCACCATTGCTGAGGCTGGTTTTAAACTCACAATCCTCCTGTCTCAGCCTCCCGAGCTGCTGGGATTACAGGCGTGCACCACTGTGCCCGGCTTATCATTGTGACTTTTATCACTGCATCAGTCATGGAACTTTAGGAGATTTTGTTCGTGAAGTGTATTGGAAAGTTTATGAGTTTAAGAACCAAAATTAGTTTTCATGGGTAATTTAGAATCCTGGTAGTAACAGGAAACTTGCCTAAAGGAATGAACTGTAGGTAATCAGGATGGAAATAACTACAAATATTCTTTCATGTTCCTTTTAAAAAGTGGTTAAAAAAATCACACAATGCTGAAATAGGGATTGCTCTGCCTAAAAAATGCAGCTACCTTCAATGCTTCCAATAGAGTGCTGACATAGCCTGGCAGGGAGATTGTGGGAGGCTAGAGTAACTCTTCTGGATAGGAATGGAAAGGGGGAAGTTAGAGTGTTATTGATTTGTATTTAGTTATAATGTAGATATTTTTTGGAAGTATTTTCCATAATTTACTTGGAATTTCATGTTGTTGATTATTAAATATTATACACTGTTGATTATTAAGTATTATACATATTAAATATTATACACATAGGGCCTGCCTGCATTTACGTTCTAGTTCAGGGATAGTGTTCTCACTTTTAGAGCTACTTCCTCTCCATTGGGTCCAGTCTGATTGGAATGGTTTGGGCAATTTAGATGGCACGTAGAGAGGGGGCCTTATAAAGATCCATAGTTTTTTTTTTTTTTTTTTTTGGAGAGGGGGTCTTGCTGTGTTGCCCAAGTTGGTATTGAACTCCTTGGTTTAAGCAATCTTCCTGCTTCTGGAGTGTACCACCTTGCCTGGCTCCAGATTCTCTTAAGGCATTCTGTGCTGGTCTGTGATAGGTAATTTGTCATGGTTTTCACAAAACATTTCCCATTATATGATGATAAAAGTGATTTTAACATTTTCATTTCAAACTTGCAGGAAAGTTGTATGAATAGTACAATAACTCCTGTATACCCTTCACTTAACTTAGACACCAAGTGTTGCTGTGTTTTATTATTGGTTTTTATTTTTATTTTTTTTGTGTGATACTGGTGATATATCCCAGGTCCTCGGGCATTGTAGATAAATGCTTTACCACTGAGCTCCAACCCTAGTCCTGTTGTATGTTTTCTGATCAATATGCTGACCAAAAAGGTAATTTCCAATATGTTTCACCAGTGTTGTGGGACAAGGCAGCATAGCAGAATGCTTAAGGATATGGATGCTAAAGCCAGACTAGACTACTTGGCTTCAGATCTTGCTTCAGTACTTACTGACCTATGACAGATTGCTTTATTCCTCTGTGTTTTGGTCTTGTCTGTGAAATGGGGATGTTAACCATCTCATAGAATTGTTGTGACAGTTACATGACTTGATATGTAAAATTCGTGGAACAGTGCAGAGCTCAAAGTAATACCTTGTATTTGCTATTAGAATGGTAAATAAACTTCATTTGTATGTTGGACTAAATGTCTTCTCCCCTACCTCCCCTTTCTTCTTTCACTGAGGATAGAACCTAGGGATGTTTTACCACTGTGCTACATACCCAGTCCTTTTTATTTTTTATTTTGAGATGGGGTCTGTCTAAATTGCTGAGGGTCTCACTAAATTGCCGAGGCTGGCCTTCAACTTGCATTCCTCTTGCCTCAGGCTCCCAAGTCTCTGGGATTAAGGTCTCTTAGAACCTGAGATTTAGGCCAAAAAGAAAAGATAGAAAAAGAAAAAAGACCTCAGATTTGGGGCAGGGGTGTAGCCAAGAGTGGAGTGTGTGTTCATGCAAGACCCTAGGTTCAATCCTCAATGCCAGAAACAAAACCAAAAATCTTCAAACCTGAGATTCAATGGTAGATGTAAATTTTTTTTTTTTTTTTTTTTTTTTTTTCCTGTACTAGGGATTTAGCCCATGGCACTTTACCACTGAGCTACATCTTCAGCACTTTTTATTTTTGTTTTTTTATTTTGAGGCAGAGTCTCTCTAACTTGCTTAGGGCCTTACTAAAACTGCTGAGACTGCCCTTAAATTTACATTCCTCCTGCCTCAGCCTCCTGGATTCTCTGGAATTACAGTTGTGGGCCATCTTGCCAGCTAGATGTAGATTCTTATATTATGGAATAAATGGACTTTATGGGTGGGTAAGCTAAGTTTCTTTATTTAATGGGAAATAGTTTTTTTAGTAGGCAACTTTGGGGACGTGCTTGTGTGGATGGGGTTGTCCAAAACAATGGTGGTATGAGAATGGATTGCTTTTAATAAAGTGAGGTGTGCATGGGGTGAAGAAACAGCAAAGCTTGAGTATCTTACGATAATTTCTTAAGAGCTTCAAAACTTTAGAGAAAAATAACTGCAATACAAGTTACTCCCATTTTGTTTCTACAAGAAATAGAACTCTAGCATCTAAGGGGTAACTGATCTTTAATTTTGTCAGAGAATGGATTGAAAACGGTTTTGTTTGGGTTTATTATTCTTGGCTTTGAAAGATTTTTTGTTGTTGTTTGTTTGTTTTTGGTACTGGGACATTTAACCACTGAGCCATGTCTCCAGTCCTTTATAAAATATTGTATTTAAGCCGGGCGCGGTGGCGCACGCCTGTAATCCCAGCACTTTGGGAGGCTGAGGCAGGAGGATCGCGAGTTCAAAGCCAGCCTCAGCAATGACGAGGCACTTAGCAACTCAGTGAGACCCTGTCTCTAAATAAAATACAAAAAAGGGCTGGGGATGTGGCCCAGTGGTCGAGTGCCCCTGAGTTCAATCCCTGGTACCAAAAAAAAAAAAAAAAAAAAAAAAAATTGTATTTAGAGAACAGGGTGTGGTGACGCACGCCTGTAATCCCAGCACATGGGAGGCTGAGGCAGGAGGATTGCGAGTTCAAAGCCAGCCTCAGCATTGGCGAGGCACTTAGCAACTCAGTGAGACCCTGTCTCTAATAAAATACAAAAAAGGGCTGGGGATGTGTCTCAGTGGTCAAGTGCCCCTGAGTTCAATCCCCCGTACCAAAAACAAAAAAACAACCCCCCCCAAAAAACAATATATTGTATTTAGAGACAGGGTCTCATGGAGTTGTTTAGGGCTGGGGATGTAGTCCAGTGGTCGAGTGACCCCGAGTTCAATCCCCAGTACCAAAAAAAACAACAACAAAAAAAAATTTTATTTAGAGACAGGGTCTCACAAAGTTGTTTAGGGCCTCACTAAGTTGCTGAGGCTGGCTTTGAACTCATGATCCTCCTTCCTCAACCTGGGATTACAGGTGTGCACCCTCACACCTGGCTGAATGAAGTTCTTTATCTCAAAGTCTTGCTTGTCCAACCATGACTTTAGGATACCATTCAGTTATGAATGGTTGTACTGGAAACAATTGAAATGATTACACAGAAATAAGGCAGGCTTTTACTATCCTTTTTCTTGAAATAAACTCCCTTTTTTTTTTTTTTTTTTTTGTTGGTACTGGGGATTGAACTCAGGGGCACTTGACCACTGGGCCACATCCCCAGCCCCTTTTTTGTATTTTATTAGAAGCAGGGTCTCACTGAGTTACTAAGTGCCTCGCCATTGCTGAGGCTGGCTTTGAACTCGCGATCCTCCTGCCTCAGCCTCCCAAAGTGCTGGGATTACAGGCGTGCGCCACCGCGCCCGGCTTAAACTCCCTTTTTTTGTGTTCAGAAAATACTTCTCTTCAGTCGTTATTTGTGGATATTTGCAAAACTGACATACAGAAATTATGAGTTCATGAATGTGAAAAGTATGCTTCTAGGGAGAGTGTGCTCTCATATGGAAAAGCGCAGCTGTGGCCTGTGGGACCATATGTGTATGTTAGATGCAGCCTTGCCTGGAAACATGTAGGTTTTTTCAACCTGGGATTTTCTTTTTTCCTCCCTTTTTTTTCCCATGCTAAATAACCTATAAAACTAGGGTTCTAAGTAGTATTTAAAATAATTTCTGGCCAGGCACAATGGTACATGCCTGTAATTTCAGAGACTTGGGAGGCTGAGGCAGGAGGATCTCAAGCTCCGTGTCAGCCTCAGCAATTTAGCAAGACCCTGTCTCAAAAAAATAAAAAGGACTGAAGATGTGGCTCAGTGTACCCAGTACCAAAATAATAATGACAATAATAATAATTTCTATTAGTGCTCCATAGCCTCCTACCATAACTCCCTCACCTAGCATTCTACTTTTGTGTGTGTGTGTGTGTGTGTGTGTGTGTGTGTGTGCAGGGGATTGAACCCCAGGGTCTAGTGCATGATAAGCATGCGTTCTACTGAGTTACACCCCTGGTTAGCCCCATACCAGTTCTCCTACAGTTTCTGTCCTATTGGTTTCCAGAGTACAAAAGGTACAAGTGTTAGGCTATTGCTTTTGGTATATTTCAGTTCTATATTAGGATTATAATTATAATCTAAGAAGATTGACCTGTTCTAGTAACTTAGTTTTTATCTTTGATTTTCAGATGTCATCTACATTTCCTGATTAGTTACTATTATGGTTTATTTGATGGAAGAGCAAAAGAAATCTACTTTCTCTAGAGTAAATTATTAGGTTTTCTTGTTGTTGTAGTACTTGAGGTTGAACCCAGGACCCTGCACATTCTAGGCAAACACTTTACCACCGAACTATATCCCAGCACTTTTTTTTTAAAAAAAAAAATATTTATTCATTCATTTAGTTGTACACAATGTTGTTATTCTTTTTTTTTTTTGGTTTTTTTTTTTGGTACTGGGGATTGAACTCAGGGGCACTCGACCACTGGGCCACATCACCAGACCTTTTTTTTGTATTTTATTTAGAGACAGTGTCTCACTGAATTGCTAAGTGCCTTGCCATTGCTGAGGCTGGCTTTGAACTCGAGATCCTCCTGCCTCAGCCTCCCAAAGTGCTGGGATGACAGGCGTGTGCCACCGCGCCCGGCTTCAATGTTGTTATTCTTATGTGGTGCTGAGGCTCGAACCCCATGCTAGAGCAAGCACTCTACTGCTGAGCCACAATCCCAGCCCCATCCCAGCACTTTTTATTTTTTATATTTTGCAGTACTGGAGATTGAACCCAGGAGTGTTCTACCATAGACTTTTTTTTTTTGGTACCAGGGTTTGAACTTGGGGGCATTCGACCACTGGGCCACATCCCTGACCCTTTTTTGTATTTTATTAGAGACAGGGTCTCACTGAGTTGCTAAGTGCCTCGCCTTTGCTGAGCTGGTTTTGAACTCTTCCTGCCTCAGCCTCCCAAGTGTTGGGATTACAGGTGTGTGCTAACATGCCTGGCCTACCATGGATTTGTATCCCCGGTTTTTTATTTTCTTCTTCCTCTTCTTCTTCTTCTTCTTCTTCTTTGTGTGTGTGTGTGTGTGTGTGTGTGTGTGTGGTACGGGGGATTGAACTCAGGGACACTCAACCATTGGGTCACATCCCCAGCCCTTTTTTGTATTTTATTTAGAGACAGGGTCTCACTGAGTTGCTAGGTGCCTCGCTATTGCTGAGGCTGGCTTTGAACTCGTGATCCTCCTGCCTCAGCCTCCCAAAGTGCTGGGATTACACGCGTGCGCCACCATGCCCGGCTCAGTTTTTTATTTTTTGAGACAGGATCTCATGGAGGTGCCTAGGCCAGCCTCAAATATCAGATCCTCCTGCCTCATCCTCTCAAGTTGCTGGGATTACAGGAATGCACCATCATGCCCGGCAAGGAGTTTATATTTTAAGAAACTAAAATTTATTCTAATGGTTGACGATTTAAGAAATTGTTATAGGAACTAGGTCAGCTTTTCAATTACCTTTATCAAAGCACCTGCAGTTCCCATTTCATTGCAAGTAAACCTCATTGAAATAAAGTAACTGTTTTATATTCAGTACATTTTAAAATAGAGTAATCTACTTTAAAAGAGAAATTGGTGCCGATCTGATTTCTTTCCTGATTCTTTGTTGAAATGGGCAAAGTTCTGTAACCTCTCTGTTGTTCTGTTCTCCAGTGACGACTTTGTAAATTAAGGCACAATTGGCCACTTGTGTGTCTGTCCTGCTGAATATCAACCAAATAGGGAGGTAAGACTATAGGAGCCCCTACTTTGTAGACCTAAGATCACAATTAGACGAAAGGTTTAGAAATAAAAATGAAACAAAGTTGATTTATTTTATAAAATTTAACTTTTTGCATTTATTGAAGAAGTAAAACATTTTCATTCATCCAAAAGAAATTTGAGGCTGGGGATATAGCTCAGTTGGTAGAGTGCTTGCTTCCCCACATTCACATGCACAAGGCCCTGGGTTCAATCCCCAGCACCACAAAAAAAAAAAACAAAAAAACAAAAAAACAAAAAAAAAAAACCCTGCCCCAAAAGAAATTTGAGAGTGCTATATATACCAAGCACTAGAGTACAATAAAGCAAATAAACCTTATTAATACTTGTTCTCACAGAGCTTACATTCTAGTTGTGAGAAACAAATAATAAATAAGCAAGTAAATATATGTCAGAATGTGATAATGTTATTAAGAAAAAAAAAAGCAGAATAAGAGTGGAGGATAAGAGGTGCTATGGTGGGAGTGAGTTTATTCACTGTTTGGTACTGCAGATTGAACCCAGGGGCACTTTACCACTGAGCCACATCTGTAGCCCATTTTATTTAAATTTATTTATTCTAATTTGTTATACATGACAGCAGAATGCATTTTAATTCATAGTATACATATAGAGCACAATTTTTTATGTCTCTGGTTGTTTACAAAGTAGAGTCACACCATTTGTGTTTTCATACATGTACTTAGTGTAATGCTGTCCATCTCATTCCACTGTCTTTCCTACCCCCAAACCCTCTCCCTTCCCCCTCTCCCCTTTGCCCTATCTAAAGTTCCTCATTTCTCCCAGGTTACCCCCAACACTCACCATTATAGATCAGTATCCACATATCAGAGAAAAACATTTGGCATTTGTGTTTTGGGGATTAGTCTAGCCCATTTTATTTTGAGACAGGAATCTGGTTAAGTTGCTGAGGCTGGCCTTGAGTTTATGATCGTCTTGCTTTAGTCTTCAGAGTCACTGGAATTACAAGTGTGTACTACCATGTCCGACTAGAGTGAGTTTTATTATATAGATTGCACAGGAAAGGCCTTATGTGTAAGGTATGTTTGAGAAGACCAAAAGAAATGAGGGATGGAGTCATGTACATATGAGGAGTAGAAAGTGTAAAGACCCTTAGCCTTAGGCTGGTTGGTGACAGTAAGCAAAAGAGAAGGGGGAGGGATTCCAGGTTTCCTGGTCCCCTTCTCCTTCCGGGGGAAGTCTTTTTCTGCTGTCCTTTTAAATAAAACCTTCCATTTTCTACTCTTAAAAAAAAAAAAGGGGGGGAGAGGATAAAGTAAATTGGGTGCATAGTGTATACCTCTAATCCCAGTAACTTGGGAGGCTGAGGCAGGAGGATTTTTTAAAAATATTTATTTATTTGCTTTAGTTGTACACAATGCCTTTATTTGTATGTGGTGCTGAGGATCGAACCTGGGCCGCGCACATGCTAGGCCTGCGCTCTACCGCTGAGCCACAACCCCAGCCCCTCCAGCCCCGGCAGGAGGATTTTTAAGTTCCAGATCAGCCTCAGCAACTTAGTGAGCCTGTCTCAGTAAAAAGGGATAGGGATGTAGCTCAGTGGTAAATAAAGTGCCCCCGAGTTCAATCCCCAGTACCAAAAAGAGAAAAAGAGGGGTGTGTGTGTGTGGGGAGGGGAATAGTGTAGGACCTTGTTTAGTACTATACAGCACATAGAAAAGTTGTCTCCTCACCTCAGGCACCAGAGATAATGGTGGTTATCAATTTTTTGTGTTGGCTGTTGTCAATTTATTGTGTATTCCTCATAAATTGAAGCAGCACTAGTCATATCCTCCATCTTTCTTTCATTTCAGAAGCCCCATGAAAGTAATTGGCAGATTTTGCAGAGATTGGTGATCCTTGTCTTGAGAATAATGTTAGGACAGTTACTTAGAATAAGTTTGTATGTGTTTGGGAAGTGAGATCAAAATTTTTATTCTTGTCTACCTGTGTCTTGAATCACCCACAGTTTTCTGTGAACCAAAGTGAGAGACCTGGTAAAATTTCCTTTTAGTACAACCTTTGTTCATTTGGTTTTTTTTTTTTTTTTTTTTTTTTTTTTTTTTTTTGTGGTACCAGGGATTGAACTCAGGGGCGCTCGACCACTGGGCCACATCCCCAGCCCTTTTTTGTATTTTATTTAGAGACAGGGTTTCACTGAGTTGCTAAGTGCCTCGCCATTGCTGAGGCTGGCTTTGAACTCGCGATCCTCCTGCCTCAGCCTCCCAAAGTGCTAGGATTACAGGCGTGCGCCACCGCGCCCGGCTTGTTCATTTGGTTTATGTGCTTTTGACTAGATGTTATGCTTGCCCTGCTTATTTGCTGCTTCCTATTTTGCTCATTCAACCAAAATTTCATCTTTCCCTGAAACTCTCATCTTTGGAATTTGATGGCTTCAGGGACTGATATTCTTTCTTTCTTTTTAATTTAAATTTTTTATTTTGCTCTGCTGAGAATCAGGGACCACTTTATAGGTCGCCGTGCTCATATTTCTGTCTTGCACATTGGAGCCATGATCATCCCTGATAACTAACTCTAGGCTTATATTTTCCATTTCCATATGTATGTTTAGCTCATTAGGCATTATCAAAGTGCATACAGAGCCACTTTGCCTGGTTGGCTTTGATAGACACTGAGGAAGAAGCACCAACTTTTTAGTAATTTGGTATTCTATGGCAACCCATAAATGAAAGTAAAAGGATATCTGATTATCAAGAGTACCTGTGTTTTGAATCCCTCACTCTTACTATCCTCTCAAGATTTCTGGTTTAGCTAGTCTGTTCCTCAGTGAAAGAGTCTTTCTGTTTTCTTCCTTCCCTCCCTCCTATTCTCCCTTTCTCTCCTTAATTTCTTAGTCCTGATACTTGACCTGGTTACCCTCTGTTCTTCCCTTTAATTATACTTATCTAGTTCACATCCTGTTACTTAATATCATCTTTGGGAGATGGCCTTAATCAGGAGATGTAGCACCCCTCCAATTCCCTTCTCTTTTGGTCAAGTAACTAACTGTATCATCTTGCATGGGAAATACTGCAGGCAGTCAAAGATTCCCCAAGATTTTGAAGGTGGTTTAAATAACTGCTTGATATATATTACTTCAGCATATGTAGAGAAAGTCAAGATGTTTCGAGATTATGTATTTTAATGCCATTATTTTTTATTTTATTATTATTATTATTATTATTTGTGGTGTTGGGAATTGAACCCAGGGGGCTCTACCACTGAGCTATATCCCCAGCCCTTTTTGCTTTTTATTTTGAGACGGGGTATCCTTAAGTTGCCCAGGTTGACCTTGAATTTGCAATCCTCCTGCCTCAGCGTCCCGAGTAGTTGACGATAGGCATGTGTCACCACACTTGAATGCTGTTCTTCATTAAGTCTTCATGCTTCCTTGTGGAAATATTTTTCTCTATAGTTCTTTTTTTGTTTGTGGTGCTGGGGATTGAACCCAGGGCCTTTTAAGTCATCTATAGTTCTGTTTTTTCTTCTTCTGGGTTTGAACCCAGAAGTGCTTAACCACTGAACCACATTCTCAGCTCTTTTTAATGTACAAGGTCTCACTGGGTTGCTTAGGGCCTTGCTAGGTTGCTGAGGCTGGCTTTGAACTTGGAACCCTCCTGCCTCAGCCTCCTGAGCCACTGGGATCAGAGGCATGTGCCACTTTGCCAGGCCCCCTATAGTTCTTTCTTTTTTTTTTTTTTGGTATGGGGAATTGAACTCAGTGGCACTCGACCACTGGGCCACATCCCCAGCCTGAGTTGCTAAGTGCCTCGCCAATGCTGAGGCTGGCTTTGAACTCGTGATCCTCCTGCCTCAGCCTCCCAAGTGCTGGGATTACAGGCGTACGCCACCGCGCCCGGCCCCCTATAGTTCTTATAAAATGACATTTTGCTGCTCATTGGCTCTTACTCAAACCAAAAGTTAAAGTGACCTGCTTGGATAAGTGTCAGAAGTTACTCTTGAATCCAGAGTTTCTGGTTATTTCTCTTATATGTGATCAGGTAGGCTAGAAATATCTAGGGGGTCTTGAAAGGTAGATTTAAGATTTAAGGCTTTTGGGATAGAATATGGAATCAGTCTTTGAAATTTCAAAACATAACAGGGCACAGGTATATCACTTCAAATTAACAACCTTTCTTCTTTGGAGGAAATTTTAACTAGGACATTTTAAAAGTAATTAGGTTGCCCAGCCTTCAGTGTAAATACTGACACCTCCATTGTAGCAACTCAGGACTCCAAAGACGGTGGTGTTGGCAAGTGAAATATTTCCTTCCTTCCAGATTCTGAGTCCTAGAAAATAGGATTTAGAACTGTGCCATTTCAGCCATCCTTACATTTATTTATTTGTTTATTTTTGTGGTACTGGGGTTTGAACCCAGAGCCTTATACATCCTAAGAAAGTACTCTACCACTGAGCTAACCCCTAGCTGTTTTTAAGATAGTCTTGCTAAGTTGCTGAGGGTCTCACTAAGTTCCCCAGGCTGGCCTGATCTTGTAATCCTCCTATCTCAGCCTCTCAGGTCCCTGGCATTACAGGCATGTGTCACCATGCCTGATATTTTATTTCACTTTGTTTTATCACGTAAAGTATTTCATTGGTTAGGCTCGAACCCAGGGCTTTACACTTGCTAGGCAAGCACTCTACTACCACTGAGCTGCTTCCCAGACCTCATACTTATATTTAAATTCATGCTTTTTAAGAACCCCTAATTCATACTGAATAATTTTTTGAGCTGTCTGGTGAGCAATAAAACAGGCCCAGATAATGTATTTTATAACCAGTGCCCTTTTTGTGAGAAGAATGTTGTGGTTGAGGGTTATTGGGGATGGGCCAGTACAGTGGTTCCCTGAACGCTATCAGAATCACTACTGGGACTTTTTAAAAACACGAATTCCCAGACTTTTCCTCCAGAGATTGCAGTATAAGGATTGTATTTTTTGAAAACACTTCCCAGGTGATTCTGATATCTCAGTTTTTTGTACCACAAAATCTGAATTAAACTTAATATATGTATTATTTTTCAGGTGAATGGTTATTTAAGTAGAATAAGAAATAGAGAAGGGCTGGGGTTGTGGCTCAGTGGCAGAGCGCTCGCCTCGCACGTGTGCGGCCCAGGTTCCATCCTCAGCACCACGTAAACATAAATGCATTGCATTGTGTACAACTAAAGTAAATAAATAAATATTTTTAAAAAAAGAAATAGAGAAGACTGCTAGTTCAAGGTGGTAGACATGGTGAGAAGGTGGTTAATTTGAAGTGATATACCTGTGTCCTGTTATTTTTTGAAATTACCCCTGATTTGGAGGTTATGCCAACACTTAGCATGATATGGAGGACTTGCCTGTTAGGGCAAAGGGAAATTTTAGACTGTATCTCTACTTCCCTTCTCCATTTTGAAATTGTGGAACAAACTCTGGAGAGGATGTTTGCATTGAAACTCAGCTGGATAATTTGTTTAAAACTGGACAGGAAGGGCCAATTTACTTCCTGTCTGAAAAGGAAGTGCTAGCTTCCTTCCCTTCCTCCTTGGCTAACTGGCCAACTTGGAATATGGGTGGGGGAGGAGCTTGTTCTTTCTTTCTTTCTTTTTTGATACTGGGATTGAATGCATGGGTGCTTTACCATGGAGCCACATCCTTGGTCCTTTTTATTTTTTACTTTGAGACAGGGTCTCATCAAATTGCTAACACTGGCCTCAAATTTGTGGTCTTCCTGCCTCAGTCTCCAGAGTCTCTGGGATTGTGCTAGCACTCTTAACTGACTATCTGTGCCTTAAGTAATTGAGTTACCATTTGTGTTTAAGTGTGGCTGTACAACATTTGCTTGCCCCTGTTGTGTGTGTTCTCATCTCCTTGCTTTTTACACGGGAGCCCTGTACTAGGTTTGGGCTTTGTAGTCCCAGGCAGCCTTCTCATCTGCCACACATTATTTTACATTCAGGTTTGTGTACATCTCCCCTGTATTCTCTGACATTTGAAAACAGACCAAGGAGTTGCAGGGAAGAAATTGAAACTCATTTGACCCTGAGGGGTAGGTTGTAGAAAGCAGAACATAATTGGGCCGAAGAGAGTGGATGACAAAGGTTTCTTATTTTTAAATTGAGCCAAGAATGCATTCCTCTAAGTAGGGCCAGTTGGCACCCTTCCTGCTATTTTCGTCCAGGCTTCTTCTTCCTACTGACCAATTGTATTGAGTGTTTGATGTGAATTTAAACTGTGGTCTCAGGAGATGGGGGGAGGGGAGGGAGGGAGCTTGGTGGAAACAGCTGGTGCTTTCATCAAATCATCTTAATTAGCCTTCTTTTTAGAGCATTTGGAGGTGAGGGGTGGCTGAGGAATTGGAACTGGATAGCAGAGTCCTAGTAGCTCTCATATAATGGAACTGGATTCTCAGGCACTCTTAGTACTTTGTGGGATGTTGGCTAGTTGGAATGTAGCTAAACCATTCCCAATTCCGTTCTTTACTCTGCCTCCCCTCCCTCTAATTCTTTCAGCTTTTTTTTAAGAGCATGGCTGGGATGCTAGATAGCAAAGCAGACTTATCGTCCCATGGACTGAATATTTAGCTAAGTCTTGGGCCCTTGGGGATTTCCTCCTTACCCATTCATTATTCCTTTGGTTGGGTTTTCCAAATGTTTGCATACAGCCCCAGATAGTTAGAACCAGGACCTTCAGTGAAGTTAGGTTGAATGTAATTGGTTGGCTATACATACTTAAGTCTCCTAATGTCCCTTACACTCAAGGATGACTGGATTTCTGAGTCAGCACTCCTTTGCTCTCTCACCTGCTCAGTTTGATACTGACAATCTTTTGGAAGCAGGAACAGCATTGACATAGGTGTGTTCAGTTCTCTATATGGGGCCTGTCTTTTTAATTAAAAAAAAAATATATTTTTTAACTATCTCAGAAAACTCCCCTTAGATGCTGCTGCTGCTTTTTAAATCTATTCTTGTATGCCCATCTCACACTTAATTGGCTCTGATTTATGTGATTTGGACTATGAGGGAGTATTGGGTAAGAATACTAACATTTGTAACTATTTTTTTTTTAATTTTTAAAAAATATTTATTTATTTGCTTTTAGTTATACACAATGCATTTATGTTTACATGGTGCTGAGGATCGAACCTGGGCCGCGCACGCACCAGGCGAGCGCTCTACCGCCTGAGCCACATCCCCAGCCCCTGTAACTAATTTTTCAGTAATCTAATTTTATTTTGTGGGATTTATTTTTCTGGAGATTAAACCCTGGGGTGCTCTACTACCCAGCTATTTCCCTAACCCTTTTTCATTTTTTGAGACAGGGTCTTGCTAAGTTTCTGAGGCTGGCCTTGACTTGGAAATCCTGCTGCTTCAGCCTCCCATGTTGCTGGGATTATGAGTTTGCGCTACAGCACCATTTAAATTTTCAGTATTTTGGAGAGAAAAAGGGAATCTTGATTTGGTGTTAGGCAAGATATATTAAACTTGTTTTAGTGTGTGCTTCAGTGACAGAATTTTCAGATTAGATGCTGCTGTTGAAGTTCTGTTCTTTTTCTTTTGTTAGTGCTGAGAATTGAAACCAGGGCCTTGTACTCTACCACTCTACCACTGTGCTACATTTCCATTTCTCTTTTTTTATTTTGCAACAGTGTCTCACCAGATTGCCCAGGCCAACCTCAAACTTGCCGTCCTCCTGCCTCAGGCTCCTGAGTAGCTTCGATTATGGACGGGTGCTACCACGCCCAGCGGAAGTTCTTTTCTAAAACATAGTGTTACTAAATATTATTTCCAACCAGCCCCAGAATGCCAGCCCTAGAGTGGCTGACTATTGTGTGTTTTCCCGCCCCACCTCTCCACCTGGTTGTGCCAGATCCAGATTAAGAATTAAATCCTTCTAAATTGTGCTGTTTTATGCTTAGCTCCTTTTGCATCATGTACTGGGTAGGTCAGGATTTAACCCAGGTGCTTTTAGCAAGTCCCAGAAGGAGAGGGTCTTAGGAGAAAGAAGTAAAGGAGAAAAGATAGCATATTACTGGTTAGTTGCCTGGAATGTCCCTCTGGTTTGGGAACTTTGCCAAGCATTACTGTGTTTATGTACAGGGAATTGCACTTCTTTGGATTTCAAGAATCTCTGGCAAATAGAACTTTACTTCTGTGTGCATCTTTGCTTCTGGTGTTTGGGGACTAACTTCCAACAGGCCATACAAGATAATAGAAGAAATTTATCATTTATCCTATTTTTGGAAGGGAGGCTTTCCCTTCTGACTAGGCTGCATTTCTACAACCCAGCAGGAAAAGCTGAGGTTGCTGTTGTGACCTCCTTGCTGCTGCCAGGGCTATAGTGCAATTCCTAGTGGCCCTCTCTCTAGGGAAGTAGGGAACTTTGCCCCCACCACCCCCTGCACTTGATAAACTGCCTCTTTGTAGGGTGGAGTCTGCTGCCTTTGTTTGTTCTCTGTGGGGCCTGCCTTAGGAATCAGCTCTGTGCTTATAGGGAAAATAATTTGACTTTGAAAGCAGAAGTGGGTGATAGAGAAGGTGATAGAAGATATACCCTAAAGTCGTTCTCCAAGTAGGAATATTCCATTGACTGAATTCAGGTTGGTGATCAAATTGCCATGTTGAAGCTTTCTTGGAATTTGTCACATGTGCTTGTGCTGAATGTAACAGCAGCAATAACTTTAAAATCCCCAGTGCACTGTCTCAAGAAACTTACCAAGTAGGAATCTTAAAAATTCCTCACCCCCTCCAGACTCTTAGATCCACACACACAGTATCTTTCTGCTGATTCTTAAATGCCTGAGCTTTGTCCTGTGCAGTGTTGGCTTGGGGCAGGGAGGGAGGGTTGTTTTCCCGAACATGATAAGAAACTGTGCAGGGCAAAGTGGGAGCTCTGGCTGGTGATTGGTAGACAGGATGCCCTGGAATGTGGTTGGCTTGCAGCCCAGAATCCAGCACTTTGTATTTGTTTGTTTCTGGGAGACTGTGGTCTGGTGCTACTGTGACAGGAAGTGAGAAAGCTGGGAGTGGGGGAACAGAGAGGGGCGATGTCTTTGTGGTTCTCCTGTGAAATCTCTTTGTCCCTGGAGAGCAGCTCTGCTATAGAGCTCTACTGAGAAGAGAGCAGCCTTTGTGTGTCTAATGGGTCTCAGAGCATCTAGCTACTCCGAGGGATTAGAGGGTGTGAATTCTGACTGTGGCCTTTTACGTCTTAGCACTTGAGTTATATAAATGGCCTTGATCTCCTAGCATTGGGAAGCTTACTGAGTTTTGTGTGTGCTACTATTATTTATGGATCTCTAGGAATTAATTAAAAGAGGAAGTCTAGAAGGAGATAGATGTTAAATAATGTTCATGTTATATATATATTACAGATATCTTATTGGATCTGAAAGGGACAGAGAGAAACAGTTGGAGCTGGCTGGAGCCCTGTGTTGTAGATCTCATCCTTATATTCAGAGCAGGAGAAACCAATCCATTCTTTGATTTCATTATTGAGGGTTACTGGCAATTCTTTAGTGTTTGTACATAACTAGGGAATGGTTGATAGTTTCCTGGGATTCTGCCTCCCCTCCCCCCATGTCTAGACTGAAATAGCACCTGTGGCACTCTTTGTCCTCTTCTTCTCTTTTCTCCCTTGTTTTGTGTTTTCCCTGCCCTCCATTCCAGCTGTGAAACAGGCATCTTTTCTCACTTTGTAGATTGGGTGACTGAGTCCTCAACTTCTTGCCAAGCTGGCTAGCCTGGAAGCACACACACAGACCTGCCTTTGATTGCCAAGGAGGACAGCTGCCCTAGAGGCAGATTGCTAACATACCCCTAGAACAATCCCTCCCCTCTGTTCTGATGCTGGCTAGCACAATCTTCCCTGCTTCTAGTTCCTTCTCTTTTCCATTCCAACTCTGATATTTGCTTTTGGCTTAGTGGGATGTTACATTAAAAATGAGAGTAGGAATATTTGTGATTAGGTTTTCCTTGTTATGGAGGGGGGCGGTGAGCAGAGAATGTGGCATTATAGCCATTTCCTAGAGCAGGCTAGCCACTGTGAAGATAAATGGTGTGGGGTACTCTTTTGTCCCTATTACCTTTCCTCCTGAGTACTTGTCCCTTAAAAGGGGAAATAAATCTGAAGTAGATTGCAAGCTATTCTTTTCCAGAACAGTAGAGTCTTGCTCTTTAAAATGAAAGGAAGACCCAAGGTCTAGCTGGTTCCGTCCCTTCTTGCTCCCTTCCCTACTCAATGAAAAAGCATCTGTGTTGGATTTATAATGATTTTTGACCACCACATTTACACTGTATCAAGGAGAAGGAACTTGGATGTGGAGTAGAATGTTTAGATTTCTACCACTTACTAATCCATCACCTTGGGCAAGATTACCGGGAATTGAACCTAGGGGTGCTTTACCACTGAGCTACATCCCCTGGACTTTTTATTGTTTGAGACAGTGTTTCCCCAAATTTCCTTGGCCGGCCTTGTACTTGCAGTCCTCTTGCCTCAGCCTTCCAAATTGCTGGCATTACAGGACTGGGTCAATTCACCCAGAATAACTACTTTTGTTTTTTAAATTTATTTTGGTACCAGGGATTGAACCCAGGGGCACTTAACCACTGAGCCACATTCCCAGCCCTTTTAAAAATAGTTTATTCAAAGACAAGCTCTCACTGAGTTTCTTAGGGCCTTGCTACATTGCTGAGGTTGGCTTTGAACTTGTGATCCCCTGCCTCAGCCTCCCGAGCTGCTGGGATTACAGGCATGTACCATTGTGCCCAAAATAACAACTACTTTTTTTTTTTTTTTTTTTTTTTTTGGTACCGGGGATTGAACTCAGGGGCACTCGACCACTGGGCCACATCACCAGCCCTTTTTTGTATTTTCTTTAGAGACAGGGTCTCACTGAGTTGCTAAGTGCCTCGCCATTGCTGAGGCTGGCTTTGAACTCGCGATCCTCCTGTCTCAGCCTCCCAAAGTGCTGGGATTACAGGCGTGCGCCACTGCGCCCGGCAACAACTACTTTTAATATAGTCTACTCATCCAGAAAAGGGAGGTTGAGTTGGGAGGATTTACTTGAGCTCATAAGTTCAAGACCAGCCTGGGCAGTGTAAACCCCATTTCCAAAAGGGGGTGAGGCAGTAATCATTACTTTAGAGGGTATTGAGAGGATTATATATGAACTTCTAGGAGAGATCAATAATACACACTCCCCCCCTTTAGGGCTGGATTTTCATTTTCATTCAGATAGAGAAAAATATTTCCTCCTCTTACCTGTTCTGTGGCTGAAACAAGACTTAACACTTCCTCAGATTGATTTCTTCATGGATTTACACCTTTCTCCATGTTGTTTGGTCCCTAGAGGGAGGTATATTCTAAACTTGATAGAGGGGATGTCTTATTGATCTTTTCAGAGATTTGAGGAAGTGGGACTTTGTAAATAGGGCCCAATTGCATGCTTTCACCTTTTCCAAGTTATCTTCAAATGATGGGCAAAAGAGACTGGGAGGCAGGAATGCCATGGATAAAAAGTATGGGGGTCTGGTAAAAACGGTCCTTTTTAAAAAAGGATGTGAGCTTAAACAGTTGGGTGACCTCTATCTGGCAAACTCTAAGGGTGAGTTTTTCCATGAATATTTTCTTTCTAGCCTAGAGTGGGAGAAGAGTATAAGATGTCCAAGTTAATTTTATGATTTCTCTTTTATGACAAAGGAGTTAACAATACCTTCTCATTTCGGTTATATTTTTCTTACTTCCTATTATGTACCTGACCTCCCTCTTTTTTTCTCCCTTCTCTTCTAGGAAGGAGAAAGGCATTTGGCCTCTCCCCTTCCTCTAGTCTGACACCTCCCTGGGTTTTTGCCCCACCCTCTTATCTTTGTTTCCTTATCAGCCTCTCCCTAAATCCCTGCTTTCTCCTTATAAGGCTAGGTGAGGTGCCTTTGGCAGGGTTGCAAAGGGATACAGGTAAGTAACTGTGCCTCTGACTCTGGATTGAGAGAAAATTCAGTGTTATCTGTCCCAGCAGAGGGCCTTTTAGAGGCACGTGGGTAATGGGGGAGGTGAAGGAGGCTGCCTGGCCTGAGAGATCTGAAGGACTTGTTAGACCAGTCCTGTGTGTGTGTGTGTCATGCACAGAGAGAGAAGCAGGTTTTGTTTCTTTCCATACCCTTTCAGTTCTGGGCCCTCTCACTCTCTAAGAGCCACACCCTTCCTTTGCTTCAAAGCCAGTCTAGCATTTAGCCATTTTAGTATGTTATGGCTTGGGGGGTTCCCAGAATACTTTGGAGGGGAGCAGGAAGAATGTTTTATCAGCTTTCTGAATTTTAGGAGATCTATCATGATGATAGAAGTGATATATATTTTTTTCTTCTTCTTTTTGAGATGGTGTCTTGCTGTGTTGTCCAGACTGGTCTTGAACCCTGGGCTGAAGTGATCCTTCTGCCTCAGCCTCCTGAGTACTGGGTCTGCAATTTTTTTCCTCATGCTTTGCCAAGCAGGCACTCCACCACTGACCTATATTCTTTTCTTCGTTTTGTTTTGTTCTGTTTGTAAGTCATAGTAAAAACTTGAAATTCTAACAGTAACTGTGGGTCATGATTATAAGACAAATAAATTTAAGGTGCCCCATTGGACCTAACCACCATTTAACTAGGAGTTTTTTATGTGGTACTAGGGATTGGAGCCAGGGCTTTATACATGCTAGGCAAGTGCTCTACCACTGATCTTAGCCCTTATTTTATTTTGAGACAGGGTCTCAAGCTTCCAAGTAGCTGGGATTACAGGTGTACACCATCACTCCCATGATCTTCATCACCACCTCCTCCTCCTCATTATTATTATTTATTGTTATTATTATTTAAAAGAGATGGGGTCTTGCTGTGTTGCGCAGGCTGGCCTTGAACTTAGTACAGAAACTGCCAAGACAAGGCCATTTCTGAAGTACAGGTTTTGTGACTGTGAGTAGTGCTTGAATGAGATGAGGTCTGAAGTGAGCAGAGTTCTCTCTAGATCTTTTTTGGTTATGCTGTGTTGCCCAGCCAGCCCTGAGCTCCCAAGTTCAAGCATTCCTCCTGCCTCAGCCTAGAGTAGCTGGGACTATAGGTTTGCAACACCACACCCATCTCTCTTTCTAAAAATATTTTTAGCTGTAGATGGGCACGATATCTTTATTTTGTTTATTTAGTTTTTTTATGTGGTCCTGGGGAACGAACCCAGTCCCTCATGCATGCTAGGCAAGAGATCTACAACTGAGCCATAATTCCAGCCCTCTTTGCCCCCTTTAGATCGATCTTAAGGTCAGCTCCAGAGACTTGGGGTTAGCATGGAAATGAGTCTTCCAAGTGAAATGAGAAATACTAGAATTATTCTGAGATTCAGAAGGCGGAACATCAAGTGAGAATGGGGGGTGGGTGGGTACTTAGAATTTGGACTCAGGTACAAATAACTCTTTCTGATAAGGAGCCACAGAAAAAACTTGACAGTAGTTAGGCCTTGGGTCTTTTGACTCCTAGTTTGGAGTTTTATTTTGTTTTTCCCATTGTGAGTGTGAATAATTTCTATAGAATTCCTTTGATTTAGAAACAAAATGGCAATTTTCTATGTGTGTTTTGTGATTGAACAGGAGTGATTAATTTTGAATTTTGGAGCAAATCCTTTCGTTCTTGAATGTTGTCTCATACAGTTCTATAGTATTACAGTGGCTGTATTTTATTGATTGGCTTTTAAAAATATTTTTAGTTGTAGATGGACACAATACCTTTATTATGTTTATTTTTGTGTGGTGCTGAGGATGGAACCTAATGCCTCACATGTGTTAGGCAAGTGCTCTACTACTGAGTTACAATCCCAGGCCTTGATTGGTATCCTTTTTTGGGGGGTGGGGGTACCAGGGATTGAACTCAGGGACACCACTGAGCCACATCCCTAGTCCTGTTTTGTATTTTATTACAGACAAGGTCTCACTGAATTGCTTGGCGCCTCGCTAAATTGCTGAGGCTGGCTTTGAACTCCCTATACTCTTGCCACTGCCTCCCGAGCCACTGGGATTACAGGCGTGCGCCATCGTGCCTGGCCTTGATTGGTATTCTTTAGAAGAAGGTTCAGTGCATTTTTCTTAAAAAAGCTACTTTATATGCCTAGAAGACATGGAAATGAAATTTTACTTATCATTGCTTTTAGAGGAAAAGCATAAATTTGTGGCATTGGTTTGATTTCATAATGCATAAATAAGAAGAAAGGAAGAGAATTACCTTTGGGATTGGCTACAGAAAATAAAATTTCTGTCCCAAGAACTCAGAGATTCGTGAAGTTTAGAGTTCTCCATCTTAGGACAAATTCTTTTTTCTCTTTCACAAAGACTTGTTTGCCTAAATCTGGTCACATCATTGGATATACTTACATGAACTGTATTGAGGTAGGGGACATAAATTAGCTGAGTTATAGTCCCAGCCCTTTCTATTTTTTATTTTGAGACAGGGTCTCACTAAGTTCTTAGGGCCCTGCTAAATTGCTGAGGCTGGCCTTGATCTTGGAGTTTTCATGCCTCAGCCTCCTGAGTAGCCAAGGTTAGATGTGTGCCACCTACCTGACTTAAGTAATAGACATTGAAGCTTTCAGGGGCTATACCTTCTTCAAGATTGCCTAGCAAGTTTTTTGGGAGAGCCAGTAGTTAGGCCCTGGGTCTTTTGACTCCTAGTCTGAAGTGTTATTTTGTTTTCCCCATTGAGAGATGTGTTAAGACCTTTTCCTAAGAACTTTACATGAATCATCTCATTTAATCCTCACAGTTATCCTATGTATTTTCACTGCTCCATTGACAGAGAGGAAAGCTGAGGTTTAGAGTGATTAGGTGATACTGGTCTGATGTTACATAAGTGTTAGGTCTGTGACTTGAACCCAGATTTCAAAGACTGTATTCTTAATCTCTAAGAATCATAATTCCAAGTTATTTATTTCTATAGCTGGTTTACAATAGAACAAATAATTCCAGGGACTGTGCTATTGATGACTGGTTTTTGCCCAACTATTTGTTTGGCATTGTCTAATTGTTTGGTCCTTCTGGGCACTGATTCAATTTTACTTGTTTTGGTTTAGAGTTCTGACAGAAGAGACTGAACTTTTATCATTGTCACTGCTTGAATGAGAGAGTCTTGTTATAGACTCTGGGTAATAACAGGAAGGCCTAGTGTGGATGGGATCTAGTAATATAGGATCTAAAACTTGTTAATCATAAAGCTGGCTGGCTATTCTTAGGAAATATATCTTAGGAGAACAACAAGTTTCATTTCATGTGTCACCCTTCTCATGTCAGGAATTTCTTGATTTTTTTTCTTTTTTCTTTTTTTTTTTTTAAGTGAATGTTTTTGAAAACATTAAGTGGCAAACCTGGAAAGCTGTTGGACCAGACTTATAAGCCTTTCCTGACTCTGCCAAAGTCAGTTAATGGTTTCCAGCCCTGGTTTGTAGCATAATCTTTTTATGATGTGTGTGGCTTGTAGAAGAAACTTCATCAAATTTCTGAGTTGCAAGATTGGTCTTCTGTAGCTTGCTCAATATCATTATTCTTTGTCCCCACTCGCTTCTTTTTCCTCTCTTTTTTTTTGTTCTTCCTCTCTAATGTAGAAAAGGAATAATTCTTTATTCTAAAGAAAAATTGAAACCTTTTTTTCCCCCTATTCTTTTAAAAAAATATATATATATTTAGTTGTAGGTGGACACAATACTTTATTTTATTTTTAAATATTTATTTATTTGCTTTAGTTGTACACAATACAATGCATTTACGTTTACGTGTTGCTGAGAATCGAATCCGGGGCCTCACACATGCGAGATGAGCACTCTACTGCTGAGCCATAGCCCCAGCCCCTCCCCCTTTTCTTATGATGTTTAGGAAGAACGCTCTTAGAAGTTGTAGGGCAGAGGAGCTGGCTCATGTGTCTTATAATGCATATCTTTTTGGACTTGGCAGCCTGGTATAGAAAGAGAATGTAGGCTTGGGAATGGCACAGACCTGGGTTTAAATTCAAAATTTGCTATTAACTATGGGGCCTTGGGCAATTTCTTCACCTGAGTCTGTTTTCTAATTTGCAATAAAACTTACTTCCTTATGGCTTATTAGTATTGCCAGGATAATAAGTGTGAAGCATTCAGCAATTGTTAGTTCTTTTCACATTCCCTTTTTCCTTGGTAATAATACTGGTAAGGGCCTGAATAGAGAATCAAGAACTTAGTATTAACATATTTGTAATGCTGTAATGAATGTCAGGCACTAGAGAAGTGACCTCTGTCCCAGAAACACTGGGCTAGGTGGGACCTCTAAAATTGGAGTAGGGTAATCCATTCCTTAGAACGCCATTTGCTTTTTGGGGTACTGGAGATTGAACCCAGAGGTGCTTTGCCATTGAGCCACATTCC
Source organism: Tamias sibiricus (assembly GCA_025594165.1). Taxonomy (NCBI): domain Eukaryota; kingdom Metazoa; phylum Chordata; class Mammalia; order Rodentia; family Sciuridae; genus Tamias; species Tamias sibiricus. The sequence continues at coordinate 16,485,596 of CM046657.1, read as the reverse complement.
CAGCCCTTTTCATTTTTTAATTTGAGACAGCATCTCACGAAGTTGCTGAGGCTGGCCTTGAACTTACAGTCCTCCTGCCTCAGCCTCCTGAGCCTCTGGGATTACTGACATGGGTCACTGCACCTAGCCTCAGCTATGATCTTGATCCAGTTAATTTAATCTACTACTTCACAAAATAGTTTGGGGCTGAGACATTACCATGAAGTAATGTAATTGGAAGATAGAAACTAACTCTTGAAACAACTTAATACCTCACATTTGTATAACAATTATCTCACCGGATCTGTACATCAACTCCTTTGAGTTACATTGAGCTGGTGATACTGGCATTGTACAGATGAGAATGTGGCAGAGACTTAATTGCTATTGTTGGCTAGTGGCTGGGGCTGGTCTTCTGAGTTGTATTCTGTCCCACATAGCCTTTGCTTCTGTACTCTTCAACCAGAAAATTTTAATGCTTTTAGACCTAGGAATCTGACCTCCGCTTCCTACCAACTATACTGTCCTCTTCAAATTGGTCAGCTTTAAAACTATGAAGATGCGAGAAACTAATGTTTCTCCAGACATTGCTTTTTGACCTACCTTTTTCCTACTTTCCCAACTCCCTTTTTCTGAGTTTAAGCTGTGGGGGCAAAAAGTAGCCATTTACGGCAGAATAACAAACAATTTCTCTCTGCAGCAGGGAGTGTTGTCTCTGTATGCTCCATGGTAGTAGTTGTTTGGGCTTTTATTAGCAAAGAAGATTACAGGGCAGAGGTTGCCAGAGTGGTAACTGCACTGCAGGCCCTTTTCAAACTCTGTAAACTGGAAGAATCTCTCTTTCTTTAGTGGAGTCTTCTTGGTGTGGAAGTTCATAGGTCATTATACATAGCGGAAAAGGGCAAGTGTTTAAAATGAAGAAATAGAGATGGAAAGGGAACAGTTTTTAATGATAAGGGTACCTATTAAAGAAAGACCTTTGCGTGGCCCGTTAAAATGTAGGGTGGGAATGTGAGAAAGTGGCAATGGGCTTTGGACTCAAAGGGAGAACAGGAATTGACAAGTGGTCATGGGAGTTCATAGCTGGGTATGAGGGGCAGTATGCTCTCTGATTTAGGGAATGAATTAATTCGAGAGTGTTTTGGGCACCTGTTTATCAGTCTCCTCTGGATACTCTTGCTTGTTGAATGCTGCATATACTCTAAGGCAAATAGACCCAATCCTTTGTGCTTGGTGGGGCTCTGGGGAGCGTGGGAAAGAGAACCTAAGCAAAAGATTCAGTCTAGGCTAGTCCCCACTTGTCTTCCCCACTGCTACTATTGCATTAGTTTCTCAATGTCTTTGTGGGCATGCTGGAACTGGGCTTTGAGGTTTCTGCCTTAGGGGTAAGAAGGAGGGGGAAGGGTATTCCAACAGGAATTCCCCCCCCCCCCCCCCATTTTGATTGCTGGGAACAAGGGATAAGTGGATTTTCATCCATATCATAAACAGTTCTTGATTCTGTATAGAGGTGTAAATTAGAGGAACTCTTGACAGTACAATAGAATCCATATTTTAATGAAAACTACATCCAAAGCCCAGGTTTCTGAACACAGCAAAGTCTAAAGGGCATTTGTCACATTAAGCAATTACAGTTCATTCATTCAGTGCGTGCCTCTCTCTCTCTCTCTCTCTCTCTCTCTCTCTCTCTCTCTCTCACACACACACACACACACACACACACACACACAATGTATATATTTATTTTCTGGTATTAAACCCAGGGGTGCTTAACCACTGAACAATATCCCCAGCCCTTTCCTTTTTATTTTTTGAGACAACGTCTTGCTAAGTTGCCTAGGGCCTCTCTAAGTTGCTGAGGCTGGCCTTGAACTTTGGATCTTCTTGCCTCAACCTCCCCATCCAAATAATTTTAAATTAATCCCTTTCATTCCCCAAACCTCCCCTTGATCCTCTTGTATTTATATGTTGGGCATATTTTATTTTCCTCTCATTTCCATTTTTCTTTCAAATATTTCTGCAGCTCTCTCCTTCCTTCTTCCTCTGCTGTGGTGGCTGGGATGCTTCTTCCATGGTTTTTTTGAATCTAGACTGGGCTGTTCTCTGTGTTAAAACAATCAATTACGACCCTTCTCTTAACAGGTGTGTATGGAAATCACATTTATTAAGAATAAATAAATATTTTTATGTGACTTTTTTCTGTGGGGGGTTGATGAGAGGGTGGAGAGTAGGAGAGATTTACCCCCAACCTGCCTTTTGGACTGGCTATAAGGTTACCCATAGCAACAGTCAACTAGGTCCAGCAGTATGACTGTAATGCCTCTTGATTTATTGGCCAACTTGCTGTTATGTAATAAGGATATAAGGAGTTCTTCATTTATATACTATCATTTATTGTATAAATAGCACACATAAACCATCTAGGTACTTGTGTATTTGCCCCAAGTTGGAACAAGTAAAGGGGTAAAAAGATAGTCTGTTTAGAGCTTTCTGTAAGATTATAGAGATATAGGAAGTTCTAGCCATTGACATCTGGGGTTAGAATATGAACTACTTCAAGGTGTACTTTAAGAGTTTGAGCCTACTGCTCCTTTTCCTATTACCTAAAGAGGTAAAAGTCCTAAGAAATAGTATTTTTTTCCCCCATAGAATATGTTTTGTGCTTCTATTACTGTCTTGTCTCAGTTAAGGCACATTTTGCCCTCAATTTTGTAGTATAGTTTGGAAGCTAGAAAGACCCCTCCCCTAAATGCATTAAACATGGAGGACTTAATTTTGTCTTTTCACCTTTGATGAGGGGGAGGGTTTTTTAAAAAATTTACATTTCTTAGTTTGAATTTTAATTTAGCATATTAATTTAGTATATTTTGCCTCTACTATAGCGGTATCAGTAACAGATTTGGGAGAGGTTAGGTAAGATCTGTACTGCCTTGTTTTAGAAGTGGCTTGGCCCTGAAGGACAGCAAGCGCTTGTCTGTACCATGCAGTTAAAACTTTCATTAAATTGATACTAGCAAATTTTTCCAAAGAAAAAGAATCTAATTTTAATCTCATGCCATGATTGCCACATTCTCCTCCCACCGACAGTGTAGAGACTCAGATCTAGTCACCACTTTCCTTTCAGTAGGTACTTCTGGTGGGCTGCTGAGGAGGGTAGTGGGTCAAGGACCCTGCTTGAGTAGACACTGGTGATGGGCCCCCAGGCTTGGTGGTGGCTTGCTTTCTTCACTGCAGTAAAACCACGAGAGGGCATCTTTGGCTCTGGGATTAATAATTCATCTGTCTTCTCTGACCTGTGATCTTTTCTCTCCTCTTTCTTATCCTTTCCCGATAGTGTGAAGTGAGGGGGGCCTTCTCCCTTCTTCCTCCTCCCTCTGTGATCCACCTTCCTTTTTACCCTGCCCTGCCACGGCTCTGCCCCTTACCTTCATGGACGACTCAGAGGTGGAGTCGACCGCCAGCATCTTGGCCTCTGTGAAGGAACAAGAGGCCCAGTTTGAGAAGCTGACCCGGGCGCTGGAGGAGGAACGGCGCCACGTCTCGGCGCAACTGGAACGCGTCCGGGTCTCACCACAGGATGCCAACCCACTCATGGCCAACGGCACCCTCACACGCCGGCATCAGGTAACCCCTCTCTCCATCAGACCTGCAGGTAGGACTTTGGCATGGTCACAGAGAGGGTAAAATCATTATTGGGAAGCTACACTACCCTCGGTGATGGGCTACCCAGTGCCCATGCTTCATTTTGAACTTTTCCAGAGGTGGTAAATACTGATTAAGAAATAAGAAGTATTGCTGCTGTGCTGAGTTGGGTAGACTTGTCTCTAGACTTGTCTCTAGAAGCATCATATGACTTCCTGTTTTGTTAGAGTGGGTTTTTTTTGGGTTGGGATGCAGTGGCAGATCGTGTAGTTTGGGGCTATAGTCAAGTTACTTGTTTTCTCTGATTATTATTTTCTTGGCATCAAAAATTCAGGAAAGTAAATGGGCACTTATTGGTTGAGGAAGTTGGGCATCTTATACTCCCAGCTTCATTTCAGTTCTCTCAGGGAACAGTCTGTTCTCAGAAGGTGTGACTGTATCCATAAGTTGTATATTCCTATTCCATATTGCCTTTTTATACTTTTTGTTGGCTGTATAAATTGTGTCTTGGAGGAAGGGGTCATTGTTAATTCTGTTGGTTAGAATTGGAGAGCGAGCTCTGTTTTGCTGTTTAACCCAAATAACCACAGGAGCCAGTGGTCTCTGTTTGGCTGACTCTCTGATGTGACTTTGGAGAGCTGGTGTTAGAAATGAGAAGTATCTTGTGTTTCCTATGGTTTATCTAGTCTGACTTTGCTGTGATGTAATCTGTCTGAGGTTGTGTGTGTGTGTGATTGCTTGATAGACTGCATCTTAGGAGATCTCTGGATGGGAACCAGAATAGCGCTCATGCCTTGATTGTCCTTTTTACTGATTATTTATTTATTTATTTATTTAATTTTGGTGCCAGTGATTGAACTCAGGGGCACTTGACCACTGGGCCACATCCCCAGCCCTTTTTTGTATTTTATTAGAGACAGGGTCTCACTGAGTTGCTAAGTGCCTCGCCATTGCTGAGGCTGGCTTTGCACTCGCCATCCTCCTGCCTCAGCCTCCCAAGTGCTGGGATTACAGGCGTGCGCCACCGCGCCCGGCTTGATTATTTAATTTTTAAGATAGAAAAGGTCCCTCCCATTGAGGAATCTTGCAGATTGAGCTAGAGGACAGAAATTCCAGTTGGGGATAATCAAGAATTTGAAGGAGGCTGTGTATTTGCAATGTTTAATGTTTTTCTAGGAGCTAGAGTAGAGGGTTAGGGATGAGATGTATGTATTCAAAAGACAACTCAGGCTTGGAGGTGGTGGTGGGGAATTCCAGGATTTAGTATGTGGTTTCTTTCTCTTGCTCTTTTATTTTTAACTTCTGCTCAGCAATGAAACCACACCTTTCCTTCTTCCTGAAAGTAATGTTTAACTTCCTCTCCCTCAGCATTATACTCTTCATGTAAAGGGGAGTGGGGTAGGGGAAGAGTTTCCCAAGGTGGCTGGATCTCACTGTGTTCTCTATTGAAAGAGGAGCAGGGAAATATGTATTTCTATGTGGTATAATGTCATTAGATTATTTTCTGCCATTTAAGGCTGAACAATTTAAGAGTGACATTTTGGAATGTGTTCTGTGGTTGTAATAATCGATGATAAAGATGTTGAGAATGCCGGGCGCGGTGGCACACGCCTGTAATCCCAGCACTTGGGAGGCTGAGGCAAGAGGATCATGAGTTCAAAGCTAGCCTCAGCATTGGCGAGGCACTTAGCAACTCAGTGAGACCCTGTCTCTAATAAAATAGAAAAAAGGGCTGGGGATGTGGCCCAGTGGTCGAGTGCCCTGAGTTCAATCCCTGGTACCAAAAAGAAAAGAAAGAAAAGAAAAAAGAAAAGCCCAAGCCCTCCCCCACCCCCCCCAAAAAAAGAAAGATGTTGAGAATTTAGTCCTTCTTGGGGGGTGGGAATTGGGGTACCTATTTTCTTCATACTTGGAAAGGGAGACTTACATCTTTCTTTAAAAAGCTACATGGAACGGGAGTTTCCAATGGTAGCAGAACATGAAGATTCAGGAAATAATAAAGAAGTCTTTTGGAAACCCCCAAAATTAGCCTTTACAATTTTCTTTGTAGTCTCAGGGATTTTCAAAAAGGTTGCATGTAGAGGAACTTTCCCAAATCTCTATTTATTTAGCAAATAAAGTATCAGGCACTATGTAAAGGCACTAGGGATGCTACCTTAAATAAAACTAACCCAAAAAAACCCCCTCTGCCCTCATGGAGCTTACATATTTATGTTCCAGAGACCCAGTATGCCAGAGTTTCAGGCCTGATTTCAATTTTGAGGAAAGTGCTAACTAAGACTAAGGCGTAATGTGGTTATTTTATGAGTACTGACACTAGGACTTCATGCCACAAATATCTTATTGAAAGCCCTTTTCCTGTTTGGGAAAAAGACATTTGTGTTTGATAGATTAAAGGAAGGCCACAAAATGAATTGTCCTCTCATGGGCTATGTTTCAGAACGGCCGGTTTGTGGGCGATGCTGACCTTGAGAGACAGAAATTTTCAGATTTGAAACTCAACGGACCCCAGGTAATTCTTTTGGCTCAAGGCTGGGTTGTTTCATTCATATCTATTTACTTCTTCAGCCTATAAGAGAATCGTGGTAACTCATAAAGTGTCTGGCACATTGTAAACCCCGATCAATTAGTTTCTTTCATTTAGGAAAGTAAAAAAGGCGGAGCTACAAAATATATATGTAGCATTGTTTTGAAATGAATATTAATGGCTGTTGATCTTTATCACTGCCTCCTTGCCTTCTCATGTGATCCCAGGTACTGCATTCCTGTTTTAGGGGAGGGCATGATTCTACTTTGCAGAAAATCCTACCTAAAATCTGGCTGGTCTTAGTAAGGCTTCAGCAATATCTGAAGAGTAATATAAAGCCACTCAAAAGATTGGTCTTACAGGGATTTTGTGGTTTATCTTCAGAGTTCTTTATTTTGGGCGTGTGTGTGTGGTGGTGCACACCTGTAATCCCAGTGGCTGTGGAGGCTGAGGCAGGAGGATCATGAGTTCAAAGCCAGTCTCAGCAATTTAGGGAGGACCTAAGCAACTCAGTGACACCCTGTCTCTAAATAAAATTCTTTAAAAAGGGCTGGGGATGTGGCCCAGTGTTTAAGTGCCCCTGGGATCAATCCCTGGTACAAAAAAAAAAAAGTTATTTATTTATTGGATAAGCCCCTGTTTTGAGGGATCACTCAGATGTATATATGGCCCATTAACACAGTTCATATTCATTTAGATGACCATAGATGACTAGAATTGGGAAGTTAAATCTGCTACCTCTGTCACTTGGTGTCAATATGGCTATCAACTGTCTGTTTAACTTGGTTCATATTAGTTAAATGACTAGAATGGGGAAATTATATTTTCTTTTGTACGAGTTTGAAAAGTAATAGTCACCTCTCTCTCAGTCTTGAGGTGTGTAAAAGATGGATGAATAGTTCTCCCTTCTGCTTATTATTAGGATGGGTTGTTAATAACACATGGCTTAATAGTATTTTCTTTCTTTTCTTCGTTTCCATATAGGATCACGGTCATCTTCTCTATAGCACCATCCCCAGGATGCAAGAGCCGGGGCAGATTGTGGAGACTTACACAGAGGAGGACCCTGAAGGAGCCATGTCTGTGGTCTCTGTGGAGACCTCAGATGATGGCACCACCCCGCGCACCGAGACCACAGTAAGCTGAGATTTGCATGAGATCTCAGTGATAGAAGACAGAAGAGGTCTTTCTGTAGTTTTTGTTAGGGGAGAGCTTAAGTAGTTAATTAGGATGAAGGAAGGATCACTAATCTCCACTGATGCCAAAAAGAAAGTGATCTCTTTCACACAGAAAAGTGATATGGGAAAATCTGATGCATTGGGAAGAGAGAGGGCATATTAAGATCTGTAGGAGCTTCTCCTAGAGGCAGTAATTGCCAGGGCAGTTTTCTTACTTGGTTGTCTATAGAATGGGAAGAAAGGTAGATGGTATATTACAAGGCATTTCTATATAGTGGCCTAGAGATTAGGGTTTGCTTCTTTTCTTGGAGTGGTCTGGAAGTAAGCTTGTATCACTTATTTCCCTCAGTAGTTTTGTTTTTTTTTCCCCCCTCCATTCCTTAATTAAAGGTCAAGAAAGTAGTGAAGACAGTAACAACACGGACAGTACAGCCAGTCTCTGTGGGACCAGATGGGCTGCCTATGGATGCCTCATCAGTTTCGAACAACTATATCCAAACTTTGGGTCGTGACTTCCGCAAGAATGGCAACGGGGGACCTGGTCCTTATGTGGGCCAAGCAGGCACTGCTACCCTTCCTAGGAACTTCCACTACCCTCCTGATGGATATAGCCGCCACTATGAAGATGGCTATCCAGGTGGCAGTGACAACTATGGCAGTCTTACCCGGGTCACCCGCATTGAGGAACGATATAGGCCCAGCATGGAAGGCTACAGGGCACCTAGTAGACAGGATGTCTATGGGCCACAGCCCCAGGTTCGGGTAGGGGGGAGCAGTGTGGATCTGCACCGCTTTCACCCAGAGCCTTATGGGTTAGAAGATGACCAGCGTAGTATGGGCTATGATGACCTGGATTACGGTATGATGTCTGATTATGGCACTGCCCGTCGGACTGGGACACCCTCTGACCCTCGTCGCCGCCTCAGGTAGGCCAAAGTAGAAGGAAAGGGTCTTTCCAAGATGGGGGAAAGAGCTGGCTTTTCTTTCTACTTTTAAGAACTTTTAGGGATCAGAGACACTTGTGGCTCCTTCCCCTGTTATCTGACTTAGTATTGACTTATTATACTTTGTTTTATTATAAAAGTCATATATTTTAATTATAGGAAATGACTTGTGATGATTATTGATATATGTCCTAAATAATGAACTTTGCTTCTATGCCATAACTTCTGTGGTTTTTTGGTTAAGGTCTGACCTCCTTTTGGTGATGGGGGAAGGATCACAAAGGAGCCTGATGTTATGGAATACTCAACTCACTTGTTCCTGGGAGTTTCTTCTGTGTGTGTGTGTGTGTGTGTTTTGGCAGTACTGGGGATTGAACCCAGGGCCTGGCTCATTTTATGCAAGTGCGATCCACTTAGCTTCATTCCAAGACCTATTTATTTTTGAGACAGGGTCTCTCTCAAGTTGCCCTGGCTGGCCTCAAACTTGCCATCCTCCTGCTTCAGCCTCCCAGATAGCCTGAGATGATGCTGTGCACCACTGCACCTGCCTTGGTTTGGTGTTGAGAGAGTTGGATTTTAGGCTTTCAAAGCCAGAAGAGATGATGAAGGATATATTTAAGAACCCTTCCCATGGTGGTTCTAATCCCAGTGTTCAAAATAAACCTTGACCTCACAAGGGCCCGACACTTTGAGCTTAGGGTCTTACATTTGGTTTAAAGGAAATGGGAGTGACATTCTTGAGGGAGAAATACATTAACAACACTGCAAAAGGTCACTAAGCAGCTGCCTACTCTGACTTGACTTGTCCAGGTGATTCTGGGTGATGTGAAAGGAGAGTGATTGATGTTTAGACTGGTAGATGCTTTCCCTTGTTGCCTTGAGAATGCTGTAGAGTGGGATTGGCAGACCTTTGCAGAGGACCTACTTTTAGGCTTTGTGTATTCTATGTTATCTTTGTTAGATGTTCTTTGTTTTTAAAAACAACCCTCTAAAAATATAAAAAGTATTTAGTTCTAGGGTAGTATAAAAACAGGTTTGGCCTGTGGGCTGCAAATCCTGCTTCAGAATAAATCAGGGACTGTGTTTTCCAGACAAAGAGACATGAAAAGGAGGAAAAATTTAAGGTTTTCTTGATGGTGAGGGTGCCCTGGGAGCTGTTACTGAATTTCTGCATATGGGTCATGACCTTCTAAAGCTAAATGCCTTGGTGCTTACTTTGCTCATGCATAGGTAGCATTGGTTAATAGTGAACTGAACTGGGCTGGGGACAGGGGTAGAGGCCCCATTATCTAACCCTGAATCATTTACCTTTCAGGTGTCTTAGCTAATCCAACTCCCATGTGACTCACCTTTTATTCCTGAAGGGGCACCAGACCTCAGCTGGTGCAACGTAGAGCACCGGTAGATAGCAGTAGTCTGCCCAGGGTGTTGGCTGTAATGAAAGTGTGCTTTTCTGACTTCCTCATTGGTAAAGAGTGATTGGACCCAGGTGGGTGTGGGCAGCTAGGCCATTTTGTGCTATCCCTGTAGCAGTTGACATAGAGAAGGTTTGGGGCCTGGTTCTTGGGTTTGTTCCAGGGTGGCACTGGACTTGGAAACCTGCTTGACTAGCAAGATCATTTGCTGCTTCCTGTTCCTGACCTAGGAGAGTAATACAAGGTCAAACTTAAACAGTGAGGCAGTGATTAGTGTAAAAAGCACTGAACTTGAAAAACCTCAGTTCTAGTTGTGCCTCTGCCACTAGATATAGCTTCAAGCAAGTCATTTGATCTTTCTGGACACGGCTTTGTTGTTCCTAAAGTGAAAGAATCTTGATCCTCTGCCTATAAAAGAAGGAATTTTGGGGCTGGGGTTGTGGCTCAGCAGTAGCGCATTCGCCTAGCATGTGCGAGGCCAGGTTCGATCCTCAGCACCACATAAACATAAATGCATTGCATTCTGTACAACTGAAGCAAATAAATAAATATTTTTTAAAAAGAATTTTTTTCTTCCAAGTGACTAAAATTTGGTTATGGTAATTGTTTTTATAATTGCTTATCTTAAAATAATAAGAAAATTAAAAGGTGCTTAACACAGAGCCTGAAAACCTCAGAAAAGCACACCATCCATTCATAAAGAACCACTGTTGACAATTTGGTGCATAGCCTTTGAGTTCTTTTTCCTATATATGTGAACATGCTATATTTTTACCCCTGGACTAAAAGGAAATCTTTCTTCACGTACAGGTTAGTAGCCGTCTCTTAAAACTTAGCTATATAACCTGTTTATTTTGTTTCAATTATATATATATATATATATATATTTTTTTTTTTTTTTTTTTTTTTTTTTTTTTTTTTTTTTTTGGTACCGGGGATTGAATTCAGCAGCACTCGACCACTGGGTCACATTCCCAGCCCTTTTTTGTATTTTATTAGAGACAGGGTCTCACTGAGTTGCTAAGTGCCTCGCCATTGCTGAGGCTGGCTTTGAACTTGTGATCCTCCTGTCTCAGCCTCCCAAAGTGCTGGGATTACAGGCGTGGGCCACCGCGCCCGGCTTTCAATGACATTTTGAAATAGCCTTGGTAATTTTTTAACTAAATGCTTTGTGCCTCTGAATCGCTGTTGAGTGGTTGATGTTGACACCCATGAAGCAGATCTTCAGCTCAAGCTAACCTTGAGTGTTTGGTGGCAGTGGCAGTGGGAGTGGTTTTGTGGAGCAAACAAAGGTCTTATTTGGAGAGTTCCACACAATAGGTTCTCCTCCTGTGGGAGCCGCAGAATGAGATGAGAGCAGAGATAATGGGTCTCTTCCTGGTGGTTATGAATAAATAATAGTGTGACAGACTCACCCTCTAGTGGTTGCTGGTAGTACTGAAACAGGAAGAATTATCTTCCCACTGACTTCTTTCTTGTAATTGCTGTTGTGTCTGTTTCATGTGGCTGGGCATCCCAAATGCAGTGTTGGTCAGTAGATTCTGACAAAATTGGAAGTATTTAGAAATTGGAGAACGGGACTCATTTCAAACATTTTGAGAGCTGGGTATGATAGCACATGCCTGTAATCCTAGTGACTTGGGAGGCCGAGACAGAAAGATCACAAGTTTGATGCTAGTCTTAGCAACTTAGACCTTGTCTCAAAAAAAAGGACTGGGGATGTAGCTCAGTGATAAAGTGCTCCCCTAGGTTCAATCCCTGGTAACAAAACAAAACTAAACGAAAAAACATATTTGTTGAGTAGCAGGTCTGATCTTTTTTTTTCTTTTTTTGTACCGGGGATTGATTGAACTCAGGGGCACATGACCACTCAGCCACATCCCCAACCCTTTTTTTGTATTTTATTAGAGACAGGGTCTCACTGAATTTCTAAGTGCCTCGCTATTGCTGAGGCTGGCTTTGAACTCATGTTCCTCCTGCCTCAGCCTCCCAAGTGCTGGGATTACAGGCATGCACCACCACACCCAGCTCAGGTCTGATCTTGATATGAACTGTGAGAATTAGAGTTTCAAGACATGTTCCTCATCAGTACCAAAGACAGGTATTCATATGATATAGCAAGAAGTTCTTTTTTATTTTTCTCTATCAGCCACTCCCTCTTTAATAATTTCCAAAATAGGGTAAGGAGAACCTTAAGTATGAAGTATGTTTAAGGGTCTTATTTTACCAGCTGTTTCTTGTGTGTAAATGCCTCATTCCCTGTTTAGCTAAGGGCTTGTTAGAACTGTTCTCAGGCTTTATTTGCTGACTTCTATGACATTGAGTCATGTAGTTTGGTTAGTCTATGCTGTCTGAGGATTTATTTTAATCTCTATCTGGATAAATTAATAATTTCAGGTATCATTCAAATACATGTTCAGTAACTAGAATTTGGTTCTTTTTTTTGTGATTAACTTCTCTGAATATTACTTTCTGAGCCAGCAAACTTGATGAAAAAAAGGTAGTTCTAATTTAATTGAAGGTACCTTTGAAATTATTAAAATTGATCAGTATATACAGAGGAGATATATGATCTATCAGTGCTGGGGATAATCTTGCCTTAATGATGGGGGGGTTATAGGAGTGTCCAGTAAGCTAGACTTAATTACTTGATGTATTTGTCTTTTCTGTTGGTTTTTCCAAAAATCTGCAGGAGTTATGAAGACATGATTGGTGAGGAGGTGCCAGCGGATCAGTACTATTGGGCTCCTCTGGCCCAGCATGAGCGGGGAAGTTTAGCAAGCTTGGATAGCCTTCGCAAGGGAGGCCCCCCACCTCCCAATTGGAGACAGCCTGAGCTACCAGAGGTGATCGCCATGCTGGGATTCCGCTTGGATGCTGTCAAGTCCAATGCAGCTGCATACTTGCAACACTTGTGCTACCGCAATGACAAGGTGAAGACTGATGTGCGGAAGCTCAAGGGCATCCCAGTGCTGGTGGGATTATTAGACCACCCCAAAAAGGAAGTGCACCTTGGAGCATGTGGAGCTCTCAAGAATATCTCCTTTGGACGGGACCAAGATAACAAGATTGCCATAAAAAATTGTGATGGTGTTCCTGCCCTTGTGCGATTGCTCCGAAAGGCTCGTGATATGGATCTTACTGAAGTCATTACTGGTAAGTTCTAGGCCCCAGGAAGTGCTAGGTTTGGGTGACTCTTACTCCTAGAGAAGTTGAGAGCTAGAAGGGTTTCCAGTCCTTTAACTTTTGATTATAGATTATCTCTAATCAACTACAGTCATAAAGAATGTTGTCTCCCAAACATGGAAGCTGAATGTCAATTGCCATTTACCCCCATTTGTGTAATTTAAGTGTATGCCAGATGCTAGGCCCATCTAGACATTTAAGCTGTGATCCTTGCTTTATTTAGAACAGTGGTTTTTTAGATTCTGAGTTGTGATCTGATAGTGTGAATTGAACACAATTTTGTGGGTCACACTCACCATTCCAAGCAAAAGAAAAATGCCTAGTTTGGTGATGCGTGCCTGTAATTCCAGTGACTCAGGAGGCCGAGGTAGAAGAATTACAAGTTTAAGACCAGCCTCAGCAACTTAGTCCCTAAGCAACTTGTCTCAAAATAAAAAGGGCTGGGGATGTTGCTCAGTTGTTGAGCACTCTGGGGTCAATCCCCCATACTAAGAAAAAAACAATAAGGAAAATGTATAAACCATTGGTTCTCAATTGGAAGAAATTCCTCCCTCCCCTCCCTGAGGACATTTGTAATGTTGGAGACATTTTTGCTTGTTTTAACTTGCGGTGGGGGTAGAGAGTGCTATTGGCATCCAGTGAGTAAAGGCCAGGAGTGGTAAACATCCATCAATGGACAGGACAGCTTCCTACAGCAAAGAATTATGTGGCCCCAAATGATAGTAGAGAAATCAGTATAGATGGATCGGTGAACATTATTTATAGAAAGTACTATTTTTATGAAACTTCACTTCATGATCTGTATGTTTGTACAGTATAAAATATACTTCTTACCACAAGTTACACACAAAAGCTTGAATATCAATGCAAGATGCTCGATCATTAGGGAAGACCAAGAAGTTGAGCAGTAGGAGATTCTCTTTGACATTCTTCAAACATATAATCTTGGGTGTTGGAGAGCTATCTGATGAATTGTCTCTGCCAGGAACCCTGTGGAACCTCTCATCTCATGACTCAATTAAAATGGAGATTGTGGACCACGCACTGCATGCCTTGACAGATGAAGTGATCATTCCTCATTCTGGATGGGAGAGGGAACCTAATGAAGATTGTAAGCCACGCCATATTGAGTGGGAGTCCGTGCTCACCAACACAGCTGGCTGCCTTAGGTAATAGTAGAGGCTTTGAGAATATAAAATAGAATTTTTGAGGCTTGATATAATTTCTTTAAAAAAAAAATTAAGATTTTTTTTTTGTTGTTGTTACTAGTGTTTGAACCCTGGGATGCTCTACCACTTAGCTATATTCCCAGCCTATTTTATTTTGAGACAGAGTCTCACTAAGTTGCTGAGGCTGGTCTTGAGTTTGTGATCCTTGTGCCTCGGTTTCCTTGCTGTAGCCTCCCAAGTCACTTGGATTACAAGTGTGCATCACCTTGCCTGGCCATACCCAGCCCTTTAAATTTTTTTATTTGGAGGCAGGATCTTGCTAAGTTGCTGAGTCTAGGCTCGAGTTTGTGATCCTTGTGCTTGGTCTCCTGGGTAGCTGGGATTACAGATGTGCACCACCTGCCTGGCAAGAGCTAAAATTCTTTCACCTGTTATTCAGCCTCTACTATTTTTTTTTTTTTAATTTTTTTAATTCAAAGTTGTTGTATTTACAGTAGTAGTATGCATTATAATTCATAATAAACATATAGAAGCCGGGCGCGGTGGCGCACGCCTGTAATCCCAGCACTTTGGGAGGCTGAGACAGGAGAATCGCGAGTCCAAAGCCAGCCTCAGCAATGGCGAGGCACTTAGCAACTCAGTGAGACCCTGTCTCTAAATAAAAAAATACAAAAAAAAAAAAGGGCTGGGGATGTGACCCAGTGGTCGAGTGCCCCTGAGTTCAATCTCCGGTACCACAAAAAAAAAAAACAAAACAAAAAACAAACAACAACAACAAAAAAAAAAACATATAGAGCATCTTTTTACAAAACACTGTATACTATCTTTTTATTGTATACTGCAACTCCAACTGGTTTTACCTTTATTGCTGCTCACTTATATTCCACATATACCTGCTGTTGGTTTGCTTGTTGTTCCTCAAACATCTCTCTTTTATGCCTCTTTGACTCTGTTCATCTAACTTGGTAACACAGAACCTCTAATGTGTAGGTAATCATCTAGTTCTGGGCTGATTGTGTCTGTATCTCTGCCCTTAATTTTTCATATTTAAAATCAGACACTTGCCCTGTGGTATATTTGTACTTCCATTCAAGAATTATCTATTCTTGGGCTGGGGTTGTGGCTCAGCGGTAGAGTGCTCGCCTAGCACGTGCATGGCCTGGGTTCGATCCTCTCAGCACCACGTAAAAATAAATGCATTGTGTACAACTAAAAGCAAATAAAATAAATGTTTAAAAAAAAAGAATTATCTATTCTGTCTTGAATTAGTGTTGTTAGTATACATTGTTAACACATACCCCACATATGGTGATAAAGGTTCAGAAAGCAGAGACTGTCAATGAACTTTCTCTTAACTGCTATGCCTTGCTTATAATAGATATTCACTACTTTTTATAGTGAGTAAAAAGGGTATTGAGGAAGCATATAGATGTTGTGGGATATTCAGTAGGGAGATTTCTGAATTTGAGTTATTTTAAGCACTCTCTGGTTTCCCTTCAGGAATGTAAGCTCAGAGAGAAGTGAAGCTCGCAGGAAACTTCGGGAATGTGATGGCTTAGTTGATGCCCTTATTTTCATCGTTCAGGCTGAGATTGGGCAGAAGGACTCAGACAGCAAGGTAAGTTAATTCCATTCACTGCATCTACAAAGTACTTGTAGTGTAAACCTACCCCCCCCCCCCACATACCTTCAATTACATAAAATGCCTATCCTAGCCCTTTCTCCCTAAAGTGGGTGTTCAACTTAGGAATTTTTAAAAAATTTCCTTCACATGTGTATGAAAACTGCCTAGTGGTTTTATAAGACTATTCATTTTCCTAGTAGGAAAGATAGTGATCCCGTTTTGGGGTTGGCTAACACCACTACATTCAGGGAATTTGAGAAGTCTGGAATACTGAGAAATGATTGATTGTATTGTATTTTTGAGGGTTGATATTTTAATACCTAAATCATGGAAAGTTAAATGTGTTGCAAAGTCACCATAGGCATTTACTTCTGTCATCAAACCTTTTGTCTTGTGTCCCTAAGCTTGTGGAAAACTGTGTGTGCCTCCTTCGGAACTTATCCTATCAAGTTCACCGAGAGATCCCACAGGCAGAGCGTTATCAAGAGGCACCTCCCAGTGTTGCCAATAATACTGGGCCACATGCTGCCAGTTGCTTTGGTGCCAAGAAGGGCAAAGGTGAGTCTTAGTTCCTCATTCTTTTCTCTTTAATGTGGGACAGGGAAAGGAAGGAACGCTTAGCTTTAGGTACAGAATACTTGCAAAGAGTATGGGAATCTGTCTGGTCAAGACTGTCTTATTGCTCTGCATCTGCTTTCCTGTACTGTGTGCTTTGATCATGGTGGTGGTGTCGGTGGTGGAGATGTTGGTGTTGGTGGTGGTGGTGGTGGCGGTGGTGGTCTTGGTGGTGGTATTGGTATTGCTGTGAATGACTGAGGCATTTAGAACTCAACTAATCTGGGGCCTTCTTTCCCATTCCTCCTTTGTGTTTCTTGTGTTTTTCTTTTCTTCTCTGTTCTTTCTTGCTTACTTGACCATGCTCTTGTTGACATCTTTCTCCTGCATTTTCTTCCTTTTTTTCTCTCCTCTGCTTTACACCTTGGGTGACGCATTGGAAGATGAATGGTTCTCCAGAGGTGAGTGGAATCTTTTAAGGAGCTTGCCAACTTATAATTTGCATGTTTTGGTTTTAGCTTCCCTAGTATTTCCTTGCCTAACCCTTCCCTGTGGATGCATGTAGGAAAATTGAGTTGAGGAAAGCCATTGAAACAAGTTCAATTCTTCTGAGCACATGAATCATGGCATGCTGTTTCTGGGCAGTGGTCCTTATTATCAAAACTCAGTCAATAGTGACAAGAGTGGTTTTCCTTGTTTTATCTATCTGCTGCCTGTTTTCTGTCCTTGTTTCTGCATAGTCCCCTCCTGGGACAAGTTGGGCGGGCTTCCCTCTTTTGCCCTTTTTGATGTATCTCTGATCCAAAGATTCTGACTGAAGAATGAAAAATGTACCAGGTGAAATTTTCCTTTCTTCAATTCTTTAACCATTTCTTTCCCTGCCCCACACCCTTTTCCTATTTCTACAGGGAAAAAACCCACAGAGGATCCAGCAAATGATACAGTGGACTTCCCTAAAAGAACAAGTCCTGCTCGAGGTAAGTTATTTTTTTCTTCTCAGTCTCTAAAGGTCTCACCAACATAGCCCACAGATAGGTTATTTGGTAACCTAATAGTAGACTTTATGCAACATATGTACTGTTCTCTCTTCTCTGACTTGGGGATTTGAAGTGATGGTGAGAATATTGGTAAAATCGATAGTATTATAGAAGTAATTTATAAAGGACTGTTTGTTAAGACAGTGTTTCAGGTTATTCAAGGATAGGATAAGGTTCTGATGGTAGGCTATAGCAGAAACTTAGCTACCCTAAGAGGCCACTACAGTTTGGGGGACTTAAACCTTATTCTTAGAAGAATCCTATTTATCATAGTTTAAATATTTGGACTCATTGTATTGATAATATAAAGTTTACAGCTCTCCATGGATATAAAAATTTTAAATGTTGTTTATTCTGTGATAGTCCCTTTCATTTAGTCATAGCAAAGGTGGGAAGAATGACTGGGTTAAATTAGAAATAATTCATTTGAGATGAGAAATCTTTAACCTTGATTGCTATCAGTGAGCTAATTGAATCTTCTGAGAGCTCTTGGTAGAACCAAGGCCAAAGTAAGCTGGGAGGGGGTGGGGAGAAGGGTTAAGGAGTAAGGAGAGAAAAGAGTTGAACATGATGAGTTGATATCTCTTTTGCTTCTTACCATGACTAATTATTCTTAAGAATCAAGTCTTGGTACTCAAAGAAGGGGAAAAGAAAAGAATCAAGTCTCTGAGTTGGCTGTTGACTAGGTGAGGGAATTCAGGGACCATAATGGTAAATACATCTACCCAGAGTACTAAGGCCGGACTCCGGCCATCAGAGCCTGGTTTGTAGGTATTGATTAGTATCCTCTGCTTTCTTGCTCTTTCTTGTGCAGGCTATGAGCTCTTATTTCAGCCAGAGGTGGTTCGAATATACATCTCACTCCTCAAGGAGAGTAAGACTCCTGCTATACTAGAAGCCTCTGCTGGAGCTATCCAGAACTTGTGTGCTGGGCGCTGGACGGTGAGTATCTTTTAGGAAATGGATTTGGAGATTTGAAAATTTAGATAGCTAGTTTGTTATTTGTAATCTATTGTTTTCCATGTGCTGCCCAGTATGGTCGATACATCCGCTCTGCTCTGCGTCAAGAGAAGGCTCTCTCTGCTATAGCTGACCTCCTGACCAATGAACATGAGCGGGTAGTGAAAGCTGCATCTGGAGCATTAAGAAATCTGGCTGTGGATGCGCGCAACAAGGAGTTAATCGGTAAGGAGTTGAATGCCAGCTGTTCCCTCAGCATCTAGCACAGTGCCTGTAGGTGCTGGTAATGTATTTGTTGAAATCACTGAAGGGAAGGATTCTAGCCTCAATAGTTTATGAATCTGAGGGTGGGTGAGGGGACATGGTCTAATGGTTCTTAGAAAGATAAGAACTGATGACTCTTCACAAATAGAATGTTAATAGCTGTTATTTATTGAGCATCTCCATTGTTACTAGGCATTATTAAATACTTCTCTGTGTTTTCATTTAATCCCCATCACTTTACAGAGGTCTGTTGTTTTTTTTAATAGGATAAGGAAACTGAGGGTATAGAAGTTAACTAATTTGCTCACAGTTAATATAGCCCCTTAGTGGCAGAGCCTAAGTTGTTGATCTTTTAAATTCGTAATGACTCCATTCTGTTAAATAACTACAGTATTGGAACATTGTTTTCATTAGAGTATCTGAAAGGACTGGGTAACATAGTTGTTGTACAATATTCACATTGTTTTAATGTGATTGAGGAAGGAGAGAAGGAAGGAAGGACAATGGGTTCATATTATTTCATGTCCTTTGCCCTTTTGATATGATAATCCTGTAGGATAGTGAATTGAATTCATGGTCAGTACCTCCACTTGTTCTGATCAATATAAAGTATAGTGTAAACCTCCTCATGGCCTAACTGCCTTTTCTCCCTGCTTTTGTTCTTTCTGTTTTACTGTCTTAGGTAAACATGCTATTCCTAACTTGGTAAAGAATCTGCCTGGAGGGCAACAGAATTCCTCTTGGAATTTCTCTGAAGATACTGTGGTCTCTCTTTTGAACACCATCAATGAAGTTATTGCTGAGAACTTAGAGGCTGCCAAAAAGCTTCGAGAGACGCAGGGTATTGAGAAGCTAGTGTTGATCAACAAATCAGGGTGAGCAACTACAGCTGGAAGAATTTAAGTATGAAAGGGAGATTTTTGGGAAGGAGCTTGAACCCTGGGGTCTTGTACGTGCCAGGGAGACATTCTTATCACTGAACTACATCCCTATTCCTCTTTTGCTTTCTGAGATTATTTCCTCTTCCTTACATGTGAAATGTAAAAAGACATTGTTCTTTTTCTGTCTTAATATTGATCCATAAATTAATAATAGACACTTAGGTCAGACAATATTTTACTCTTTGAGACAGAACATAGGTTTTGGTGAAAATTTGATTTCACCCTTTTTGGCATTTATATTCTTACGTTGTTGTTAGAGAATATATGTCCTAAGCTGCTTTCCTGCTCCTATATCCAAATTTAATATGGTGTTATTTTTCTCAAAAGGAATCGCTCAGAAAAAGAAGTTCGAGCAGCAGCAGCACTTGTATTGCAGACAATCTGGGGATATAAGGAACTGAGGAAGCCACTGGAAAAAGAAGGATGGAAGAAATCAGACTTTCAGGTATAGTAACTCATGAGAGCAAGACAGTCTTCTTTTTTTCCCCCCCTTGGTTCCAGGGTAGTGCTTATATATTCTCCTATTTCATCATCACACTAAGTGTATATATTTTTTTATATTTATTTATTTGCTTTAGTTTTACACAATGCAATGCATTTATGTTTACGTGGTGCTGAGGATCGAACCCGGGCCGCGCACGTGCGAGGCGAGCGCTCTGCCGCTGAGCCACAACCCCAGCCCCACTAAGTGTATTTTTTTTTTTTTTTTTTTTTTTTTTTTTGTGGTACCGGGGATTGAACTCAGGGGCACTCAACCACTGGGCCACATCCCCAGCCCTTTTTTTGTATTTTTTACTTAGAGACAGGGTCTCACTGAGTTGCTCAGTGCCTCGCCACTGCTGAGGCTGGCTTTGAACTCGCGATCCTCCTGTCTCAGCCTCCCAAAGTGCTGGGATTACAGGCGTGCACCACCGCGCCCGGCCACTAAGTGTATTTTTGACCCAAGTCTCTCAGTTAGTAGACCTTATTTGCTTTACTTCTTCTCAAGAGCGATGCCTGCAGCTCATTTGCTGCTGAAATAGCTCTGGTCTCCCTCTGTGTCATAACATGCAGCGAGTAAGTGCTGGCAGTGATGAAGGGTGATGATGGCTTTGGATGGCGACTTCTCCCCAAATCTCCCTTGGCCCTTTGAGCAAGTTTACCATTTTCTGAGACTGTTTCCTTCTGATAGTATGAATATTTGGAACTTTTGTAATTTCCTGTTCGGGCACACAAATAGAAGCCTATTGTTTCACTATGTAGGGTATTTATTCAATCCTTAAGAGTGGCCTTTTCTTAAGAGTTGGAAGTAGGAATGTAGAGGATTAAATCTTTTGTGGGATGAAATGTGGGTTAGGGGCTGGGGCCAATGGGTGTGGGGATGGAAAGCTGGGGAAGGAAACCATGTTTAAGGAGAGCCTCTGAAGGAGATGCAGGGTGGGACAGATTGCTGTGGGGTGGGGGCAGGCTGGAGAATAAAAAGATATTCTGTTTTATGACTTGGCATTTTGTTTGCCTCCAGGTGAATCTAAACAATGCATCTAGAAGCCAGAGTAGTCATTCGTATGATGATAGCACTCTCCCTCTCATTGACCGGAACCAAAAATCAGGTATGGTACCCAGGGGGTATATCCCTCTTCTTTTAGCCACTTCTGTTATTCTTTAATGGGATTATTAGCTAAGAAATAGGATATATATTTGATTCTGAATGAGTTAGTCTTTTGGGGGAGGGGAATACTACTTTGCTTAAGAATTGTATTGCAAAAGCAGGCAGGTCTAAACTGTAGAAATCAAAACATGAAATTTGCC
Organism: Tamias sibiricus; assembly: GCA_025594165.1. NCBI lineage: Eukaryota > Metazoa > Chordata > Mammalia > Rodentia > Sciuridae > Tamias > Tamias sibiricus. Next base: position 16,464,387 of record CM046657.1, on the reverse strand, counting down.
TGGGTGTAATTCTTCTATTTTTGCTTGTGAACTTAAAATCACAGGAAAGTGAACCCTAGGTCCTTTGTTTATTTTATTCCCTTTTAAGTTTCCATATAATATTAAGTAATACATGTTTACTGTTGAAAAGTTAGAAAATACAGATGACCAGAAAAATAATAGAAAATCTGTTATTTCTACTACCCAGAGATAGTCACTATTATTTTGGGTTATAACTTTTTAAAATCTTTTGCCATGTGAACAAACACGTCTTCCTAAGAGATGAATTATATATATCTTGTTTTTATAATTTTTTCCTTTTTTACTTAAAGTATATTTTGTGACCCTTATTATCTTAATGATGCTTGGCTTTAGCTTCCATGAGTGGTTCTTGAATTGTGCTCTGAGAGTCCAGAGGCTGTTTAACATTTGCTTTGATGGCATAGAAGCAGTGGTGCATAATATTGTGGGTGGCTTAGGGCAGTGATATCACACTGAATGAGTTATAGACCTCATTACCACATACTTATATTTTTAAAAAAAAAAAAGAACCATCTGAATGACATAAATAAAAATGTCAATAATATTTATGCTCTCAATATACCCCTTAGGATATCTCAGTTGTGATATTGAAATGCTAACACATCATTTGGCTTTGTAGTAAACCATACTACATGGCTTTAGTCATATATTGTTGTTTATGGCTTTTCAACTATTGTTGTTTATGACTTTTCAACTAAATAATCAAGAGGGAAAGCTAGTTTAGTGTCACATGCCTGGGATCCTAGGTACTTGGGAGGCTGAGGCAGGAGCATTCCAAGTTTGAGACCAGCTTTGGCAACTTAGACCTTACCTTAAATTTAAAAAAATTAAAAAGGGCTGGAATGAAGCTCAGTGTGGAGCAACCCTGGGTTCAAAACCCCAGTACTGAGGGGAAAAAAATGAAGAGGGGAAATACAAGATTTCCTATTTGAATGTACATAATGTCTTCTGTGAAAGTGATCACTGAATGAAGGTTCAAGGTAGAAGAAGAAGGAAAGGCCATCTTCACATAAGAATGTACTTAGTGGAGCTGTAAAAAATAATGGTATGTTTCTACCCTTGAGTACACATCTTTTAACTATTCTGCGCTGATGAAATAGTGTATACTCAAAGCACTTCTGCATATCAAAGAATGACATTCGATCCTCAGCGTGTGTGTGCGTGCGCGCACACACACTCACACACACACATTTGTCTTGAGGCAAAGCAGTTTTGCTGTTGTTGGAGGTACTAGTTGGACTAGCCACTTTTTTATGGAACACCGTTTTATTTGAAAGGACTGGCTGACAAATTGTAATTAGACAAAAGTATTTGGCACACATTTAAAATGGAATGCAGTGAGCTTGTCAATTAACTGACAGTATTTGGTGCCTGAACTTTGAAGATTATAACTCTGAAAAACATGCATCAGCCTCTTTGAGCCTGGTAATTTCCCAATACTTTTTTACTAAAATCTTTGGTGATATTAAAGAATGTGGTTTTCAGTGTAGATAGATAGATAGAGAGATATAGGTGTATAGATAGTATTAATTTTTGGAACATCTACGAAGCTCTGTGAACTAGTATTTTGCAAGGAACCAGTGCCATGAGGTTTCAAAATCATGCATGGGTAATTGATAACATTCTAAGTACAAGACAGGCCAATAATTTTAGTTTAACAGAATACAAAGGGATTGTTAGTCTAGTTTCATATTCCACATTACTTTAAGAAACTACTGCTTACTGAGTATTCATACACTATCAAAGAAAAATGTTTACAGTTATCTAAAAAGACTATTAAAGTTTTCCTTCCTTTCCTTTTTATCTATGTGAGGCTAGATTTTCTTCAATAAACTTGAACCAGAGTAACTATCATAACAGATTGAATGTAAAAAAAGATATGAGAGTCCAGTTCCCTTTTATTAAGCCAAACTTTAAAGAGATATACATAAAAGTAAAACATTTTTTTATTAAAAATATTTGTAGGTGGGTGTGGTGGTGTATGCCTATAATCCCAGCTACTAGGGAGGCTGAAGCAGGAGGATCCCAAGTTCAAGGACAGCTTAGGTAATTTAGTGACACTGGCTTAAAATAAAAAAGGACTAGAGGCACAGCTCAGTGGCAGAGCATTTGCCTAGCATATGTTAGTCCCTTTGTTAGGTCCCCAGTATTGGGGGGAAATAAAAAGTAACACGTAGTAACTTCATTTTTTTAAAAAATGAAATAGACATTTTAAAAATTCTCAGTACCATATATATTCATACATATAACCCACACCAATGAAAATTTTTGAATCCTCATAATATGTTTTAGGGACATAATTTTTTAAGACTGCAAAAGAGGCAATTTTTTAGTAATTTGAAAATTGCTAGCTTAGATTAAATTGTATCTTATATTTAAAGTCTGTAGGAAAGGAAAAAGGATAGACCAAGAGAGTAATTTATGACATATGTAGATTTTGAAGAGTTGGTTTTTGACCTGGATAACTTTCTGACTCCATGTAGATAAGAAACCTGATCGGGAAGAAATTCAAATGAGCAATATGGGATCAAACACAAAATCACTAGGTAGGTGGTTAATTCCTGCCTAAGGTTGTGGAATAGTATTTCACTGGGATGAGGAGAGATGTCCAGCTTTGTAGTGTTTTCTTACACCCTCACCATACCATCCTGCAAAAGCATTGGCTGATTGTTTCTGTTTCCATTTGGAAGGATATGAGGAAATTTAGTAAAATTTTATCCATCTACTTTTCCCACATTCCGCTTAGAAGTTTTCAGAAAATCTTTGTATAGTTCCCCTGTTACTACAGAATCAAGTTTGTATCCCTAAACTCAGTCGGACCTCAGTCTCTGGGGTCACTGTCTTCTCTCCATGCACTCTCTTCCAACCTACCTGGTCTACTTTGCCTCTATCTTTTCACTCTGTTTTTCCTCTTATTTTGCTGATGTCATACCTAATACAGGATTGTCCTTCCCATTTACTTTTCTAAATTCTCTTCATCCTCAAAGACTTAACTTAGGCTCTGTTCTCTTGTCTGTCGGGTCTTTTCTATTGTAGTATATGTCACTCTTTTTTAATCTCAGTAATCTGTCCAGACAGATTTCTTTAGTTTAGCCTTATTATCATTTGTCATACTTTGGGTATTTCATATATATTATCTTCCCCATTATATTCAAGTTCCTTTTAAGTCCAGGACCATCAGACTTTAATGCCTTTCTGAATCATTTGGCACAGGACATTTCCTAATAGGGCTGCCTAATTCACACTTCCCTGTTTGATATACATTGCATACTAGAGGGGAATGTCACGTTTCTGTGTACTTTTTTCACTAGATAACAACTATTCCACACTGAATGAGAGAGGGGACCACAACAGAACACTGGATCGATCTGGGGATCTGGGCGATATGGAGCCATTGAAGGGAACACCCTTGATGGTAAATCCTTTGTTTACTGTTGTCTATCTAAGGCTAATTCTGTTTTTTTAATGAAATAGAAGGAAAGAAGGAAAAAAAAAGGACAAAGAAAGGTAGCATCTTTTTGGGGGTAGGAGTTTCAAGGAAAAAGGTCGGGGTTCTTGACTCATCTTGGGATTTCTTGGGCCATTGTTCTGCATTGGTTGAGGTGGGGGAAGAAAGTCGTTAAAGGTGGTACTGATGACTACTAATACTAACTGATCTGATCTCACGCATCACCCTTTCTGTACCTGCCTGTTATGAATGTTTCGTCCTTCTTTTACTATTACTTTGTTTGTTTGAATTTACAAATTTTGGGATATTCCCTAGGTCTGGCACACACTCATGAGGTTTTTAATATCTACTTTCATACTAACAAATTGCATGTGTTCACAGCAGGACGAGGGGCAGGAATCTCTGGAGGAAGATTTGGATGAGTTGGTTTTGGATGATAAGGGGGATCAAGTGTCTTACCCCACCATGGTATGTCCTCCAGTCATCCCGAGATTGTCCTTGAGGAAGGAGGTTCCTGTGTGCCGGCAATTTGCCAAATCTTGCTGATCTGATCAGGCAGAGACTCTGGTCTCAGCTATGTGGTGCCTGGGGACTTCTGCTTTTGTGATTATTACCTCCTAAGAGCCTGGGACATGCAGCTGGTGATCTGATTCTCCATTATGTGCTGCTTTCATTCTTCCAGATTTGCTCGATTGTCTTTTTTCAGGTTTTCTTATTTCCAACCCTATTAACATCTTTTTCTTTTTTTCCCCACAGCAGAAGATTTAGCACCACTATCTCCACTCCACCTGGGCTTATAATATATGTACTTTTATTTTTGGTGGTGAAATGGACAGATGATTTTTCCCTTTCTTCGCTGGACTATCGTGCCAACTGCCAGGCTGCCTCCTGCCCTTGTAGCCCAAAGCAGCTGCCTTCAACTCTCATCTTCTTCCAGTGAAATTTAATTGTCCCACCCCTGCCCTCTTAATCCCTCCTGTTTCTCCCAAGAAACCTGACTCAGTTATTTGCATATCTTGAGAACTCCTGCAGATTAGTTCTTTTTGCCAGCTCTCCCTGGAACTCTTGGCCTTGTATGTAGGGAGGAAGAGTGGGAATCTTCACTGGAAGCCATGGGAAGAATTGGAAGTTAACATTCTGTATATGCAATGTCCAGCAACCTGTTATACTGATGATTCTTAATCAAGATTATTTTTCCTGGTGGGCAAGGGACTTTTTTCTTTTCTTTTGGAGAATGGGAAGTACGAGCTCTTCTCTTATTCCAGTGGCTATTTATGAAGCAAAGAAGGCTGGCAGTTGTGGTACATTCCACCTGGCAGGGGCCCTCGATTAAGTGAAGGCCTTCCAAAACTGGGATGGAGAACCCTTCTCTCCTCACCTCTGAGGCAGGGGCCATCAAGGACCTACTGACTCCATCTCTTCTGTAAGCCTCATGCCAACCCTGGGCTGCTGCTGCCCCTCATTGAGGCTGTCCTTAACCTCCTCTCCCACCCTGTGATAAGTCTGCCGACTTGTCCTGGCCATTTGCAAGAGGCTGTGTAAAGAGGAGAATGTCAAGGAAGACTTTCTGGTTGAGAAGGAGCAGAAAGATGTCTTATGGAAAGAAGAGGAACCTCTAGGAGGAGCTAGAAGGAATGTACATGAAGTGGTTAGTCTGAAACTGGCAGGAAGCTTCAAATCTGGCTTCCCCTGATCCCTATCCCGTTTCTCCTTTTCCTACCCTATAGGCCTATCCTCCCCTGCCTCCTACCTGGATTGATTGGCCAACTGTAGGACTTGATGTACATAATTCCTGTCCCCTTTACTCTTATAAGGTGGGGATTGCCCCTGGCTTTGCCTCTTCTTTGTGCCTTTGGCCTGGGGTACATCTCCTCCCTCCCTTTCATGTGCCTTTCTTTGCCTCTGCAGTCTCATTTCTCATGATTTTGCAAGTTCTATTTTGTTGCTTTCTTACCCACTATTAGCCCTCAATAGCAGAAAGGAGAGGAGAGGTGACCTAGGGAGCCTCAGATTTTGGGGATTGGCGTAGCCTCTGATTTCAGCCATAGCAGGTTTTTGCTCAACTACTTGTGATTAGGATTTTGTAAAAATCTCATTCTGATGGAACTCAAAGCAAGATTGGTAGGGTTGAGTGGTGCGACTCTTATTCCTTAGTTGCCCAGGATATACATCATCTCTGAAGGGATTATAGTGAATACAAGGTTTCTCCCTAATTCTCCCTCCCCCGCAATATGCCCCTCTCACTTTTAGTGTATATTAGCAGGTTGGGCTAAAGAAATCAGCTGCTACATGGGTTGATTTTTTTTTTTAAACCCTTTTCCTTATTTGCCTTCTACTTTCCTTAATCTAAAAACTCTGTTCAATGCAACTGGAATTCTTAATCCCTCTCTTCCCCTTCCCTTATATATTGAGGCTATGGGGTAGGAGAAAAGTGCACAGCCCCTTTCCCCGTGCATTAAAGTTCCTTATTTACCTCCATTCCTCCCATGTCTTCCCACTTTCATCCACCTTTTCTGACAAAAAAGGAGCCTTTTGCTCTCTGTGACCCTCAGAGCACACTGCACAGGGGAATTTCCCCATCCAGACCTGGCTCTACTTTTGGTTTCTCTTGTCCTCCTCTGCTCTTCCTGGTGCTCTTTTTTCTCGGTGGGGTGTGGGTAATAGAATAGCCATGGGCTTTTGGGGACCTTTTAACTATATATTTTTCCTCTTTCATTTATAAAAACACTAAACATTCAATTCCAGACAACCAAAAATCCCACCGTCCCACCGAACACTACTAAGGGGCATGTCTTCTGCTCCATACCTTTTTCTTTTTCTTTCTCTCTTGTTAATGCTTTTAAAAACAAATGAGTTTTTTATATGAATAAAGTTTTTAAAGTGTGTATGTGGGAGGTCTGTGTCATTTCTTCACTTCGAGCTGCATTTCTTCCCTCCTTTTCATCTTGGCTGTTTTCTTACGTATCAGTGTTCTTTTTCTTACAGAGCAACCAGAAGGAGGTTATACCAGGATGGATTTATTCTGAGCTTAGTTCCAACTCTTACCAAGCAACATTGTTTTTAATTACATGTGAAACAATTTTCTTTTTCTTTGAAGAGTCTTAAAAATTCTTGCTAATATAGGAAACTGAAGTATAAAGAGTTAATAGCTTCCTTGGTCACTGGGATTCTTGTGCATTATTTAACAAAACTAACATTGAATAAAACCACCTACAGTACATGGCCCTCTTGAACATAACATTGTAGATTAGAAGCAACCCCAACTACTATCCTCATAAATATGAAAATATAGATTAAAAGGCACACATGTGTAAGTACTGATCACTGGGCCATAATGTTGCTTCTCAGGCTATATGTAGCAGACTGGGCTATTTATTTAACATAACATCCTACCCAAAGTCCAAAAGGATACCTCTGGTGTCCTACCAAGTAATGTGAGTTTGGGGTAGCAAATACTTGTTGGATTACCAGGGATTTTTGCTTAACTGCATGCAGATGCCAAGGATTAAGACCTATGGGAAGAGACTTATTTTTCTGGAGACCTTATGTCCTGTCATATAATTTAAAAAATATCAAGATAATTTATGTAAAATGCTTCCTGTATGCCCAAATTTTTAGATTAAAATCATATAGCTGCTCCTGAGATGGTCCTGTCTCATTTTGTTGGGTGTAAAAACTGTCGGGCTAGTGAGAGCAGGAAATCCAGCACTGTAGTGTGTCTGTTAGGCTAGATGTGTGTCTGACAACTCTAGTTTTTGACTCGAAGGATAAAGCACAAAGCCAAAATGCTATTAGAGTTTGCTTTCCAAAGAGGTTTTGTAGTCCCACTTGAGATAATTTTTATCTGTGTAGAAAAACCTGGCTACTGGTCAATAGCCTTTTATTTCCCTGATTCATTCTTTATTATTCACCAGCACTGACTGAACTAAATACAGACCTTACTCTGGATTGGTCCATTTGTTTTCTCTCATTCAGTAAATACTATGCTAAACATTATAGAGGTTAAATTCAGATTAGAGAATAAAACAGATGTGTCCTTTCTCATAGATTACAATCCATGAGAATCCTATATAGCTAAGATCTGATTTTTAAAAAATGCCCTTATCTAAAATGGTTTGTTAAGAGAATGATCTGAAAGTCCTATATGTTTTAGGTTTCTTGGCACTAATGCTTTTGAAGCCTCTTGGTATCTCTTACGCATACCAACTTTAGGAACCTTTGGATTTTGTCAAGATTTGCCAACATACTTTCAGATCCTTTAAAGCCTAAGAGTTGTTCTGGAAGTGATTAACAATTATGGTTAACCACTTTGTTTTTTGTTCATTTTGTTTTGTTTGTAAAGATGTTTGTGAGATAGGTACCTCTAATGGGTGTTGCTGTGGCATACTTTCTGACAGCTCAAAGCTATGAACTCCCTTGGCCATGTGTTCTTTCTTGCTAAACTAAGGTACTTTGCTGTGAACTGGAAACATCTAACCTGGGAAGAACTTAGGACCAGTCTTTCTGTATCATTCTTTCTCGTTTTGTAAAGGTTCTTGGTACTTTCATAGAGTTACAGATCAATTGGTCCTAGCTTTTAGACCTGAGCACATAAGAATTACCTGGACTGTTCATTAAAAATGCATATTCCAGGAGCTGGGTATAGTTCAGTGTTAAAAGAGTTTTTGCCTTAGGCCGGGCGCCGTGGCGCACGCCTGTAATCCCAGCACTTGGGAGGCTGAAGCAGGAGGATCACAAGTTCAAAGCCAGCCTCAGAAATGGCGAGGAACTTAGCAACTCAGTGAGACCCTGTCTCTAATAAAATACAAAAAAGGGCTGGGGATGTGACCCAGTGGTCTAGTGCCCCTCAGTTCAATCCCTAGTAATCTGCACCCCCCCCCCCCAAAAAAAAGTGTTTGCCTTAGTATGCACAAGGCCCTCTGATCCCCAGCAGCACATCAGATTCCCATGTTCCATTTCAGAAGTTGATTCAATAGATGGGACTTGGGAATCTGAAATCTTGGTAAGTCACCCAGGTTATTTGGATGTATATGGTCAGTTAACTATAATTTTTTTTTTTTTTGGCAGTGCTTTACCAAGGATTGTATACCACTGAGCCACATCCCCAGCCCTTTATTTTTTGAGGTAGAGTCTTGCTAAGTTTCCCAGGCTGGCCTTGAACTTGTGACCTCCCCTGCCTCAGCCTGAATTAACTATAATTTAAGACTCTGATCTAGTGACTGTAAAGCTTCAAAGTGGAACCCAGAATGATTGACTCCAACACCCCTGGCAGTAACGTTTCATGGTGGGTATAGATATTGTGGTGTGGTGATGACAAGGAGAGAATTCATAGAGGAAATAATGTCTATTTCAAAGGAATTGCTTATATAGTATTTGGGGATAGTAGTGAAAGCCTACTCGTGTGGCATCTGGATAGGAGACACTTCTTATCCCTGTCTAGGCTGCTGAGAGGGGGAAGCCAGCCCAGGATATGGTGCTGCCTAGAATAGAGAGAATCCCCTTAAGTTAATGACTAACTAATGTATCACTTCTCTCTACAAAGGTTACTTCAACTAGGGACCAAGTGGTCTCATTGTCCAAAGACAAAGAGGCCAGGTCTGGAAATTTTAAATTAGTCCAGAGAGAGAATCTACCTCAAGAAAGCACAAAAATTTAAGAAACAAGATATTGCTAGCAGCCAATGTTTTTTCCATGTAACTTGGACCTCTTTCCTGTTATCTGTGTCACTTAAAGTACCAGTTCTTTAGCTGTTCCAGAAATTGGGTCAGACATGGATGGAGAGAAGGCTAGAGGAAGTGAAGAATGTAAAACAGCAATCAAAATAATAATTTTTAACTGCCTGCATCATTATAACCTACTTAATTGTTCTTTTATTTTTTTTTTTTTTTTTTTTTTTTTTTTTTTTTTGTGGTACCGGGGATTGAACTCAGGGGTACTCGACCACTGGGCCACATCCCCAGCCCTTTTTTTTGTATTTTATTTAGAGACAGGGTCTCACTGAGTTGCTAAGTGCCTCGCCATTGCTGAGGCTGGCTTTGAACTCGCGATCCTCCTGCCTCAGCCTCCCAAAGTGCTGGGATTACAGGCGTGCGCCACCGCGCCCGGCTAATTGTTCTTTTATATAGAATGAAATGATCAGGGTCAGTTATCCATGAATGAATTGAGTCAAGATCAAGATACTTGTTATAATTACAGGGGTTATAAGCATTTTGCAAGCAATTACCCCCCCCCCCCCATTTTTTTTTTTTTTTTTTTTTTTTTTTGTGTGCTAGGGATCAAACCCAGGGCCTTGTGCATGCAAGGCAAACACTCTACCAACTGAGCTATATCCCCAGCCCACCTCCCCCAACACCTGAGTAAGTGCTACACTTCTCTTGTATACATCTCCATCTTCTTTGTGAAAAAGGACAAGCTCTTCCACTTTTATTGAGGACATAAAGGGATTTCTACCTTGCTCTCTTTCCTCTAATATCTCTAAATGCTAGTGGACAAATAGCCTGAATGCCATAGACATTTGTGCCTGAGGAAAATAACAGAAAATATGAAGTATCTGGTCATGTCCTAGTTGCTTCTTATTCATTCTTTGTCTTTATTCCTTTTTTAGGCATGACATTGGCCTTTTTGCAACTCTTGTCAGAATCAAGGGTGCGAGGAGCCCAGCAAGGTGGCGCATACCTGTAATCCCAGCAATTTAGGAGTCCGAGGCAGGAGGATCATATGTTACAGGCCAGCCTCAGCAATTCAGTGAGACCCTCTCTCTAAATTAAAAAAAAAAAAAAAAAAAAAAAAAATACAAAGGGCTAGGGATGTAGTTCAGTGGTAGAGCACCCCTGAGTTAAATCCCCAGTACTCCTCCACCATAAAAACAAACCCAAACCAAAACAACAACAACAACAACAACAACAAAAACCAGGGACAGGATGAATGTACTATGTGTATTTGGAACTTTTTTTGTTTTTGGTGTTACGGTGATTTCAATACCCTGAAAAGCCCTTTAGCAGAAGCAACTAGAATGCTTGGTAAATAGGTTTGTAAAAAATACCTTTAAACACATTGCTGAGTAGGCACAAAAGTAAGAAACCACAGTTTTCAGAACAAAGCCAAAGCTGGTATCCTAAGAAGTAATTACTAAAGCCAGCTTTTACTTAAAAGTTGTTGCCAAACTCAGCATGTCTTCAGCTTCTACAGAGTATGGGAAAGCAGGTTCCCACGTAAAGCTGAAAGCCCTCCTCAATATAAAGGTTAGAAACAGACTCCATAGAAAGGGACAGCAAAGATTATTTGTCTCAACCTTGTAGTGATATAGAAAAAAAAAAAAAAAAAAATACATGGAGAAGCTGGGCCCGGTGGCACATGCCTGTAATCCCAGCACTTGGGAGGCTGAGGCAGGAGGATCGGAGTTCAAAGGCAGCCTCAGCAATGGCTAGGCACTTAGCAACTCAGTGAGACTTTGTCTCTAAATAAAATACAAAACAAAACAACAACAACAAAAAAGGGCTGGGGATGTGGCTCAGTGGTCGAGTGCCCCTGAGTTCAATCCCCAGTACCAAAAAAAAAAAAAAAAAAAAAAAAAAACCCAAACAAAAAAATCCATGGAATATCTTCCTTGAGAATTCCTAACTATGAGATGTTCCTCTGTGGGTTTGTAGTTCAAAAAATTTTAGGCTACCTTTGTGGTCCAGAAACTTTTAGTGGAAAATTTAAAGTGGTAACAGTTAGCCAGCCTCCAGGTGATTTCCAGGAGCCAGTGCAACTCCTCTAAAGGCTCCAAAGCAATCTCCATAGATAGACTTATAAGGAAAATGAGCAGCCTTGCTAAAAAAATTATAAAATACACAATGGAATAAGGCAATATGAATGAATATGAGGACAAATGGACATAGAAGCTGATCCTTAAATAGTTCAGATATTGGTACTGTCACAGATCATAACAAAATATCTTGATTAATGAGACAAAACAGGTTTGGAAGATTTGAAAGTTCAGTAGATGATGGGGATATTGTAGGGGGTTAGATAAAAATGAAAAAAAAAAAATGAAATAAAGATTTAATAGATGGGACTGGGATTGTGGCTCAGCGGTAGAGCGCTCACCTAGTATGTGTGCAGCACCACTTAAGAATAAAGGCATTGTGTACAACTAAAATAAATATTAAAAAAAAAAGATTTAATGGATGGATTAAATAGATGAGGCAGATGAGACAAATTGAAGGTGTATTAGTGAATTGGGAGTTCTCAAACAATTGTCCAAAATGCACCCCAGATAAGGAGAAAGACAAGAAGAAAGAATACAAAATATGAATTTGAGGTATGGATGATGGAGTGAGAAGATCTAATGTACAATATTTGGAACTTCAGGAGGAGATAACATTCAAAGAGATAATGGCTCATAAATTTTTCAGATTTGATGAAAGCCACCAAACCTCAAATTGGAAAAGGCCAGAGAATCTCAAGCAAGATAAAAAAGCAACTCATCTAGAGGCATCAAGGTAAGATGCAGAAAAGTTAAAAGAGTTTAGGCAGCTGGAGAGAGTAATATAGACTATCTGTAGAAAACAGCTGAGGTGAATAACTTCAACAACATTGTAAGTCAGAAAACGATGAAATAGTGTCTCCATTCATGTTAAGAAAAATAAATGAGCAAAACTGCCTATTGCAGGGCTTATATTAAAAACATTTTAAGATTTTCCACTCACAAAAAGGTGGCTTAGAGGATGAAGGAAAATGATCTCCAATGGTGAATGAGTGCAAGAAGGCACATTGAACAAAGATTGGTAAATATTGTTAGTAAAAGTAAGCCTTAACCTTAAAAGCATAAAGTTATTGCTTACATAAAAGCAATATGTAATTTGTTATTACATATTACTGGACAACAGTGACGTGCAAGTTGAAAGGGTGATAAGAACTCTTTCAGATTCTTATATACAGGGGGAAAGTAAAGAAACAGATCTAGACTTTTTTTTTTTTTTTTTTGGTCCTAGGGATTGAACCCAATGATCAAGACTTTTGTGAAACAAATGTATATATTAGCTATAATAACCACTGAAAAATAGACATACAGCATGTAACTTCTAAACGTGTAGAGAGGGAAAAAGGCAAAGGGAGGGTAGGGAGAATTGGAACTGGCGATTTACCCAGTAGAACAAGCTGAGCTCCCAGGGCAGTGGTCATAGGTGGTGGTGAAGTATCTACTTCCTAATCCCTGTGCTGGGGTTAGCATGTGGCAAGTGAAGGAGATGTGTTCAGAAAGGAACAGTGTAGAAAGAATAAGAGTAGACGTAAAGAAAACAGGCCCAAGACAGTTTCCATAAAGGCAAAGTTTGTAATGTAAGTAAAAGTTTGTCAGCTGCTATGTGAGTTGGGGAGTCAGGCTTAAAGACAGAAGAGCAGGACAGAATACATTTATATCTTGCTGACTCATAAATTATTGGCTCAGTGAGTGCAAAGTCTGAGTAACCTCCCACATTCTAATAGGGCTTGATCCAAAGTAGGGCTGGCCAAAGCTGGAGATTGCCCTTTGATGTGATGGAGCTATGCCTTATTTTAGGGACTGCTGGCTTTAGAAGGGGTCAGAGGTATCACTGGATTGTTCAAGCTCATCTCTGCATCATTAGTCATTTCCTATACTCCAAGAAGGGTTTTCTCAGGGATGTTAATTGAAACTTTGGATTGTTGCTGGTACATCACCATGCAACACATTTGTAATAGACATTTCTCTCTATGTTGCACTTAAAGCATATTTACAATGCAAAGCATAGATTTCATATGCGATCAAGATATGCTACCTAATATCTTATTCAAAAGCCTAATGCTTTAATACTTTCTTTTCTCTTTATTGAAGTTAGTGTCTCTGAAATTTAGCTCCATATATTTTCAGATGATTCAGAATGTTAATGTTTATAAAACTACTCAGTACTAAGCTCAGGGTATGGAACCAGACTGCCTGGATTCAAGTTCTTACTCTAGTACTTAAAACTTTGGCAGGTTTCTTAAGCTTTTGGTGCTTTTCATCATGGGACTAATTCCTATGCATTGTGAAGATCAAATGAGATAATGAATGTAATTGTACTTAAAAGAGTACCTGGCACATATTATTATTTATTATTATTGTATTTATCACCAGGTATTTTTCTGTATGTACATAATTTATTTTTTTCTAACTACTTCAGGGATGATTTCAAGGGCTACCTAAAGTAACAAGCAACTAGTGTACATATCCAACCCCTGGATTAGGGAAAGGTAGCTTTAGTTATTTGATGGGTACTTTTACCTCTTTGGTCCAGGCCCTGTTCTAGGGGCTGACCTTTAAGAGTGATCCTTGCAGGAATTAAAGTTATGACCTTAGAGACTGCTTTGTGGCAGTCGGGGTTGAAGCGTCTGTTAAGTCTGGTAGTGCCTGTGATCACGTAGGCTTTTCTAAACAGGATGAGAAAAGACCTCCTCATAAGATACTAAGGATTTTCTGAATGTCTGAATTCTTGGGAGATAAAAAAAAGAATCCTCATGGCAAAGCCCATGAGAGAGATGAAGGGATTTAATTGAATGAAAGAAGAAATAAAAAGATATAATATATAAAAATATGTATATATATATATGTATAAATATTTATTAAGTACCTAGCTATATGCTAGGCACAGTACTAGTAAGCAATGTTGTGGTGACCACAAAGCCTGTTCTCAATGAGCTTGTAGTAAATTTTCCTGAGTGCAGAGGGTTGGTGCTTTACCACTGAGACACATCGCCAGGCCCTTTCATTTTTTGTTTTTGAAATAGAGTCTTGCTTAGGGCCTAAGTTGCTGAGGCTGGCCTAGAACTTGGGATTCTCTTGCCTCAGCCTCCTGAGTTATTGGGATGATAGGTGTGCACCATCTAGTCTGGCAAAACTGACACTTTTTTGGGGGGTGAGTGGGTATTGGAGATCAAACCCAGGTTCTTGCTCATGCTAGGTGAGCACACTACCACTGAGCTACATCCCCAGCCCCGCTGAGAGCAGTATTTTAAGCAGTGAAATCACCAAATCACTAACTCTAGAGAACAGTATGCAGGGCAAAAGATTGAATGACCAGCTAGAGGAAGCTGCATGATCTTAGGTGAGACATAATGGAGGCTTTGGCTAGACAATACATAAAGAAAAGAGTTCATTAATTTCAAATCTAAGCAGCAATAATGTAGTAGCTAATATTTAGTGCTTACTGTTTGTAAGATATTATTTTGCATACTTTGAGTATACTGACATTTAATTTAACATCAACTTGTATGGAGGGAATGACATGACATATAATAGCAAATATTTTGGGGCTAAGCTTTGTGCAAACATTTTCATGGGCATGATTCCTGCTTTATTCTTGTCACAACTCTTATCATTATTCCCATCTTACACATGAAGAAGTGAAATTTTAAAGTTAAGTAACTTGCCTTAGGTTACACTCAGTGCCAAAGGTCAGACTTTGAACTGATATAATTCTAAATCCTTTGTTTCTAAATTACTAACATAGATGGTTTCAGATACTTAAAAGGTAGAATTGCTGAAGGCAATTAGGCATTAGGCAGGATTAAATATGAAAACTTGGTGTCTGGCTGGTATCTGCCACTGATGAAACAAGTGGATGGATGGGTTAGAAAAGATCAGTAACGAGTAAAGAGTTTGAGGTGATGGAGAGACATTGAAGTGGACAAATGCAATGAGCACTTGTGTCTGTGGAGCTGGAGCACAAGAGAGGGCTGAATTCTGGATATAGATTTGGCAGTCAACCTACAGCCTATACCTGAAGCAATGGGAGTATTTGACTTGCCTGGGGAGCATTAGTGTGAGTAGAGAAGAAGGTTTAGTTTTGAACCCTAGTGGTATGTAAATATTTAAAGAAGGGAAAGATGATCCTGAAAAAACTAAGGAATTGACTGGTTTAGAACATTGTGTCCCTTCCTTCCTTCCTTCCTTCCTTCCTTCCTTCCTTCCTTCCTTCCTTCCTTCCTTCCTAGTGCAAAGAGATGCACCTAGCAGCAAAACAGAGTATGGTTTGGTTTGATAGGTTTCATCTTTGGATGTGTTCGTTTTTCTTGCAATCTTGCCATAGTTTTTAATTCTCCTTTCCTTGGGTATAAAACTAGGGTTCAGTCTTTCCCAAGGACCACCTCATCAGTTGGGCCAAATGGAGAATAGCTCATTTTCTTCCTACTATAGGGCCTGTGTCTGACTGTTCTGTCTAATTCTATTCTATTTCTCTCTTGCTTGTTCCTTGAACCTTTTCTGTTTTTTCTAATTCTTCAACTCTCTAGTTGCTACCACTCCAGACCTATAGTACCTAGCAGCCTATCTAAAATTATAAGTCTCTGTTTATGTCTCCCTGTTCAGAATTTTGTCCAAGAGTTGTAAGCATAGCCAATAGGACATATTTCACACTGTGGCTGACAGGATGCCACTCAATGTGAAGTCTGTGCCACATCTGTCCCTGCAGAAGAGATTCCTAGCACACTCAAGATAAGCATTCTGGAGGACTGGCAAGACTGGCCTGGAAACCCACATCCCTTTTACTCCTGTTCTTTATCATTTTGCATACCCTGATTGCAGCAGAACTATTGCCACACCAACCCAGACTTTCATGGTTCAAATGGAACCAGTGCAGACTGTAGGCTTGTCCTTATAGAGCAGCTTTCCACTGTATTGCAAGTACAACTTGGAGCACAGAAAATAGTAGGTTCGCAGCATAGCAGTACAAGGTAGCCAACACGAATAAAAGGGATAAAGAATGGGTGCCCTCTGCTGGCAGAGATGGCCCCAGCCAGGAGTCCACCTCCAGCAAGAGAGCATGCACCTTCGGTTTGCACCCCAACCCCATCTTACCTTGTACATTGATTATTTTTTTAAAAATTTGTTTTAGATGCTGGGATGTAGCTTAGTAATACAATGAGTGCTTAGCATGTGTGAGGCCCAGCACTCCCAACACAAAGTTGACTGCCACCACTAAAACCAACACAAAAACACAAACCCAACTTAAACAAAACAAAACAAAAAAATTGGTTTATGTTATAAGAGCTTATATAACCCCCCCACCACCACTGTACATCCATAGTAGTAACCCCCCCCCCCCACCATACATCCATAGTAGAAAAGTGCTCTACCACTGAACTACAACCCTAGCCTGATTTTTGGCATTTTTAAACCCAGTCATTTGTATTCTACAACCTGCTTCTAGCTTGTTTTAGAGGGGGATTCCTAGGAAGAAACCTGGCTCAATTTGATTCTCATCATGTCTTCTCTTTACTTTTGAGAAGCCAGGCCCCCCAAACTCATGCTGAACCTGGTTAATGTCTTGAATGTGGATGCTTGGTAACTCAGCTCTGACCCCACCTTTATTTCCTGTAGAGCATCTTGAACTCTAACTCATTCTAGTAATGGTACTTCATTGCCAGTTGCTTTGTAAGGCACATTCTTCATAGTGTCATTTACATGAAACTGATTTTTTTTTTTTTTTTTTTTTTTTTTGGGCAGTACTGGGGATTGAACCCAGGGGTGCATACCAATGAGCTAAATCTCCATCCCTTTTTATTTTGAGATAGGATCTTGCTAAATTGCTAAGGCTGGCCTTGACCTTGCAATTCTCTTGCCTTGGCCATCTAAGTCACTGGGATTAAAGGTATGTGTCTCATGCCTTGCTGAAACTGACTTTCTAAAATAAAATCCTGGCTTCTTTACTATTTCATTCTGCAAATATTTGTCCAAGCTTAGGGTGCCTCTTTCTTTTAAGTACCAATTCCAGGGACAGAGGCAGTAAATTAATGAATTAATGAGTTAAGTATTATTATAGTGAACGTTTTTCACATTTAGAAGAGAGGTGAACTCTGCTGGAGAGAGGCAAGCTTCCTTGAGGTGATATTTGGATTAGTTTTAAAGGATAATCAGGATTCTGCCCATTGGAGAACATGCAAAACCATTAAAGTCAGGTGGAATAATGTACAAAAGAACAGAGGTGTGAAAAGAATATGGTTCAGTAGATATCCAAATAGGCAAGGGAACCTTCTCTTTGTAGAAACATTTCATCTAATAAGTGATTAAAATAGAATATCACCATTTTGCAATCTTTGATAAACAGATCTTGGGCATCGAGCATCAATAGCTACTAACATCACACACAAAAAAAGCTAAATGGTATGGGGGCAAAATAAATGACCAAGTCCCTTAATAAATTAATAATAAGAAAAAAAATGGAGAAAGACCTATAGATTAAAAGACATTGATCTCAATGCATGGGCTTTACTTGGATCCTGATATACAGATGACATTTTATGAGACAATCGGAGATTTAAATCCTAGATATTTGGTATTACAAAGGGATGATTCCTCTTTTAGATGTGATGGTGATATTGTAGGTTATAATGACTTCTTCGCAAATTTGAGCAATATGCTGAAATTTTAATAGATGAAATGTCATGATGAGAAAATTTGCTTCTAAGTAGTGTAGGAAAGAGTGGACAGGGACGTAAATGAAACATGGTTGGCTTTGAGTTGGTAATTGAAGCTGGGTTATGGGTATATGGAGGTTCATTATAGTATTCTATTTGATTTTTATGTAGAGTTGAGAGGCTCTGTAATAAAAAGTTGTTGTTTTTTTTTTAATGGTGAATTTGAGAACTAATAGTTCCACATGGCTGAGGCACAGGGGAACCTAGGGAGCAGCAGAAAGAAGGGTTGACAGGGGGCCAGTGGCAGCCTAGGTGATGCTTGGGTTATGCTGTTCTTTTACTGCCATAGGATGGCAAATGGATGTCAGACCACCTGAGACCCAGGAATCTGTGGTGGGGCCTCTGGAGTAGCCACAAGGAGGGTATGAAAGGAGCTCAACAAAGGGGACACTGGGCCACATTTTTTAACAAGAACAGCTTTTCGTCTAACTTTTATAAAATGTGACTTCTGGGTAATATTTCATTTAAAAACAGGATTCTGGAGAAATTAAATTTTTTTCTATAGCCATTGAGGGAACGGTTGAATATTTTAAGGGAAGTAATTTGAGCTATAGTGCAGAAGACTGTAGTGCAGAAGTGCAAAACATAGGGAGATTGGCCACGGGGGCTATTGTAATACCTCCAACGAATGAGAAATTTAAGGGGAATTTAGCTAATGGAGATTTGGTTGAGGAGACAGACCTTTAGTGATAATTGTAATAGTCATTTCCCAGACGACAGTCCTAGAAAGGACAACAAAGAGGGTGTGATAATATACTCACTTTTCACTAATAGCAGATGGAACCGCTCTGAGCACTGAGATATGAGCTGGAATAGAGCTCCCTCTTCTATCCTGCTATTGGCAGAGCGCCAGAACTTGCCATCCCCTTGCTGCAGTCTCAGTGTCAGGAGCAGAATCTCCTGTCTGGTCTTTTGGGCACCATGACCAATTGTGTCAGGAGGTAGGGAATAACACCAGTTGACTGGCTCACAGTAACCACTTTTATTAGCTGCTTCTGTTTCAACTATATGAATCCCATCCACACACCACACACAGGTATTTAACAGTACTCTACCTTCTTCTTCTTTTTTTTTTTTTTTTTTTTTTTTTTTGGTAATGGGGATTGAACTCAGGGGCACTCAACCACTGGGTCACATCCCCAGCCCTTTTTTGTATTTTATTTAGAGACAGGGTCCCACTGAGTTGCTAAGTGCCTCGCCATTGCTGAGGCTGGCTTTGAACCCGCGATCCTCCTGCCTCAGCCTCCCAAAGTACTCTACCTTCTAACAGCAGCTTAAACTCCAGACTGTAAGACCCCATAGTTAACCACTTTCCCTTTTCTCTACAGTTTCTTGGAGTCTGTCCAACTAGAAAAATCCACTGATCTTTCCTCCTATTAATCTCTCCCAGGTCTAGTATCTGTCTGATCCCTGTGCCTTTAAATCACCTGGACATACACTAATGCATCAAGTTGCCTCTATCTAATGAAAATAAGCTATTAACAGCCTCTATCTAATGAAAATAAAGTATTAACATTTCAGACTTACTGGTGAAAATCTTCTAGGTGCATCTTCACGACTCTCCACCCTACTGGCTTCCACTCTGTGCTGGTTTTGTGTGTAGTTTTCACTTTTCCTTTTACCCTTCCAAAATGATGGCTTGAATGAGGCCTCCTTTGTTCTGACCTTTTGTGCTTGTTAATACAATTCTTAAGCCCTTTTGGATTATAGAACTCCTTGAAATCTAATGATAGAAATGGACCTTCTTCTCCAGAAAAATTCCCCCACACAGCGTTTTGCTTACAATTTGAGAGATCTTCAAGGCTGTGCTTTATGTATCAGATGAGACTTGTCTGTGGAGGATTCCTTGATAAAAATGCAGTATTCTTGGTCCTACTACAGACTTATTAAATCAGAATTTCTGGTGGTAGAATCAGCAATTTAAACAATCTGCCTGATAATTCTTAAGTCCACTAAAATTTGAGAAATTCTGCTCTAAAGATTCAGTTTGTCTTTATGGTATATCTATCTCATCTTCCTCTCCAAGTTACTTAACTCTGGCAACAGGGGTACATACTCTGGAATCCAAGCCTCATCCCAAGAGAACAATTATTTTCCTTTAGGGCTAAAAAGTGAAGCCCATTCTTGGAGATGCTCTAAAGTCTGACAATGACTCTTGGTCTCTTTCATTTCCAAGTACAGTTCTGAATTCGGGGAGCTGAATCATGTCCCAGAAAAACACATTTCATTCCTTCCTTCTAGCCATTTCTCATCCGTTCTTTCTGGGCTCATCTGCCTTCATCTACCCTGGAACCTCCCACCCAAGCAAGACACCTTGTGTTTCTGTATGTTTGCCTCATCTTAGGTGTATTATTCTTGTGGGATAACCAGCAATCTAGAGCTAGATGGTCTTGTAAGCAGGGTTAGAGGGATGCAGTAAAAGCTTTGCAGAGTTAAGCCTACATCTAGCAGGTCCAGCTACTTCCTTGAGGTTCAGAACTGATAACAGCAGAAGTCATATTGGGTAACTTTCTTTTGAGTCTTTTTTATTGGCTATGAAATTTTTAACAATGTAATCGAAAATAATTTAGAAAGTATGAAAAGTTATTTTTTTTAAGCACAAGATAAATAAATTATAATCCTGGGTCCCACCATCCAGAGGCAACCACTATTAATATTTTTTACATTCATTCATCTAGTTTTTTCCTATGTTTTGAAATAACACCACTAGTAGAGCTTACACTGACTAAGTGCCTCGCCGTTGCTGAGGCTGGCTTTGAACTCGCGATCAGCCTAAAGTGCTGGTTTTGCGCCACCGCGCCCGGCTTTTTCCTATGTTTTAAATAACCTACAGCTTAAAGCGCAGCTTTTTCATGTCCTACATTGTTTTATAACTAAATTGATTCTTCAAAACCATATTTTTTTCATGGCTGCATAAATATACCATTATTTATTTAACTTTTGCTCAGTTGTTGGATACTTAAATGTTATACCTATGTATAATATTACAAATATTCTGTAATAAACATATTTGTGCCTAAATCTTTGTTTTCTGGATTATTTCCTTGGAAAAGGAATTGCTGGATCAAAAGTTCTGAACATTTTTAAGGCCTTTGATATACAGTACCAAACTATTTTCCAGAAAGTTTAGATCAATGGGAATATCTGTCTTACCACATGTAGGAGTTGCACTCACATTAAAAATGCTTCAAAGAGCTTGCACACAAACAAGACACTACAATGAAGGGAAGCAAATAGGAGTGAGAGGAAATAAAGGAAAATGACTTCCCCTGAGGAGAGGGTCTATCTTGTTAAAAATTAGAATCATAACTCTTCGACTCTGTCCCACATCCTCTCGAAGACCATTCAGGTTTGAAAAATATTTATGAGAGAATTTTGGACTCTGAACCTTCACCCTGTTTGCCATTAGAGAGTCTACAAAGACTTGCTTCCTTTGTTCTTGTTCTTTCTGCTTTGGCTACTGTTACTTACCCACTGGCCCCTTCACTGCTAAGACCATGGCATCATCTTTCTCCCATGCTATTCCTGTCTCAAAAACAAATAGCATTTACCTGTCTTGGTAAGTAAAAGTCCTTGTTGGCCAATTGTGTGTTCTCAGCTGCTACTGCTCCTCCCCACTCTTCGCTCACCCCTCCCAAGGGAGTCTTCATTCTTCAAATTTCTTAACAGTTCCTTTCATTCAAGAACTAGGAACATGCTCCTCAGAGACTGGGCTGGGATAAAGAATAGCATCATTGAGTGCCGTATCAAGTCCATTCTTCACCAGTTGCAGACCCTCATCTCAGGATCAGCAGGTTTTGTAACTCTGTTCTAACTCAAATTGAGTCCTTTCATTACAAGGCACTCCTTAACACTACTTTATAAGTAGGACTTGTTTTTATTAGCTTTCCTAGTTTGTCACTATTTTACCAAGGAGACTTTGGTTCTTATGCAAATAGGACTCCAGCATTTTGTCCTGCTACCTTAGATTTCCTAAGGTGCATTAGCGCGTTAGCCCCCACCCCTGCCATTTGCTCCCACACCTTAGTTAATAAAGAAATACCATTCTCTGAAATTTGCACTGTTTGAAAAACTGGTAGTTAAGATTTAGATTATCTTCTGGCATAGGTGAAAAACACTTTGTTACTAGTACTATTTCTTTAACTAGGGCCATGACCATAATTAAGGCCATGTACTCTAGCCCCCAGTTTCTTTATAAAATGAGTATTGTAGTATTTTAGGTTCCTGTCAGCTCTGGAAGTAACATTATCTGAAGGGAAATAGAGTCATATTAAGGTTCATTGCAGAAATCAAAGACACAGGAAGTTAAGGATAAAGATTATTGGGAAATGAGTACTAACACAGAAATTGGTCCTACTGTACACCAGACTGTGATAAAGCATCACAAATCAATGAGGGAAAAGTCAGTAGATGGTATTTAGATAATAGGTTTAACAAAAGAATCTTTGGATTTCTCCCCTTCATACTACATACTACTATTATTTAGATTTAAAAAGTTATATTTTAGAAATTAGAAATCAGTGATAAAAAAGAAAAGCTAACACTTGGAGACTAAATAATATGCTGCTGAATGAGCAATGCATAGGAAGAAATCAGGGATGAAATAAATAACTAGAGGTAAATAAGAATAGTGACATAAATATCAATCTCTGGGATGCTATGAAGGCAATTCTAAGATGCTATGAAGGCAATTCTAAGCTCATTGCATTGAGCTCATTCATTAAACAGTAGAAAGTCACCAAATAAACATCCTAACGTATCTCAAAGCCCTAAAGAAAGAAGAAAAAAATCAACACCAAAAGCAGTAGAAGACAGGAAATAATTAAAATTAAGATGGAAATCAATGAAATTGAAACAGAAATTCAAAAAATCAATGAGCTGGGTGCAGTGGCATGTCTGTAATCCCAGTGGCTCTGGAGGCTGAGGCAGGAGGATTGTGAATTCAAAGCCAGCCTTAGCAAAAGCGAGGCATGAAGCAACTCAGTGAGACCCTGTCTCTAAATAAAATACAAAATAGGGCTGGGGATGTGGCTCAGTGGTTGAGTGCCCCTGAGTTCAATCCCCAGTCCAAAACAAACAAACAAAAAATCAATGAAACAAAAGTAGGTTCTTTGAAAATATAAAATTGATAAACCCTTAGCCAAGCTAATAAAGTGAAAGAAAAAAGTTACTAAAATTTGTGATGAAAAAGGAAATATCACCAGACACTACTGAAGTATGATAATCAGAAACTTGAAAATTTATACTACAATAGGATAGAAAATCTTGAAGACATTGGCAAGTTTCTAGAGATTATATGACCTACTCAAATTGAATCAGGAGGACATAGAAAATTTAAACAGGTTAATTTCAAGCAATGAAATTGAAGATGCAATCAAAAGCCTACCAACAAAAAGAAGCCCAGGTCTAGATGATTCTCAGCTGAGTTCTACCAGACCTTCAAAGAAGAATTAACACCAATCATCCTCAAATTATTCCATGAAATAGAAAAGAAGGGAACCCTTCCAAATTCATTCTATGAAGCTAGTATAACCCTGACAGACAAAGACACATCAAGGAAAGAAAAATTCAGACCAATGTTCCTGATGAACATTAATACTGGCAAATTGCATACAAAAATATATTTAAAAGATGGTGCACCATGATCAAGTAGGGTTTATCCTAGGAGTGCAAGGTTGGTTCAATGTATAGAAATCAACAAACATATTTCATCACATCAAGAGACTTGAATCGAGCCGGGCGCTGTGGCGCATGCCTGTAATCCCAGCACTTTGGGAGGCTGAGGCAGGAGGATCGCGAGTTCAAAGCTCAGCCTCAGCAAATGGCGAGGCACTTAGCAACTCTAGTGAGACCCTGTCTCTAAATAAAATACAAAAAAAATGGCTTGGGATGTGTGACCCAGTGGTCGAGTGCCCCTGAGTTCAATCCCTAGTACCACCGAAAAAAAAAAAAGAAGAGAGACTTGAATCGTGATTAATTCAATAGATACAGAAAAAGCATTTGACAAAATACAACATCTTTCCATGTTCAAAACACTAGAAAAACTAGGGATAGTGAGAACATACCTCAACATTGTAAAAGCTATATATGTTAAACTCAAGGCCAACATCATTCTAAATGGAGAAAAATTGAAAACATTCTCTAAAAACTGGAACAAGGTGCTGGGGATATAGCTCAGTTGGTAGAGCACTTGCCTTATATGCACAAGGCCCTGGGTTCAATCCCCAGCACTGAGGGAGGAAAAAAACAACAACAACTGGAACAAGACAGGAATGCCCTCTTTCACCACTTCTATTCGACAGAGTCCTTGAAACTCTAGCCAGAGCAATTAGGCAAAAGAAAGTAATTAAAGTGATATACATAGGAAAAGAAGAACTCAAACTATCCCTATTTGCTGATGATATGATTCTATACGTAGAAGATCCAAAATACTCCACCAGAAAACTTCTAGAACTCACAAATAAATTCAGCAAACTAGCAGGATATAAGATAAATACTCATAAATCAATTGTGTTCCTATACACCAATCATGAATCAACTGAAAGAGAAATTAGGAAAACTATCCCATTCACGATAGCCTTAGGAAAAAAAATACTTGGGAATCAATCTACCAAAAAAAGGTGAAAGACCTCTACAATGAAAACTAAAGAATACTAAAGAAAGAAATTGAAGAAGACCTTAGAAGATGGAAAGATCTCCCATGTTCTTGGATAGGCAGAATTAATATTGTCAAAATGGCCATACTGCCAAAAGCACTATACAGATTTACTGCAATTCCCATTAAAATTCCAATGACATTCTTCATAGAAATAGAAAAGGCAGTCATGAAATTTATTTGGAAAAATAAGAGGCCCAGAATAGCCAGAGCAATCCTCAGTGAGAAGAGTGAAGCAGATGGCATCACAATACCTTTAATTATACTACGGAGCTATTGAAAAAAAAAATGGTGAATGAAACAGAATAGAAGACACAGACAAAACCACATAAATATAGTTGTACTAGACAAAGGCACCATAAAATACATTGGAGAAAAGATGGCCTCTTCAATAAATGGTACTGGGAAAACTGGAAATTCATATGTAGCAGAATGAAATTAAACCACTATCTCTCATCCTGTACAAAACTCAACTCGAAGTGAATTAAGGACTGAGGCATTAGACCAGACATCCCGTGCCTATTAGTAGAAAATGTAGGTTCAACTCTATCATGTTGGCTTAGGAACCAGCTTCCTTAACAAGACTTCTAAAGTGCAAGAAGTAAAATCAAGAATCAATAAATGGGATTGTATCAAACTAAAAAGCTTCTTCACAGCAAAGGAAACAAGAATGTGAAGAGAGAACCTACAGAATGGGAGAAAATCTTTGCCACCTTTACCTTAGATAGAACATTAATCTCTAGGATGTATAAAGAATTAAAAAAACCCAACACCAAAAAACAAATAACCCAATCAATAAGTGAGGAAAGAAACTGAATAGGTACTTAACAGGTCCTAAGCAACGTATCCAGACCCTGTCTAAAAATAAAATTAAAAAAGAGAAAAAGGCTGGGAATGTAGCTCAATGGGAGATCATCCTGGTTTCAATCCCTAGTACTGCAAAAATGATGATGATGATGATGATGATGATAATTGGGAAAAAACATAAAACAACTGAATATTAAATTTTGAGAAAAGCGTATGAACCTTAATAAAATATGATAGGCCTAGGCTGGGCATGCTGACACTGGACTGTAGTCCCAGCTACTCAGGAGGCTGAAGTAGGAGAATAACAAGTTCAAGGCCAGTCTGAAAAATAGGCAACATTGCAAAACCCTGTCTCAGAAAAATCAAGTAACAACTGACTTCCTTAGAGCAGTTACAGAAAAATCAAGTGGAAGTAAAGAGACTACCTCTGTCTCTTCTCTCTCCTTATCCCAGTTTTCCTTACTGTTATTCTTGTGTTATTGTAGCACATTTTCTACAACTGGGGAATCAATGTCGACACATTAATACTGATTAAAGAGCATAGTTTGCATTAAGTTTCATTCCGTGTTGTACATTCTATGTTTTGTTTTATTTTTGTGGTACTGGGGATTGAACCCATGGGTACTTTATCACTGAACCACTCCCTAGCATTTTTTGTTTTTTATTTGAGACAGAGTCTTGCTAAGTTGCCCAGGCTGGCCTCAAACTTGCCATCCTCCTGCCTCAGCCTCCCTAGTTGCTGGGATTACAGGTGTGCACCACCATGCCTGACCATTGTGAGGCTTTTTAAATAAGAGAAAATCCACGGAACAGTAGCTGACATGTGGTGAGAACTCAATAAATACTAGTTTTCATCATGACTATTAGTTGTGTTTGTTGTGGTGCAGGATTAGGAGGCTTCCCAGGGCTCTTCAAATCCCAATATACATAATCATCTGCTCAGAAGGGAAGGGAACATTTGCTAAGATTTCCTATTTCCAGCTGTATACCAGAGACTGTGATAGGAGCTTTTTCACACCTTATCTCACTTAGTGACTGTTGACACTGATCTCTTTATTATAAAGACATAGACTGAGAAAAAGGACAGACTTGCCCAAGGTCACACAGTAAATGGCGGAGCTGAATTTCCAGCTCTGTTCTGTCTGATGTTAATGCCTATTCATTCCTATTTAGTTAATTTTTTAATGAGTAGGAAATCCATACAATATAGAAGTTAATGAGGTATCAGACCCTTACCTGTTACCTTTCCACCTTCACTCCCATTTTTACTTTATTTTTTGGGAGGTACCAGAGATTGAACTGAGGGGCACTTGACTACTGAGCCACATCCCCAGCCCTATTTTGTATTTTATTTAGAGACAGGGTCCCACTAAGTTGCTTAGCACCTTGCTTTTTCTGAAGCTGACTTTGAACTCATGATCCTCCTGCCTCAGCTTCCTGAGCTGCTAGGATTATAGGTGTGGGCCACCATACCCAGCTCATTTAAAAAAATTTTTTTAGTTGTTAATAGATATTTATTTATATGTGTTGCTGAGAATTAAACCCAGTTCCTCACACATGCCAAGAAAGTGTGCTACTGCTGAGCCATGGCCCAAGCCCCCCATCCCATTTTTATTATTCATAGAGAAATATTTGCTATTAGAGTTTTATTACAACCTATGTATTTGTGGTCATAAAGATATATATCTATACAGATACAGCCCCTTCCTCCCACCCTTCCTTTCTCCTTCCCTCTTTCTATTCTCCTTTTAAACAAATAGTGTAGATTCTGTGTGTATTTGTTCTGTAACTTAACAATATATTTTGAACATCTGCCCATATTGAACTCTATTCTGTGTTGTGGCACCACTAAATTTATTTGCTCTTTCCCCTATTGATGAACACTTTGGTTGTTTCTCACTGTTGCTTTTTCAAACAATGTTTTATTGAGAACTATTTCATCTATATCTTTGCATATATGTGGGAGAAGCTCAGTAACATAGATTTCCAACATTGTTCAAGCAAAGTTCCTTATGTGATATCATTCTGAATTTTGGTACTGCTTAGATCACATAGCAGCAATGTAAAAGAAACATAGTTAGCATTTGTGATTTGTACCAGAAAGATCTAAAGGTAACCCTAGCCTTATTCTCTCCAACTTTGTTCTTCATTTCACTGTATTCTAGCAACCCTAGGCCTGTTCCCAAGACAGAGAAGAAGGGGGATTCCTATCATGAATTAGGGAAGAATGGGAATGGTATTACTACTTGGTCATCTCTTAGAATGAACATCATTCAGTTGTTATTTTAAGCTTCTTGCTTATATCTTGCCAACAAAATGGGCTAATTTTAGGAGAAGTGGTGAATTCTATGGAGTCATGCACCTAGTTTTAATCTCCTGTGATTACCTTGGACTACTAGCATGTATTAAGAAGGTAGAGCTATGGGCTGGGGTTGTGGGTCAGCGGTAGAGCGCTCGCCTAGCACATGCATGGCCCAGGTTCGATCCTCAGCACCATGTAAAAACACATTGTGTACAATTAAAGCAAATAAATAAATATTTGAAAAAAAAAAGAAGGTAGAGCTAGCTCTGAGAAGTCTAGCCTGAATTTTGGAGCAGGATTATGTCATGTGCATTGATAAGTCTTGGATACTTGCTATATTTTTATCCACTTGAGGCTCTTTTGCTGTTGACCCACCTCTTAACATGAGTTGAGCTGCATGTCTGTGCCCCTGGTAGCTGACATTGTACTGAGTTAAGAGACCAGCAGAGAAGTTATAGAGATAATAGCAGCAGGCATGCAAAATTCTGGAAAATTTAAAATCACAGAGAAAAGTTTTTGTGAAAGGTGAGTGTCAGGAATTGAGGAAAGAATATCAGGATGGGGATTTGAAAGGAAATGAAAATAATGTAATACTTTATATAATATTCTAGGAATATATTAGTAATATATATTATACTCTATTACAGATTGAGTATCCAGTATCTGAAATGCTTCAGATCAAAAGTGTTTTAGTCCATAGATATTTTAGGATTTTGGAATATTTGCATATGCATAATAAGATCATGGGGATAGGACCCAAGCCTGAATACAAAATTCATTTATGCTTTATGTATACCTTATATACATAGGCTGAAAGTAATTTTTTTTTCTTTTGGCACAGGGATTGAACCCAGGAATGCTTAACCACTGAGCCACATCTCCAGCCCTTTTTTCATTTTTTATTACGAGACAGGGTCTCGCTGCTAAGTTGCTTAAGGCCTCACAAGGTTGCTTAGGTTGGCCTTGAACTTGGCAGTACTTCAACCTCAAACTCCTGAGTTGCTGGGATTACAGGTATTTGCCACCCCACGCAGTCTTAACATCACTTTTTACAATGATTTTAGTGGCTGTGTTTTGACCGTGACCTATCACATGAGGCCAGGCGTGGCATAATATTGGTGCTCAAAAAGTTTCAACTTTTGGAACATTTTGATTTTTGAATTTTCAGATTAGGGATGTTTAACCTGGAACACATTTGACATTTCCTTCCTTCTTCTCCCTTTCCCCCCACTCTTTCCTTCCTTCCTTCTTTCTTTTCTTTTTGAGACAGGATTTCCTTAGGTCACCTAGGCTGGTTCAGAACTCCTGAACTCAAGTAATCCTCCTGCCTCAGCTTCCTGAGTAGCTGGAACTACATGTCCATATCACCTATGCCCAGAATTTTTAGTGTTTGTGTGTGTGTGTGTGTGTGTGTGTGTGTGTACGTGCGCACGCATGCAGGGGATTGAATGCTGAGCCTCTTGCATGGTAAGTGCATGCTCCACCACTGAGCTACACCCTCAGCCTTCAATTTCTAACATTTTTATTATATGATTTGTGGACTTAGAAAATACATATTGCTAGGTGTGGTGGTGTGCACCTATAATCCCAGTGACTCGGGAGGCTGAGGCAGGAAGATCCCAAATTCAAGGAGAGATTCTTGGCATTTTAGTGAAACACTGCCTCAAAATAAAAAATAAAGAGGATTGGTGATGTAGCTCTATGATAAAGTGCCCCTAGTTTCAGTCCCCAGTACCCCAAAACAAATAAATAAACAACAAAAAATGGCATATGTTATGGAGTGTTCAAGCAGTTATTATGTAAGAATACACTTCTGCAAAATCAGTGTGAAGAATGTCAAAGAGAAACAGAGCCAGACAATAGTTAAAGATGGTAAAGACAGACTTTATTCAGTATTATTGTAATAGGGGACTAGTTTAGATAGAGACTTTAGTTTAGATCAACTATGGAGTAATTCATGTCCCATGGCATTGTTGCAAACAATACAGGAACCATCTGAAAGTTAGTGGAGCATAGGAGCTGGGACTGATTAAGGAAAGAGACAGTAGGAGAGAGCCCTACTAAAACACAACCACTGACATCCTAGGGCCATTGTGCACTTGCCCAATGCTGCACCATACCCCTGCCAGTCAATACACAAAAGGGCAAAAGGAAAGAGCCTGGAGGCAGAGGGTATCCAGAGTTTCTACAATATATTTCCTAAGTGTCCAGTTTCAACAGAAATTCTGAAACATTCAAGGAAACAGGAAAGTGACTCATACACAGGATAAAAAGCAGTCAACAGAAACTGCCTGTGAGAGGCAGAGCTGTCAGACAAAGACTTCAAAGCAGGCATAACAAACAACAAAAGGGAAGCATGCTTAAAGAAGTCAAAGAAGATCCGGTGACAATGTTTCATTATTTAGAGAATATTGGTAAAGAGGTAGAAACTGTAAAAAAGAATAAAGTGGAATTTGTGGAGTTAGTTCAATAATGGAAATAAATACTAGAGAAGTTCAACAGTATATTTGAACTGGCAGAAGAAACAACTGGTGAACTTAAAGATAGATCAATAAAGATTATTAAATCCAAAGAAGAGACAGGAAAAAGAATGAAGAAAAATGAATAGAGCGCCAGAGAAATCTGAAGTGACTATAATGATATGAGACAAAATAGATTTTAAAACAAAACAGAACAAAATTACTAGAGATAAAAAGGAATTTTTCTTTTCAGTGCTGGGAATAAACCCCAGGGCCTCATGCATACTAGGCAAGTGCTCCACCATTGAGCTACATCCCTGGCCCCAAAGGGAACATTTTATAAAAATAAAAGAACCAATCTATCAGGAATACTTAGCAATTATTCATATATATAAACATATTATATAATATGTATCATGATATTATATATTCATATTCAGGTGTTTAATGTATACATACACACTAAACAAGCCTCCCCAAACACATGAAACAAAAACTGACAGAAATGAAGGGAAAAGGACAATTTGGTAACAGCCATTGGAGACTTTAATACTGTACTTTCAACAATGGATAGAACAATTAGAAGATCAACAGGAAATTAAAGATTTGAACACTATAAATCAATGAATCCTAATAGACACTCTGCCCAAAAGTAGAAAAATATCAATTTTTCTCAAGTGCATGTGGAACAGTCCAGATCAGAACATGTACTAGACCATAAAACATACCTCAATAAATTTAAAAAGGATTGAAATTACTGAAAGTGTGTTCTCTAACTACTGGGAAATGAAATTAGGAAAAACTAGAAGAAATTTTGGAAATTTACAAATGCCTGAAAATTAATATACTCTTTACTAATGGGTCAAAGGAGAAAATATGAAGAGAAATTGGAAAATTCATTGAAGGCTACAGATGTAGCTCAGTGATAGAATGTTTGCCTACCATGAGCAAAACCCTGGGTTTTCTTCTCAGCACTGCAAAATAAATAAATTAATAAATAAGTTAGTTAAAAATACAAGATATAAAGCTGATTATCTCATGAAGGCCCCATCTCCAAATATCATTACATTTGAGGTGATGGATTCAACATACAATTTTTGTGTGTATGTGGAGATAGGAGGGTTTACACAATTTAGTCCACAAGAATAGATAAGCATCAAAATTTAAAACTTTGGGGCATCAAAAGAATAAAATGATAACCTGTTGGATGACAGCATTATTTGAAAATTGTATATTTGTTAAATGACTTATGGCTAGAATGTATAAAGAACTCTTACAACTCAATACTAAGAAGAACCCAATTAATGATGGGCAAAGGATCCAGACAGACACTTTTTTCCAAAGAAAATACAGAGATGGCCAATAAGCATGTAAAAAGGTGTTGAGATCTATAGTCATCAGGAACATGTAAGTCAAAACCACTTCATATCCATTAGAATGTTGATTTTAACAAAACACAGATAATATCCAGTGTTGGTAAGGATGTAGAGAAATTGAAACTCAGATACTGTTAGAGGGAGTATAAAATGATACAGTTGCTTTGGAAAACAGCTGGTAGCTCCTTACAAGTTAAACACAAGTTTTTCTATGGCCCAGCAATTCTACTCCTAACTAAATACCCAAAAGAAATGAAAATATGTGTTCATGCAAAAACTTGTACATGAATGTTCATAGCAGCATTATTCATAATTGAAAAAAATGAAAAAATTCAAATGTCTACAGTTGATTAACATGTTAAGTGAAAGAAGCCAATCACAAACACATATTTTATGATTCCATTTATATGAAGTGTTCAGAATTAGGCAAATCTATTGAGACAGTATGTTAGTGAATGTCAAGGGCTGAAGAGTATAGGGGGATTGGTGAGTGATGGCTAAAGAGTGTGGGGTTTCTTTTGGGGAATGGTGAAATGTTCTAAATTGGATTGTAGCAATGGTCACACAGCTCTGGAAATACATTAAAAATTATTGAATTGTATACTTTGGGTAAAACATAAATCATATTTTATATAAATCATAAAATACATTAAAAATTATTAAATTGTATACTTTGGGTAAATCAATTGTATCTCAATAAAGATTTAACAGACTTGTTATAATTGTTTATTTAAAAGATGTAAAGATAATTGAGGGTGGAAAAGGAGTAAATCAAAATGCAGGTAATCATTAACTTTTGCATAATTGACAGCTTCCTATTTTATACACCAACACTTCTGAACTTCCTTTCTACACCAAATTTTGACTTTCTTATTTCTGTAGATAAATAGTATATCAAGTTACATCTTGGTACTGCTGTCTGCTAGCCAATAGTTTCATTTTAGCAGCATTGCCATCTAAATATGGCAATGTTTTTGCAATTACTTGACATTTATTGCATATTTGCCCTTATTTATAAAAGTTACTGGAAAATGGAAAAATAAAGTGCTGATGTTAATGATTTTACAATTGAGACAAAGGAAGATCTCATTTGCTATGCCAAAAACAGTAAATTTGATGCTTATTGAATTTAAGCAAGTCTGACAACTGTGTTCAATTACAAAGGAAAACAAAACTTAAAGAACATGTACAAAATGTTATAAATACATTGCAAAGTTTGTAACTAAAATTTAAGTTACAGTGAGGGAGCAACTGTGTGGATCTTTATGATTATATATAGTAGATATTATTTAGATATACTGACTTTTTTCCCTTGGCAATATGTTTATTTTTACTCAGTGCTCCTTCCTCATTCAAACTTGACCTCTGGATAGCCATGCCCTGAGGTAGTGTTGTTGTAGAATAGTGCAGATACCAAGAAAGTCAATCCCTGGCCTTTGAGGTTTAAAATATGTTTGGAAACTCAAGGCAGAGATAAAACCTTTGTGATTAAAAAGCTTTTGAACTTCAAAGGCTAAAACCATCAATAACCCATGGAATAAAGTCATGCCTTTGCCACAAGCATATACGAATATGTGATCAGCCAGAGCATTTCTCCAGTGCTTTACTTTGGAAGCTTTTATAAGGATTTCCTAGGCTTGTAAAGTGAAGAGGAGAAGTAAGCTTTGAGTCTGGTGCATCCCTAGGAAGGTGTCTTGTGGTCCACGTGCTGGAGCTCAGAGAACAGGGGGGCCATGGAGGAGAAATAGCTGTTTGGTAGAGCCAGCAGGGATGGTCTGAGACAACCTTCCCACAGACTCAGAGTGGCATGGGAGGGTGGATGAATGGGTCCAGTGCTCACAGGAAGGAGTAGCTGACAGCTCACAGAAGCTTTGGTTTTGGTCATGACTTCATAGTCATGACCATGATCTTCATGGTATGGCAATTAGAGACCAAATGAGAATATGACCAAATGGGAGTAAGACCTCCAGAAAGGATCCCTGTTTGTCTCATCTTTATTCCTTGGTGCTCCACAAATCCTGGGAAAGGGGAGTGTGTGTGTGTCAGGAGAGGGGAAGCAGTTGAACTGAGATTGCCCTGAGTTGACAGAGAATATGCCTTGTCATCTGGCAGATGAGGAGCTCAAAAAAGAAATTACAGGGGGAAAAAGTCATGCTCTTGTGCAGGTGAGTTTGGGGCTTTAGATTAACACCCATTCTAAAAGAGCTGAGAATTGGTTTCCCTTGATGCTTTGAAGATGGAAGTTAGTTCCCAGTCCATTATGGTGACAATGGTTTATCTTGTGATAGACTCTTTTAATCAAAGGAGAAAGGTGATCAGTGTTTAAATTTTCTCTCTGAACACTTTTCAAGAGCACTGAAAAGACATTTTCACAGTTATGCCATCTCCTACTCTTACCACTTGCATAGTTATCAGAAATTTCTATCCAACATTAAAAGAAAATTTTCTCTACCACATATTTCAAGTGAACTGAATGAACAAGGATTTTGAGTTGCAAGGTTATACCAGAAAATAAAATGTGACTGTCAATATTTAAAGTATAATCTGTTTTTAGTAGTTTAAATATTCATGCATACAGTACATAACATTCAGAAATAAAATTAAGCCCTTATGTTTGAAATTTTATAATTTTTTAAAAAGTTTTCTGGATTGAATCTCCTCCCCTCCTTCCTTACTTCTTCCTCTCCCACCAAATAAAATATTCAAGTAGAAAATTCAAGTTTTAGGCATCCCACTTTCTACATTTTCCAGGAAAGCATTGTGTGTTATTAAAGGCAGGGAATGTCTGAACAGAATCATTGCTATTCAGAACATCACCTCCCCATCCCAGAATACCTAAATAAAAATGACCAAGCTATGGAAACTTCTATTAATTTACCTATTTTAATCATGACCTTTGGTCCATCCACTTGCAGCATGACCATAAGAAATAAATAAATCACTGGAGTCAGTGCATTTATTGCCTTGGGGCAAAGGAATAGTGTACAGTGGAAATAGCACTGAATTATGAGACTCTATATCTGGGTTGGGTTTTAGTTCTTGTGTGTGTGGATGGGGTGGGGGAAGGGGTGCTAGGGATTGAATCCAAGTGCTCTACCAGTGAACTATATCCCTAGTCTTTTATATTTTTCATTAAAAAAATTTTGAGACAAGGTCTTGCTATGTTGCCCAAACTTGCAATCCTCTTGCTTCAGTCTCCCAAGTTGCTAGAATTATAGGTGTGTATCACTACGCCCAGCTCTTGGTTTTAGTTCTTTGTCATCATTGTGGTCTTCATTTTTGTCTTTGTCTTTACATATATACATATACACATATGTATTTTAAATATTTTAAAACATTATTAATGCTGTATGTTAAAAAGTACTATTAAATTGTGAAATGTGTTACACATGCAAAAATGTATAAAACCTGTACTTTTCAAAGAATATTGCTAAATTAAACACCCATCTATATACCATCCACCTTGGAAGAGAACTGTACCAGTGTCTTCAATATGCTTATGAATCACCTAGAGATCATGTAAAAATGCAGATGCTGATTTAGTAGGTTTGTGGAAGAGCCTGAGATTCTGCATTTTAACAAGCTCCTAGGTGCCTTGGGTGCTGGTGGCCCTGGGATTACACACTGAGTGGCATACTCTAAGTTGCCTCCTGTGTGGCCCTCCTAATTTCATCTTTCTTTCTCCCCAAAAGAGGTAAACATTATCCCAAATTTGGTGTCAATCATTCCTTGCTTTATTTTAGATGGTTTTGCCATCTGTGAATGCATTTTCTAAACATTATAATTGTTTAGTTTTGCTTATTTCAGATTTTTTTTTCTGAATCCAAACAGGATTTTAATTTTAATATATTTTTTAGTGCCAGTGATCCAGCCCAGGCCTTCATGCATGGTCTGCAAATGTTCCACCACTGAGCTAAATTCCTGGCCCTGAACTGGGCATTTCTAGTTGTTCCTAACACCTCTTTTTTTTTTTTTTTTTTTTTGTGTGTGTGTGTGTGTGTGTGTGTGTGTGATACCGGGGATTGAACTCAGGGGCATTCGACCACTGGGTCATATCCCCAGCCCTTTTTTGTATTTTATTTAGAGACAGGGTCTCACTGAGTTGCTAAGTGCCTCGCCATTGCTGAGGCTGGCTTTGAACTCGCGATCCTCCTGCCTCAGCCTCCCAAAGTGCTGGGATTACAGGCGTGGCTCTAACACCTCTTCTTATCTCTAAAAAGGGGTGTGCCTCACTTAAGAACAATTTACAAAGCTCACAACTAACAACGCCTTTTTTTCTTTTAAGAAGGAAAGTTCTCAGTTCTGTGCTGGCTTCAGGGAATTTCAGATCCTATGAGGTGTATTCCTCCAGAATGGGAACGTGATTTAATTTAGGAGGTGAGGGGTTGCTGCACTGGGGAAATGATATTTCAGCTGAGACCTGAATAATAAGCATGATTTATTAAGAGAGAGAGAGAGTGTGTGTGTTAGAGAAGGCAGAATTCCAGGCAAAGAAATGGCTTATGTGGGGGCCTTGAGGCCTCAGGCAAGTTTGAGTCTGGAGAATTAGAGAACCGAAAGTCTCAAGATGAGATTGGAAATGTAGGCATGGGTGAGATCTGAACAGTCTTTAGGCAGCATTGTGAATTTTGGTTCAAGCCAGGACTAGCATACAGAGGATGCCAGTGGAGAGAGACAGAGGTCCAGGCACGTGGGAAGGGGCACAGAGCTTCCATACCCTTTCTGGGTGTGCTACCCTCCAGGAAACTCCACATGTTCAGTTAACTACGAACTCCCTACTTTTTAAATTTATGCAAGTGAAATAATACTGTAGGCATTCTCTGACTTCTTGTTCTACTTACTGTTATGCTTTAGACACACATTCATGTTGATGCATAGACCGGTATGTAGTTCATTTACTTTCCTATTGTTTATTTTCTATAGTATAAATGTTCCCTATTTTATCCATCCGTACCCATTGTTGATAGACATTTGTATAGCTTCCACTTGTTTGCGATGACAAACAATGCTGCTGTAAGCATTTCTGGTTCATAGTTCATCATGCAAACATGCAAGAATTTCTTTAGATCACGTGCCTACTAATGGAACAGCTGGAGCACAGTGTATATACACATTCACCTCTTAATTTGATACCAAATTGTTGTCAAAAGTGTTCAATCTATATACTGTCATTCCACAGCCTTACCAACATTGGATTATCTGATTTTTTTTTTTTTCTGATTTGGTGGCTGTACAAGTGTATCTTGGGCTGGGCATACTGGCATATGAGTGTAAATCCCAGTGGCTCAAGAGGAAGATTATAAATTTGAGGCCATTCTGGGCAATTTAACAAAGAACTTGTGATCCTCCTGTCTCAGTCTCCCAAATTGTTGGGATTACACTGGGATCACAGGTGCTTGCCACCGTACCTAGCAGATCTTCTTTTCTTAATTAGTAAAAGGAAGATAGCAATATACATCTCACAAGATATTGCCCTTTAGTGAAGGGGCCTATGCTACTGTCAAAATGACATTTACTTAGCTTACTTTTAGATATTACTTTGACTAGTTTCATTCTTGGGGGTAGGCCACTGGGGGTAGCATTTCCAAATGATGCAGCGAAGAGCTGACAAACACTTGGCGAGAGGCCACCAGGGAGGAAGGAGAAGGCTGTCTCAGCTGGAGGGGAGGGAGGGGGAAATCTAAAGTCCATTGTTCTAATTAAGGTAACACTCACAGGTTTAAGCAAATCCCAAATCTCACTGGCTTAACCCTATTTCCTTAGCTGCAGTAGAGGAAATAGAGCTAAGAGGTCTAACACCTACCCTCTTCTTACAAGTCTATGCTTTGATATGAGCCCTCTCTGCTCATCACATTCCTTCAATGAGACCACCTCTGTATTCGAAAGGGCCTCAGACAAGTTGTTTTAGCCAGCTTTTTTTTTTTTTTTTTTTTTTTTTGTGGTACTGGGGATTGAATTTAGGGGCACTCGACCACTGGGTCACATCCCCAGCCCCCCCCCTTTTTTTTTTTGTATTTTATTTAGAGACAGGGTCTCACTGAGTTGCTAAGTGCCTCACCATTGCTGAGGCTGGCTTTGAACTCGCGATCGGGATTACAGGCGTGCGCCATCACGCCCGGTTTAGCCAGCTTTTTCACTGCTGTGACTAAACGATCTTGGATATCATTATCCTAAGTGCATGTATGAAGTCACGAATGGTGTAAATATACTTTGCATACAACCAGAGATATGTAAAAATGTGCTCTATATGTGTAATATGAAATGTAATGCATTCTGCTGTCATTTATAACAACTTAGAATAAAAAATAAATAAAAAAAAAAAGAACAAAAAGAAGAACCATAGAATGAAATGGTAATGCAATACCCTGAGATGAGGACATGCTGGGCAAAACAATCTGAGCTCTGTTCCTGTCTCTTCAAGAAACAGATGCCCTTCAATGCTTTCGCCAAGCAAACCATGCTCCCCCAAGGTATAAAATCTACGGCAGGCTTCGTTCTCCAGGCTACCTCAGCAACAGTGTAAGTGGAACACGTGCAGATGAGACTCTACCAGTCTCGGACAGGTTTCCTGAGCCTTGCCAGATCTCATCATAATTCCTAGTCTTCTGTTCATTCCTTGCTTCCTATCTATTAGTAATAAATCCACTTTATGCAAAAAAAATAAATGAATAAAAAAAAAGATCTGACAAGAACCATTTTAGAAGAGGAAAAGTTTATTTTGAGGGGTTCATGGTTTCAGAGGTCTCAGTCTATAGACAGCCAGCTCCATTTCTTGAGGCTGGAGGTGAGGAAGAACATCATGGTGGAAGAATATGCAGTGGGAAGAAGCTCAGAAAATGACCAGGAAACAGAGAGGCTAAGCTCAGCTCACCAAATATATACCCTAAAGGCACTCCCAATGACCTACCTTGTCCAGCTATACCCTATACACCTTCATTTACCACTCAGTTAATCCCTATCATGGGATTAATTCGCTGATTGGGTTAAGGCTCATAACCCAATCATTTCACCTCTTGAATGTTCTTGCATCGTTTCACACGTGAGCTTTTGGGGGAGATATCTCGTCCAAACCATAACACAGGCAGTCCTGAGTTGGGCCACCATCTGCTAGCAACAAGTTGATTATGGAAAGGAAGCCACAGTCATAATGTTACCAACGTGTCCCATCATAATTAAGACAGAGTCAGGTGCACTGCCATACTGTCACCCCATCCCACAGCAGGTAGCGGGATGGTTCTGTTAATGCTGATTCTTTCCTTACTACTCATTGTAATGTGGATTGCATGCAATGGTGACAGAGGCTCAGGGAAGAGGGCACAATGTAAAGTTTTCTCACTTCTTGGTCTTCACCATTCTTTTTCCTCTGCGAAAAACATTCTTCCAGACTAAACAGTGAGCTCTGGGAGGAATTGCATACTTTGTTCACTCTGGAATTTAAAGCTGGATTGAGACATATGGATCAGTACTTCTTGAACTTTTTTTTTTGAGTACTAGGGATTTAACTCAGGGGCACTCAACCACTGAGCCACATCCCCAGCCCTATTTTGTGTTTTATTTATAGACAGGGACTCACTGAGTTGTTTAGAACCTCGCCATTGCTGAGGCTGGCTTTGAACTTGCCACCCTCCTGTCTCAGCCCCCCAGCCACTGGAATTACAGGTGTGTGCCACTGTGCCTGGCCACTTCTTGAACTTAAATGTATGTACAAATCATTGGGGAATCTTCTAAAATGCCCAGGTGCTGAATTTCTTAAAAGCTGTCAGGTGATGACAGTGACACAGACCTAAGGAAAACAAGAACTTTGATACCCATTAATTCCTGAGTTGAACAGGTATTTATTGGTGCCTACTGTGTCCCATGCACTTTTCTAGACACAGTGGATACATCCATTAATTGGGTAAGATAGTAATTTACAATTCCTCATGTTGAAAGTCTACAAAATATTTGTTAATATCCATGTAGTTGAGATGGATAGCAACTGATTGCCTCCTTGGATCTTCTTGAGATCGAAGAAGTTCTCAACTTCTTAAAAATTGAGTTCTCAATTCATACAGATTCTCATAGCAAGTAAAGACTTTCAGGACTGTGTCTGCTAATAAACGCATGAAAATGGTCCTTGATAATTATGGAAATGACAATTGAAATCCCTAGATACAGCTTTTTTTTTTTTTTTTTTTTTGAGTGGGTATTGGTGGGTATTAGGTATTCAATCCAAAAGTGCTTTACCACTGAACTACAACCCTGACCCCTTTTATTTTTTTAATTTAATATTTATTTTTTAGTTTTAGGTAGATACAATATCTTTATTTTATTTTTATGTGGTGCTGAGGATCGAACCCAGGGCCTCATGCATGCTAGGCGAGCACTCTACCTCTGAGCCACAACCCCAGACCCCTTTTATTTTTTTATAAGACTCGATCTCGCTAAGTTGCTTAGGACCTCCTTCCCTAAGTTGCTGAGGCTGGCCTTGAGTTTGCATTTCTTCCTTTTCAGCCTCCTGAGTTGCTGGGATTATAGGCCTGTGCTACAACACCTGACTCCTACATACAATTTTATACTCTTCAGATCTGCAAAAATATCAGATAATATCAGTAAGGACGTGTAATGGCAGTGTGTGGATTGAGCAATTTCTACAGGTAGAGCCACATCACGTACACATTTACCTTTTGTATTTTTTTCTGACTTTTTATGTTTTCAAAATGCTTTCTTATTTAGGATTCTAGTTTTTTCTTCAGGAACATATGTGCTTACATGATGCCATTTCTTGGGTGATAAATTACAGAGTTTAAACTTTGATAACTCTTAGTACATTCAACTCTGTTGTACATTATTTAATTTTAGAATTCAAGGTAACCATGTCCTCCCACTTGGGTCAACAGTCAACTAGCTGGTTTCAGTTTTTTTTGACCGCTTGTATTAGCACCATACAACTTGAGTGTGTCAT
Organism: Tamias sibiricus; assembly: GCA_025594165.1. Lineage (NCBI taxonomy): Eukaryota > Metazoa > Chordata > Mammalia > Rodentia > Sciuridae > Tamias > Tamias sibiricus. The sequence goes on along the minus strand of CM046657.1, from coordinate 16,423,918 downwards.
AAAAAATACTCTACAGAGATAGGTAAGCCCAGACAGGTAGTATTTTCAAATTTCCACTCAAGGAAATTATGTAGAAACATGAAATAACAAGTATTGTATTTCTGATTTATTACATTGGTGAGTTTTTTTTTTTTTTTTTTTTTTGAGGTGCTGAAATGGAACTCAAGGCTTTATGCATGCTAAGCAAGTGCTCTTCCACTGAACTACATCCCAAAACCCTACACTGTTTTTTTTTTTTTTTTGGTACCGGGAATTGAACTCAGGGGCACTTGACCACTGGGCAACATCCCCAGCCCTTTTTTGTATTTTATTAGAAGCAGGGTCTCACTGAGTTACTAAGTGCCTCGCCATTGCTGAGGCTGGCTTTGAACTTGCAATCCTCCTGCCTCAGCCTCCCAAAGTGCTGGGATTACAGGCGTGCGCCACCGCGCCCGGCTTGTTTTTTTTTTTTTATAAACCAAGGATTGAACCCAGGGATGCTTAGCCACTGAGCAACATTCCCAGACCATTTTATTATTTTTTATTGAAACAGGGTCTTGTCAAGTTGCTTAGGGCCTTGCTAAGTTGCTGAGGCTGGCTTTGAACTTGTGATCCTTCTGCCTATGCCTCCCAAGTTGTTGGGCTTACAGGTGTGCACCTCAGTGCCCAGCTTCCACTAGTGTTTTAATGCCCCTTTACAGATGATGTTATTTTTTATATATACATTTATTTATTTTTATGTGGTGCTGAGGATCAAACATAGTGCCTCACATGTGCAAGGTAAGCGCACTACCACTGAGCCACAACCCCAGCCCACAGATGATGTTCTTAACCAACTGTTCAACTGGCCAGTGATATTTACAACATTTCATATTTCCCTCTGGGCAGAAAAGAAGACTACATTTTCCCATCTCCTTTGCTGTAATGTCAAGGACATAAGACTGGATTTAGGACAAACACGGAATAAAGTGATGGGAACCAACCTCAGCTAGGTCCTTCAAAACACACTACACGAACTTGACCAATAGATTTACAGAGTAGCATTCCAAGACAAAAGAGGAACAGAGACCGTACCAATGGATGGGCAGGAGTTTCCCTGGAGTCACCTGATATGTCTCAAATTTAGCATAGATAAAACCTTTGTGGTATTATGTTACTGACATTTTGGGGTTTATTTGTTACAATAGCATCAACTGTCTGCCTAAAACATATTCTGTTAATCCATGTAAGACCTACCATGTTGTCTGGTACCTAATTGCCACACAAATATTCTTTGAGATGAATGGATTAGATAAAGTTTTACTAAATCTTTTTATCATAATGTTCTAGTCCTGACTCCTAGTGCAAGCACATTCTAAAAATGTAATTTATAAATTAAATGATGTGGATCATAGGAGAAATTTAGCAAATATTTGATGAATGAAAGAAGACAAAAATGAGAAAATTTCATGGTCAACTCCTGGAAAAGTTTTTTAAAGAATTATTCAATTTTAGAATAAAGTACAAAATTCAACATGCTCATTAAAATGTGTTCAAAAACGTTTAAGACAAATAGATAATATCTTTCCCATTGTGCTACTGCTGTAATATAACTTATTTATGTTTTTGTGTGTTTTTCTGCTATTCTAGTTTATTACATAAATGTTGTCACACAGTGGATGTTCTGGCCTGCTGTTTCCATGTTCTTACACAGTCTGCTTAACTATAATTTAAAAAAATATTTATTTATTTGCTTTAATTGTACATAATGCATTTTATTTTTACGTGGTGCTGAGGATTGAACCCAGGCCGCGCACGTGCTAGGCAAGCGCTCTACTGCTGTGCCACAACCCCAGTCCCTGCTTAACTATAATTTTTAATGGTTGCATCAAAATCCCTTTAGGGGACAATTCATTGAATCCTTTTTCTCTCTTGAGCATTTAGGTTATTTCCAATTTTTTTTCATACATGATGCTGTGATAGACCTGTTTGTTTAATAAGAACTTCTGTATCTAGAATAATTTTCTTAAGGTAGAGTTGAAAAAAAGGCTTGCTTGGTAATAATCCAAATATCTCAGGCTGCAGCCAACTCAGTTCAGCTCTGTTCAACTTAGTTCACATGAGACTTTGCATTAGTTCAAGAGCATGTTTTCCAATCCAATGCTAAGCCCTGAGTTAGGTCTTTGAGTTCATATTTTTCATTTGTGTGTGTCTCTAAAACACATATACTTGCCATACCAAAATATAATAAAAGGTTTTGAATCATCCTCCAAAACACAGTATCTCATATAATGCTGTAACTGCCCACACATCATACACACAAACACCTCCCCGCATACCCACACACCTTTGCGAATTATGAAGTCTGCAAATAAGTCTTGCTAGGAAAATGATGTATGAGGAGAGATCTCTCATGATCCTGAGCTCTGAGACAGCTCAGAAAAATATAGTTGCAATAAGATATGAGAATATCTTGGTAATCTTTCCTTATGGAATAGGAAGAGAGAACTGAGCAACATATTATCCACTCCCATGTCACTAAATCAGTGGCAAAATAGATTGCCTTCCTGCTCGTCTATGTCATGACACTTGTGGGAAACCTGGGAATGATAGCACATGGGACTATGGAGACGGCAATCAGTGATGATTGCCTCTTTCTGATGTTTCTTGGAAGCTGATGAGCTGCTAATAAAGACTTAACCTGTGGTTGTGATGTAATTGAAATATCCTTTGTGTTGGTGTGGAATCACTGGTGTTGAATCCACACTTTAACTTAGGTAATTAGCTTATTTTTCTGTGTACCATATCCTTCATTTGTAAAATGGGGTCATTTTAACAGTGGCTATTAATAATATGGTGGCAAGGATTCAGGACAATAATGGATAATAAGATGCTCATAAATGGCAATGCTCAGTACAAAAAATATTTACCTTTCTCACTTCTTTGGTATCCTTCAAAATCAGGGCTGCTCTAGGTCAGTTTATCAGGTGATTTGGAAGATGCTATGCCTTCCTCAGCCCCCAAAATAAGTTTTCAGGAATCAGCAGGGAAAGACATTGACTTGGAGCTTCCTCTGCAGGGCATCTTTTACCTCCTTGTTGCGGAGGCTATAGATGAAGGGATTGAGCATTGGAATTATTATGGTGTAAAAGACAGATACAACTTGGCCATTGGAATCACTTGTGGCTCCATGGGGTTGGACATAGGTGAAGATCACAGTGCCGTAGAACATGGAAATGGCCAGGAAGTGGGAGGCACATGTGGAGAGGGCCTTCTTCCGCCCAGCTGCTGAGCGCATCTTCCCAATGGCCACCCAGACCAAGGTGTAGGAGGTAAGGACGACGGTGGCAGGCAGAAGAGTAACCAGTGACGAGATGATATAGAGGACCAATTCTGCTGTGGCTGTGTTGGCACAGACTAGGTGGAGAAGTGGTGGGATGTCACAGAAGTAGTGTGGTACTTGGTTGGGCCCACAGAAAGGTAAAGCAAAGACATTCCCAGTCTGGATAGTGGAATTGACTCCGCCAAATGCATAGGAAGCAGCCACCAACTGGATACATGTTCCCTTGGTCATGAGAGAACCATAATGGAGGGGTTGGCAGATGGCCATGAAACGGTCATAGGCCATGGAGGCTAGTAGGAAGCTCTCAGTTGTTGCATGCATTACAAAGAAGCCCATTTGGACCACACATCCCTCAAAAGAAATGGACTTGTCAGATGCCAGAAAGTTGACCAAGAGCTTGGGTGTGACCACAGACGTGTAACAAATGTCGATAAAAGAAAGGACACTGAGGAAGAAATACATGGGACTATGGAGACGGCAATCAGTGATGATAAGTGCTATCATTCTCAGGTTTCCCACAAGTGTCATGACATAGATGAGCAGGAAGGCAACAAAGAGAAGCTCCTGGAAGTCTGGGTAATTGGAGAATCCCAGCAGGATGAACTTGGTAACCCGGGTGTAGTTGCTGCTGGCAGGGGTTAATTCTCCAGGTGTCATCTGCAGAGGTGATAGTTGATAAGTGCTCAAACAGTATTTCTTGAGTATGCCCACCACTGTGCAAGGTGAAATGAGCGGGAACACCCAGCAAGTATTAGGCTCCCTCCACAGAGGCTAAGGGAAGCATCATAGTGTATTGGAAAGCACAAGGGCTGGAAAGCCACCTAGACATGGGTCTTAGTTAGCACTGAGGCACTGACTGGTCATATGTCCTTGGAGAAACTGTATCTGAGCCTTAGTTTCTTCATCTGGGAAATGAAGAAAATATGCCTACTCTCAGGATTTCTGTGTGACCTAAATGAAAAACCGAATATTTAATATATAAATGTGAGGGACACAGTGTGTGGCATCCTCTCTAATCTCTTGTGTCTCTGAATATACAATATGTCCCTAGTTCCATTTGACACCTATTCCATTCTGTTTCTTTTTCAAATTGAAGATGTAATTCACGCAGTATATAATTCACCATTTTCAAGTCCACAGTTCAGTGGTTGTTAGTGTATTGACTAGGTCATGCAGCCATCCTTGTTTTATCATTCATGAACATTTCCATCAGCCAGAAAGAAAATCCATGCCATTGGTAGTCTCTCCCAATTCTCCCCTTCCCCCAGCCTCTGGCAACCATTAATCTATATTCTGTCTCTATGGATTTGCCTATTCTGGACATTTATATAAAAATGGATTCATATAACATATGACCCACTCACTCCCTTTGGTACTGGGGATTGAACCCAGAGGCACTTAACCACTGAGCCACATCCCCAGCCCTTTATATTTTTAAATTTGAGACAGGGTCTCACTAAGTTGCTGAGGGCCTTGCTAAATTGCTGTGCTGGCTTTGAACTTGCAGTCCTCCTACCTCAGTCTCCTGAGCCGCTGGAATTACAGGTGTGCACCACCATGCCTGACAGTATATGCCCTCTGTGTTTGTTTCCTTTCCTTTACCTTAATGTCTTCAAGGTTGATCCATGTTGTAGCATATATCAGTATTCATTCTGTTTTACATTTAAACATCCCTCAGGACATTCCCTCTGCTATACCATAACCATCTTGTCCTCAGCAAATCTGCTGAGTTGATACTGTCAGTCAGCTAGGAGATTGTCAGCTTGGAAATGGTGTTTCAGTGCTTGCTTGATTGCCATCTGAGGTGTTAATTCATGAGAGGTGTGGAGATGCCCAGAGGTCTTTCCTTCCTCCCTACACTTTCCATCTCATCTGTTCCCCTGCACTTTTCTCTTGGATGGTCTGGGCTACATCCTAAAAATTAGTTCTAGGAGAATATCACCATCCATGTTATGCAGGTTTATATTGAGATGAGGAGGAAGCGTGATGTTACCATGCAGAAGAATAGGGAAACACAGCCCCGCCTTTCCCCACCTGTTGTACCAGTTACAGGGTATGACAGAAAGAACACTGGGCTGGCAGGATGGAGCTGCTTTCTAGCTCCTACTGTTACCCACTTCCTCTGTTACCCTGGACAATTCTCCTCTCTCTGGGCTTCTGATTTCTCATTAGCTAAATCAAGGTCTGGAATGAAAGGTCTTTGAAGTCGCTCATGGTCCCTGCTGAAGGAGCCCTAATTAGGAAGGGCTGTTGTAGCTAGCTGGAAGCCATGGGTTCCACCTGATATGTATGTGACGCACCTGTAGGCACCCGCAAACCTGAAGGTATATAACCGGGTGAAAGCAGTCCGAGTTAGGAGAACGGAGAATTCAGTCAGCCGGGCAGTCACTCGGTCGGTCAGAAGAATCAGAGCGGCCAGAACGTAGGCAGAGCGGTTACAGAAGAGAAACCAGATAGAAGAAGTAATGACTGGTCAGAGTTAGGCCGAGACTCCTGAGGAAGACAGAAGAAAAGCTTAACTCTGCCCCCGAGAGTTTTTATCCCGGTTTACGGTACCAGGCAGCTTACAAATGGTGGTCCGTCCGGGGCTCGGCAGGCAGAGAAGAAAAGCTAAGAAATAAGAGCAATGAAAAAGCATAGCCTCAGACTCAGTTGAGACCAGCAAAAAGAGTAGAAACAAGAGAGCAGAGCCTCTGACTCAGTTGAAGCCAGTTAAGAATTAAGCCGAAGCAGAGTAGCCAGCAAAAAGCCGAAGCGAGCCGGCCAAAAGCCGAAGCAGAGTAGCCGGCCAAAAGCCATAAAAAATATAGAGAAAAAGCCTTGAGCTTTAGTATAAAGAAAAAAGCCATGAGCTTAAAAGAAAATAGAGAATTAAATAGCATGGTAAAAACCATGCAGAAAAAAAAAAAAAAAGCCATTGAGCTTTGGCAAGAAAGCCATAAAGAAAAATAAAGAAGAGGAGAAAAAAAAAAAAAAAAAAAAAAAGTCAAAGCCGCTTATGCAATTGTGCTTAACTAGGTGCGTTAGCTGCTCCTCAGCATTAGGCTTCCTTAAAGCCACAGCACCTTCTCAAAAAGGGCTCAAATATCCACCCTTTCAAAAATAAAAGGTGAAAAGCTAGGTAGGGACAAGAAAATAGAGAAAATAAAATAGAGAAAATAGAACAAAAGCACCTTTTTAAACTAAAGGGAAGGAATATGAAGGAGCCCTAATTAGGAAGGGCTGTTGTAGCTAGCTGGAAGCCATGGGTTCCACCTGATATGTATGTGACGCACCTGTAGGCACCCGCAAACCTGAAGGTATATAACCGGGTGAAAGCGGTCCGAGTTAGGAGAACGGAGAATTCAGTCAGCCGGGCAGTCACTCGGTCGGTCAGAAGAATCAGAGCGGCCAGAACGTAGGCAGAGCGGTTACAGAAGAGAAACCAGATAGAAGAAGTAATGACTGGTCAGAGTTAGGCCGAGACTCCTGAGGAAGACAGAAGAAAAGCTTAACTCTGCCCCCGAGAGTTTTTATCCCGGTTTACGGTACCAGGCAGCTTACATGAAGGTATATAACCGGGTGAAAGCGGTCCGAGTTTAGGAGAACGGAGAATTCAGTCAGCCGGGCAGTCACTCGGTCGGTCAGAAGAATCAGAGCGGCCAGAACGTAGGCAGAGCGGTTACAGAAGAGAAACCAGATAGAAGAAGTAATGACTGGTCAGAGTTAGGCCGAGACTCCTGAGGAAGACAGAAGAAAAGCTTAACTCTGCCCCGAGAGTTTTTATCCCGGTTTACGGTACCAGGCAGCTTACACCCTGCACTCCAGCAATGAGTTTATCTTCCCTGAGCTTCCTGGCTGCATATGGATCTTTTGCCAGTGTGTTCCAGGAACACACAAAGAATCCATATGAACTTGCCTAGAAAAAAGGGATGCTGTATACCTGATAATTATGGAGAATTTATGAGGTTCTGTCCAGCTCTGACTAGGATCTCACCTACTACCTTGACCAGTCATAACAATCATCTCTGGCAAATATTTTGTAATGAAATTGCAAGTTCTGAAGAATCTTATTAACATAAATTAATATGTGGGAATATAGGAGTTCTGTTGTGATAATGCAGTTCAATTAACTGAATCCCTTAGTTATCACAAATGATATGTCATCAAAAATTATTTTTAATATTTTAGCATCTATTACTTAGAAAAGATTCTCCCTCTGTTTTGTTGAAAGATTTTGATCTTTCCACACTTAAAATTCTCAACTCACAAGAATTTTATAGGCAGATATTAAAGTCATTTACTTTTTCATTACCCACATCTCAGATTATACCTTTGTGTGGTATCCTAGAAAGTTTTTTTGTATGCTAGTGAAATACCTTCTAGTAGTATTGAGGATGGGTTAGAGTCATGCATTTCCTTTGAAAAGGGAGAGAGGGACAATTGTGAGGGGATTGGGCGGGGGACGGAGATGAGAACTGAGTGCTGCATTTCCATCACAGATGCATTCCCAAGAAAATGGGTTTTAAGAAAGGGTTAATACAGACACTGAGGTTCAGGAACATGATGAAAAGAAAGAGTAAGCAGAAATACATAGGGCACCTGGGTGGAGAAGCTGGAGTTCAAGAGCAGAAGCTGATTTTCCTAGGTTAAACCGGAAGATGGAATCATGTAATAGGAATCAAACCCAACCTTCAGAATTGCATATTCTGACCTTTACGACAAATAGGTATTTGGTCTGTGAAGGGACCAATTATCTATTAGTCCAAATGTCTGTGAGTCTCCAATCTACAAATGAATACTATTTCCTTCATATTTCTGTGATAGGACCACCCAATCCCATAATCACACTCTTTACACACATTACAAAGTCATATGCAGCATTATTATTAGGTTGAGCTCCTAGATCCTCTTCTCCAGAAAATAAGGGTTTTTGTCCTCTTTCATAATCCCCCTCTCCCACTGTCTTCACATGGTCCACGACTGTCCTGGACCTAATCTTCTACTGCTCCCATTCCTAACCCCAGATGGTCATTTGATTCTTTAGGAGGTATACTATGAATAATTTTCAGTTGTGGTGGCCTTGGCCAATAACCTTACACTGAGGCTCTCAATTTCAAAATATCTCCAGAGAGTTCCTCCACAATCCCACAAAGCCATCCCTCAGCCCTTCTAGTCAGATTCTCCTACCCAGTTGGTTTGTGTGCTATTGTCATCTGGCAGTTAATTTCTGATCATGAAGATGGACTTAGAATTGTTCAACAGGGTTTTGTCACAGTTGCTTTCTTTCCCCACACTGGGTTGTTCTGCTTCCCCATCACATTATAACTTCAGAAGGCAGAGATAGTTCTCAACTCTATATCAAGCCATCATCAAGCATTTGAACAACTAATGTTATTCAAAAATATTTCAACAAGTGCAGTTGTTAAAAAAAATATCTGAATGCTTATAGTTGTTCAAAGTACCGAAACAACTACTGCCCAAACTAGCATTAGACTTTTCTGTGGGCATTTTACATCTTAAATACTTTGTGAGGAGAAAAACTTGCTTCCACAAAACATAGTGGAGTTAGGTGGTGCCCACTCTGCAGTTGGAATCCATTGAGAGAAGGGTGATGGGGGCTTAGAGTAGTCCTGGAAGACTTCAGGCTGAGAAAACATGGGGCTGGAGCTTGGGGATCGAGGAAGTTCTGGTGATGCAGAGGAGATGGGCAGAAGCAATGTCTTGGCAGTGAGAATTAATCTTAGTAAATATTTACTGGACAAAGGGTTCATTGGAGAGTCAGGAACTTGGTAGGGTTACTCAATCACTCTGAGCCTTGGTTTCCTTAGTTTTTGTCAGGACTGAAGGAATTAATGCTTGTCAATACACTTAGCACAACTTCTGGGAGCAGGGTAGACACTCGGCATGCATGAATTTCCGTATACCTGATCTACATTAACGTCCATTCCCCCATAAGTTGAGACTATGGACACATAAAGAGTGAGCCTCTGGAAGAAATTGCTCAGGAGCTCTGAATGGCCTGGGATCTCAGGAAAGGCTTGGAGGCTGACAGAACAGTGGAGGGAGTGGGTGTGGACTGTAGGAGAGAGGCAGGAAGAAGAGCACAGGCACCCTCAGTTTCCTGAATCAGAATTTCCATTAGGCAAATTACCAACCTTGGTAGATGGCATTCCCCAGCCTGATACACCTGTGGGGGGGCCCCAGATCCTCTCAGCCTAGCCATGAGGGGCAGTTCTAGGAGTCACTTTCACTCCAACCTAAATCTTTCAGGTTCTCCTGCCTATAGCTGTTTCTGTAGAAGCAGTCTCATCAGACCTGTTGATGAGACACAGGCTCAGAGACAGTTGTGGCACTTAGGGCTGAATCCCTGAATACATCCTGGTCAGCACCATCTCCTCTGGATCAGGGTGGCTTTGGAGGTTTAGAGCTCTGAGGATGTTCTTGAAATATACCCACCTCTCTATCTGCTGCTGGGGTCCTGGAAGTTTCAGCTTCAGGGAAGAAGAGATTGTCCCCTGTAGATTTTAGGCACTTATTTTGGTCTCGAGGCAGAGAGGCAGGTGAGCACCTCCTGGGGTCCCTGGGGTTATGGCATCCCATGAAAGTGGAAGGGCTGAGCAGGAACAGGATGCAGGCTTCCTCCTCCTCCAGGATTCTGAAGTATGGATGAAGAAAACTTTTGTCTTGCCCCTTAGGATTTCATAGGAAACTGGGGAACTGTTTACCCAGTTATTCAGCTAAGTGACCCAGGACCCTTTACTGCTGGACATTGGGGGCTTGCTGTGGCCCTACTACTGAGCAGACACATTGGAGACTCTGAGTTCAGTGGAAGTGCGTGTTGCTTAGGGCAAGGGCCAGGAGCAAGTGCATTTTCTTTACATAATCTTTTGTTGGCATTGTCAAAAACTGTGTCCCAGCAGTGGTGGGGCACTGAGGGCAGCTGGGGACATGCTAGGGCAGGGATTCTGAGGCCTGACCCTCCTAGGAGCTCTCCTGGCTTTGGGCATTAGGGAATCATCTGAGGAGGCACCGGGGGCCTTATTAATGTAAAGAGTAGTTTACTTGTATTAGCAAGTTTAAAAAATAATATTTTCAAAAATGAAGCTAACTTTTAAGTACAGGAAATGCCAACGGGCATGAGGAGGGGCCAAGGGGTTTGTTACCAGGAGTGAGGACACATGCTGATCATCTCCTAGTTGTCGCTTGGGGACAAGTTCCTCCTTATCCATTTGTCAGCTGACACAGCTCCTATGAGACTGTCATGCTGGGCTCAGCTGAGGCTCCTGCAGCCAAAGTCCTGTGAATCACCGTTATCAGAGCTGAGGGGCTCTCAGAGGAGGGTCATAGTGCAGCAGTCCCCTGAGTCGGGACTGCATGGCCCGAGGGGAAGACCAAAAACATGCTCAGGGCACCTGGAAAGCAGAGACACCAACATTTTAAAAAAAGACATATTTGAACATTAAAAGAAAAAAGCACCAGGAAATTATAAGGCATTGGGAATTGCTTTAAAATCATCTGTCTAGGAACAGTGATAAGATAAAGCCAGGAGTTGCTGTAAATTGGTAATTCTTGAGGCTGGGCAATAGATCCATGTAAGTTAATTTATCAGACTGACTGACTGCTTTTATATATATTTTAAACTTTTTTTTTTTTTTTTTTTTTTTTTTTGTGGTGCTGGTGCTGGATTGGAACCCAGGGCTCTGTGCATGCTTGGTAAACATTCTGCTACTGAGCTACACCCCCAGCCCTAGACCTGAAACTTTTTTTTTTTTTTGTATTTGATTAGAGACAGGGTCTCACTGAGTTGCTAAGTGCCTTGCCATTGCTGAGGCTGGCTTTGAACTCATGATCCTCCTGCCTCAGTCTCCCAAGTGCTGGGATTACAGGCGTGCACCACCTTGCCCGGCTTCTGAAACTTTTAATAACATCTTTTTAAAAAAACCTTCTTTTTTATTTATTTATATGCTGTGCTGAGAATCGAACCCAGTGCCTCATGCATGCTAGGCAAGCACTCTACTACTGAGCTACAACCTGGCCCCTTTTAATAGCATCTTTAAAAATAGTGCAATATGCCAAGCGTAATGGTGCACCTCTGCAACCCCAGGGACTCAGAAGGCTGAGGCAGGAGAATCACAAGTTTGAGGCCAGCCTCAGCAACCTAGCAAGACCCCATCTCAAAAAAAAAAAAAAAAAAAAAAAAAAAAAAAGGGCTAGAGATGTAGCTCAGTGGTAATGTGCCACTGGGTTCAATCCCCAATACTGGAAGAAAACAAACAAACAAATTGAAACATCACAGAGAAAGCCTTGCAATTCCTTATTTTTATATTTTTCAGCTTGGTATTGGGTTAAAGAAAATTCATAAGCAGAGTGGTATATGCCATACTTTCTCAGGGCTTCTCTTACAGGAAATAAAGATGATGTTGAAGGTGAAGTGGTTTCCCCAGGATCAGGCAGCTAATTAGTTTTAGACCCAAGACTTTAACCCCTGTCTTCTGGATCCTAATCTACGAATCTTTATAAAAGTCCTTCATCCTCTCAGATGGTGCTGGGTGAATAATTTAGGATAAAGGAAGGCTCAGAACTTTCTATCTTGCCCTAACAAGAGGCTTTAGTACTTTAAAGCTTCACTTTTTTGGAAATTAAAAAGAATTCAAAACACAGAGATTAATAAAATAAACACCCACTTATGTAGCCCTATGATTTAATAAACATGGATTATTTTTCAATATTTATTTTTAGTTGTAGTTGGACACAATACCTTTATTTATTTTTTATTATTTATTTATTTATTTATTTTTGGTACTGGGTATTGAACTCAGGGGCACTTTGACCACTGGGCCACATCTCCAGCCCTTTTTTGTATCTTATTAGAGACAGGGTCTCACTGAGTTGCTAAGTGCCTCGCCATTGCTGAGGCTGGCTTTGAACTCACGATCCTCCTGCCTCAGCCTCCCAAGTGCTGGGATTACAGGTGTGCGTCACCACACCCGGCTACCTTTATTTTTATTTATCTATTTATTTATTTTTTGGTACCAGGGATTGAACTCAGGGGCACTCGACCACTGGGCCACATCCCCAGCCCTTTTTTGGTATTTTATTAGAGACAGGGTCTCACTGAGTTGCTAAGTGCCTCACTATTGCTGAGGCTGGCTTTGAACTCGTGATCCTCCTGCCTCAGTCTCCCAAGTGCTGGGATTACAGGTGTGCACCACTGAGCCTGGCTCAGACATATACTTTTAAATCAGAGAAATTACTCATTCTAGGTCATTGAAATCCCCATGTATTCTACCCCCCACCCCATGCTTTCCCTAGAGGCAGCTGTTATTATATATTTTGGCTTGAATCCATCAGTCTGTGAAAGCACAATTTGCAAAATGATTAAAACTGTGATTCTTATATAAATAAAAAACACCTATCAAAGCTCTTATTCAATTTATTAATAGGTTGAACAGTGTGATGTTAAGTCTGGTTTAAAAAGCATTTGAGGGGCTGGGGTTGTGACTCAGTGGTAAGTTCTTGCCTAGCATGCGTGAGGAGCTGGGTTCGATCTTCAGCACCACATAAAAATAAATAAATAAAATAAAGGTGTGTGTCCAATTACAACTAAAAAATATTTTAAAAAATGCATTTGAGGGTTAGGTGCAGTGGTGCACACTTATGATCCCAGTTACTCAGAAGGCTGAGGCAGGAGGATCCCAAGTTCAAAGTCAGCTTCAGCAACTTAGCAAAATCCTGCCTCAAAATAAAAAATAAAAAGGACTGGGGATGTAGCTCAGTGGTAGAGTACTTTCTTATCATGTGTAAGGACTTCAGTCCCATCCCCAGTACCACAAAAGGAGGAAAACAAATAAACAAACATTGAGATGGTGGAATACTCCTGGGAAAGTTAATAAAGAAAAGTTAGAATAAGATTGTTGGGGTGGTTAGTGGTTCTCAATCTATATGACAATAAACTGTGTGTTCTGGGGCTATCTTTTCTCTAAGTCAGAAATGATTTGTATCGCTATTGGACAATTATTTTCAAGTTAGTATGTGGCATCATTAAGTCTGAAACTTAGAAGTAGCAGTGAGTGAAAAGAGACATATTTCCTAAATAATCTTTGGGTGAGACTATTACACAATGCCACTATATGACATTGAGAGGACATGCCACTCACCTTTTCCCACCATTTCCAAGTTTGGGATAATTTTTCTTAGCAAGTCTATATTTCTTTAATAAGTTTAGAACTATAGATGCAAATCCACAAACAATAATTCCACAGAACAATTTTTTGTGCCAAACACCATGTTAAGGTTTTTAAACATATGGAATTTATTTAGGTCCTCATTTTACAAAGGAGAAGAATGAGAAACAGAGAAGTAAATTTCAGCTAGGAAGAGGCACATCTATGACTCTACCTCACACTGTACATGTTATGTTGCAATATGCTGTTTTGCCTTCAATGTTATATTTTGGAAAACACTCCAGGATGCTAATATAGTATGTTCATTTTAATTGCACTTTTACTGTGTAGGCTTCTACTGCATATTATATGCAAAAGTTAATTTATTTCTCTCTTGGCAAACATATGTCATTTCCAGACTGTCTTTCTTTAAATTTAAAAAAATTTGACAAGTGAAATTATATCTTCTGATCATGTACAAGCTGATATTTTGAAGTATGCATACACTATGGAATGATTCAATCTAGCTAATTAACAAATGCATTACCTCACATAGTTAATGTTTTTGTGGTGAGATCATCATGTTTTTTGAGTACCTACATCTTCATAACCATTGTCAGTACAATGCTGTACAGTCCACCTCTTGATCTTATTCCTCCTATTGAACTGTAAAATTGTATATCCTTTGACAAATATGGGCTCATCACTCCCTCCTCCATAACCACCCTAGACTCTGGTTAACACAATTTTATTCTCTATTTCTATGAGATCATCCTTTTTCATTTATGTTTATTTTTTATTTTTTGGTGTTGGGGATTGAACCCAGGGGTACTTCACCACTGAGCCACATCCTCAGGTTTTTCTATTTTGTATTTTGAGACAGGGCCTCGCTAAATTGCTGAGGCTTTTCTTGAGCTTGCAATCCTCCTGCGTCAGCCTCCCAAGTCACTGGGATTACAAACATGCATCACCGTGCCTGGCAAGATCGACCTTTTTTAGATTCCGTGTGAGAGTGAGATCATGACGTATTTGTTTTTCTGTGCCCACCTCATTTCATGTAACAGAATGTCCTATAGTTTTATCTCTGTTCTTGCAAAGGGCAAGATGTCATTCTTTTTTTTTTGTGGGGGGGGGGGAAGGGGGCTGGGTAGTATTCCATCATGTACATATACCACGTTTTCTTCATTCATTCATCTTTTTATGGACACTTAGTTTGATTCCATATCTTGGCTATTGTGAACAGTTCTGCAATAAACTTGGGCATGCAGACATTTCTTCAATGGGCAGATTTCATTTCCTCTGAATATATACCCAGCAGGGGGATTGCTGGATCATGTGGTAGTTCTATTTTTAATATTTCAAGGTACCTCCATACAGTTTTCTATAATGACTGTACTAACTCACGTGCACACCAACAATGTGTAAGGGTTCCTTTTCTCCACATTCTTGCCAACCCTTGTTGCCTTTTGCCTTTTATTTTTATGTATTCACCTTCTTGATAATAGCTACTCTTTCACAGGAGTGAGAAGCTAGCTCATTGTGGTTTTTGACTTACATTTCCCTGAAGATTAGTTTTTGTTTTTAAAATATTTTATTTTGAAGTGGGGTCTCCCTAAATTCTTGAGGCTGTCTTTGAATTCATGATCTTCCTATCTCAGCCTCCTGAGTTCCTGGGATAACAGGCAAGCACCACTGTGCTGGGGTCTTTTGTGTATTCTTGACACCTTTGTCAAAAATTAGTTGCCTATAAAAATGCTGAATGTTTTCTCTGATATAAGGAGGCTGATTCACAGTGGTGTTGGGTTGAGGTACATAGGAGGATTAGAGGAACACTAGAAAGGTCAAAGGGGAGGGAGGGGAAGGGAGGAGAACAAGGGGGTATGGAGGGAAAAAAAAAAAGGAAGGTGGTAGAATAAGATGGATATCATTATCCTAAATGTATGATTGAAGACTTGAATAGTACGAATATACTTTGTATACAAACAGTGTTATGTAAAAAGATGCTCTATATGTGTATTATGAATTGTAATGCACGCTACTGTTATAAATACAACAACTTTGAATAAAAAAAATTAGTTGGCTATAAATACGTGGATTTATTTCTTGGCTCTCAATACTGTTTCATTGTTCTATGTGTCTGTTTTTATGCTAGTACCATGTTAGTTTGATTACTCTAAGTTTGTAGTATATTTTGAAGTTGGGTAGTGTGATACCTCTATCTCCCTGTCCCCACGAAGATGTTGGCTATTCAGAGTCTCTTGAGGTTCTATGCAAATTTTAGTATTTCCCCCCATTTCTGTTGTTTGTATTCTGATGGGGATTATATGAATCTGGAGAAAAGCTTGGGAAAATATTTCATTATTACTTTATGCTAATTGAAATAAATCATAAAAAAGAATAAGTATTATATGGTTCCACTGACATGAGATACTTAGAATAGGCAAATTCTTTTTTAAAAATTTTTTATTTGTTCTAATTAGTTATGCACGATAGTAGAATGTATCTTGACATATAATACATATATGGAGTATAACTCATTCTTCTGGTTGTATATGATGTAGAATTACATTGATTATGTAACATATATGCACATAGGATCATAATGTTCAATTCATTCTACTATCTTTCTTATTTCCCCTACCTTGATTTCCCTTTGTCTGTAAGCTGCCTGTCGTGGCCAGCCACAGCGCCGCGGGAGAAAGACTCGGAGGCAGAGTAAAGCTATTACTACTTTTACTTCTACTTTCTTAGAGAGAGCTTAGAGAGAGAAAGAAAGATTTTTCTTCTTCTTAGAAAGAGCTTAGAGAGAAAGATTAGAGATAGCTTTTTCTTCTTCTTAGAGCTTAGAGAGAAAGATAGAGCTTTTTCTTCTTCATCTTCTTAGAGCTTAGAGAGAAAGAGAGAGCTTGAAAGAGAGAGATTTCTTCTTTAGAGAGAGAGAGAGCTTAGCTTTTAGAGCTTCTTTCTTCTTTCTTCTTTCTTCCTCAGGAGCCTCGGCCTGACTCTGACCAGGAATTACTTCTTCTATCTGGTTTCTCTTCTGTAACCGCTCTGCCTACGTTCTGGCCACTCTGATTCTTTTCTTCTTCTCCGACCCGAACTCTTCTTCCGACCGAGCGACTGCATGACTGACTGAATGAATTCATTCTTCTCCTGACTCCGACCGCTTTCACCCGGTTATATACATTTAGCTTTGCAGGTGCCTCATGTGCATTTACAGGTGCATCACATACATACTTATTATCAGGTGGAACTTATGGCTTCCAGCTGACCGCAATAGCCATCTTCCTAATTGGGGCTCCTTCATATTCCTCCCTTTTAGTTTAAAAGGTGCTTTTTAATTCTATTTTCTATATTTTATTTTCTCTATTTTCTTTTATTTTCTTGTCCCTACCTGGCTTTTCACCTTTTGTTTTAAAAGGGTGGATATTTGAGCCCTTTTTGAGGAGCTGCTGCGGCTTTAAGGAAGCCTACTGCTGAGGAGCAGCTAACGCACTTAGTTAAGCACAATTGCATAAGCGGCTTTGACTTTTTTTTTTTTTTTCTTTTTCTATTTTCTTGTCTCTTCTTTATTTTTATGGCTTTTTTGCCAAAGCTCAATGGCTTTTTCTCTGCATGGTTTTCACCGTGCTTTTTAATTCTCTATTTTCTTTTAAGCTCATGGCTTTTTTCTTTATGGCTTTTTGCTAAAGCTCAAGGCTTTTTCTCTGCATGGCTTTTACCATGCTATTACTTACTGGCTTATTTATTTTTTATGGCTTTTGGCCGGCTACTTGCTTCATGGCTTCGGCTTCTCGCCGGCTCTCGCCGGCTACTTGCTTCGGCTTTTCACTAATTCTTAACTGGCCTCAACTGAGTACTACTCTTTTTGCTGGTCTCAACTGAGTACTACTCTTTTTGCTGGTCTCAACTGAGTACTACTCTTTTTGCTGGTCTCAACTGAGTCAGAGGCTATGCTTTCTTCTCCTCTCTCCTCACTATCTTAGCTTCTTGTTCTTATATCTTATTTTTTCTTCTCTGCCTGCCGAGCCCCTGACGGGCCACCATTTGTAAGCTGCCTGTCGTGGCCAGCCACAGCGCCGCGGGAGAAAGACTCGTAGGCAGAGTAAAGCTATTACTACTCTTACTTCTACTTTCTTAGAGAGAGCTTAGAGAGAGAAAGAAAGATTTTTCTTCTTCTTAGAAAGAGCTTAGAGAGAAAGATTAGAGATAGCTTTTTCTTCTTCTTAGAGCTTAGAGAGGAAAGATAGAGCTTTTTCTTCTTCATCTTCTTAGAGCTTAGAGAGAAAGAGAGAGAGCTTGAAAGAGAGAGATATCTTCTTTAGAGATAGAGAGAGCTTAGCTTTTAGAGCTTCTTTCTTCTTTCTTCTTTCTTCCTCGGGAGCCTCGGCCTGACTCTGACCAGGAATTACTTCTTCTATCTGGTTTCTCTTCTGTAACCGCTCTGCCTACGTTCTGGCCGCTCTGATTCTTTTCTTCTTCTCCGACCCGAACTCTTCTTCCGACCGAGCGACTGCATGACTGACTGAATGAATTCATTCTTCTCCTGACTCCGACCGCTTTCACCTGGTTATATACATTTAGCTTTGCAGGTGCCTCATGTGCATTTACAGGTGTGTCACATACATACTTATTATCAGGTGGAACTTATGGCTTCCAGCTGACCGCAATAGCCATCTCCCTAATTGGGGCTCCTTCATTTGTCTAATCCAAAGTACTTCTATTTTTCCCTAGCTCCATTCCCTTATTGTGAATTAGCATCTGTATATCAGAGAAAACATTTGGCCTTTGTTTTTTTTGGGATTGGCTTATTTCATGTAGCATGATAGAATAGGCAAATTCTTAGATACAGAAATGAGAATAGAGATTACCAGGGGTGAAGGGTAAAAATCACACCGGAGACAAACTGTGTAGCCAAGAGATTTATTCACCAGCCTTTATGGCTGGTTGGAGGTAGAAGAGGTGTGGGGGAGAGGAGTTGGGGAGAGAGGAGTTGGGGGTGAGCTCTGGACAGAAGGTGGGTGCCTGGATGTGCTGGCTGTGGTCTCTGGAGCTGTTGGCTGGGGTGGCTGCTGTTGGGCTGGAGGCAGTGGTTCATCTAAGGTTGGTGCAGTGGCTGCCTCCTCTCAGCGGGGAAGAGTTGTATTCTGAGCTCCTGATGGGCAGGAGCTTAAGTAGGGATTTCTGGTGGGGGGTGTACCTGACTGACCTTTAAAGCTATTGGCTCTTACCTGGGGAACAGAGCAACCTTTAAGCCTATTGGCTCCTGCCCAGGGAATAGAGCAACCTTTAAGACCATTGGCTTCTGCCTGGGGAAAATGAAATGTTCTGCCCTGAGAAAATGAAACAAGGTTGCTTTGCTCAGGACACAGAAACTTCCATCGGCCCAAGCCCATCAAGGGAGAAATGGAGAATTATAGTTTAATGGGTATAGAGTTTCTGTTTAGGATGATGAAAAAGTTCTGAAAAGAAATAGTGCTGCTGGGCGCGGTGGTGCACGCCTGTAATCCCAGAACTTTGGGAGGCTGAGGCAGGAGGATCGCGAGTTCAAAGCCAGCCTCAGCAATGGCGAGGCACTTAGCAACTCAGTGAGACCCTGTCTCTATATAAAATACAAAAAGGGCTGGGGATGTGGCCCAGTGGCCCAGTGGCCCAGTGGTCGAGTGCCCCTGAGTTCAATCCCTGGTACCACAAAAAAAAAAAAAAAAAAAAAAAAAAAAAAGAAATAGTGCTGATGGCTTTGGAAAGCAGTGTGGAGATACCTTAGAAAACTTGGAATGGAGCCACCATTTGACCCAGCTATCCCACTCCTCTGTCTATACCCAAAAGACTTAAAGCAGCATGCCACAGTGATGCTGCCACCTCAATGTTTATAGCAGCACAATTCACAATGGCTAAACTGTGGAAGCAGCCTAGATGCCCTTCAATAGATGAATGGATAAAGGAACTGTGGTATATATACACAATGGAATACTACTCATCCTTAAAGAAGAATGAAATTGTGGTTTTTATGGGTAAATGGATGGAATTGGAGAATATCATGCTAAGCAAAGTAAGTCAATCCCAAAAAAACAAAGGCCAAATGATTTCTCTGATAAATGGATACTGATCCACAATGGGCAGGAACTTTGAATTGAGCAGAGGGGAGGCAGGGGAGGGGAAGGAGAGGAGGAGGAGAGTGTGTGGGGTGAGATGGTAGAATGATATGGACATTATTACCCCTATGTATGGTTATGATTGCATGAATGGTATAACTCTACATCATGTACAACCAGAGAAATGGAAAGTTGTGCTCCATTTGGATAAAAAGATAAAATGAAAATTAAAAAAAAGAGATCTGAAAAAAAAAAAAGAAATAGTGCTAATGGTGGCACAATATTGTGCATATATGTATTTTATATTTATCAGTACATTATGGTTATACATAACAGTGAGGCTCAGCTCCATGTATTCATATACACAAACATTTTGCTCCATTTAATATATTTAATAACATCGTATGCTTAAAAGTGGTAACAATGCTAACTTTATGCTATATATATTTTATCACAATAAAAGAAAAGGAACCAGGAGGGGAGATAATGGTTGCTGACTTCTAGGCTTGCTGTAAGAGTTAAATGATATTTTCCTTGTAAAAATGCCCGGTGGAACACACAGCAGATGTTCAGTCAACTGTAGTTGCTCTTCCTTTCCAGGTCATGTTCTCCCTCATTTCCATTATCATCCTCGTCTGGCCTGTGTTGCTTTTTGAGTTCAGGGTCTGGGGACACCTTTCCTCTATCCAGAGAGGGGATCTTTCCTACCTCCTGTTTTCCTAATCCTATCAGGGGGCGGCCTTTCTCAGATTGGGCCTTTTCACTCTGCCATCACTCAATAAATATTTAGAAAGTTCGAATTTATCTTTGTGTTAGCCTGGGGAAGACAGGATTACAAGGAAAGTCTGCTATCAGGGCAAACCACCTCTGTGGTTCTGAGACAAGGGTGAGTTTGCAATGCCCATGCGACTGCTGCCTTCCCATGGATGACCAAGTGCTGACTGTGAAGGACACAAAGCCGATGTAGAAGTGAAGGTACACAGGAGGGTCGTGCCCACTGTTCCAACAGCATAAACTCCGAGGAGCCAATTTACCTGGACGTGAAAGGAGGCAAGAGAGAGAGGCCAGGCAAGTAGAAAGAGCATGGCTTTTGCAATTAAGCCAGTTAAGATCAACTGGCTTCGTTGCTTTATCAATTGCATGTCCTTAGTTAGGTCAATTAGGCTGAATTTTCCCCTTTGCAAAATGTGCATGAAGTATTTGCCCCAAAGTGTGGTTCTGTAGAGTGACGGGAGGCAATGTTCTTTTTTTAAAATTTATTTATTTTTTTATTCTAAGTTGTTAGAAATGACAGCAGAATGTGTTACATTTCATATTGTACTTATAGAGCACATTTTTACTTATCTCTGGTTGTATACAAAGTATATTCACTCCATTCGTGACTTCATACATGCACTTAGGGTAATGATATCCATCTCATTCTGCCATTTTTTTTTCTTCACCCTTTCCCCCCCTCCCTTCCCCTCCCTCCTCAGAGGCCATGTTCTTGAAGCATGAATAGCTCCAAGTGCCTTCCTTGTCTATTTTGGAGTGGAATTAATCAAGCAGGTGTTTTCTTGTGGCCCCATGGAATGCAAAATCAAGTACAGGAAGGACCACTATTTCTCAAGGAATGAGAGAAGAGAGAGACAGAATACATGAGAAGATGGCAAAATTCAGTGTGGAAGGAAAGAGAAAGTTTGGTGGTAGACTTCTAGGTGGTGAGGCAATAGCCCCCGCTAAGCATAGAAGCCAGCTGGCTGATTTCAGCTAAAGCTCACTGGCCAGATGTAGACCACATGGACATTTCTAACCAGAAAGACGAGAGGGAAAGAGAGTAGTTGGCTTATTAAGCCTGTGTAGCTTGAGGCAGTCAAGGGAGAAAGGTTAGAAAGTGTTGTGGGTCTGTAACAGTGGGCTTAGATGTAGGGAAGACTGAAGAGAGTACTTAATCCACTGATGTCAGATGAGGGTCACAAAGTGTGCCCTGGATGCACTTGGCTTTGGGGTATGTGATAGTTTGAATCTGGAATGTCCCCCAAAGTCTCCTGTTGAGAGGTGGGGCTTTTGGGAAGTGATTGCATCAGTGGATTAATCCAGTGATGGACTACTGAGAGGTGAGACATCGGAGGTAGCCCTGCAGGGGCCATCTTCTTTCCAGCTCCTTCCTCTCTCTGTCTCTGCTTCCTGACTGCCAAGAGCTCACCTTCCTTTCTTTGCTTTGCGTTGCCTTGCCCTTCCCTTCCCTTTTCTTTCCTTCCTCTTTTTTTTTTTTTTGTACCAGGGACTGGACATAGGGGGTGTTTAAACCCTGAGCCCCATCTCCAGCCCTTTTAAATATTTTATTTAGAGACAGGGTCTCTCTAAGTTGCTTTAGGGCCTCACTAAGTTGCTGAGGCTGGCTTTGAACTTGCAACCCTCCTTCCTCAGCCTCCTGATCTGCTGGGGCCACAGGCATGCACCATTGCACCCAGATCAGCAGATTTTTCTGCCAGCTCTTCCACCATGATGTTCTGCCTCCCTTCAGGCCCAGAGCAATGGACTCAGCCAACTGTGGACTGAGACTTCTGAAACTGTGAGCCAAAATACATATTTTCTCTTCTATTATTTTTGTCAGGTATTTGGGTTACAGTGATGAAAAACTAACACAGTATGCATATGTGTGTATGTATATATATATATTTATTAATATATACACATATGTATATAAGTTATATAATATATGCATTTATTAATGAATATATACACATTAATTTGTATATATACAATTTCTGTGTGTGTGTGTGTGTGTGTGTGTGTGTGTGTGGTGCTGGGAGTTAAATCAAGTGTCTTTGCCACTTAAACTCCAGCCATGTTGACGTCTATATTTAAACTGCTTTCACTGTAAAGGAACTTTTCTCTTATCTACCTTGAATATCTTCTCTCTTTAGCACATATTCAAATCCTGATTACATATAAGTGCCTCCTATTTGTTCATTCATGCATACATACATTCATTCATTTATTAATTCATTCTGTAGGTATTCATGAATGCTTACATGTACAAGAAACCACAGTAGGTCTTTTCTTTCTTTCTTTTTTTTAGTTGTAGATGGACACAATATCTTTATTCGATATATTTATTTTTATGTGGTGTTGAGGATTAAACCCAGTGCTTCATGTGTGCGAGGCAAGTGCTGTACCACTAAGCTACAACCCCAGCCCCACAATAGGTCCTTTACTATCATATATATATATATATATATATATATATATATTTTTTTTTTTTTTTTTTTTTTTTTTTTTTTTTTTTTTTTTTGTGGTACCGGGGATTGAACTCAGGGGCACTCGACCACTGGGTCACATCCCCAGACCTTTTTTGTATTTTATTTAGAGACAGGGTCTCACTGAGTTGCTAAGTGCCTTGCCGTTGCTGAGGCTGGCTTTGAACTCGCGATCCTCCTGCCTCAGCCTCCCAAAGTGCTGGGATTACAGGCGTGCGCCACCGTGCCCGGCTACTATCATATATTTTTAAAAATTTTTATTTGTTCTTTTTAGATATATGGGACCGTATAGTGCATTTTGACATATTATATATACATGCATATAAATTATTTTAAATAGGATCTCATTCTTGTGGTTGAACATGATGTTTTAATTTGCATTTCTCTAATTGCTAGAAATGTTGAACATTTTTTCATATACTTGTTGACCATCCATATTTCTCCTTCTGCAAAGTGCCTGTTCAGTTCCTTTCCCCATTTATTTACTGGGTTATTTGTTTTTTTGGTGCTAAGTTTTTTGAATTCTCTATATATCCTGGTGATTAATGCTCTATCGAGATTCTGGTGGTAAAGATTTTCTCACATTTTGTAGACTCTCTGGTCATGTTCTAGATTGTTTCCTTTGGTGTGAAGAAGCTCTTTAGTTTGATACCATTACCTTGATTGATTCTTGATTTTAGGTCTTGTGCTTTAGGAGTCTTGTTGAGGATTTTGGTTGCTAAGCTGACATGTCATATGTTTTTTGTTGTTAGAGAGGTTATTGTCTGGTACAGAGATATGACAAGAGCACCACCAGAAGAAAGAGTAAAACTTGGCAGAGGGAGGAAGTGCTGGCTTTGGGAAGCAACTCTGATCACACTGATGTCACCTTTTGCTGACCCCTCTTTTGCTTTTTGTTGGGGATATACATATGTTGATAATCATATACTTTTATTGATGTATTTATGTATCTTTGTCTCTCCTAACTAGACCGCAGCATCTACAGCACTCATTGTAGCTGCACATTACAGATCGCAATAAATATCTGCCAAGGTCTGAATGTGTCCCTTAAAAGTTCATGTTTTGGGAATCTAATCCCCCAAATCATGTGTTGATGCTATTTGGAGATGGGCTCTTTGGAAGATCAGAGGTCTTGAGGATGGGACCTCTATGATGTGATTCATGACTTTATAAAAAGAGAGGTGGGCATGACTGTGCATGACTGTAATTCCACATACTCAGGAAGCTGAGGCAGGGGAATCTTAAGTTCGAGGTCAACATGGGAAATTTACTAAGACCCTGTCTCAAAATTTTAAAAAATTAAAAAAGGGCTGGGGATATGGCTCAGTGACAGAGCACTTGCCTAGAATGTGTAAGGCCCTTTGTTTGATTCCCCATTATCCTATCCTGCCCCACACACATGCACAAAAAGAAAAAGAAAGAAAAAAAGAAAGGGGTGAGGAGGGAGAGAGAGAGAGAGAGAGAGAGAGAGAGAGAGAGAGAGAGAGAGAGAGAGAGACCTGAGCTGACACAGCCCCTCTCTCTTGCCATGTAATTACCGATGACATTTTATGATATAGCAATAAGGCCCTCATCAGATCCCAGTACCTTTGTATTGGACTTCTCAGCCTCCAGAACTATGAGGCTGAGAACTTTTTTCTTTATAAATTACCCAGATTGTAGTTTTTCTGTTATATCTGCAAAAAGAAGACTAAGTCGATATCTGATGAGCTTATTTATTTATTTATTTTTGGTGGTGCTAAGGATTGAACCCATGGCCTTGCACATGTTAGGCAAGTGCTCTGCCAACAGAGCCACAGCCCCAGCCCTGGTGAGTTTATTTATTTATTTTTTTAAACATGAAAACTCTTTTTATTCATTATTTCTTTACACAATAACTGGAAGAGGAATTAAATAATATTCTTTTTATTTAATTATTTAGTACAGCAGATTGAAACCAGGGATGCCTTATCATAGAACTACATCCCCATTTTTATTTTTATTTTTATTTTTTTGTTTTTTTTTCATAGCTTTATGGAGGTAAAATTGAAGTACAATAAAATGCACATATTTGAAATATGCGATTTGATCAGTTTTGACATGTTTTGGCACATATGTAGCCAATAAAATCAATACAAAAGACATTTTCAGTACTTTTTTAAAAAATTGAAATCATGCAGACTGTACTTCCTACATGATTTATTACATTAGAAATCAATCACCTTAAGATATATAGAACCCCACCCCCCCCACATCTCAACTACTTCAAAATTAAATGGTGCACTTACAAATATCTCACAGGTCAAAGAAGAAAGCATAAGAAAAGCAAATAAAAAGTGCTTTGAACTAAATCATATTTAAAGCTTAAAATATCAGAACCTCTGAGGTGAAACAGTACTCAGATGAACATTTATAACTCAAAGTATTTGTATCAGAAAGAAGCTAGATTAACAATCAAATTGTTTTTAAATTGGATAGTAGGATGGAAAAAATAAGAGTAGGAGCAGAAATATATGAAACAAAGAAGAAACAATACAAACAAGTCTAATCAAGAAAAAAGCAAGAACAAAAAAAATTAATATCAATGGAAAGGAGCTATCAAAATGACCCTACAGATGCCAAAAATATATTAGGTAATATTACAATTGCATGCCAACCTATGTGATATCTAATATAACATGGTCTATGTTAGAGAAGGATCCATGTGTTGCTGGGAAGAAAGTGTATTCAGTCATTGATGTATGAAACATTCTATATATGTCTGCTAAGTCTAAATTATCAATTGTGTCTTTTAGTTTATAGCTTCTTCTTCTTTTTTTTTTTTTTTTTTTTTTTAGTTTTTGTTTGGAGGATTTATTCAGTGATAACAGAGGTATGTTCAAGTTACCCAGTATTATTTATTGTGTTGTGGTCTATTTGATTCTTGAAATTGAGAAGGGTTTGTTTATGTATATAGATGCTCCATTGTTTGGGTCATAAATATTTACAATTGCTATGTCTTATTGATGTATAGTTCCTGTAAACAGTATGAAATAGCCTTCTTTGTCCCTTCTGATTAACTTTGGCTTGAAGTCCACTTTATCTGAGAATAGAAACCCCTTCTTGTTTATGAGATCCTTATGAATAGTATGTTTTTTCCCCCATCCTTTTACCTTCAACTAGTTATTGTTGGTTCTTTTTTTTTTTTTTTTTTTTTTTTTTGTGTGGTACCGGGGATTGAACTCAGGGGCACTCGTCCACTGGGTCACATCCCCAGCCCTTTTTTGTATTTTATTTAGAGACAGGGTCTCACTGAGTTGCTAAGTGCCTCGCCATTGCTGAGGCTGGCTTTGAACTCGCAATCCTCCTGCCTCAGCCTCCCAAAGTGCTGGGATTACAGGCGTGAGCCACCGCGACCGGCTGGTTCTTATTTTTTAATCCAACCTGTCAGTCTGTCTTTTGATTGATGGATTTAGGCCATTTACATTCAATGTTATTATTGAGAAATGATTTTTATCCCCTGTCGTTTTGATTTATTTCTGGTTTTTACTTTGAATTAGTTTCTCCTTTGATTGACTGTTCTTCTAGTGTAGTTCCTCCTGTTGCAGATTTTCACTTTTATTTTTCATTTCTTCTTCTTCTTCTTCTTTTTTTTGGTACCAGGGATTGAACTCAGGAGCACTCAACCACTGGGCCACTCCCCAGCCCTTTTTTGTATTTTATTAGAGACAGGGTCTCACTGAGTTGCTAAGTGCCTCACCATTGCTGAGGCTGGCTTTGAACTTGTGATCCTCCTGCCTCAGCCTCCCAAGTGCTGGGATTACAGGCGTGTGCCACCATGCCCGGCTCATTTCTTCTTAATGAAATATTTTATTGAGAACATTTTATAGTGAAGGCTTTCTAGTTGTCAATTCTTTTAATTTTCGTTTATTGTGGAAGATTTTTATTTCACCGTCAATTCTAAAGCTTAATTTTGCTGGGTACAGTATTCTTGGCTGGCATCCATTTTCTTTCAGAGTTTGGTATACGTTATTCCAAGACCTCCTAGATCTGAGGGTCTGGGTTGAGAAATCAGCTGAGATCTGGATTGGTTTCCCTCTAAATATTACCTACTGTTTTCTCTGGCAGCCTTTAAAATTTTATCCTTATTCTGTATCTTAGGCATTTTCATAATAGTGTGCCTTGGTGTGGGTCTGTTATAATTTTGTATATTTGGGGTCCTGTAAGCCCCCTGTATTTGATTTTCCATTTCATTCTTTAGGTTTGGGAAATTTTCTGATATTATTTCATTGAAAAGATTGTACATGCCTTTCATTTGTATCTCTGAGCCTTTATCTAAACCAATAAATCTTAAATTTGGTCTTTTCATTTTATCCCATATTTCTTGGAAGTTCTGTTCAAGATCTTTTTACATCTTTTCTCCACGGCCAACTTTGTTTTCCAGAGTATATATTTTGTCTTCTTTGCCTGAAACTCTGTCTTCCAAGTGATCTAGTCTGTTGATGTTTTCCATTGCATTCTTAATTTGGTTAATTGATTCCTTTATTTTGAAGGATTTCTGCTGGGTTTTATTTCAGAATCTCTATCTCTTTATTGAAGTGATCTTTCATTTCCTGTATTTTCTTTCTGATTTCACTCTCTACATTGTCCTTTACTTCACAGATCAGTTTGACTATGTATATTCCAAATTCATTCTCTGACATTTTTTCCACTGCAGTGTTGTTAGATTCTGTTATGGATGTACCTTGGTTTGTTTGAGGTGTTTTGCTTCCTTGCTTTTTCATGCTATTTGTGTGTCTACCCACCTAGCAGTATAAATTTGAGGTAGTAGAATTTCTACCCTGTAGATTTGTAGTGTCTCTGATGGTTTCCAGTACTCCACAGTTTGCTGAGAAGCTTTCTGTCTGCTTTCTTGGTTTCATGCCACAGAGCAGCCTGAAAATTGATCTTCTCTCTTCTGCCATCTTGAAATTCCTCTGGTGAATTTATTTTTAATGTTAGTTTTTATTACTTAATGTTAGTATGTTGCCCATTTCCAAGAAGACTTGATAAATTTTGCAAATAAAAGCATATTGTGGATTGTGTTGGGGTATCTGCCTATCCATAGTTCCTTTCTCTGGGGACTGCTCTTTTATTTCAGTTAGGGGGCTGGTCTAGCTTCCATGTTTGTGCCATGTGATGACCTCTCTAAGCACAGCTTGCTGTGTCAGGAACAAGCATCTTTCGGCTTGTCTTTCCCAAGAATCTGCGGAACAAATGTGGTTGTGTGGGATAAGCTCAGGAGCCTATTTGAGTCAGGCTGAGAGCTGGCACCATGGCAACCAGTACCATATGTAAGTTGAATTAATAGGGGAGCAGAAGGTTTGGCTAGGCAGAGGGGCCACTGCAGAGAGGATATAGGGAGAGCCACACAAGAAAATGCAGAGATAAGAGTAATTCATTCCCAGTGAGAGAGAGGGACGCAGAGACTCCATCCTCACTTCCCAGATACCAACCAGATCTAGGTCCCATGAAGCCTGTTATACTTAGCATCTGCAAGATTTCTCATCTTTGCAGTACCCCCTTCCTCTTACTTGAGCATAACCTGAACAGTTGTTTGTTTCTTACATGCAAAAAATATGTGGTTAGAGCAAAGCACAGTAGAAAATAAATCTTTTAACAGATAAAACAAATCTGGTATCATTTACAAGAATGATTCTCTGTCTTTCACCACAAAGCACTGCTCAATTTTGTGAACTCCATATATTGAAACATTGTGGCCACTCCCCAAAACGCATTCATTAATTTCAGTTTTTACAAACCAGAGACTTTCCATCAGACTGTGAAAACATAAGTTTGAATTACTACACAAAGTTTGTTATTCTCACCAAAAGCAACCACATGATGTTTTAATTATTACACATTGCTTTACCAGACTGTAAGTTTCATCAGCATTTGGAAATACTGATAATATCTCTAAGAAATCTCTCTGACCATGTTCATAGACATTTGGGGTTTTAAGATGCCTTGTTAGGAGATGTAGATATAAAGGCAGCAGGAATAGGTGCCTGGTGCCAATTACAGAGGAGTCTAGGGATTCACCAAATTAACATGCAACTTCATGACCTTGAAGATTCATCAGAGAATAAACCTGTAGTTTTGCTGAGATATGAACTGGAACCACTGTACTGCCCTACTGGTGTTTGGACTCACTTTTCTAGTGAGTGACTTTAGTTTGCAATCTATGAGATGCAAATGATTAGCCCCTATCATTTGCATCTCAGTGTGCCTTTGTTGACTGTACATTTTATAGGGAAATTATAAGCTCAGTGGCATTTACAAGATTAGGGATTGGATAGGTTCTCAGAAATATCACACAATAATATGCAAAGTATGGTGTAGTGCAGTGTTTTCCAAAAGCCATGCTACTTGTAATATTTAATCAATATTTAAAAACCCAACTCACTTAGAAATGAAAGAAATCTAATTCTACCTTAGGAAACAATATCCTTAAAATGCATGGAGTTAATATAGCAATTGCATTTTAATGCACATTAACATAAATCCATAACTATTCAAATAAAATTTTTAAAAATATTTATTTATTTGTTGTAGTTGTACACTTGCCTTTATTTTTTTACGTGGTGCTGAGGATCGAACCCTGGTCACGCATGTGCTAGGCGAGCGCTCTACCACTGAGCCACAAACCCAGCCCCTGTTCAAATACATCTGTTAACTTGTGTTCCAACTAAAATCCTCTTGTCTGCATAATGCGGTCTTACAGATTACTTGAAGCAGTATTCACATCTGATATTTATTGGTGGTGTATCCTTGGATAGATTATATAATGCCTATGACTCTTGGATTCCTTATCTGTAAAATGGGGTTGAAAATTTCTACCTCACAAGGAATGTTGAGAGGACTAAATGGGCACTTATAGTTGTGTATTAATATAATGCCTGGTACCTAGTGAGCTCCCAGTGAGTAATAGCTTTATATTGACTATGAATTGAATTATACCCACTAAAATTGCTGAATGTAGCTTTATTCCCGAAACAAAGTAAAAAAACGAGCAATCTATTCGATTCCATTTTACCAGAACCGATTTTCCTTGAGTTGCTAAATACAGGCATCTCCAAAGAGATCACAGTAATCCATCTGAGCAGCTGCTGAGGCCTAGTAAATGGTTGTGGAGAGGGTTATTGGCAAGAAAAGAAAAAAGAGAATTGGAACCTGATATCCCACACAGACTCAGAGGGCCAAGGGGAAGAGTAAGCCAGGGGGGAGTGCTGTCCAGGCCCAGGGTGCTGAAACACTGTCACATACAGCAACTTGCAGGGAATTTCCTTTAAACATGTCCTCTGCTTCCTAAGGATTGTATCTCAGGTTTGCATCCCCTTCTCCACCCTTCTCACAGCCTGTCCCCTCAACCTTCCTCCTACATCTACCTAACTCACTCAAGCCTTCACACCCTTCGCCATCTTTTCTTCTGCTGGTTGATTGCTGACCTTCCTGCAAATGATGCTCACGCTGGCAGCACATGGTTCAGTCCCAGGATGGTGCTGAGTGTGGGAAGTAGCTGAAACGAGCCTCTGAGGGCTGATAACTTCACAGCATTTTCTCCCTCAGTCATAAATAGGCCCCGGTGTTAACGCAGTTGGACCACAGCCTCCAGGACGGAAGCTGCTTTCAGAAACTCCATGATGGCTGCCTCTCATGGCATTTGCCGTCCGTCCTCCAGCCTTGTTTCCAAGGAGCCCCTGTGCTCCATCCTTTCAGACTCATGCATGTAAGGACCTGCCGTAATTCCTGTCTTCTTGTTCCTGGAGCTCTCCATGATCTTCTTACCCCCAGTTAAGATTTACCTTTTCTACATTTGTCTAATATAAATTTCCCCTCCTCTTGACCACCCTAACCGAAAGTAGGATTTTTGCGGAATTTCCATAGCATATTTGTATTCGATATGCCACTGACTTGCTGATTGTAAACCTATTTTGAAAATTATTGCTAAACAGTGGTAGTTTCACCCCTCCAGCCAAACTATAGGCACCCTGGAGGGAGGGGACAAGGTGTTTGCATGTTCTATATCCTATATAGTGCCAAGCATACAGCAGGACACACACTGGTCTTGATACATATTTATTGGTTGAATAACAGAAGAAAATAACCTTGGGAGAAATGAAAGGAACCCCCAAAAGTTAATTGATAATTGACTAATGGTATCTCAGGGAGGGCTCAGGATAGAAGTATCTGATAGGTTGTTACTTTTTCTCAGATTAGGCACAAAAAGATGATTGGGGGCTGGAGGTGGGAGGAATGACTAAACATTGGTTGGAGCAGGTGTAGAGTATGATATGAGAGGTCTTCCAAATACAGACTAGGGGAAGAGAAGCCTAAAACTTGAGAGTTTCAGGTAATTTGGTCTAATCTGATTAAGCTTTCATGGAAATGTGGAATCATAGGTTGGAAGGGACATGAAGGGCCTTCCAAAAGGCATCAGCTGACACATGCTTCACCATTCTCCCTAGGTGGCCCTTAACCCTCTGTTGAGACACCTCTAGTGTGGGGACTTTACCAGCACAGAGACATAAATTTGCTCAGTTCAACAGTTTAAAAATTTGATAACCTAATATGCACATAGCATTGCTCTGAATGTACCTGTTGGGGAAGACACAGATAAATGGTTCTTTATCTCTGGATTCTAGGAAATCCTGGGGCGTTTCCTACAACCTTGTGCCAGGTAGTTCTCTATTTTCTACTCCCCTCTATCTTTTCCTCTGTGAATTATCTATAGATAATTCTTGTCTACAACTTTATTTTCCTATTATCTCCTTTTGCCCATATCGTCACCATGATTTGGGCTTTAGAGGAGTGTTCCAGTTCTGGGGTTGGTTTTGTGAAAATACAGAGGGCCAAGGAAACTATTGCTGACCATATAAAGAGTGTAAGTAAAAGCTGGAGGAAGCTTGAAGAGTATGTATCCAATTCTGACAGGTAAAAGAAGATACAAAGGGTCAGGGTGGGGGAAATGTATCACTCACAATCAAATAGGCATAATGAGTGAAGTTAGCAGCTACTAACTGGGCATAGTGGACTCCAATAGTGTATTCCCAATGACCCCCATCAAGCATGTAAAATAAAAGGGCTGTAATCAGTTGAGCTGGCATGGGTGTCAATTTACATATCATTTGCATACACCCACACCAGCCCCCAGCGATCTCTTCTCAGTTATTTTTCAAGTGAGAATGTACCACTGCTTCCCTCGTTTGTCATTTTTAGTTTTCCATTTCTCCCTCCCTCTTCACCCACTCACAGTCTTTGGCCCAGATCCCCTGCAGCATGAAAGGGGAAAAAGTATTCACAGAACATTAAAATTAAACTTCAGACAACTGTGTTTCTCTGACCATATGGTTCTTGCTAAAACAGTCGCTCCTCAAAGGCTCTTGGCCTCCGTGTGCCATCCAATGTCCAGAAAAGGGTGATGCTCAGTAGACAGACGCAGGTTGGAGAGGCAGATGGAGGCAGGCAGGCCACCCAGAGAATTTGTTTCTTTGAACTCCAACCTGAGACACATGGTCTAACAAAAATTTTAATGCCAGATGATACATTCCCTGAAGGGAGGAACTTTCTTACCTCCAGTAGTTAGTCCAGTCTGAGGTATGTAGTGGACCCTCCATATATACTTGTTGAATGCATGAGTGCATGAAGTTATCTGCAAAGTTTTGTATCCTTGTGTAAGGATATAAAAGCCAAATATCTGTCATCCATGGAATGAACCACACCTAGGAAAAATAAGGCTACTCACACCTTTGCAAACATTGTAGTCGTTCTCTCAGCTGATCTTTAAGTAGATATTTATTAGGAAAGTACCATGTGAAGTCTAAAATGCTATACACATGGAATGTGTTGCTATTTTTGGCAAACTTAATGGAATAAGAACTTTTTAAAGCAAACATTCCAGCCCTATGTTTGGTTCCTGAGAGTTAGAGTTATAAAATCTTTTCTCAAAAACCTATTAGAGAAACACAAATACATTCTTCAGGGATTGATTCAGGGGCATGTAACCACCAAGCCACATCCTCAGCCCCTTTTTATTTTTTATTTTGAGCCAGGGTCCCACTTAGGGCCTCCCTAAGTTGCTAAGGCTGGCTTTGAACTTGCAATCCTCCTGCTTCAGCTTCTTGAGCTGCTGGGATTACAGGTGTGTGTCACCGCACCCAGCCACAAATACATTCTTTTTATTTTTTATTTTTTGTACCAGGGATTGAACTCAGGGGCACTTGACCACTGGGCCACATCCCCAGTCCTAGTTTGTATTTTATTTAGAGACAGGGTCTCACTGAGTTGCTAAGTGCCTCGCCATTGCTGAGGCTGGCTTTGAACTCATGATCCTCCTGCCTCAGCCTCCCAAGTGCTGGGATTACAGGCATCTGCCACTGCACCTGGCTCACAAATACATTCTTTATAACGACTTTTGAATGTAAAACTAAGGAGTCCAATTGGAGTCAGCTGAAACAAAAGAGGAGAATTTGTCATAAATTTCAGAATTTCAGTTCATCTCATAGAACTGATGATGGTTTAAATTATGCCCACAAATTCTCTCATAGTTTTCCTTTCAAGACATGGAGCTTAATTCCCCTACCCTTCAGCATGGGTTGGACTTAGTGACTCACCTGTAAGAAATAGAATGGAAACAATAATGTGTGACTTCTGAGACTTGGTAATTGTATTTGTTTGCTAGAGCTGCTATAACAAAGGTACTACAAATGAGTGGCTTAGTCAACAGAAATGTATTGTCTCATAGTTTTGGAGTCCAGAAATCTGAGACCAAGGTGTTGGCATGGTTTCTTCTGAGGGCTGTGAGAGAGAATCTATTCTTTGTCTCTTCCTAGCATCTGGTATTTGCTGGCAATCTTTGGTATTGTTTGATTTGTAAAAGCATCATTTGAATATCTGCTTTCAGCTTGACATGACATGGCATTTTCCCTGTGTGTATGTCTATCTTTGTGTCCCCCACCTTTTTTTGGGGGTACTAGGTATTGATCTCAGGGGCACTTGACCACTGAGCCACATCCCCAGTCCTATTTTATTTAGAGACAGGGTCTTACTGAGTTGCTTAGCACCTCGCTTTTGCTAAGGCTGGCTTACGATCCTCCTACCTCAGCCTCCTAAGCCGCTGGGATTACAGGTGCACACCACCTCACTGGCTGTGTCCCCTTTTAATAAGGACATCAGCCATATTGGATTAGGGCCCATCTTAATGACCTCCTCTTAATTTGATTACATCTGCAAAGACATTCTCTCTAAACAAGGTCACATTTTTAGGGGCTAGGACTTCAAGATATGATCTTTGAGAGCACACAGTTCATTCATTCCAGTCATAAAAAGCCTGAGGTTTCCTCCCTCTTCTCTATTTTGGATCACTCTCCTGGGAATCCAGCTACCATGTTGTGAGCATATTCAAGCAGATCTGGGGCAAGGTCTACTAGGCAGAAACGGAGGTGTCCTGCCAACAGCTATGTGAAGGAGCCACCCTGAAAGCTGCTCCTCTGTCCCTAGCGGAGTCTGCAAACTCGTGAGAAACCACTCAGAACAGAACCACCCAGGTCAGCTGCTCCCAGATTCTTGACTCACAGAAACTGTTGAGATGATGGACCACTGTTGTTTTAAGCTGCTGTTTGAGGACAATTTGTTATTCAGCAATAGAGAACTAAAATAGACACCAGGGGGAGGGAGGAAGCAGGAACCAGAGTTGGAAAAGAAGACAGAACTTTTGCCGGGCGCGGTGGCGCACGCCTGTAATCCCAGCACTTGGGAGGCTGAGGCAGGAGGATCACGAGTTCAAAGCCAGCCTCAGCAATGGCGAGGCTCTTAGCAACTCGGTGAGACCCTGTCTCTAAATAAAAATACAAAAAAGGTCTGGGGATGTGACCCAGTGGTCGAGTGCCCCTAAGTTCAATCCCCGGTACCACAAAAAAAAAAAAAAAAAAAAAAGACAGAACTTTCTGCCTCTGGCTACTCTGCCCACTGGTTTTCTCCAGTACTTCACCCATGCACAGAATCGCGGTCACCCCATGGTTCCAGAGTTCTTATGCTACAATTCCAGCCCCACAGAAATCCCAGTTTTTGATTGGAATCCAAACTCCTGCATGAAAGAATATGGTGTCTAGCTTGGATCAGCTGTGGCAAATGAGTGGAGTCATGTATTGTGGGGCTTAAAGTTTTTACCACTTAGGGGATCTCTTTAAGAAATAAAATGTAGCCAGTGTGGTGGCACATGCCTATAATCCCAGCGGCTCAGGAGGTTGAGTCAGGAGGATCAAGAGTTTGAAGCCAGCCTCAGCAACTGTGAGGTGTTTAGCAACTCAGTGAGACCTAAATAAAATACAAATAGGACTGTGCATGTGGCTCAGTGGTTGAGTGCCTCTGAGTTCAATACCCAGTACTGTCCCCCACCAAAAGTAAGACTACCAATAAAAGCTAGGCACAGTAGCACATGCCTGTAATCCCAACAACTCAGGTGGCTGAGGCAGGAGGATTGTAAATTCGCTGCCAGCCTCAGCAACTTAATGAGACCTGCAGCAACTTAGCAAGACCCTCAGCAATTTAGTGACACCCTGTCTCAAAATTTAAAAAAAAAAATGGGTGTGTATGTGTGTGTCTGGGGATATAGTTTAGTCATATAATGCTGCTGGGTTCAATCCCCGGTATAAAAAAAAAATTACCTAGGAAAAAATCATTACTTGGAATGAACAAGGAACTAAATCACAGAAACTAAAAATGTACTAAAATTGACAAGAATAAAAGACATTAAAAAAAGTATTATATATTTGTATTAGTTAACTCTGATCATTGGAAGAAGTTTCCATAGCTTCTCTTCTTTTTAAAAAATATATATATATTTTAGT
Source organism: Tamias sibiricus (assembly GCA_025594165.1). Taxonomy (NCBI): domain Eukaryota; kingdom Metazoa; phylum Chordata; class Mammalia; order Rodentia; family Sciuridae; genus Tamias; species Tamias sibiricus. Next base: position 16,388,290 of record CM046657.1, on the reverse strand, counting down.
TGTAGGTGAACACAATACCTTTATTTTATTTATTTATTTATTTATTATTGTACCAGGGATTGAACTCAGGGGCACTCGACCACTAGGTCATATCCCCAGCCCTTTTTTGTATTTTATTTAGAGAGAGGGTCTCACTGAGTTGCTAAATGCCTCGCCATTGCTGAGGCTGGCTTTGAACTGGTGATCCCCCTTCCTCAGCCTCCCAAAGTGCTGGGATTATAGGCATGTGCCACCGCACCCGGCCCTTTATTTTATTTTTATGTGGTGCTGAGGATCAAACCCAGTGCCTCATGTATGCTAGGCCAGAGCTCTACCACTGAGTCACAACCCCAGCCTCTCTCTTTTTTAAAAAAATATTTTTGGTTGTAGATGGATACAATACATTTATTTTATTTATTTATCTTTATGTGTTGCTGAGGATCGAACCTAGTGCCTCACACCTGCGAGGCAAGCGCTCTACCACTGAGCCACAACCCCAGTCCCATAGCCTCTCTTCTGACTGTACATTTCAGTCTTGATTTTTGTGCACAGCCCACATGCATTTGGGTGCTACAGGGCATGGTAGTCCAATAAGCTGAATGTTGACTTTGCCTTTTTGTTCATAATGCTGGGTGAGTTGGCACAGTGGGTGATGCTAGTGCTCCTGGGAGCATTCTCCACTGTGATGACTACCAATAACTAAATATAAAAGCATCTAAGAACCACTTAAACACACGCAAAAACCCAAATGCAGTGTATTCCCACCAAAAATGTCCCTTTAAGCTGGATGTCACATCACTTGCAGCCACTCTAAAGCTTCAGGAGGTGAAACCAAGATTGCAAGATACAGAGGTTTGTTTTAACCAACTATTGTTAAAATATCTTCTATTTAAAATTTTGCAAAAAAAAAAAAAAAAAAGTGACTACATAAACACATAACTATGACCTTTCCAGGGCTTAGGAAGAATCTACGCACGTAAGAGATCCTGAAGTCACCTTCATGTAAAGTTTGTTCCTGGGCGGGGTTTCATAGAACACAAGGGTTGCTGGAGACTTCACCTTGTGAATGAAGTAGACTTTCCTTGGGAAAATGAAAAACAACAATGACAACTAAAAAATCTAAGATGATGCATAATATACTACGAGAGGAGATCTGGGTAGACTAAGGGAACACAAAAGTGGAGATGGGGTATTGGCCTGGCCTTACAGGGTCAAGGAGAGGGGACACTTGCAGAAATAACAACTCTACAGCTCTCTTCCCTGACACTGACCCTGCAAGCCTAGTGAATTATCAAAGTTGAGTAGGAGTGAGGGGGGTGAAAAAGAAAGTTCCAGACCTACAGATAGTATATTTAGGTGCTTGGAGGTGTTAGAGACAATGAATGATTTGGGGATGCAGCAAATATTGAAGTAACTTGTGGAGTAAGGCATGTGAGGATGAACTTACCTGAGAAGCAGCCTAGGAGAGCAACCTGGGCCAGACCACTAGGGAACTTGCATGACAGTTTGTAGCCTTTGGACTACTCTGAAGGAAATGGGGAATCATTGATGGCTTGGGAGCTGGGAATTCAGATGATCAGATTTACATTAGTGTGTCAGCCTGGCACCTGCACGCGAAACTTAGCAAAAAAGAGGAACACATTCCCATTTCAAGTACAGAAATGCAGCAAAAGAATAATAAGAAAATAATGTGAAAGATATGATTGAGCTCAAAGTTAAAGAATATTCCAAGATCCAGAACCGAAGAGGCTCCAAAAAGTCAAAAAAAAAGTAAGTAGAACTTGAAGCAGTGGTCCCAAGGGGAAGGGGACTGGATATGGGTCTTTATAGTTGGGGTTTGGGGATTTAATGGGGGAGGGGATAGCAGACTGGCAGAGGAGACTGGTCTTCAGGCTTGGTGCAGGTAGATTCTAGAACTGACTTTCAGAGTAATCAATCTGGCTGTCTACCCAGGCCTCTGTGGATACAGTGTTAGGGCAACAGGGTATAGGCCATATTTACCACTAACAACAAATCCATACATTATACAAATTCATACATATTAAACAGATTCATACATATTGAGATCCTACTAAATGCCAGGTAAGCCATCATGAACTAGTGTCAGGATTTTTTTTTTTTTTTTGTATCAGGGATTGAATCCAGGGGCATTTAATCACATCCCCAGCTCCTTTTTCATTTTTTTTAATTTTGGGTCTTGCTAAGTTGCTGAGGGCCTCACTAAGTGGCTGAGGCCGGCTTTGAACTTGCAATCCTCCTGCCTCAGCCTCTCAAGTTACTTGAATTGAAGTTTTGAAAGTCTTGGAATTTCTTCCCCAAGCCTCAGCATATTCCTTTTCCACTCAAGCCCTTGTCTTTGAGCCAGATGAGCTGATTTCAGGAAGTGCCTCCTAGCAGAACAATAAGGAGAGAAGGGATGGGCAAAAAAGTAACTCTTCGAAAAGGGAGGATCTCACCCAGAACTAGAGGCCCTAATAGCTGGTCTGATGTGTTAACTAAGGGATTTATCAACAAGGCTTGCAAATTTATCAGTTCAAGGGAGGCACTCAGCTTACTGAGTACCTCATCTTTCTACCAGGAAGTAGATCTGGGCAAAAGAGGCCTGATGAGCCAGGCGCGGTGGTACATGCCTGTAATCCCAGCACTTTGGGAGGCTGAGGCAGGAGGATCCCGAGTTCAAAGCCAGCCTCAGCAATGGCAAGGCACTTAGCAACTCAGTGAGACCCTGTTTTTAAATAAAATACAAAAAAAAGGGCTGGGGATGTGACCCAGTGGACGAGTGCCTCTGAGTTCAATCCCTGGTACCACACACACACACACAAAAAAAAAAAAAAAAAAAAAAAAAAAAAAGAGGCCTGATGACCCGTTGACAAGGCAGGGTTCACAGGACTGGGTGGATCTGTTGCTTCGCATGATTCGCATGAGGCAAGCAGTGAGCAAACTCAGCTTCAGAGGAAGGAGCAGGGTGTGTATAGGTGGGTGGAGACAGTCTGTGTAGGGCAGGGTTAGGCTCAGTTACAACCTGGGGATTTATAACTTTCTTCCTGGCCAAGGAGGGTATGGAGTGGAATGGTTGAGATCCAAGCCTCTGAAAAGGACCAGGGATATGTATGTATCCATGGATTCCATAGCTGCAGATTCAACCAACCACAGATGGAAAATATTAGGGAAAAAATATGCCTATACTGAACATATGCAGATGTTTCTCCCTAAATAATATATAGTATAATAACACTTTTTTTAAAAAAATATTTTTGTAGTTGTAGATGGACAGCATGCCTTTATTTATTTTTATGTGGTGTTAAGGATGGAACCCAGTGCCTCATACATGCTAGGCAAGAGCTTTGCCACTGAGCTATAACCCCAGCCCTAGTATAACAACTCTTGATATAGCTTTGACGTGGCTTTAGGTACTACAAGTAACCTAGAGATGATTATGGGAAGATGCATGTAGATCATATGCAAATACTATGCTATTTTCTTTAAGGGACTTGAGTATCTGTGGATTTTGTTATCCATGGGCCCCTGGAACCAATCCTCTGGGGATACCAAGGGACAGATTGTATGTAGTTGGAGTCTAGTTTGCCTTATTGTATAGCTAAGGTTCAGTCCTATTCTGTCTAATATGGTAGCCACTGGCCCTGTGTCTAAACTGTGTCCAAACTGTGACAAGTTGTAAATGGAAGATACTTTTGGATGATGAAAACTTGACACAGAGAAAAAAGTAAACTATTTCATTACTTATTTAAAACATTAATTATATATTGACTCTATTTTGGATGCATTGATTAAATAAAATTTAGCAAAATTAAGTTCATCTATTTCTTTTTTTATTTTTTAAAAAATGAAGCTACTAGAAAGTTTAAAATTTATACACGTGGCCCATATTTGTGCCTTGCATTGAGTTGGCCAGTGCATCTGCACTTGCAGTTACTGTGGGATGGGGACACCTGGGTCCTTTCCCATCTCTTTTTTTTTTTTTCTCTCTCTGAGCTATGGGGGCCCTTTACTTCTCCACAATGTAACTTAACTTGTTCTTATTTATGGCCCTGAAAGAAGCAGCAGCAATGACCTTGTGTGGTCAGGCCCTGGTGGATCATCTTCAGGGATTTCTCAGAAGAGGCAGCCATAGGAGAGGTGAGGTGGAGGCCCCACTCCACATCTGGTAAGGAGGGTAAGGAGAGCAAGCCAGCTTGTCAAGGCCAGTGGTCTCCACCAGGCAGGTTCCTCCTTACCCCCAGGGACATTTGGCAATGCCTGGAGACTTTTTCTGTTGCCATAGCTGGGCGGGAGCTGCTACTGGCTTTGGGTACAGGCCATGCGTGCTGCAAGCTTTCTGTGATGCACAGGGCCACTCCCCGTAATAAGGAATTATCCAGTAGTGTCAAAGTTACAAGACCTTGGCCCCGAGCCTAGCAAGGATTTTGGGCCTTTGTGTTTCCTTGGGCAGGGGTCAGGAGGGAGGCACACAGATCAGACTTGCTCTCTTTCTCCCACTCCCTGGTGCTTCACCAGTGATTCATGCCCTCCCCTGGCATTCTTGGGCCTGCCTGAACTCATCCTGGAGAAAGAAAAGTTCTTCCCAGGTGAGTCACACGCTGAAGCCTCAGGTGGAGACCTCTCCCTGCGGGAGGCAGGCCTCTTGGGAGGGACTCCAGGGAGGGGGCTGGTCTAGAGGGGCAGTGGTTATTTCCCCACTCTTGCCTTTGCACCTTCTCCCCCTCCCCCTCCTCATCTCCCTCTTTCTCCTCCTCCTCCTCTTCTTCTTCCTTCTCCTTCTCCCTCCCCCACCCCCTCTGCAGCTGTCCTGTGCTCACCAGGAGCTCCTAGTCAGACTCACTCTACCAGAATTGTTGATCAGATGTGGAGGCCCTGAGGGAGGAGGCTGACGTGGAAGCTGATAGGGTTTTCTCAGAGGGAATACAAACTAGGACCTTGCCCCTGGAATTCCTTGCAGAAATCCAGGTCTCTGGGGAGCAGCACTGTTGGTGTTTGGGCAGATCCATCCTGCGATTTTCCCACTTGATTTCACTGAGTGCGCCTTCCAAACCCGAGCTCTGGAAGGCATACTCCATGCCCTTGGGGAATTTATAACCCAGCTGGGTCGCAAAACCCCCACACTCAAAAGGATTCTGTGTATCCTTTAAAGAGGACTCAGTGGTTGCAGAGGTTTTAAAGGAGCAGATAGCCAAGGCTCGAGGGATGACCAGGGTAGCTTAGAGCTGTGGAAAGAGCTCTGGGTCCCACGGATTTTGGTGGCATCCTGATGCTACGATTTCCCAATGGTGCAACCACCTTCATTATTAAATAAAGGCAACAATAAAGTCTAGAGTTAAATGGGACTGAACGGCAGCCTGCTCCCACTGCCCCTACACAGTTGGATAGAGCCCATCTCGAGGAGGACTGCTGGATGTGATGGTGTGGGTGTTTCCAGATGGCTGTCCCTGAGAAAAGGCAGCTTGCTGATGAGGGGGTGGACAATCAGCTCCTCACAGGGACGATGCAGCCCTGGGACTTGGCAGGAGTCGCACTGGGCTTCCTCTAGAGGCATCCCTCTCTGCCCTTAGGTGAAAGAATCCTGCTCAGTCTTTGGCCCTCCATGTCTCTATGACAAAAGCTATAGTTTGCTGAGCATCTATCTATTCTGTATCTCACTGAAGTCAAATACCAAGCCCTGGTTGATTATTTTCTCTGTTTCCAATACTGGGCCAGAGGCTGGGTGACTGAGACATAACATTAACAAACGAATAAGCACTCCAGGTATCCACAGCTGGTGTGTGGGTGGGATGGGGAGCAAAACAGAACTGACACTATGGTGCAGTGTGGTGAGTGCTCCTGTGCAGATAAATAAGCAGACCAGCCTGGCCTCCTGGCCTGCTGTTGTGTGGTATACAGCACAGTGTCATCTGGGTGACTGATTCGGACACTTTGCATATTCAACAGAGCCAGCCGGATACCACTGCCCTGAGGTGGGCAGTACATGTGTGCACAGAAGATCCTCCCCTTACCAACCAGGCCAGAGCTCATCTAATTCAAACCCGGGTGTCAGCAGTCAGTAGGTACACCCAGAGACTTTGCTTTCCTACCAAAGGAAAGAGATGATTCACCGTCTTCTGGCCTATGTAAACTACCTGCGTCAGTCAGCTTTTCATCACTGTGACAAAAATACCTGACAAGAACAACTCAGAGGAGGGAATGTTTATTTCAGATAACAGTTTCAGAGATTTAGTGCATGGTCAGTGTTAGCGCAAATGGACCAGGCTGGACGCAGACTTCAGGGATCAGCTCAGCAAGCTTTTGTTTGTGAGCGAGTGACGTCTCTGAGGGACCTACTTTCCTGGTGGAAAATGAGCCGTTAGGCTTATATAGGTTACACTAAGAGGTGTTTCAATTAATGAGCATGTCAGTTTGGGCTGTCTTTACTGGGCTGGATGGAGGGTGTGGGGTCATTGGTATGGGATCAGTATCTGGGAAAGAATTTTTTAGGGTGGGATCAATGCTTTGGCCTATTCCCAGAAACTGTCATTTCAGACTTGATGGCTATCTCCTCCTCCCCCCCCCCAGGCCTGTCTTGTCACTGGGAAAGACAGTGACTCCCTCGTTCCTTCTCCATGGGCCATATTATTTTGGAGTTTGTCATTTTCCATATCCAACAGTAAGCTGACCCCATTGTCCTGAGCCTGAGGTGAGGCAAGAACATCATGGCGGAAGGGTATGGTGGGGGAGAGCGGCTCAAGACATGGAGGCCTATAATGAGAGACAGCAGGTCGGTAGTATGTTGGGGGAGAGAGAGAGATTGGAAGAGAGGGAGGAGAAGGGGCCACAGGGCAGATGAAAACCTTTCTGGGGCACATTCCCAGTGACCCATCTCCTCCAACTGTGCCCCACCTACCTATAGTTCCCTCTTAGTCAGTCCATTCAAACTGGAATGAACTGATTGGGTCACAGTTCTCATAATGTGATCATCACACCTGTGAAGATCCCTGCATTTGGGGGGGACACCTCATATCTAAACCATAACACTACCCCTTTTCTCCTGCATTCTCAGGTACAAAAATTTCCTAGGCTCTGTGTTGGGTAGATCTCCTGCTTGAAAGTTAAAAAACAAAACAAACAAACAAACAAAAAAACTACCCAATATTTAAACTTTGGTTTCCAAAGGTTTAAAAACTTTTTTTTTCTTCTTTAACAAATGAAAACCAGAACACAGATGAAAGAAAGATGGATTTTTATCTATAGGAGTCAGACGTTTCCCAGAAGGCACTGCATTTAGGCTGGGACTAAAATGATGATAGAAATTTGTTAAACTGAGAGTGTAACGAGAAGTACATTCCAGGCACTGGGACAGATTTGAGCAAGGCAGAGGTCGGTGGTATGTTTGAGTCAGGCCAGGTCACTGGTTGTGGCTGCAGGGCATGGGTGGAAAATGTGGGGTGATTTCTTGGAAGGTCAGGTTGGGTCTCTTTCTCTCTCTCTCTCTCTCTCTCTCTCTCTCCACCCCCCTCCCCCATGGTACTGGGGATTTAACCTAGGGGCACTTTACCATGAGCTACATCCCCAGCCTGTTTTATTTTGAGACAGGGTCTCGCTAAATTACTGAGGATCTAAGTTGCCCAGGCTACCTTGAATGTGTGATCCTCCTGCCTCAGCCTCCTGAGTTGCTGGGATTACAGGTGTGTGCCATCATGTCTGGTTGGATGGTCTCTCTCTCTCTCTTTTTTTTTTTTTTTGGTACCGGGGATTGAACTCAGGGGCACTTGACCACTGGCCCACATCCCCAGCCCTTTTCTGTATTTTATTAGAGACAAGGTTTCACTGAGTTGCTAAGTGCCTCGCCATTGCTGAGGCTGGCTTTGAACTCCAGATCCTCCTGCCTCAGCCTCCCAAGTGCTGGACTATAGGCGTGCGCCACTGCACCCAGCTGGTCTCTCTTAAGATAATACTAGAGTTTTCCCCATTGGCCAAAGTTTGCAAACTCAAAGGCCAAAATGTGTCATTTAGATACCTTAAATGGATGAAAAAATGTAGATTTTATTTTTTCCATGTGGACAAATTTTGGGGGGTGGAGGGGCTTATATTAAATCTATAGGTACTTTTTTAAAAAAAATATTTATTTATTTACTTTAGTTGTACACAATGCAATGTATTTATGTTTATGTGGTGCTGAGGATCGAACCCGGGCCGCGCACGTGTGAGGCGAGCGCGCTCTGCCGCTGAGCCACAACCCCGGCCCTGGTACTTTTTTTTTTAACATTAAAAAGGGGAATAGTATCTTGATTCATTCAGAGTATTTATTGAACATCTTTGTGTGTCTAGCATTGCTCTAGGTGCTGGCTGTTTATTCTAAAGCATGTGGGCCTCTAGGTCCACGTTTTCTTTTCTTACTTTTGCTAAAGATGTGAATATAATAAAGTTTCTCTACTACGAGGAAAAACTCCAGGCATGCTAAAAAGGCAACAGCCAGTAATCAAGAAAGTTGGGTAAAGCTGGGTTGAGGAGGACCTGGAGAGTCTGAAATAGCAGCTGTGGCTCAGCACAAGACAATTATGACTCTGCTGAGAATAAGACTAGCAGAGTGATCTTTTTTATTGTTGCAGTCTAGAGAAACTGGGAAAATGAATTTTTACAATGTGATCTGCTGAAGTCTGAATGTTTGTATCTTCCTCAAATTCAGATGTTGAAATTCTAACCCCCAAGGTGATAGTATTGAGAGGCAAGTTCTTTGGAAGGGGATAAGATCAAGGGCAAAGACTTTATGAATGGGATTAGCACCCTTATTTTTTAATTAGTTCTTTTTAGATATACATGACAGTAGAGTGTATTTTGACGTACTAGACATACATGGGGTATGACTTATTCTAATTAGGATCCCATTCTTGCAGTGGTACATAATGTGGCATTACCCTGGTCAGGTAGTCACATACGGACATAGGAAAGTTATGTCTGATTCATTCTACTGTCTTTCCTATTCCCTTCCCCCCTCCCTTCCCTTCATTCCCCTTTGTCTAATTCAATGAATTTCTATTCACCCCCTCCCTTATTGCATGTTAGCATCCACATATCAGAGAGATAGCACCCTTATTATAGCAGATCCAAGAGGTAGTTTCCTTTCCCACCATGCGAGGACACAACAAAAAGTTGCAGCTTATGAACTTGAGTCCTCCCCAGACTCTTGAGTCTGCTGTGGTCCGTGTGTTGGATTTCTTGGGCTCTGAAACTACAGGAAATGCATTTCTGCTGTGTAGGAGCCACCCAGTTTGTGGCATTTTGTTGTAGCAGCTCAAATGACTACGACATGATCTCACTGAATTTGCTGTGTTAAACTTGGTTTGCTGTCCACACACAATCTGTTGGCAGGGTGCATCCGTGATGTGGGTGAGCCATCAATTTTCCACCACGCTCAAGGCAGTAGGCAGCAAGGGAGGGGTGGTCACTATGGCTCGACACCCACCCAGTACTCATTCTGCCCTTCCTTGTCAGCCCAATCCCGAGATGGTCAAGGCGGCATGTGTCCAGCTAATACTATTATTTCCCAGCTTCCCTTGCCGATTGTGACTCCTGGTACTGAAGTTCTGGCTCAGGAGAGGGACACTGCTGTTGCTGGGAAGGCTCTCCAAAGGGAACAGACAGCTGGCAATTCTTTTTTTCCATTCTTCCAGCTTCCGTCTTGGACCACTGAACTGATGGTTAGGGCTTCAAGCAGCCGGACAGGACCAAGAGGCAGCCTTGAGTATGGAAGTGGCATTCCTTTGCTGGCAATGCTGTGACAAGTGTCACAGACTGGAGGCTGTAAGTCCAAGATCAAGGACTGGTAGGGTTGGTTTCTTCTGGAGCCTCTCTCCTTGGTTTACCAATGGCCACCTTTGCAACGTGACCTCTCGTGGCTCTTCCTTTGTGTGCACATCCTGGATTTTTATGGTGTCCAAATTTCTTCCTTGTGGAAGCACACCAGTCAGACTGGCTTAGGACCACCCCGGGGTGGGCTCATTTTAACTTAATCATGTCTTTGAAGAACCTGTCTGCACATCCCGCCATGTTCTGATGTAAGCTACCTGGTACCGAAAACCGGGAGGAAATCTCTCGGAGGCAGAGTAAAGCTTTTACTGCTTTTACTTCTACTTTCTTAGAGAGAGCTTAGAGAGAAAGAAAGATAGAGCTTAGCTTCTTGTCTTCTTGTCTTAGAGAGAAAGAAAGATAGAGCTTAGCTTAGAGAAAGATTAGAGCTTCTTTCTTCCTTCTGTCTTCTGTCTTCCTCAGGAGCCTCGGCCTAACTCTGACCAGTCATTACTTCTTCTATCTGGTTTCTCTTCTGTAACCACTCTGCCTACGTTCTGGCCGCTCTGATTCTTCTGACCGACCGAGTAACTGCCCGACTGACTGAATTCTCCGTTCTCCTAACTCGGACCGCTTTCACCCGGTTATATACCTTCAGCTTTGCGGGTGCCTACAGGTGCGTCACATACATATCAGGTGGAACCCATGGCTTCCAGCTAGCTACAACAGCCCTTCCTAATTAGGGCTCCTTCATTCTGAGGTGCTGGGTATGAGGACTTCAACATATGCATTTTTTGAGGGAATAATCCAGCCCATAAAAGAAAATATGCACTAAAGATGCTGGGAAAGAAATATAGAAGGTGCCTGGATCTCTGTTGCCTTCATGGAGCCTTTACACCAGTCTGAACTATTTCCAGACTTAAAAAAAAAAAAAAATTCCACCGCAATTCAGGACACCTGGGATGACTTCTCCCCAGTCCCTTTGTCAGCCTGAAAAAAATCTCTTTGTGATCACTGTAGTGATCACTGTCTTAGTTCTGTATTTCTTAAGTATAAGCCCTTCTGAGAAAATTCTCTGACTCCCCCAGGCAGAATTCATCCTGGTAAACCTTAGGAGTTTAAAATTGTTATAGTCAGTTGTCTGAATCTCTTGACATACAGGAGGCTTCAGGGAGAGACCTCTTTTTTCCAGAGGTTGGAGTCAGGGAAGGGACATTAGGACATTTGGAGGCTAGGGAGACTATCAGAAGAAAGTAAATGGTAAAGTGTATTAATAACTAATACATCGTGTGTATTTCATCTCAGGCTGTTGTAGAGTGGGTGGCTTAAATATGTGGTTCTCAGAATTCCACATGGCTGCCTTCTTGTTGTGACCTCACTTGGAGGCGGTGGGGGGGGGGGTGGTTAGAGAAAGAAAAAAAGAGAGATCACTCTCTGGTTTCTCTTTTTATAAGGACACTAATCCTACTGGATTGAGGCCCCAGCCTTATGATCTTATTTAACCTAGTTATTTTAGGCCTTACCTCCAAATACACTTAGGAGGTTATGTCTTTAACACATGAATTCTGTGGTAGAGGTGGTGGTGGTGGTGGTGGTGGGTAGGTTACACTATTTGGTCTGTAACGCAAGAAGATCAAGAACATTCATGTTGACAGGTGTGTGTCAGATGTTCCATAACAATTCAGGACCCCTGGGTTCTCTGCTTTCTATTTTATGGCCTTCTAGCAAGACTTAGATGTAGTTAAACTTTTTTTTTTTTTTTTTGTAAAATGGGGGTAGTAACACCTGGCTTACCTATTGTACAGCATTTGGTGAAGAGAAAATAAAAGAATAAATGTGCAAATAGTTTGAAGAACTAGAATTATCTACATCAGTGTTTCTTTTTTTTTTTTTTTTTTTTGTGGTACCGGGGATTGAACTCAGGGGCACTCGACCACTGGGTCACATCCCCAGCCCTTTTTTGTATTTTATTTAGAGACAGGGTCTCACTGAGTTACTAAGTGCCTCACCATTGCTGAGGCTGGTTTTGAACTCGCGATCCTCCTGCCTCAGCCTCCCAAAGTGCTGGGATTACAGGCGTGCGCCACCGCGCCCGGCTCTACATCAGTGTTTCTAAAGGCATTTGCTGAACTCCTTTGAGATGTCTTGCCTTGTGTACCACCTGCATGGTGCATTTTCTAAAAACTGGGCTGTCCCAGACAACAGTTTATTTAAAAACACTTCTTCTCAGAATCAAATAAAAAGTAAGATAAAAAAATACTAATGAGGCTGGGTGCAGTGGTGCTCGCCTGTAACCCTGGCAACTGAGGAGGCCAAACTGAAGTTTGAGGCCAGCCTCAGCTACTTAGTGAGGTCCTCAGCAACTTAGTGAGACCCTGTTGCAAAATAAAAAATGAAAAGGGCTGAGGATGTGGCTCAGAAGTTGACTACCTCTGGGATCAATACCCAGTATTTAAATAAAAAAAAAAAAAAGGAAGATGACAATAGGAACTCAAGTTCACTGGTTTCAAACCCTAGGATTCAAATCCCATATCACTTTATGATTCAACGATCCAGTCCTTTGTGATTGAACTGGAATTTAAAGAAAAGAGTACCATTGCCCATTTGTGAGATGCAGTCATCAGAAAGAGGCAGCATAATGTATTGGTTGAGACTATGAAGCTGGGTACAATGGCTCATGCCTGTAATCCCAGCACTTGGGAGGCTGAGGCAGGAGGATCGTGAGTTCAAAGCCAGCCTCAGCAATGGCGAGGCACTTAGCAACTCAGTGAGACCCTGTCTCTAATAAAATACAAAAAAGGGGCTGGGGATGTGGCCCAGTGGTCGAGGGCCCCTGAGTTCAATCCCTGGTACCAAAAAAAAAAAAAAAAAAAAAAAAAAAAAAGAATATGATATCTGGAACTAGATTGCCTAGATTCAAATCTTGGCTCTGCCTTTTATCAGCTGTATGCTGTTTTAGAGAATTTACTGAGCCTTTCTGTGCCTCAGATTCCCAAGGAATAATAACAGGACCCATAGATTAAATGAGTTGATACGTATACAGTATTTAAAATAATGCTGGCACATATTTTACCCTATCTAAAGCCTAATCTTATCTGTGTTTTATGGTGTGGCTACAATGTTATGGCTTGGGAGAGAATGTTCTACACTTGGTTACGAAGGCAGCTTGCCAGAACCTCTCCTCGTTAAAGCAGCTTTCACGTCTTTGTTCCTCAGGCTGTAGATCAGAGGGTTCAGCATGGGGGTGGCCACAGTGTAGAAGACAGACACCACCTTGTTTTGGTCCATGGAACTGGGAGAGCTCGGTTGAGCATACATGAAGGTGATGGTGCCATAGAAGAGGCAGATGACGGTGAGGTGGGAGGCACAGGTGGAGAATGCTCTGCTCTGTGCCTCCAGGGAATTCATCCTGCAGATGGTCACCAGGACGTAGGCATAGGAGACCAGGATAATGGTGAGGGTAAAAAGGATAATCAAGGCAGACGATGAGAAGACAATGGCTTCGACTTCCCTAGTATCTGCACTGGCAAGATGAAGCACAGGGGGGATGTCACAGAAATAATGGTTAATGACGTTGGGGCCACAGTAGGGCAGCTTAAAGATATAACTAGTTAGCAAAACTGAATAGGCAACAGAAGCAGTATAGGTGGCCACCACCAGTAGGGCACACAGACGTTGGGACATAATGGTGTGGTAGAGGAGAGGGCGGCAGATGGCAGTGAATCGGTCATAGGCCATGATGGCCAGGAGCAGGCACTCAGCGGTGCCATGGAGAGTCATGAGAGCCATCTGGACCACACAGCCTGCAAAGGAGATGGACTGGCTTGAGATGAGGAAGCTCTCTAGCAGCCTGGGGGTGTCCACCGTGGAAAAGGAGGAGTCTATGAAGGAGAGGACGCTCAGGAAGAAGTACATGGGTGTGTGGAGCTGCGGATTGGCATGGATCAGGGTGATCATGCCCAGGTTTCCGATGAGGGTAGCTGAGTAAATGAGCAGGAAGAGCACAAAGAGGATGCCCTTGAGCCCCTCCTGCTCTGTGAGACCCAGCAGGAGGAATTGGGTGACTTGGGTGCAGTTCTCCATCATGGTGGGCATGTCTCTGCAGAGAGACAAAATAAGACCAGCGTGAACCCTAGAGTCAGATCCAGGGCCAGAACCCAAGCCCTTTTATTGCCCCCAGAATGGAGGTTAGGGGAGCTGGGGAAGGGGAACTAGCATGGATTGAATATCTACTGTGAGCCATAGGGTACCTCATTTTCTTATTGGCTATTTAAGCATCATATACACCTTTGATTTAAATATTATGTCCATTTATATTTAGTGAGATTATCAACTTGCCCAAGGTCAGAGACTTACTACATAAGGAAAGTGGGTGGGAATAGAACTTAGTTCATTTGAATACCTGGATGCTTTATTGTAGAGTTAGAATCATTTAATCATTTTCTGTCTTCAAAATTTCTTGTTCTAGGGGCTGTGGCTGTGGCTCAGTGGTAGAGTGCTTGCTTAGCACGTGTGAGGCACTGGGTTTGATCCTTAGCACCACATAAAAATAAATAAAATAAAGGCATACTACTCATCTACAATTACAAGAGAAAAAAAAAAAGTCTTGTTCTATGAGGAACCAGCATGAGTAGTGGGCCGTGGAGCCTAGTGTGTTGGCCCAGAGAGGAAATCAATGAAGGAATGAATTTGGACCATATCTGGGAACAAAGGTTTCCAACAGTGACAGTCCCAGAGGCCAGGGACACAGGAAATCGTATGCCTCATGTCATCAGAATGTGAAGTGACTCAGCAGAGCAGTCATTTCTCCATGTGTTGTGGGTTGAATTTCATCTCCTCCTCCTCAAAGATGTGTTCAAACCCTAGCTCTATTATACCTGTGACTGTGGCCTTATTTGGAAATGGTCTTCGCAGATGTAATCAAGGTAAGATGAGGTCATGCTTGATTAGGTTGGGGTCCTGATAAGAAAGCAGAGATGTAGGAAGGACAATGTCATAGGGAAACAGAACCGGAAGACACAGACTCAGGAGGAAGCCAGCCACCTGGAGATGGAGGCAGAGATTAGGGGTAGGTTACCACGAGGCAAGGGATGCCTGGGGCTTCCGGAAGCACAAGAGCTAAGGAAGGATCCTCCCCTAGAGGCTGAGGAGAGAGCATGGCTCTGCCTATCACCACCTTGATATCAGACTTCTAGACATGGGAACTGTAAGAGAATAGATTTCTCTAGTTTAAACCACCAGTGTGTGGTACTTTGGTACACACCCATAGGAAACCAACATACCCAGTTCGGGACGCAGGCTTCTGTGCTCCATGCAGGACTCCTAAATGGTTGTCAGAGATGGGGCTTAAGTGGAGTGGTGGCCCGTGCTTGCAGTACCAGCTACCAGGGAGGCTGTGCTGGCACATGGCTCATGCTCAGGACTTGAAGCCAGCATGGGGGACATCAAGATTCCATTGCAAAGAGCAAAAAAAAAAAAAAAAAAAAAAAATAGAGATGGAAGGTGGGCTTTACCGATCTTTATTGACAGAGCTAATAAATTTAAAAAATATATTATTTGGTTGTCAATGGACCTTTATTTTATTTATTCATATGAGGTGCTGAGAATAGAACCCAGTGCCTCACACATGCTAGGCAAGCGCTCTACCACTTAGCCCCAGCTCCAGCCCCAGAGAGCTAATAATTTATGGAGAGAAAAATGGAATGTTAAAACAAAGTCTGTGTAACTGGGAGAAGAGGCAGCTACAGTACATACGCCAGCTGTGGCTGCATGAAACCATGAAACAGAACCAAGGGCTGGTATTTCAGCTAAAAACAAAGGAGGACAACAGCACAAGTCAGCTTGCGGCTTTGGGGTCCAGGGGAGAACACAGTTCTCAACACAGAACTGGAGATGACAAAGGTCAAAGAGCCTCCCTGTTTACCCTCATAGGCTCCCCAGAGGGTTCATTTCCCTTCTAAGTGTTTTGGAGCTCCTGGGCATTGGCCTCCTGTAACCTCATCTTCTTGGTTTTCAGATAATCAAGGCAGCGCTCCAGGGTACGCGCCTGTAAAGGAAGCCCCCGGAGTCTGATTGGTTGAGCTCTGTTCTGACTGTTTGGGCGTCTGCTCTGATTGGCTGGTGCCCGAGGCATATCCGTTACCAAATGTTTGGAATTCTCTAGGGGCTGAGACTGAGACCCCCAGGAGGAATAAGGCAGAGCCTCTTCTAGAGCATCCCAGGATGCTAGAAATAACACTAACATGTTTTTGTTTTTGTTTTGTACAGGGTTTTGAACCCTGGAGGGCTTAACCACTGAGCGACATCCCCAGCCCTTTTTATTTAAAGACAGGATCTCACTAAGTTGCTGAGAGCCTTGCTAAATTGCTGAGGCTGGCTTTGAAATTGCAATCCTCCTGTCTCAGCCTCCCGAGCTGCTGGGATTACAGGCGTGCACCACCATGCCTGGCACTAGCATGTTTTTTTTTTTTTTTTTTTTTTTTTGTTGTTACTACCATCTTAATGACAACTCGTGACGTCTTCCAATGTAATTGATGCCTGCAGATTTTAGCTGCAGAGAGTACCAAAAGGAATATTTCTTCACTCACGATGTTTCCCTTGGAGGAATATCTGTTGTGTAACACTCCTACCCTCCTCTGGTGGAGGAGGTATGCCTTTTTAGTTCTGCTCTGTCCTCTTATTTGCTGGCCGGAAGCACAGATTACTGTTCTGCTCCTCCGTAACAGAGATCTTAAAACTAGGCCATCAAGTCTGTCTAATTCTGGGGTTCAGTTTTAAGAAGACCACTTACCCACAGGTCTGAGGTACATCCTTGCATTACCAAATTTTGTCAGTGATACAAGTAATATTTTGCTCCTCCATCTACCTTCCTTCTACACCTTCTCTCTTTATGGGTTCAGAATTTGGGTGGGGAAGAAGGATGCTATTTATGGTGGTCCTTAAAGCCCTCAACAGAGAACAAGCAAGAAGGAAGTGGCAGCCGGGTGCGGTGGCGCATGCCTGTAATCCCCGCACTTGGGAGGCTGAGGCAAGAGGATCACGAGTTCAAAGCCAGCCTCAGCAATGGCGAGGCAATTAGCAACTCAGTGAGACCCTGTCTCTAATAAAAAAAAAAAAGGAGGAAGTGGCAGAGGCAGCTTGCTTGTCCTTGTCTCTTCAGGGACTCCATGGGCTTGGCTCCCAGATCTCTAGTAAACTGATGTGGCTGGGTTAAGGGATGAGGTGGCTGTAACACTGGGGTGTGGTAGAGGCTTGGAAGACCCCTGGCTAAAAGAGCAGGGGGACAGCTCCCCTGGTTCCCTTGCTGAGCCTTCAGAGACACGCTGCCACAGTAATGGCCATGCATTTGGACCCAATGTTAAAGTGTTCCAACACAACAGAAGACACGGGGCCAACTGAGGCCAGGAGAGGAGAGATTTATGAAAAGTAGAGGCCTCTCAAGATGGGAGAGTCCTGAGAATGTCTGAAGAAGTCCTGTTCCTATGGCTAGACTCCAGGAACACCGATGGGTTCCAGTCCTCTTTCTGACACCTCTGTTCTTTCTTTGGGCATCAAAAGAGAATGCCTGGTATTCCTTGTTATTTGTGTTTTAAATACAGTGATTAGGAATATGCCCTCTCAGCCACTTTCATGAATAATTCTTCTCTTGATAGAAAGAACTTTAGTAAGTGGGAAAAGAAGACTAGAGGTTTCAGACCACCAAGGTAGTCTAGGCACTATTTCTTCCTTTTAAAATAAATAAATAAATACACACACACACACACACACACACACACACACTTATTAAGCGGTCCTTGTCATTGTTAACCATTGGGAAATACTGTCTAGTCACTGGAGAATCAGCCTGGGACGGCAAGGTCCCGTAAGTGCAGAGTGGTTCAAAGGTTTTGAGGGGGATGATGATATTGTCAGACTAAGCTGTGAGCCAGGAAGGGGGCGGGGAGGTACATTAGGCAACCAATCACAGTGACCTTGTTTTTATTTATTCATGAATAGTTAAATCCTATTATTAGTAGTGGAACAACAAAGCACACAATATATTTGCATTTAGAGAGAGTAGAAGAGTCAAAAGATAAAGGAAGGGCTGGGGTTGTGGGGTTGTGGCTCAGTGGTAGAGCGCTTGCCTAGCACATGTGAGGCCCTGGGTTCAATCCTCAGCACCACATAAAGATCAATAAATAAAAGAATGGTATTGTATCCATCTACAACTACAGAAAAATATTTAAAAAAAGACAAAAGAAATATGTAGGAGATGATGTTTCACAGTACTTGTTAGATGGATAACTGTGTGGGCCGAGGGAGGGTCAGGGATGACTGCCAAGGTTCCTGGTTTGGTAGCAAGGTAATAGTGGTGATGTTTACTCTTAACAAGTAATAAGTTCAAGGAGGGATGTGGTGAATTCCATTTCTGATAGAGTGAGTTTGGGAGAGCTAAATACTTGAGTCCAGGAGGCAGGTGGGTATACTGTTTTGAAGCTTAGGAGGAAGTTTACTATAGGAGATGAAGGTTGAGGTGATTGGCATGTATATGGTCATTTGAAATATGTTTATTATGCATCTACTGTGTGCCAGGCATTGTATAGGAGATGAGGATACAAAAATAAGGGGAAAATAAACCTGGTGCCACTTTTGTGGAATTGAGGGGGAGGTAAACATTAATGAAATAATAATATTAATTGTGGTGAAATTGCAACTGTGGCAATAGCTCTCAAGTAGAGGTATCCAATGCTGTGAGCCTTAACCCAGGGAGGTCAATGAGGAGGTTTTCCCTGAGGAGGTATTGCCGTAGAAGGGAAGAGTGGGAACAGCCCATATAAAGGTCCTGAGATCTGGGGGCTGCTGGGTGAGGAAGGGGAGCAGATTAAAGGCAGTTGTGGGTAGAGGGAAAGCGTTGTAAGCTGAGCCTAGCAGTATTTTGTAAAGTTATCGAGTGGTTATTTTGTACTGGGAACTGTTCCAGATGTTTGGTTTTATTTGATCCCCTGAACAACTTTATGGGAGGTACTATCGATATCTCCATTTTGCATATTAGAAAACCGAGAAACAAAAATTAAATAACTTGTCAAAAAAAAAACAAAAACAAACACACACACACACACACACACACACACACACACACACAAAAAAAAAAAAAAAACTTGTCAAAAGACACAGCTAGTAAGTGGCAGAACTGGAATTTGAATTTAGGTGGTCAGGTTATAGGACTTACACTTTAATCTAGTATCCTAGATCATGTTAAGAAATTTCTTGTGGGATACCATTAAAAATGACATCGTTGGCTGGGCACAGTGGTGCACACCTGTAATCCCAGTGGCTTGGGAGGTTGAGGCAGGAGGATTGCAAGTTCAGTCAGCTTCAGCAATTTAGCGAGGCCCTAAGGAACCCAGTGAGACACTGTCTCTAAATAAAATACAAAAAAAAAAAAAAAAAAAAGGGCTGGGGGATGTGGTTCAGGATTAAGTGCCTCTGGGTTCAATCCCCAGTACCAAACCAAACCAAACCAAACAAAAACCAACTGATGACATGGTTATATTTATTTATTTTTTTATAAGATCACAAGTGCAGTTGTAAAAAAATAATTGAAGGAGAGCCAATGGATGAAGGAGACTGGCAGAGAGGATATTGGAATCATTCAGGAGGGATTCAGGGCTTAAGCTAGAGCTGGGGCGGTAGAGACAGAGGTAAATGGATTTGAGAACTGTCAGGGTTCCGTAATAGGTCAAAGATGCCAGTCAGAGGAGGGTAGTATCAGGGTGGATTCGAAGGGCTCTGGTGTCAAGATAGTGTTTCTGGTACTTGAAACAGAGAGGGTACCAGGGAGAATGTGAGTTGTTAAATACAAGCATCCCTGGACAAAATCCTAAGGAAATTAATTTCAAATTTATTGCATTTTTTTTCTCCATCCACCTGGGTGCTGGGCCTGCCTGATGATCAGTTCTGAAGAACTGTGAGCATGACTTAAGAGGGAGGAAAGATAAGGGAGTCTGAACCATGCTGGTGATAGGATCCCAACCTTCAGCTCACTTACCTGGGGTTGATCAGAGATCATCCACCCACGAGCTTCCTGGGGGGGTGTTTCTCTTCCTTTTTCATTAATGGCCTCTGACCAGCTTTCTCAAGAATATGTCTCAGTGCATTGTAACAAAGCTTTGAGAGTTTTTATTACTAGGAAGACTATTATCTTAAGATGCACCTGGCATGTTTCATCCTGATTCCAAGTGTTTTGAAATGTGCCTGTGGGAATTTGTGACTAGTTCTCTCAGGAGCCTACCCAGAGCTGCAAGTGGCCAGAGGGATTTTGGTAAGGATGTCTGGGAACTCCCAAGGATCAGAGATCCTCTTCATTTATTGTGTCCATTCCCTGAAGACTTCTTTGTTGTTGTTGTGTTGTTTTGGTACTGGGGATTGAACCTAGGCATGCTTTACCACTGAGCTACATCTCCTGTCCTTTTTATGTTTTTATTCTGAGACAGGGTCTTGCTAAGTTGCTAAGGGTCTCACTAAATTGCTGTACTTGTGATCTTCCTGCCTCAGCCTCCTGAATTGCTGGGATTACAGGCATGACCCACCACACCAGGCGTCTCTGTAGGTTTCTATTTTTTAATTTAATGGGGCTTTAAAGGCTGTCAGGCCAAGAGGTAAAAAGGGACCCATGTCAACACAATCCTGTTTCTCACAGGAAGTGATTGGAAATGCTATGGATACCAATAATCAACACTTGTGTGGTCTTTGAATGTCTTGGTATGACTTTCCCAAATGTTTTTCCTTTGGTCCTCAGAGTATTCCTGGGAAAGATGTTTGGTGATCTGTATCTCAAAAAATATATTCACCCCCCTCCCCCACATACACGCACATACACACACACAGTCATTTTTCCATATCTTTGGGGGATTTTTTTCCAGGACTCCTATGGATACTAAAATCTGCAGATGCACAAATGCCTTATATAAAGTGGCATAATATTTGGATATAACTTTTTCATATTCTTTGGTATGCTTTAAATAATCTCTATATTACTTATACTATCTGATATAAGATAAATGTTACATAAAGAGTTGTTATATTATATTGGTAAAGAAATAATGACAAGGAAAAAAAAACAAGTCTGTACATGTTTAGTACAAACACAGTTTTCCCCTCAATATTTTTGATCTTTGGTTGAATCCCTGAATGCAGAGCCCATGAATATGCAGGGTTGACTGTATATATATGCATTTAATAGTAGTGAAAATACATATTTCCCTTTCAAAAGAACATTATTCCCCACTTGTCCAAATAATTTACTGTGTTTGCAAAACCAACACACATTGGTCACGAAAAGAAAAATTTAAGTAACATGGAAAAGAACCGTAAAGAAAGTAAAATGTCATTTGAAATCCCACCATAGAAAATGGGAGTTGGTGTCTTCTTTCTATAAACCTGTCAGTGTGCTCATGACTGTGATTTTCCATAAACAGAATCATACTCTACAAGCGATTCTGTCATTTACCTTCCCACTCAGCAAGATGTCATGAACACTTTCCCATATCTGAAAATAATAGTCTACATCATCATATTGAATGGCTGTGTATTATTTCATTGTGGATATTCACCATCATTTACTTAGCTCTTTTCCATTGGTTGACTAAGGTATTCCCATTTTTCTGCTTCTATAAATAACTCCTTGGCAGATGCCCTCCTGCCATGAGGTGTAGGCTTGGAGGGCCAAGTGAGAAGGTGGTGGATCTGGGGCCTACCTTTCCTGGGCAGGAAGGAAGATATTGCTCTATCCCTGGGGGGGGGGACTTGCACTTTGGGTTTTCACAACTTTCGGGAAAATCATGATGCAAAGCAAAGGGCCTTGTTAGGCAAATGACTTGCTTGTGTGAAAGAAACATAGTCCCTAGAGTCCTGATGTGGAAGGGAGTTTCACCAGTGGAGGGAATGGATTGCCCAGGTTTCCTGCAGATGGGAGGGGGTTTATTCACGTAGGAGGATCTGCTGAATCTCTCTGCAGAGGGCAAGCAGTGCTGTGTCTTCCGACCTTCCCCACTGCATTCCATCCTGGGAATGTGGTCTGCAGCATCTACTTCAAAAATAAAAACAAAAAGCCTCCATCTTGTCATTTTTTAAAATATGAGATGGCTGTAGTCATTAGTGGCAGGTTCCAAGTGACCCCCTTCTTTTGCAAACCTGATTGACAGATGCTATATTGCAATGAAAGCAACACTTGGATCAAATTCTTCCCACCTTACAAATTCTGCCAAACTAACCTGGTAGTAAACAAGCAAAAGCAGTCCAAACACTTGCCTGTCTTTGGGGACCAGCTCCTTTCTTGGCTTTCAGGTACACTGACCAGCAAACTTTTCATGAGAAACTCACATAGAAGTCAAATATTTATGTTCTAGCAGTGAGATCAGTGGGCAGGATCTTCCAGGCAGTAGAGAGATGAAGAATTAAAGGGCTGTGCACTCATTCCTTGGTGGTGGATGGGGAAGACAGCTATGAGCTTTCACTGCTTGCTTGTATGGCATTGTGATAAGTTCTATTCTGAGTATTGTGTGTCTATGGTCTTAGAAGATATGCTTTTGAAGGAAAACCCATGTAAAGGATATATTAGCAGCCAAATGGATGTCTTTTATCATCTTTGCATCTTTTTTTTTTTTTTTGTACTGGGGATTGAATTCAGGGGCACTTGACCATTGAGTCACATCCCCAGAGACAGGGTCTCACTGAGTTGCTTAGCACCTCACTTTTGCTGAGGCTGGCTTTGTTACTCACGATCCTCCTGTCTCAGCCTCCTGAGCTGTTGGGATTACAGGCGTGCACCACCACCCCCAGCTTGCATCTTTTTTCTTTTTTTTTGGTACCGGGGATTGAACTCAGGGGCACTTGACCACTGGGCCACATCCCCAGCCCCCCCTTATTTTTTTTGTATTTTATTAGAGACAGGGTCTCACTGAGTTGCTAAGTGCCTCGCCATTGCTGAGGCTGGCTTTGAACTCGTGATCCTCCTGCCTCAGCCTCCCAAGTGCTGGGATTACAGGCGTGTGCCACCATGCCTGGCTACATCTTTTTTCTTAAGGGGTAAATTTTATTAGTGGAGCCAGTTCAAAGAATCCCAGAAAGCTTAAGTTGAAAGGATTCTAGGGGAATATCTGGTTTAAAATGTTTGAGAGTGGGTAGAGAAGCCCAGACAGGGGCTGCCAAAAGTTATATGTAGCCAGGGAAATCTGGGGCTGGAGACTTGGTCTTTCTGCATAGAAAATCACATTCGACAATTACCCAGTACTGCCAGAGTACTGTCCTGCTGTTCCCAGCTCCACAGGATGTCCTGGACCTTTTGCGGGAATGTTGATGATTCATTAACCATCTATGGCACAGGTAGACTCTACACATATGGCAACAAGCTCTTCTCCAGCTGAAACTATTTCCCCATTAACTGTTTCTGTGTAGTGGGGTGGGGGAAATGTAGCTTTATAGCCCCAGCATAGTGTCATTGGTGGGAGGAAGTGAAGTTCTGTTTCTGTGGGAATATCGAGAGTCTCATAGTGGATTTAAAAGACAACGAGTTGAATGTGAGAATTTAGACCATCTGCATCCACAGGGCTTAACTGTTGGGGCTGAGTATGGAGACATACCTGATTTAACTAATTGTTCCAGGAAATTCAGGCCAAGGCTATAAACCAATAAATAACTTCACTGTTTGCTTCATGGAATGAATTCATGCAAGGCACTTTATCTGAACAAACAGTTGTGTCCTCTCGGAAAACAGCTCTCCTTGCAGGAAAATAGATGACTCAACTAGACAAACAATTTGCCCAACAAACAACAGTTTACTCACCAAGATTTGCTTCCTGGCCCTTCCATTCCTGTGCCTGCTGATGCTAAACTGTGATGTCATGAACTTTGTCCAATCCTGATCTGTTCCCCACCTTGAAAATCCCACCGTAAGCCCTATGAATATTTTTAGTGACTTCCTCCATTTGAGATACTGCTAAGCATCTATCAAAGTGGTATTCTTTCTTACTCCAGTAGGCCTAATAAACCTTGACTTTGGCTGATCAATGTGGACTTTTGAAGAACTATCTGTTGATAATCTACTGTTTTTCCCAGGGTTACTTGAGGACATTTTGCTTCCTGTTTTTTTTTTTTTTTTTTTTTTCTTCCTGTTTGGGTCATCTGTATTTCTCTAACTATAATTGGGAAGAAAAGCAGATTTGCATTTGCCTCTGTGGGTGGAGTTCTCCTCAATGGTAGACAAGGTCATTGGTATTGCTGAGAGGGTTCAGGTTAAATAAGAATATCAGGACTGGAAGGCATCTTACTCTTCTTTTCTAACTATATATTTTTTTTTTGCATAAGGAGAAATTGGAGGTTCTGGGACAGTAGATCCGTCTCTGATTTTGGGGAGATCCACTGAAGTTGGCATTATCATTTCCCCTAGTCCTATATTTTTATGCAATCAATGAATCGTTGCTTGTCTACCCATGAGAACTTCTGGATGTGACTTGGAAGAAGTGGTCTCAGTGGTTGCTGTGACTCACAGAAACCCCATGCTAGCATCAGGAAAGGATTCAGGAGGAAGTTAAGGGAGAAGAAACTAGGGAATTGGGACTTTCTTGAGTGACAAGAGGTTGGGGCCAAAGCAGTGGTACCAGGGGCCCTTCCACTTTCTCACTTTTTCTGCCCCTTCTATCCCATTTCTTCATTGCTCATCAGGTGCTTTGTAGAAACTGAAAACTCCTGGCAGGAGTTAAAGCTCTATGGGGTTAACAGAAAATGGAAAATGTGGGAGTAGCTCTTTGGATTTTTTGGAGGCAGTATAAATGTACACGTGTTATATAATTCTCTGTTGGGGAGTAGGTGTTGGACAATCCTGTATCTTATCTATTGCTTTGGTCTCAGAAGTGCTAACTTTGGCCACTGTCTCTTATTTGGAGCAATAGAAATGTGGCAGAGTGGTCAATGTCAGGTCCAGGATATGAGAGAAATCTTCAAAAGAAGCTTAACTTGAAACAAACTTTTTTTTTCTTTCTGCATACTAAGGATTGAATCCAGGGGTGCTCTACCACTGAGCTACATCCCCAGCCCTTTTATTTATATATATATATATATATATATATATATATATATATATAATTTTATTTTGAGACAGGGTCTTGCTAAATTGCCCTGGTTGGCCTCATATTAGTGATCCTCCTGCCTCAGCCTCCTGAATTGCTAAGATTACAGGTGTGTGCCACTATGCCTGGCAACTCCAAACGAAATGTGTGCATAAGCAAGAGTCTGGAGAACTCTGGAAATGCCCCCTTGCCCTCAGTCATGACAAGGAATGCAACATTTGTGCTGCTCCAAGCTTACCACCTGCTGTTCTAGCTAGTTTCCGGCTTGCTCCTGACTTCACTTCATGATGCTGCTCCTCTTGCTGCCTTTGATTTTGGAATCTCATCCTTCCTTTACTGGTCTTTGGCTCTTGGCTTATCCTTGGTTTAGAGTCACCCTTTTGCTCTCCAGAACATAACTTGTCCTGTCTCTGTTCTGCTGATGGACTTCTGGGTTAGCTCATCTCCTTAAGGTGGTGGGAGCTTGGCTGACCATATGTGACCATGATGGTGTCGTAGAGGAGAGAGGCTGAGATGGAAGGGCCTTTGCTGAGGGTGTTCCGGGAATGCATCCTTCAGAAGGTGGTCAAGACAATGGGATGGCGAAGAGGATAAGAAGAACACAGAGGGCGTCCCCGGCCTCAGTTAATATCAACACAGACAAATTGGGGCATGGAGAGAAGGGAGGAGGTCACAGGAGTGTTGATTAATGATGTTGGGGCACAGAAGGGGAGAATGAAGGTATCATTCTGCAGGACCACATCACTGATACCAGGAGCCAATGCCCTTTTTATTTTTCATTTTTTCCCGTAGCTTTATTGACGTAAAATTGAAGTACAATAAAATAAACATATTTGAAGTGTGCAGTTTGATCAATTTTGACGTGTGTAACCAATACTATGACTATAAAAGTATTTCCATTACTTTTTAAAAAAAATTTGAAATCATGCAGACTGTATTTCCTGCATGATTTATTACATTATAAATCAATCACCTTAAGATATATAGAACCTCACCCCCAACCTCATCTCAACTATTTCAAAATTAAACAACACACTTATAAATATCTCACAGGTCAAGGAAGAAAGCACAAGAAAAGTAAATAAAAAGTGCTTTGAATTAAGTGAAAATAAAAAGCTTAAAATATCAGGATCTCTGGGATGAAAGAGTACTCAGATGAATATTTATAACTCAAAGTGCTTGTATCAGAAAGAAGCTGGAATAACAAGTTATTTTCAAATTAGGTAGCAGGAAGAAAACAATAAGAGTAGGAGCAGAAATATATAAAATAGAGAAGAAATAATACAGCTGAAATTTGAAAAAATTCAAACAAGTCTAATAAAGAAAAAAGCAAGTACACAAAAATTAATGTCAATGGAAAGGGAGCTATCAAAATAACCCTACTGATGCTAAAAATATATTAAAGTAATATTACAATTGTATACCAACATGTGTGATATTTAACATAACATGGTCTATATTAGAGAAGGATCCATGTGCTGCTGAGAAGAAATTGTATTCAGTCATTGATGGATGAAATATTCTATCTATGTCTGGTAAGTCTAAATTATCAATTGCATTTTTTTACTTCTATAGCTTCTTTATTTAGTTTTTGTTTGAGGGATCTATCCAGTGGTAACAGAGGCATGTCAAAGTTATCCAGTATTATTGTGTTGTGGTCTATTTGATTCTTGAAATTAAGAAGGGTTTGTTGGATGTACGTAGATGAGGTGCTAATGCCCTTTTATTAATTCAGATGGGTTATGTTGGGCAAGTGGGGAAATTGGTATCAAATGAGCATCGGCTATGAACCATGCTCTATGCTGGCCTTTTTACCATGTATTTGTCCTTATACCAGCTTCTCACTTAAAAATTATGCCAGGTTTTAGATATCAGACTAAAACTAGATTTCACCATCAATACCATCTGATTCCATAACCCATATAATTTTTGTTTTATGTCATGTATTATGTAGCTACATTTTGTTTCAGCATTTCTGGTTCATGGTGACAGAGAAATAAGGAATTTGGGGAATACGGTTGGGTGGTCCATAAGGTAGTTATCGATTATCTGACCTATATTTATTTTATATTTTTTTTTCTTTTTTTTTTTTATTATTTATTTACTTATTCATCATGTATAGTATCTTTTTACATACAACTGCTTGTATACAAATCTGACCTATATTTAGAGGCATGTGATTTCTCAGTGACTTCTGGGCCTGGGGAATTGGAAATGAGGAACTATCATGGAAGATGATAGTGTGACATCTCAAGAGTCTCTTCCCATCGAGATCTCTGGTTTTTGGTGGTAGATTCTGTCATCCTGTTTGTGGCTTCACTGAACTTTCCTGTGAATGGAAATAATAAGGGAGACAATATGCTAACACAGGCTGGAGAAAATCTTCAGTGTAAGGATGTCTGTTAACAACAGCTAATATGTGCTGAGCTCTAATTAAAGTCCTGATATTGTTCAAAGCCCTTGTAGATATTAAATCTCCTTTAATCCGTACAAACACCTTTTTAAGAAATTAATGTTGACATATTTATTTTTTCAGATAAGGAGACCAAGGTTGTACATACAGCTTTATGTGACAGAGCAGGAATTCAGTCTTAAGCCTGGCTGTGCCCAAATTCCATGCTCGGAACCTCAAGGATATACTGCATTCTTAAGGGAAAAACAAACAAACAAATAAACAAACCCAGTGAGATGGGGCAAGACTGCATGGACACAAAGACCAGACTCCATAGTGATACCACTGAGCGCTACCCAAGGTTTTGGATCTAATTCAAGATGGTTTGCTATTCTGGTTGTTTCTTGCTATATTAAAAAAACATCCTAGCCGGGCGTGGTGGCGCACGCCTGTAATCCCAGCATTTTGGGAGGCTAAGGCAGGAGGATCGCAAGTTCAAAGCCAGCCTCAGCAATGGCGAGGCACTTAGCAACTCAGTGAGACCCTGTCTCTAATAAAATATAAAAAAGGGCTGGGGATGTGACCCAGTGGTTGAGTGCCGCTGAGTTCAATCCCTGGTACCAAAAATAAAAAACATCCTAGCCTGGCGCGTGGTGCACACCTGTAATCCCAGTGGCTTGGGAGGCTGAGGCAGGAGAATTGTGAGTTCAAAGCCAGCCTCAGCAACTGTAAGGCGCTAAGCAACTCAGGAAGACCCTGTCTCTAAATAAAATACAAAATGGGGCTGGGGTTGTGGCTCAGTGGTTGAGTACCCAGAGTTCAATCCCCGGTACTTAAAAAAAAAAAAAAATCCTAAAGCATATCTTAAAACTACAGAAATTTAGCTATTTGTTATTTCTCACAATTCTGTGGGTTAGGAATTTGGGCAGGGCTTGGGTGGTCTTTATCTCTATGTGATGTAGACTGGTGTTGTCGCCGGAAAAGGATTGCAGCCTGGAACGGCAGCGCCGCGGGAAGGAGTCCGGAGACAGGATGGAGACGAAAATATTCTTTAATCTTACAAGAAACTACAATATATCTACACAATAGCGATAACCCTGTCTTTTCTCCCTCTGGTCTCTTCCCATGCGCCCGAGCAGCAATGGCGCTCGCTCGATCTGCTGAGTCACCGTTCAAATCTCTCGAGAGCCTCGACCAAGTCCCGCGAGATCCCGTGAGACTACGGAAAGCGGAAATGCCCAAAAATGTCTATGGCCCAATAGTCAACCGCAATCTTAGCTATCTCCGCAAACAGGGCTCCTGCATTTCCCCCTTTTGTTTTAAAAGAGGGGATGCTCTAGGACGTCTATGTGCAACCAACATTCTTACCCGTCATCGGATAATCAAGGCTGTGCCCTTGACTCCTGTCTTAGGTTGATATGTCGGCCACATGAGACTATCCCGTGCGACTGTGCCTGTCTTAGGTTGTCCCCCTCTGGGGATCTTACCCGTCATTGGCTAACCAGCCATCCAATGGAGCCCTTTAGGATCGACTGTGTAAGTTGACTAACAGCCGTCCAATTGTGGGGAGATGCTGCGGCTTTAAGGCGACAAGCCTTTTGGTGACGAGCCAAATTGCATAGCATATCAAATTCTTTAAACAAATCAGCTGCCTTAAGTTCTATCAAGTAACACACTGAGTTCTCTAAACAAATACCCCCAAGGTACTGTCCCATGAAGTCCCAAACAATGAAAGATCAAAATGTCCACTTGTTATAACATGTAGATCTAGGAGGCCCCATGCATGCAGAGCAGAGGCCACACCGCTGGTGAGGTTGTTTGACATTTGAGCAGCAGGGATGCTTGCAGCGACCGCGATCCCTGCATCTGTAGCAGCAGCCGTCTTTTTTATGTCTAGACAATGCCACCGGCAAATCTTCAGGGCCCGCTCCCTAGAGACTCAAGCATCAATTATTAAAGGAAAGGCAGTGCTATTCCAGCACTGAGTCAAGAGGCGAGTTGTCAAACTAAAAAATAGAATTATTAGATTAGAAAATTAAAGTTGATTTCTGCTCACACACATTGCAGCCTGAGCTCCCACAAACATAAGCTGGCAAAACATCATGTTTAGAACAAAACAAAGAAAGACTGAGGGTATTTACTGTATTAAAGATAGATTAAAGAAAAACTAAAAGCACTTTGGAGAAATAATTTGTTAGCTGGAACTCTTGTGTTTCTGCATATACAGCAGTCCTTTACCTGTTGAAATAATTGAAGTTAATCATTTATTAAACAAATGAAGTTAATAACAAATAAGCAACCTTATGTCAAAACACCAAAATATCAGGTTATACAGCCCTAGTCATATTTTTCGCTAAAGAGAAATCCCTGGGACACCTATAAAACAAAATTGAAGGTACCTTCACTTATTAAATTATTTACCCAATTTGAATACTCTTAAACTTAAATGAATTAGAGTTATTTGGATCCATATATATATATATATATATATATATATATATATATATATATATTCACAAGCGCTTTGTTATTTTTGATGTCACACTGGACAGACAGACGCACATACAAACATATATTTGTGACGTCACATTAACATGAAATTTAGACAAATACACAGACATAAACACATATATATATAAAAAAAAAATACAATTGTGTGCACACTAAAGAGAGATCTCTTCGTCCCAGCTGGGAGGAATGACACTTAAGTTGTGATGTATTTTGAAGGACTCTTTTAAGGGAATCATTCCATATCTTCATCATGGTCCTCTTGATTTTGTACCTTTTTTATTAATCTTGATTCCTCAACAACTTCATCTTGATCCTTTTGATTTGGTACTTGCTTTATTAATCTAGATGGTATCCATATTGGAGAGGATTCATGCTTTGGAAAAACACAAACAGATCCTCTCCCCCAAATTAACACTGGATCTGGACCTTTCCATGTACCTGAAAGAACATCCTTCCAGTAAACCAAAGGTTTATGTTGTTGATGTGGGTTCCAATGTCTGTCTCCAGCAGAATAACCATCAGAGTCTAAAGTTAAAAAATTTAAGGTAAACAGGGCAACTGCCAATCTGTCCTTAGGATTTTTCCAGTTTCCTTCTTTCTGTTTTAACAACATAACTTTTAGTGTGCGGTTTGCTCTTTCAATAATGCCCTGACCCTGAGGATTGTATGGGATGCCTGTTTTATGGGATATGTTGAATTTTGCGCAAAACTCTTTGAAAGATGAGGACGTATATGCGGGGCCATTATCTGTTTTAAGCATTTTGGGGATGCCCAATGCAGCAAAAGCTTGTAAACAATGAGATGTGACATCTTTAACTTTTTCTCCAGAATGTAAGGAAGCAAAAATCATGCCTGAGCATGTATCTATGGTTACATGAATAAATCGCAATTTTCCAAAACTTGGCTCATGAGTAACATCCATCTGCCACAAATGATTGGGCATTAATCCTCTAGGGTTAACACCAAAATGAGGATTGGGCAAATGTGTCATACAAGATTTACAATCTTTTACAATTGTTCTGGCTTGCTCCTTTGTGATTTTAAACCTACGTTGCAAGGTGGTGCTGTTGACGTGAAACTGGGAATGAAATAAAGTAGCTTGTTGTAGCGCTGAAGTATAAATATAGTTTTTGTAAGTTCATCAGCCTTTTGATTACTTTCATGGAGGGGGCCAGGCAAATTAGTATGTGCTCTAATATGGCCTATGAATAGAGGTTCTTTTCTTGCCCACAAAAGTTTTTGTATTTGATAAAACAATTTAAAGGCTGGAGTATGAGGTGCTATTGGTCCTGCTAACTCTAATTTTGGGACGGCTTGTACAATATAGTGGCTATCTGAAAAAATGTTTATGGGCTGGTCTCTAAAATGTTCCAGAGCTCTTACCACAGCTTCCAATTCCACAAGTTGAGCTGATTTGTGTGCAGTTATGTAAGTCATACTTTCCTTTGTAGTGACTACTGCAGCAGTACCATTTGAGGACCCATCTGTAAATACATTAAATGCCTTAGGAATAGGTTGATTTTTTATTACCTGTGGAAATATAATAGGATGATTAATACAAAAAGATAATATAGGAGACTTAGGAAGGTGATTATCAAAATTTGCAGAGGTAGAGCATCTAGCTATAGCCCAGTCATTATCGTTGAAGCATAAATATTCAATCTGTGATGATGAATAGGGAGTAATAATAGTAGCAGGGTGAATGCCAAATATTTTAGTAGAAGTTTTAAGTCCTTGAAGAATAAGTTTAGCCACCATGGAGGTATAAGACTCAATTATGCTTTTAGGAGAGACAGGCAAATGTATCCATAATAAAGGCCCTTGTTGCCAAAATACTCCTGTGGGTGTATATTGTGAAGAAATAATAATCAATATCAGCGGTTGAGTTAAATCAAATCTGTCACAATGAGCTCCTTCGATGGCTTTTTCTACTACCTTTAAAGCTTTCCTAGCATCAGGAGTCAATGTTCGCGGTGAGGATGGATCAGGGTCCCCTCGAAGGATATCAAATAAAGGTTTTAATTGGCCAGTAGTGAGGTTTAGTGTAGGGCGAAGCCAATTAATGTCTCCCAGTAGTTTTTGGAAATCATTGAGGGTGGTTAAATGTTCTTTATTTGTTAAAATTTTTTGGGGTCTAACAAAAGTATCCATGATTTTAAATCCTAAATATAATATGGGAGATCTGGTTTGAACTTTTTCTTCTGCTATATATAATCCGTATTTTTTAAAATTTTCTACCACATCACTGAATATATTAAATAAGATTTTTTGATTAGGGTGGGCCAGTAAAATATCATCCATGTAATGTAGACACATGAGATTTGGATATTTATTTTTAATGGATTGGATGGCCTTGTCCACATATATTTGGCATATGGTGGGGCTATTAGCCATTCCCTGTGGCAAAACCTTCCATTGATATCTCTGATCAGGGCCATTATTGTTAATAGAAGGAACTGAAAAGGCAAACCTGGGGGCATCCAGAGGATGTAGGGGAATAGAAAAGAAGCAATCCTTTATATCAAGACTAATAACATGGAAATTTTTTGGAATAGCTATAGGATTCGGAAGTCCAGGTTGAGTAGGGCCCATGACTTGCATGGTTTTATTAATTTGTCTAAGATCATGTAATAATCGCCATTTTCCTGATTTTTTCTTGATCACAAATATGGGGGAATTCCAGGGAGAGGTGGAAGGTTCTATATGTCCTGCTTCTAATTGTTCCTGAACTAGTAGGTGGGCCACTTGTAATTTCTCTTTAGATAGGGGCCACTGAGGGACCCACACTGGCTTATCAGAAAGCCATGGTATTTTCAAAATTATTTTCTCAGTGGCCCCGAAGAAAAATGTCTTTTTCCTATATGATAATGATTTCTTTTAGGGTTAAGCTTACCCTGTACTTTTTGATGATTTATTATAGGGTTAAGATTACTCTGTAGATTTTTACATTTAACACCTGCAGGTTTGGTTGCAAGGTGTACTCCCATTTGTTGTAAAATATCTCTTCCCCATAAAGTAACCGGTAGATTAGGTAAAACATAAGGCTGAAACGTGCCTTTATGTCCTTCATCATCCTCCCATTTTAAAATTACCGCACTTTTTTCTGGGAGGTTATTATATCCCAAGCCTCTTAAACTGGTTGAAGCTTTTTGCAGAGGCCAGTGTTTGGGCCATTGACGTAAATTAATGATGGAAGAATCAGCTCCAGTATCTATAAGACCCTCCATTTCTATTCCTTGGATTCTTATTTTACACATAGGCCTCCTTGTACAGTCCCGAACCCAGCAAACCATGGGTTTCGAATCAGTGGAACAAAATCCTCTATTGTTCCTATTTAGAGGCATATTCATTTTAAATGACTTATGTAAATTTGGAAGGAGGAGCAACTGAGCAATTCTATCTCCCTGATTAATAGAACTTATACTTTGGGGTGAGCTAAGCATTATTTTTATTTCCCCTTTATAGTCTGAGTTTATTACGCCTGGGGTCACTTGCAAACCTAATAAGCTCTCAGGACTTTGCCCGATAATAAGTCCTACAGTCCCTGAGGGAAGAGGTCCCCTGACTCCTGTGGGAATCAGTTGAACCCCCATTTCAGGTGTTAACACTATTCGGGCGGTGGAACAGAGGTCTAATCCTGCATTTCCTCCTGTTCCTCTGGCGAGGGAGTGGATGGGTAATAGGGATTGTGTCGGGGAAGCATCTGAGTGGATGCTTGAGGATACTCCTCCTCCAATGCCTCGTACATTTGTGGGCCCCGGGGCATTGGGCCCCTTGCCCCGTTTTTTGAATTCCTGAATAAAGGATTTCCATGGATGTCAAATTTTGAATAGCATTTATTGGCCCAATGATTTCCTTTCTTACACCTGGGGCAGCAACCTGGAGCACGGTATGAATTTGGTCTTATTTCTCTTTTAGGATTTTGCCTAGAATAGCCTGATTGATTATGATAATTTTGCCTAGAATATCCTGATTGATTATAATGTCTATGTTGAACTCTTGTAAAATTTTGAGGGGCAGCATCTCTCACAGCTGCTGCAATCATATTCCCTGTGACAAAGGCATCATTTATATCTTTACATAATTGTATATATATGGAAAGATCCTTTTTATTTTTCCATGGCCTGATGGCTTCCTGGCAATACTTATTAGCATTTTCGTACGCTAATTGGACAACTAATGGCATAACTTGATCAGTGTCTCCAAAAACTCTACCTGCAGTTCTCAAAAGTCGATCAGCAAATTCAGCATATGGTTCATTAGGTCCTTGAATTACTTTGGACAAGCTACCTTGTAGATCCCCAGGTCCTTGTACAGTTTTCCATGCCTTTAAGGCAGCTGCGTTTATCTGAGCATATACTCCTGGGGTATAATATTTTTGATCCTGTACGTCTGCAAATTGCCCTTCTCCTGTGAGCATTTCTATATTATGGTCTCCAAACCCCGTATCTGCATTTCTTTTAGCTGTTTCTATACAAAGTTCTTGAAATTGCGATCGCCAAACCAAGTATTGTCCCCCACTTAATGTTGCTTTACATAGACGTTTCCAGTCTGCGGGGGTTAAGCTAAAGGTGTTAAGGGACTCCAGTATACTCAACGTGAAAGGAGCTTGGGGTCCATAAGTCATTACTGCCTCTTTGAGATTTTTTATTGTTTTGAAATCTACTGGCTGGTGGTCCCTCCGTCCATTTCCATATTCAAATACTGGCAGTTCCCAACGTATCTGTGAGTTACCCTCGAGAGCACATAAGCGCTCAGAAAGACTTTTTATTTCTGTTTCTAGGGTATGCAAACGCCTAGTGATACCCTTCATATTTTCTGTAATCGATTTCACCCATGGGGGAGTAGAGGACACAAGTTCCTCCACTTGATGATCCCTTATCTTGGTCTTCCTTAATTTCCTTTTGTTCATTTTCTCAAAATCACCTTTAGTTAATTCCTCCTCACTACTACTACTCTCATTGGTCCTAATTGACTCAGTAACATCCTGAGTCCCAGGTTCAATTGAGACCATGTATCCTTGAAGTATCTCTAATAAATCTTGAATAGCTTTAGCAGCTCGGATCTTTGTCATTTTGGGGACGCTTCTAATACTCTCCTTACTGGTCTTAGTTGACTCAGCGGAATCTACGCTTTCATGATTGCCTTCACTGTTTTCTAAATCCTCCTCGCTAACGACAGACTCATCTATATCAAAGAATTCATCAAGAGCCTCGTACACTTGGGTCTTAGATATTTTCAAACCCATTTTAACCGCTCTGACTAGAGACTCCTGCGAGGTTTCTCAGTTCTTACCTGCCGTGCTGAATTCCCCGTACAGGCCACCAACTGTTGTCGCCGGAAAAGGATTGCAGCCTGGAACGGCAGCGCCGCGGGAAGGAGTCCGGAGACAGGATGGAGACGAAAATATTCTTTAATCTTACAAGAAACTACAATATATCTACACAATAGCGATAACCCTGTCTTTTCTCCCTCTGGTCTCTTCCCATGCGCCCGAGCAGCAATGGCGCTCGCTCGATCTGCTGAGTCACCGTTCAAATCTCTCGAGAGCCTCGACCAAGTCCCGCGAGATCCCGTGAGACTACGGAAAGCGGAAATGCCCAAAAATGTCTATGGCCCAATAGTCAACCGCAATCTTAGCTATCTCCGCAAACAGGGCTCCTGCATTTCCCCCTTTTGTTTTAAAAGAGGGGATGCTCTAGGACGTCTATGTGCAACCAACATTCTTACCCGTCATCGGATAATCAAGGCTGTGCCCTTGACTCCTGTCTTAGGTTGATATGTCGGCCACATGAGACTATCCCGTGCGACTGTGCCTGTCTTAGGTTGTCCCCCTCTGGGGATCTTACCCGTCATTGGCTAACCAGCCATCCAATGGAGCCCTTTAGGATCGACTGTGTAAGTTGACTAACAGCCGTCCAATTGTGGGGAGATGCTGCGGCTTTAAGGCGACAAGCCTTTTGGTGACGAGCCAAATTGCATAGCATATCAAATTCTTTAAACAAATCAGCTGCCTTAAGTTCTATCAAGTAACACACTGAGTTCTCTAAACAAATACCCCCAAGGTACTGTCCCATGAAGTCCCAAACAATGAAAGATCAAAATGTCCACTTGTTATAACATGTAGATCTAGGAGGCCCCATGCATGCAGAGCAGAGGCCACACCGCTGGTGAGGTTGTTTGACATTTGAGCAGCAGGGATGCTTGCAGCGACCGCGATCCCTGCATCTGTAGCAGCAGCCGTCTTTTTTATGTCTAGACAATGCCACCGGCAAATCTTCAGGGCCCGCTCCCTAGAGACTCAAGCATCAATTATTAAAGGAAAGGCAGTGCTATTCCAGCACTGAGTCAAGAGGCGAGTTGTCAAACTAAAAAATAGAATTATTAGATTAGAAAATTAAAGTTGATTTCTGTTCACACACATTGCAGCCTGAGCTCCCACAAACATAAGCTGGCAAAACATCATGTTTAGAACAAAACAAAGAAAGACTGAGGGTATTTACTGTATTAAAGATAGATTAAAGAAAAACTAAAAGCACTTTGGAGAAATAATTTGTTAGCTGGAACTCTTGTGTTTCTGCATATACAGCAGTCCTTTACCTGTTGAAATAATTGAAGTTAATCATTTATTAAACAAATGAAGTTAATAACAAATAAGCAACCTTATGTCAAAACACCAAAATATCAGGTTATACAGCCCTAGTCATATTTTTCGCTAAAGAGAAATCCCTGGGACACCTATAAAACAAAATTGAAGGTACCTTCACTTATTAAATTATTTACCCAATTTGAATACTCTTAAACTTAAATGAATTAGAGTTATTTGGATCCATATATATATATATATATATATATATATATATATATATTCACAAGCGCTTTGTTATTTTTGATGTCACACTGGACAGACAGACGCACATACAAACATATATTTGTGACGTCACATTAACATGAAATTTAGACAAATACACAGACATAAACACATATATATAAAAAAAAAAATACAATTGTGTGCACACTAAAGAGAGATCTCTTCGTCCCAGCTGGGAGGAATGACACTTAAGTTGTGATGTATTTTGAAGGACTCTTTTAAGGGAATCATTCCATATCTTCATCATGGTCCTCTTGATTTTGTACCTTTTTTATTAATCTTGATTCCTCAACAACTTCATCTTGATCCTTTTGATTTGGTACTTGCTTTATTAATCTAGATGGTATCCATATTGGAGAGGATTCATGCTTTGGAAAAACACAAACAGATCCTCTCCCCCAAATTAACACTGGATCTGGACCTTTCCATGTACCTGAAAGAACATCCTTCCAGTAAACCAAAGGTTTATGTTGTTGATGTGGGTTCCAATGTCTGTCTCCAGCAGAATAACCATCAGAGTCTAAAGTTAAAAAATTTAAGGTAAACAGGGCAACTGCCAATCTGTCCTTAGGATTTTTCCAGTTTCCTTCTTTCTGTTTTAACAACATAACTTTTAGTGTGCGGTTTGCTCTTTCAATAATGCCCTGACCCTGAGGATTGTATGGGATGCCTGTTTTATGGGATATGTTGAATTTTGCGCAAAACTCTTTGAAAGATGAGGACGTATATGCGGGGCCATTATCTGTTTTAAGCATTTTGGGGATGCCCAATGCAGCAAAAGCTTGTAAACAATGAGATGTGACATCTTTAACTTTTTCTCCAGAATGTAAGGAAGCAAAAATCATGCCTGAGCATGTATCTATGGTTACATGAATAAATCGCAATTTTCCAAAACTTGGCTCATGAGTAACATCCATCTGCCACAAATGATTGGGCATTAATCCTCTAGGGTTAACACCAAAAATGAGGATTGGGCAAATGTGTCATACAAGATTTACAATCTTTTACAATTGTTCTGGCTTGCTCCTTTGTGATTTTAAACCTACGTTGCAAGGTGGTGCTGTTGACGTGAAACTGGGAATGAAATAAAGTAGCTTGTTGTAGCGCTGAAAGTATAAATATAGTTTTTGTAAGTTCATCAGCCTTTTGATTACTTTCATGGAGGGGGCCAGGCAAATTAGTATGTGCTCTAATATGGCCTATGAATAGAGGTTCTTTTCTTGCCCACAAAAGTTTTTTGTATTTGATAAAACAATTTAAAGGCTGGAGTATGAGGTGCTATTGGTCCTGCTAACTCTAATTTTGGGACGGCTTGTACAATATAGTGGCTATCTGAAAAAATGTTTATGGGCTGGTCTCTAAAATGTTCCAGAGCTCTTACCACAGCTTCCAATTCCACAAGTTGAGCTGATTTGTGTGCAGTTATGTAAGTCATACTTTCCTTTGTAGTGACTACTGCAGCAGTACCATTTGAGGACCCATCTGTAAATACATTAAATGCCTTAGGAATAGGTTGATTTTTTATTACCTGTGGAAATATAATAGGATGATTAATACAAAAAGATAATATAGGAGACTTAGGAAGGTGATTATCAAAATTTGCAGAGGTAGAGCATCTAGCTATAGCCCAGTCATTATCGTTGAAGCATAAATATTCAATCTGTGATGATGAATAGGGAGTAATAATAGTAGCAGGGTGAATGCCAAATATTTTAGTAGAAGTTTTAAGTCCTTGAAGAATAAGTTTAGCCACCATGGAGGTATAAGACTCAATTATGCTTTTAGGAGAGACAGGCAAATGTATCCATAATAAAGGCCCTTGTTGCCAAAATACTCCTGTGGGTGTATATTGTGAAGAAATAATAATCAATATCAGCGGTTGAGTTAAATCAAATCTGTCACAATGAGCTCCTTCGATGGCTTTTTCTACTACCTTTAAAGCTTTCCTAGCATCAGGAGTCAATGTTCGCGGTGAGGATGGATCAGGGTCCCCTCGAAGGATATCAAATAAAGGTTTTAATTGGCCAGTAGTGAGGTTTAGTGTAGGGCGAAGCCAATTAATGTCTCCCAGTAGTTTTTGGAAATCATTGAGGGTGGTTAAATGTTCTTTATTTGTTAAAATTTTTTGGGGTCTAACAAAAGTATCCATGATTTTAAATCCTAAATATAATATGGGAGATCTGGTTTGAACTTTTTCTTCTGCTATATATAATCCGTATTTTTTAAAATTTTCTACCACATCACTGAATATATTAAATAAGATTTTTTGATTAGGGTGGGCCAGTAAAATATCATCCATGTAATGTAGACACATGAGATTTGGATATTTATTTTTAATGGATTGGATGGCCTTGTCCACATATATTTGGCATATGGTGGGGCTATTAGCCATTCCCTGTGGCAAAACCTTCCATTGATATCTCTGATCAGGGCCATTATTGTTAATAGAAGGAACTGAAAAGGCAAACCTGGGGGCATCCAGAGGATGTAGGGGAATAGAAAAGAAGCAATCCTTTATATCAAGACTAATAACATGGAAATTTTTTGGAATAGCTATAGGATTCGGAAGTCCAGGTTGAGTAGGGCCCATGACTTGCATGGTTTTTATTAATTTGTCTAAGATCATGTAATAATCGCCATTTTCCTGATTTTTTCTTGATCACAAATATGGGGGAATTCCAGGGAGAGGTGGAAGGTTCTATATGTCCTGCTTCTAATTGTTCCTGAACTAGTAGGTGGGCCACTTGTAATTTCTCTTTAGATAGGGGCCACTGAGGGACCCACACTGGCTTATCAGAAAGCCATGGTATTTTCAAAATTATTTTCTCAGTGGCCCCGAAGAAAAATGTCTTTTTCCTATATGATAATGATTTCTTTTAGGGTTAAGCTTACCCTGTACTTTTTGATGATTTATTATAGGGTTAAGATTACTCTGTAGATTTTTACATTTAACACCTGCAGGTTTGGTTGCAAGGTGTACTCCCATTTGTTGTAAAATATCTCTTCCCCATAAAGTAACCGGTAGATTAGGTAAAACATAAGGCTGAAACGTGCCTTTATGTCCTTCATCATCCTCCCATTTTAAAATTACCGCACTTTTTTCTGGGAGGTTATTATATCCCAAGCCTCTTAAACTGGTTGAAGCTTTTTGCAGAGGCCAGTGTTTGGGCCATTGACGTAAATTAATGATGGAAGAATCAGCTCCAGTATCTATAAGACCCTCCATTTCTATTCCTTGGATTCTTATTTTACACATAGGCCTCCTTGTACAGTCCCGAACCCAGCAAACCATGGGTTTCGAATCAGTGGAACAAAATCCTCTATTGTTCCTATTTAGAGGCATATTCATTTTAAATGACTTATGTAAATTTGGAAGGAGGAGCAACTGAGCAATTCTATCTCCCTGATTAATAGAACTTATACTTTGGGGTGAGCTAAGCATTATTTTTATTTCCCCTTTATAGTCTGAGTTTATTACGCCTGGGGTCACTTGCAAACCTAATAAGCTCTCAGGACTTTGCCCGATAATAAGTCCTACAGTCCCTGAGGGAAGAGGTCCCCTGACTCCTGTGGGAATCAGTTGAACCCCCATTTCAGGTGTTAACACTATTCGGGCGGTGGAACAGAGGTCTAATCCTGCATTTCCTCCTGTTCCTCTGGCGAGGGAGTGGATGGGTAATAGGGATTGTGTCGGGGAAGCATCTGAGTGGATGCTTGAGGATACTCCTCCTCCAATGCCTCGTACATTTGTGGGCCCCGGGGCATTGGGCCCCTTGCCCCGTTTTTTGAATTCCTGAATAAAGGATTTCCATGGATGTCAAATTTTGAATAGCATTTATTGGCCCAATGATTTCCTTTCTTACACCTGGGGCAGCAACCTGGAGCATGGTATGAAT
Source organism: Tamias sibiricus (assembly GCA_025594165.1). Taxonomy (NCBI): domain Eukaryota; kingdom Metazoa; phylum Chordata; class Mammalia; order Rodentia; family Sciuridae; genus Tamias; species Tamias sibiricus. The sequence continues at coordinate 16,347,763 of CM046657.1, read as the reverse complement.
TTGGTCTTATTTCTCTTTTAGGATTTTGCCTAGAATAGCCTGATTGATTATGATAATTTTGCCTAGAATATCCTGATTGATTATAATGTCTATGTTGAACTCTTGTAAAATTTTGAGGGGCAGCATCTCTCACAGCTGCTGCAATCATATTCCCTGTGACAAAGGCATCATTTATATCTTTACATAATTGTATATATATGGAAAGATCCTTTTTATTTTTCCATGGCCTGATGGCTTCCTGGCAATACTTATTAGCATTTTCGTACGCTAATTGGACAACTAATGGCATAACTTGATCAGTGTCTCCAAAAACTCTACCTGCAGTTCTCAAAAGTCGATCAGCAAATTCAGCATATGGTTCATTAGGTCCTTGAATTACTTTGGACAAGCTACCTTGTAGATCCCCAGGTCCTTGTACAGTTTTCCATGCCTTTAAGGCAGCTGCGTTTATCTGAGCATATACTCCTGGGGTATAATATTTTTGATCCTGTACGTCTGCAAATTGCCCTTCTCCTGTGAGCATTTCTATATTATGGTCTCCAAACCCCGTATCTGCATTTCTTTTAGCTGTTTCTATACAAAGTTCTTGAAATTGCGATCGCCAAACCAAGTATTGTCCCCCACTTAATGTTGCTTTACATAGACGTTTCCAGTCTGCGGGGGTTAAGCTAAAGGTGTTAAGGGACTCCAGTATACTCAACGTGAAAGGAGCTTGGGGTCCATAAGTCATTACTGCCTCTTTGAGATTTTTTATTGTTTTGAAATCTACTGGCTGGTGGTCCCTCCGTCCATTTCCATATTCAAATACTGGCAGTTCCCAACGTATCTGTGAGTTACCCTCGAGAGCACATAAGCGCTCAGAAAGACTTTTTATTTCTGTTTCTAGGGTATGCAAACGCCTAGTGATACCCTTCATATTTTCTGTAATCGATTTCACCCATGGGGGAGTAGAGGACACAAGTTCCTCCACTTGATGATCCCTTATCTTGGTCTTCCTTAATTTCCTTTTGTTCATTTTCTCAAAATCACCTTTAGTTAATTCCTCCTCACTACTACTACTCTCATTGGTCCTAATTGACTCAGTAACATCCTGAGTCCCAGGTTCAATTGAGACCATGTATCCTTGAAGTATCTCTAATAAATCTTGAATAGCTTTAGCAGCTCGGATCTTTGTCATTTTGGGGACGCTTCTAATACTCTCCTTACTGGTCTTAGTTGACTCAGCGGAATCTACGCTTTCATGATCGCCTTCACTGTTTTCTAAATCCTCCTCGCTAACGACAGACTCATCTATATCAAAGAATTCATCAAGAGCCTCGTACACTTGGGTCTTAGATATTTTCAAACCCATTTTAACCGCTCTGACTAGAGACTCCTGCGAGGTTTCTCAGTTCTTACCTGCCGTGCTGAATTCCCCGTACAGGCCACCAACTGTTGTCGCCGGAAAAGGATTGCAGCCTGGAACGGCAGCGCCGCGGGAAGGAGTCCGGAGACAGGATGGAGACGAAAATATTCTTTAATCTTACAAGAAACTACAATATATCTACACAATAGCGATAACCCTGTCTTTTCTCCCTCTGGTCTCTTCCCATGCGCCCGAGCAGCAATGGCGCTCGCTCAATCTGCTGAGTCACCGTTCAAATCTCTCGAGAGCCTCGACCAAGTCCCGCGAGATCCCGTGAGACTACGGAAAGCGGAAATGCCCAAAAATGTCTATGGCCCAATAGTCAACCGCAATCTTAGCTATCTCCGCAAACAGGGCTCCTGCAGACTGGGGTCCCTCACTCAGCTGTGTATAGCTGGTGGCTGGGCTGTCCTGAAAGGTCAGTGAGGTTTTATTCCATTCTGGTGCTTGGTGCTTCTCCGATGTGGCCTGTCTACAGGCTTTCTCAGAGTATGGTGGTCTCAGGGTATGTTTCCACGGTGGAGGAAATAGAAGCTGACATCTCTTTTAGGGCTAGGCCTGCGACTGGCCCAGTGTCTTTTCTGCAAGTCAGAAATGGAATTGCCAGATGAAATACATGACGGATAGATGCATAGTTAATATTTGGATAAACACGGAATAATTTATGCATTATCAGGTGCATATTTATATTAAAACTACCTGGTCAGAAAACAAATGGCAAAGAGCCCTCTATTCCTACCCCTGGGCGTCCCTCAGAGGATCACACCTAAGGTGAGCACCATTTTGAACTCAGAAGAGGGAGAGTCACATCCTTGTACTGGCAGAGTGGCCAGTTGTTATGTTGGCACTTTCCTCAGCCCTACCCTGGAAACAAGCCAATGCACACAGGTTTGACATGCATAGGAAATCCCTCCAAGTAATACAGTGTTAGCTCAGCTTTATTACTTCCACAAGGTTTTAATCATCCTGGGACCCGTAATCTGAGACTGATGTAGCACAGAGGAAAGGGCCCCGGGAGGAAGAAACAAAAAGGAAACGTGCAGAGGTCACCATGAAGTGAATATTGGGTTGAAGAAGCTGAGGCTGAGAAATTTGGGTTTTTAGGAAAAATGTTAGCAAGATCCTCCTAGTTGTTATAAAGTAAAGATCATCAGGGGTGTGCGCGGTGGTGCACAACTGCAATCCCAGCACTTAGGAGGCTGAGGCAGGAGGATCACGAGTTCAAAGCCAGCCTCAGCAATAGCGAGGCACTTAGCAACTCAGTGAGAACCTGTCTCTAATAAAATGCAGAGAAAAGGGCTGGGGATGTGGCCCAGTGGTCAAGTGCCCCTGAGTTCAATCCCTAGTACCAAAAAAAAAAAAAAAAAAAGATCATCAGGTTCCATGAAATCAGGGAACAACTTGAGCAGCGATTTCTGTTCTGGAGGGAGAGTGAGGAAACAACTTGACTTCATCTCTGCAATGGAATCTTTTGTATTTTCTACAAATGTGAGTGGAGAGGAGATTGGTGAGCTGGAGGCACTGTCTTGGGAAGACTGAATATGTCTAGTGAACACGTCGGATGGATTGATCCATGAGGTGTGACAGTCACACTGAGTGAAAACTCTGATTGACAGAAAGAGATGCTAGGAGCTGGAGGATGGCTTCCCCCTGAGAGCTCTGCCGTGGGCACTTTGGTGCTGGGCTGCTCGGGCAAAGAGACACATCTGGGCAGAACGTCTGAGCACAACTCACGACTGCGGTCCTCAGAAGAGGGAGACACAAAGGCACAGGTGTGAAAATAGGAAGTCCTGAGAAAAATCTGAAGAATCCCGACTTGCCCATAGGTCCTGGTGTTTCTCTGGTCTTCCTTCCTGTTTCCTCTTCCTAGGACAAACCGCAGGAGCCCTCCAGCCTTGCTCGCAGCTGTCCTTGGCTGATACTTCATGTGTACACTGAGTGATTTGAGTCATTTTTATAAAGCATTGTAGTTTTGAACTTAAAAGCACAAGTAAGCAGAAAAGCAAACTTGAAGTCGGATGCAAAAATAACACTGGACAGAAGCCACCCTATTCAGACCCTGAGGCCATGTGTCAGATGGCAGCACTTCACAGATTTGTGGCCCTAGAGCTTTCTTGGTAATAACAGCTCTGGAGGGCTGGCCTTGAGACCTCAGCCTCTTAGAATGATGGCAAACATCAAACTTTATAAGCATCTTAGAGAAGAATAGGGCTCTGAGGAGGACTGGTCCCTTCCATGGAGCAAATCCATCTTTACAGAGCTTAGACAGTTCCTGTCTGTGAGCCAGATCTAAATCAGCTGGTGGCCAGATCCTTGGGAGTCCTGGAGAAAGTCAGAGTGAAACTGGATCTCTGACCCACTGGAAGAGTGGCCTGATCTATGGGGGAGGCAGGGTGACCACTCCCTAGCAGAGCCAGGAATCTCCTGGAGGGTGTCAGCCTTTCCCTGGGATGCCAGTTACCTCTGACCAGTTCCATCTTGGATGTCCTCAGGTTGTCTTGGGATTCTCTCTCCAAGGGAGGGCCTCTTTCTCACCTACCTTTGTGTCTTTCCATCCTGTGTCTCTTAAGTCCCGTATGGCCAGCGGGGAACGAATGCCACGTGTGGAGTTACTCCAGGAAAGAGTTGGGAGCTGATACGTGGTGGCTCCACATTGTCCTTGGAGGTGATACCTGGAGAGACATCCCACTTGGTGAATGCTGTGGTTTGGATATGGTGTGAGTGTCTTCCCCAGAGTTTCATGTGTTGAAATTCAGTTCCCACTGGGAGATATTAAAAAGGTGAAAACTTAACCCAATTATTGTGTCTGGAGATGGGACTTTGGGGAGGTGATTAGGAGTAGATAAGGTCATTAGGATGGAACCCTGGTGACTGAACACCGGTGGCTTTATAAGAAGAAGGAAAGAGACCAGAACAGACACACATGTATGCTCTCTGTCTCTTGCTATGTGAGGTCCTATGCTGCCTTGCAATTGCTAGTAAGAATATTACCACCACTCTCTGCCTCCTGGCTTCCATGAGGTAAGCAGCTTTTCTTTGCCATGCCCTTCCACCATGACGTTTCTGTCTTGGAGCCAGCTGCCCATGGACTGAACTTCTGAAACTGTGAACACTCTCCTCCTTACCACAAAAGGAAGCCATCTACCAGATGCAGGCTCTTGAGCCTCTAGAACTATCAGCTAAGTAAACCTCTTTTCTTTATAAAGTTACCCAGGCTCAGGTATTTCATTATTATAATGCCAAGTGGAGGAATACAATGAGCAATAGCTGTCAGCCACTGGAGAGCTTGAGTTTTCCGCTAAAGATCCCAATGCCAGGGCTCACTCCTTCCTTGTTACTATTACCCTCCCCAAAGAGCCTCTAGGGTTAATTTAAATAAATATGAGACTTTTTTGTTGGTAGGTGGACACAATACCTTTATTTTATTTATGTGGTGCTGGGGATCGAACCCAAGGCCTCACACATGCGAGACAAGCGCTCTACCGCTGAGCCATAGCCCCAGCCCCTAAGTATGAGACTCTTAAGAACAAGATGAATACCCAGGGATTCAGAACAATTCACTCCCCCTTCCATTTGTAAGCAAGGGATTTTGGGATCACATCTCTGTTTCACACAGGAGAAACCTGGAGCCCAGCAAGGTTAACTAAGGTTAACTAATCCTTTTCAGGTGATGGAACCAGCAACTGGTAATCCTAATTATTCACTTAGCATCCATTGCTTGCCAGGACCGTGGTCCCGTTGTAGCCCAGTGCGTTGGAGCCTGGCCAGGACCACAAGCTGGCTTTTCATTTAAAAAAATTTTTTTTTGGTACTGAGGATTGAACTCAGGGACACTTGACCACTGGGCCACATCCCCAGCCCTTTTTTGTATTTTACTAGAGACAGGGTCTCACTGAGTTGCTAAGTGCCTCGCCATGGCTGAGGCTGGCTTTGAACTTGTGATCCTCCTGCCTCAGCCTCCCAGGTGCTGGGTTACAGGCGTGCGCCACTGCGTCCAGCACAAGCTGGCTTTTCAACATCTGCAACTGAATATGTCCCTGCACCTTCATTATGGCTCCCACTAGAATAGTTCTGGATTTTCAGGTACTGCTGGGGTCTTGAGATATAAAATAAATAAAAATATCATTCAAATGCCTTTGAGAGAGTTAGCAATTTGACTTAATTTCTAACCAACATTCCGATGACTCCTATCATGTTCTGTGGCAGGTGGTTTTAGGCGAAAGAGTGACAGGACCCTGGCTGCATTTGGACAGAGAGATGTGTGTGCACACAAGCGGGTTGGATGCCTCGTCTCTCTGGGCACACTTTGCTGTGCCATTGGCTTCTTCTGGACTCTCTCCTCTGCCTGCTCTCCTCTGTTTCATTTAGGTCACTCACTCAGCCATTTCTCGGGATTCTGCTTACTTCTTCTTGGTCTTCGTGTAAAGCCATGCGGTGGCATGCAGGTGTAGGGGTTGGTGAGGTTAGAAAGCAGGGTCTTGAGTCTACCAAGGTGATGACGGGAGGGGTTCGCACCCTCTTCTTTATTCATTCTCTGGTCATCTGTGCAAGGGAATTGATTATTCAAAGGAAAATTCTCTGTTAAGAAGATGGCTTGTTTTATTGAAAAGATTTCAGTCTCTAAATTCCCGAGTCTGGGTTGGAGTGTTGGGGTGGTGACGGTGTGTGTTAGTCAGGTTTTTGTTTCTCTGAGCAATATCTCTGACCAGAATAAGTTAGAGGGAGAAAAGTTTATTTTGCCTCACAGTTTCAGATGTCTCAGTCCATGATTGGCCAACTCCATTGTTCTGGGTCAAGGTGAGACAGAACAGCATGGCAGAAGGGCATGGCAGAGGATAGAGGGAGGGAGGGAAGAAGGAGGGATGGAGTGGGGAAGGGAGAGAGAGAAGAGCCAGGGACCAGATAGAGACCTCCAGGGCATGCCCCAGTGATCTACTTCCTCCAGTCATACCCTACCTGACTACAGTCACCATCTAGTACTCATTCAGCTGTCGGTGGATTAATCTACTTATTAGATTAATTCACCAATGAGGTAAAAGCCCTAATCATTGCTTAAAGATCTACTTTCTCCAGTCATACCCCACCTGACTACAGTTACCACATAGTAGTCATTCAACTGTCAGTGGATTAATCCTGTAAATGGTCAAAACCCTAATCATCGCTTAAAAATCCCACCTCTAAACCTGACTGCATTGGGGATCATGATTTTAACATGTGAGCTCTTTGAAGGACATTCCAGATCCAAATTGTGACACAGTGGTAAGGGGTTGCCTAGAGCTTGCTATATTTTTCTGTGATAAGAAGAATTAACTCAAGTTTATAAATAAGTCCAGGAGGTAATGCCTGTATCATCCCAAAGCATTGATTAACAGGTTTGCCCATGAATTATTTAAATTTCTTTGAAAAAGTTTTAAAATTTGGATGAACAACATGATATTGGCGGCAGTGGTGTCTGAGCAGGCCAGTAGGAGCATGGTGGAATGTCACAGAAGTAGTAGTGATTGATGACGTTGGAACCTTGTTAGAGCAAGATGAATGCATTCCCCTGTCTGCAGAGCTGACATGAACACCCCCATGGTATAGGTGACCAACACCTGCTGGACACACAGGGCTTGGCTCTGAAGGTGTGGTAGAAGAGAGGGTGACCCAGAGTAGACATTCTTCCTGCGTCATGGAGGATCATGAAGGCCATCTGGGCCATACAGCCTGCAAAACAGATGGGCTGTTCAGTGGTGAGGAGGTTGGTCAGCAGCCTGAGAGTAAATGTGAGGGAGTTGTAGACATCAAGGAAGGAAAGCCTGGCTCAGGAGGAAGTGCGGGGTGTGTGGAGGGCGGAGCTTGTGCAGATGAGATCTGTCATGCTCAGGTTGCCTCTTAGAATCATGGAGCCAGTAGGCAGGAGGACCTGCAGGATGATGGGATTGTGCTGCAGTGCCACCCATCTGGTATGTTTTCCATAGGACTATGAGTAACAGAAGGAGAAACAAGAGTATGGACTTTTTTTTTTGATTCCAGGGATTGAACTCAGGGGCACTTGGCCACTGAGCCACATCCCCAGCCCTATTTTGTATTTTATTTAGAGACATAGTCTCACTGAGTTGCTTAGTGCCTCACTTTTGTTGAGGATGGCTTTGAACTCATGATCCTCCTGTTTCAGCCTCCTGAGCTGCTGGGATTACAAGCATGAGCCACCGCGCCCGGCAAGAGTATGGACGTTTTCACTGAAGTATCTTTGCACAGAAAAACAAGTACTTCATGATTTCACTCATATATAATCTAAAAAAGCTGAGCTCATAGAAGTGGAGAGTAAGATAGTGGTTCCTAGAAGGGGAAGGATGGGGAGAGACTGGTTAACAGGTAAGTCACTGGTTAACAAGTAGGAGGACTAAGTTCTGTGGTATTATTACACAGAATGGTGATTATAGTGAATGATCATGTAACATATGAGTAAAAAATAGAAATAAAAATAGCTAGAAAGAGAGAATTTTGAATATTATCACAATGAAATTATAAATGTTTGAGATGATATCTAAGTTAAATAAGTCTCTTGAGCCGATCATTACACCATGTAAATGTGTAGCAAAATATCATACTGAATCCTATAAACATGTAGCATTATTATCTGTCAGTTAAAATATAAACTTAAAAAAGAGACAGACTTTAATGTCTTCAACAATGGAAAGGCCAAGCCTACCTCTGGGCGTCAGGCTGCTCCCCAAATTCCACATTGATCCCTCATGTCACACTCGTTCTGTTACGAGTTCCCTGAGTCTCTTAGGGTTGGATTGAAATTATTATTTTTTCCCCTAATTTTGAAAATTATGGCGAATACATATAGCATAAAATGTACCATCGGAACCATTTTTAAATTTATAGCTCAGCCATTTTAAATCCATTCATCATGTGCAAACATCATCACCATCCATCTCTAGAACACTTTTAATCTTGTAAAACTGTAACTGTATACCCATGAAACTCTCCATTTCCCCTTCCCCCATAGTCCCTGGCAACCACCACTTTGCTTTCAGTCTCTGTTTTGATCACTCTAGGGACCTGGTATAAGTGGAATGATACAGTGTTTGCTTGCTTATGGTTTATTTCACTTGGCACAGTGTCTTCAGGTTGTAGCATATGTCAGAATTTCTTTCTTCTTAAGGATGGCATAATGTTCCATTGTATGTCTTTTCCACACTCTGCTCATCTAGTCATCAGTGGACATTGGGTTGCCTCCATGTTTTAATTATCATGAAGGTCTAAACTCCTTAGCCCAGTGTATATCCTCCATGCCACACCTCCATGCTACCTGGTTCTCAGCTCGCCCTCCAGCAACTCTGAAAAGCTTTCTCCTATAAACACATCATAATCTATGCCATGATTTCTTCTTGAAAAGTATTTTGGTCTCTCCAAACCCAACCTAGAGCTCTGTCCACTTTCTCTCCCCCTTGAGTTTCATAGATCCTCCTTTGGTTGAATCAGTGATACTATATATATATATATATATATATATATATATATATATATATATATTATATATATGTATATATATATGTGTATATATATATATATTTTTTTTTTCTTTTATTTTGGTACTGGGGATTGAACTCAGGGGCACTCGACCACTGGGCTACATCCCCAGCCCTTTTTGTATTTTATTAGAGACAGGGTCTCACTGAGTTGCTAAGTGCCTCGCCATTGCTGAGGCTGGCTTTGAACTTGTGATCCTCCTGCCTCAGCCTCCCAAGTGCTGGGATTACAGGCGTGCGCCACCGCATCTGGCTGACACTATATTTTAATAATAGAAAAATGCACATCCATCTTTCCTCTTAGTTTTTCTTACTCCTTGTAGAAGTGGAATTACTTAACATCTCAATAGTTTTTGGCCCTGTTATCTATCACAGTGCTTGGTTTCAATGAATAAACATAAATGAGTTATCAATTAAATAGGAAAATCTTCCTCATTCACATTAGGACAGTTCTGTTTTCAGTTGTTTTGGTCAAAACCTTCTAGCCATTTCTGACCTTTTTTTTTTGTCCCCTCTCACTCTTCATTGAAATGGTCAGCAAATCATATGGACTCTACCCTCAAAATAGGTGCTGACTTCTCTGCAAAACACCATCATCTCTTGCTTGGATTGTTATTGTTGGGGTATCCAGCTGGGGTCCAGGTCTTTGGTGTCCCAAACAAAAAAATGGAGCAAGACACACAGAAGTGGCAGGCAAGTACGGATTTATTGAAGGTGTAGGTAAAAGTGGCATCCTGTAAGATAGAGGGGATGGCCCGAGCAAGGGAGAGAGGCTCAAGGCCCCAGTGTCTGGAAATCAGTGTCTTATATGCTGAGCTGTGAGGCATTCTCTTCCCTATGCAGGCCTGATGGAAGACCTTACCCTGTTTGCTCCCATTGGTTACCTTATGATACCTGATTACAATACTGTCCAATTTTCCCTGATGGGTTACTTTAGAAAATCGAATTAGACTACTGTCCACTTTACCCCCACTGGTCATTTTAGAATACTGACCCTGTGGCGGAGTTGTCATGCTAATGGGACTTATTGTAAAAAGGGACATGATGACTCATTTCCCTTTCTCATTTGCCACCTTTTTTCTTATACCCTGCCTCTGCCATCTTGGAGTCCTTGAACTTCTACCTAACAGGATTATATCGATTACTCTCTCTCTCTCTCTTTTTTTTTTTTTTTGGTACTGGGGATTGAACTCAGGGGCACTTGACCTCTGAGCCACCTCCCCAGCCCTATTCTGTATTTTCTTTAGAGACAGGGTCTCTCTGAGTTGCTTAGCACCTTGCTTTTTGCTGAGGCTGGCTTTGAACTTGCGATCCTCCTGTCTCAGCCTCCTGAGCTGCTGGGATTACAGGTGTGCATCACCTCGTCCGGCTGCAATTACTCTTAACCGGTGTCCCACTTCCCTGATGGGAGCAGAGTAGCCTGAGTGGTTCTGTTAACACTCAGGCCCTCACAGTGGCCCTCAAGCCCTATTCCACTCGGTTGGCCACTATCCTGTTACCCTTCTGCTTCTCTGTTCTCTTTTGCCATTCTTCTCACCCTTGCTTACTCTGCTCTAGCTACATGTGTTTTCTTGCTTCCCTTGGGACTCACCAGGTGTGACTCGGGACTTCTGAACTGCTTCTCAGAACACCCTTGCTGCAGTTAGTTGCAGGGGGCCTTCCTTATCTAATTTAAGCTTTGGCTCCATGCCAGCTCTTTGTGAAGCCCTCCCCAACCATTCTATTTAAAACGGAAACCTCTCCTACTCATACTCATTATCGCTCTTCTGTTTTGTCTCTAGTATCTCTTATTCTCTGCTAACATAGTATATACACACCATCTGTTAGTTTTGCGTCTGATCTTTGTCCTGACATTAAGATGCAAGGTCCACAAAGGCAGGCTGTTCTGTCTAATTTGTCCCTTGCTGTATCTCCAATGACTGACACACAGTAGGCCCTCAAGAATCAGATTTGAATGGGAGAGTGAAACAAAAAGGACACAGAGTGTCTTCAAAGCATATCAGGTTGCAAGGAGGATTAAAAATTGGAGAAGGGTTATAAGAGAAGAACATGAAACATGGAGACATCACTGAGTTGTGAAACTGAGTATGGACTGCAAGTGGGGTTCGAAGTGCCTTGTTGTCATAGCAGCAGAACCTGACTGTAGGAGGGGCTTCAGCTTCCTAACACAAAAGGTAGGTCAACTCCTCCCTTCCATCAGTCTTGAATTTGGGGTTCAAATCCCTGAATCCCTGGTCTTGACCTTCTGACAATTATCAGTTTGTATTTTAGATGCTGTAGAAGCCTTGGGTTGATTCTGTTCAGATAAATGTATGCTTTACATTCTTTATTGGTAATTTGTGTAAGATCTATTTATACAGATACACATGATTTTTTTTTTGGTCATAATCATTCTACTTCATACAAATTTGAACACACATTTGAATATATACATATTGAATATGCATACTACTTAAGATGTTTGAAACATTTAAGAGTGTCTGCTTAATTTGGCTTGAAATATTGAGGATGATTAGTTAAATTGAATTAACAAAATTTATGTTTGATTCGAGTCTGTTAAAATGCAGATGAGCATTTGATTTATTAAGCATATACATTTTAATTTAGTAGATTTTCAAGAGTTTTTAAGTGCTTAGGAAGGCATTTGAAGGGCTTGAGAAATCAGGTACATTTAAATTTGTAATTGTAGTTTAAAAAGCTTAAGGGAATTTAATTAATTACGTTTCTAAATAGTGTTTAAATATTTAGGAAAATTTGTTTCCTTTGATTTTTTTTTTTTGTGATTTTAACTTGGATTAACATAATTTGATTGTCAACAGTGCTCAAATTGCGTGGGGAGGAATTTTTTCAATTTTAGGGCTCATGGAACATTAATCAAACATCAATTACGATTGTTTTAACTTTTAATACAAACATTAGTGGATATATAATTAAATTTGTGATATTTGAAAATTGCATTGAATGGTCTAAGAAAAAAGTTCAACAACTTAAGATATGATAGCCAATTAACATAGGGCTTTAGATTTTTTTTTTTTTTATTCACAAATGAACTGAACATTAAAAACGAATCACTTGTATCATGGTGCATTGTGGACGCTCACACACTTGCCAATTTGAACTCATAATTAAGGGGAACAACACGAAGTACCCAGGAATCAAGAACCTGAATTCTCTAAATATGGCTCTGGTTCTTCCATGCTTTATAATGTGATGGCAGGCACGTCATTCCAGGAAATTGAGTCCTTCATGCTGTCACCCATCTGTGAAGTGGACAGTTCTTGGCTGGGTTTTTTGGGATTTAGGGGACTGAGATGATGAAGAGAGAGGTGCTTTGAAAAGAATGATGTCAGCTGGGCACGGTGGCGCACGCCTGTAATCCCAGCCACCTGGGAGGCTGAGGCAGGAGGATTGCGAGTTCAAAGCCAGCCTCAGCAATGGCGAGGCACTTAGCAACTCAGTGAGACCCTGTCTCTAATAAAATACAAAAAAAGGGCTGGGGATATGGTCCAGTGGTCGAGTGCCCCTGAGTTAAATCCTTGGTACAAAAAAAAAAAAAAAAAAAAGGGCTGGGGATGTGGCTCAGTGGTTGAGTACCCCTGAGTTCAATCCCCAGTACCAAAAAGAAAAGAAAAGAAAAGAATGATGTCCTTGTAATAATCCTGGGTGGTTATGGAGTGAGGAAGAAATATTATGATAGAGGAAACAAATTTTTTTTTTTTTTTTTTTTTTTTTTTTTTTTTTTTGGTACTGGGGATTGAACTCAGGGGCACTCGACCACTGGGCCACATCCCCAGCCCTGTTTCTGTATTTTATTAGAGACAGGGTTTCACTGAGTTGCTAAGTGCCTCGCCACGGCTGAGGCTGGCTTTGAACTCGCGATCCTCCTGCCTCAGCCTCCCAAGTGCTGGGATTACAGGCGTGCGCCACCGCGCCCGGCCGAAACAAATATTTGTTGAGCCCTTGCTCTGTGCTATTTCCTCGGGCCAGATGATCCCTATCCCAGCCTCACTGGGGAACTGAGTAACATATTTAGGGTCATGAATGGATGAATTGAGACTTGAACTCAGATCATCATATGGAGAGCTACTGGTCCAATCTCCTCTTCACTGGGAAGGAATAATAGCTCAGGAAAAGAAATAAATGACACAAGCTAGAGAAGTTACTTCACGAGAACCAAGAAATAAAATGTGTCCCCACAGAATTACAGTCAAACACAGAAATTTGGCCAGCCAGAGTTAAATATTTAAACCTGAAATAACTCAGGCGAAGGAAACATACCCTAGTGAAGTACGACTCCTTACAAGAAAGCATTGTAGAAATAATTGTTGTTCCACCTTAAGTTGCTGGTGACAGATTGTAGTTTAGTGACCCACATGTGCAAGGTCCTTGATGGTCACCTTTCACTCATGCTCCAAGGGGCAACCCCTGACCCAGGTGTGCAGAATTTCTTTGAGCTTCACTGAACTCAGACTGGTAGTTCTTTCTACCAGTAAGAGGTCACCTGGACCCTTCATGGTAAATCATGACCCCCTAGAGTCCTCAGGCTCTGAACACCTACCCTTTGGGATTTCCCCAGCAATGATTTAAGGCTGTGCTACTCTGATCTCTGTTCCAATAATTAATTCTGCCTGGGGACTCACCAAGCAGGGATTTAAAAGTCTTTGTTGCATTAATCAATTTCACTGAATTTTTGGGTGGCTATACCACAGAAAGAGGAATAAGGGAATTAGCTTTCAATTTTAATGTCTGCTTTCTTGAATGTGAAATGTTTCCATGATATAGAATTCAGAAGGGACTAGAGTGAAAATAAATCCTTCCACTATTTTTACCCCTTTGATTCCCCAGCCCGTAAGCTTTCTTCCTTAGAAGCTGCCCTTTTTTTTTGTGTTATATCTTTCTATGGTTAGTCATTGCTTATATAAGCTGTATGTGTACCTATATATTCTCCTCTCTCTTTAAAAAGATTTCATAGCATCAAGCTACAAATGGAAGCAAACTAAATACATTGTTCTGCATCTTGCTTTTTAATTTAACAATGTATCTTGGAGAGTTTTCCATGTCAGTAATGAAAAGCTGCCTTCTCCCACCCCCCAAAGTCTGCACAATGTCATATTTTATCAATGTTGCATTTAATTAGTTCCCTAATGAGGGGGCATTTAGGTAGTTGCCAGTCTTCTGCAATTACCAGAAAAACAGCACCTGTCCTAAAACAATGTTGGGTTAAAGCAATTTGGAATCTAGAGCCATGGAGACCCTCAATAGAAAATGTTACCATGCAACCTCTGACTTATCTTTCTTGCCAAGAGTTTTTCAGGCTTGTTGAACTTTTTGATGTTTTCTTTTCAGGGAGCAGATAAGAGGCAATTGGCAGAGGGGCTTTGCCTGGCTTTCTCTTTTCCCCTCCCAGGCAGATGTGATAGATGTTCACAAGCTATGGACATTGATTTTTATCATTTTGTTACAAGAAGTGTGCCCACATGCCAGCAGTATCAACATCATTGGGTGTGCCTCAGACATACAGAATCTGGTTTTACCCAGACTTACTGAATGAGATCTGCATTTTTTTTTTTTCTTTTTTGGTACCAGGGATTGAACTCAGGGGCACTCGACCACTGGGCCAATCCCCAGCCCTTTTATGTATTTTTATTAGAGACAGGGTCTCAGTGAGTTGCTAAGTGCCTCCCATTGCTAAGGCTGGCTTTGAACTCGTGATCCTCCTGCCTCAACCTCCCAAGTGCTGGGATTGCAGGTGTGCACCACCGCGCCGGCTCTAGATTTGCATTTTTAACAAGATCTGCCACTATTTCCTACTCCCCTTAGAGTTTGAGGCTGGCTAGCTGCAGCCTGGCTGGGCTTAGTGCAGGAGCTGCTTGCCTTTGGAGAGGATAACAAATTGGAGGTGCCTGGTCCCTACGTAGAAAACTCCCTAATAATCAAAGAAGCTGCTGAAGCACCACCCCTGTGTCAGGGCTGATCCTGAAGGACCTCCACATTTGCTGTGAATGTCTGAAAGTGAGCTGGGAGGTCTGCTGAGGGGAGTGTCATGAAGGCAGTGGAGTTGAAGGGGACAGGGAGGCCTGGAGAAGTAGATCCTCCTTTCATAGCCTGGAGAGAAGGGTGCTGGAGAGAACCTTGGCACAAGAGGGTCTCCTCCCTTGCATAGGATGACAAGTCCCTGTCTTTATAGGATTTTTTAAGTTGATGTTGTGTTCAAAGAATGGCAATTAGCAGTTAATCTAACTACCTCCTTTTTGGGGTAGGAGGAGTTAAAAAGAGATATTTTAATCTAACTAAATGGAAGAATAATACAAAACTTAATAATGAAATATAGGGCGGCCTAACTGATGGGGTGTCAAGGGCCCAGAGTCCAGGAAGGCTTGCAGACTGAGTGCCTGGCTCTGAGAACCCCACTCTAAGGAGCAATGGTGAACATCTAAATGTTCTGGAACAGCTTGGAGAACAGAGGGCTTCCACGCCCCTCTTCCTGCACCTCCCCTGACCATTGCAAATACTCCACCAAATGGTTTAACCTTTCATTGTTTTTGAGAAGCGTTTCTTCCACCAACCCCTGGGGCCTGGGGCTGCTGATTTCTTTCTGGGAAGGATCATTGCTAAGTATTTAAGGCATGAGTCTTCGAATCAACCAGAACTGTATTTTACTCCAAGTGACAGACCTTACTAGTTTTGTGACCCAGGATAAGTTATTTAGCCTCACTCATTTCTGTAAAGTAGGAATAATTGTCCCCATCCTTAGACTTGCTGTGAGAATTAGATGAGATGATACATTTGAGACACTTGGCCAGTGTGTTTGGCCCAGAGGAAGTATTCCGTGCTTGCTAATATTTCTAAACAGCGGGTTTGTGGGTACAAAAAAGAAGGGGAGTCACATAGGAACACACCTTTTAGGAGTTGGGGGCCATCCGTGATCTCTGTGACCTGTGGAGGAGCAGGGACCACCTCCCTCCAAGTCCAGCCTTCCGCGAGGCATTCCCTCCTGGGGTGTTGAGTGTCTTGGACTAGCTCCAGGGGCGGGTGTGCTCTCCGACAGTCCCAGAGGACCCTTGGGTCTCTCCTCCCTGGGAAGGCTTCTGGCTGAGCTATTATCCAGCCTTTCTACCCATTCCTGTGAGAACTGGTTCATTCTGGATTGTCCCAGGGGCTGAGCCAGAAGCCACTCATTGGTGATGTGGGATAAATAGGAAGTGAGGCCTGGGGGTGGAGCTCCTTTGGGGCTTGGGACCTTCAGGGGTTCCTTGCATGGGGCTGATGGTGCTTCCCCTGGGGCCCTCTAATGAGAGAGAGAGAGAGAGAGAGAGAGAGAGAGAGAGAGAGAGAGAGAGAGAGAGAGAATATATGCATGAAAACCCATCATAGAGCTCCCACACAATATCACCTTTTTGGGGCCTGAGACAATTGCTTTTTCTCTTTAGCAGCCAAGAGATTATTAGGAATCTTCTTCCTCTTTTCTCATGAGAGAAAACCAAGACCCAGTGGAACTCACGAACTTTCTTCCGGATCACTAGGGGCTATGGTTTGGATGTGGTTTGTCGCCACCCAAACTCATGTTGAGCCTCAGTCTTTCAACCACCAGCATCAAGAGGTGGGCCCTTATGAGGTGATTAAGCCACAGGGGTTCTATCCCCATGAATGGATGAATGTCTGTGCCAGTCAGTTTTGTGTCTCTGTGACCAAACTACCTGACAACAGCTTAGGGACAAAAGATTTATCTTGGCTCCTGGTTTCATTGTTTTCAGTCCCTGGTGAGAGGCTCTAAGGCAGAAACATCATGGCGGAAGGAAGTGGTGGAGCAAACCTGCTCAGCTCATGGACGCCAGAAAGGGGAGAGGGAGCCGGGCGTGGTGGCGAACGCCTGTAATCCCAGTGGCTCCGGAGGCTGAGACAGGAGGATCGTGGGTTCAAAGCCAGCTTCAGCAAAAGTGAGGCACTAAGCAACTCAGTGAGACCCTGTCTCTAATAAAATACAAAATCGGGAATCGGGCTGGGGATGTGGCTCAGCAGTCGAGTGCCCCTGAGTTCAATTCCCAGTACCAAAAAAAAAAAAAAAAAAAAAAAAGGGGAGAGGGGAAGGACAGGGATCAGATAAACCCTTCTTGGGTCATGCTCCAGGACCTATTGCCTTCAACCATTCCTCACGTGCCTGCTGTAGTCTCCACCACCTCCTGGTGGTGTATTCAGCCCTCACAGTAGATGATCTACTGCTGAGGCCAGAGCCCCCTCATGATCCAATCACTTCCCCAAAGCCACCTCTGGCCATTGTTGCTCTGGGGACCACAATTTCAACACATGAGATTTTGGGGAACATTCCAGATCCAAGCCATAACGATGTCTTTATGGAGAGACGGTTGGGTTGGGTCTCTCAGGAGTGAGTTAGGTCTTGGAGACTGGATTTGTTATGGTGAGGACTGGTCATTATAAGCAAGATTACCCAGTGCACATACCCACTTGTCCCTTCTTGCACATGCTCTCACCTATGATGTCATCAGTGGGGTTATGATGCACCTGCCTGATCTTGGATTGCCCTGTCTCCAGAACTGTGAGATAAAGAAATAATTTCTTTTTAAGTTATCCCACCTCAGGTGTTTTGTTGTAGCAATCAAAGCAGACTAAGACACAGCGAATCACCAGTAAGAGTAATAGAACTTGTGTGCTGGTATATGTGGCAATAGCTTGCATGTATGTTATTTTTTTTTCTATACATGTTTTTAATTGTAGATGGATACAATACCTTTATTTCATTTGTTTATTTTTTTGTGGTGCCGGGGATCGAACTCAGAGCCTCATGCATGCTAGGCAAATGCTCTACCACTAAGTCACAACCCCGGCCCCAGCATGTATGTTATCTTATTTTATCTTCAGGCAACCTGAGATCTGCTCAGTAAACATTGTGGTCACTATGTTACGGAGGGAAAACCAAGCCTCAGGAAAGCGATGTGACTCTAAGTCATATCAGGTCAGAGACCGTTAGGACAAAGCCAGGTACTTCTGGTCTTTGATCTTTGCTTCCTCTGACAGCTCCCAGCCTCTGAGGGTTCAGCCATATTGGAGATAGAGAAATAATCTAGACTAGAGAAATCATCCCCAAATTTTCATGTAAGTAAGGCATAAGCAGATTCAGAATCACTGCACCACAGCATCACTGTCCTTGATGAAATTCCTGCCCTGCACTTTAGCAGCAGATTCTGAACACAGGGTACCTACTGTTTTCTCTTCAGACTTGAGTCCCCTGTAGTACTGACAACCTATTTGTCACAGGACCTTGGGCTTGTTGTTGAATCTCAAACGGGTTCCCAGTGCTGTTTTTTCCTTTCTTGTGCTTTTCTTTCTCTGATTGCATTCCTCTCTATTTTATTCCCCATCCACCTCTAGCCCGGCAAATTTCACAACTTCAGAGGACTTCATTCCCTCTGCATGCTTTGCAGAATGTCCCCTCCTGGAGCACACCCATGACTTAGACTTGTCATTATCACAGGCTCTGGATGCTTTTCTGAGTGGCCAGTCTTTTTTTTTTTTTTTTCTTGTAGCGGCTGCTCCTGACCCCATTCCCTGTCATCTGAGCTGTCCCCTCTCTTTCTCCCTGTGAATTGCTATGGCTTCAGTTCTGTCTCTTTTGATTTGGTCACAGGTGTCTGAGTTATTATGCCTAAGTGGCCCTGAGGTATGGCAGCTTTTCGCTTTTCCTCTCTTGACGATCAGGTTGAAAATCCTTCTGACAAAGGGAACTGCAATGGTTGTTTGTATTATTTAAGAATCCTCCTCGTAGAAAAATAAAAGAAACTAAGTCTAGAGCCAAGGGAGTTTGATAAAGGAAGTAGAGAATATGTGTGAGGAATATTTACAGGAAGGTATGAGAGGACCAAAAGGCATCAAGTATTTATGAGGCACATGAAGTGCTGTATCTTCGTGGCGCACTCAGTATTCATGAAATCGTACGTGGGCACCCTTGGGTGATGCCCATTTTCGGTTCCACTTGTTCACTGCCTAAGACGTGCAGATAACAGGCATGGCTGCTCAGCAAGTCACCAGTGATCAAGAGTTCTTGGCCAGCAGACTTGCTCCTCCATCTCTGTGGTGGAACATTTGTTGGCTCCAGGCAACTTCTGATGACACCCTTTGTTATCCTCAGCTCCATATTCTCCATGTCAGTAGGAAAGCTGATGCAAGATAGAGGGAATGAGACAAAGACACACACACATGAATTTTGGGTAACACAGGATTGAGATAGTGTGGTTTTTCCATCCTGCCCGCGTTATTTCCTAAATTTCTCTCTTTTCACCTGCATTCCCTGTTTCTGTGGTTATTGACTTAATACAAAATTTTGATTGGAACCTTTTAATTTGATCCACAAGTTTTCTGCTCAGCAACCTCCCAGACGGTGCTCTGGGAGGCTACCCTCTCACCACGGTCATTTCTCACATGGCAGGTCGGGTTAAGTGGACACACAAGTCCCATCAGTGGTTTTAGGTGGGGGCCTGGAGGTGAAGCAGCGTGGTCCCCGAATCATGCGAAGGAAACCGTGGGGACAGGGAGGGAGGTCAGAAGCGAGTCTTGGTCTCTGAACCATGTTTGTTCATGTGACAGTTTTGTCATGGCTACCCAGGGGTATCTCGGCGTTCTCTCTGCCTGGATTCCACCTCAAGTTCTTCATCCACTTCTTGCCCTGAGTTCGGAATGACCGCCTCGGCTCATACTCTGCTGGATTCTCTGCTTTGAGCCAGAGAATCTGGCTTCTTTCTTGTACGTGGGTTCTGACTGGAAGAGCCAACAAGAATGGCCCACAGTGACGAAGCTACTCCCAGATGAAGTTAGAAGGAATCGGCCTCACTCTTACGCACTTAGGGGGTTTTGGTTTTGATTATCATGCAAATCAAAGAGTGGTTAGGAGGTGGCTTGTGTGTGTGTGGAGAAAATCCCATTTTTTGGGTTCTAATTAGTTATACATGACGGTAGAATGCATCTTGACATATCGTACACAAATGAAGCACAACTTCTCATTCCTCTGGCTCTACATGGTGCAGAGTCACTCCAATAGTGTGATCATCCATGCATATAGGGTAATACTGTCCATCTCATTCTACCGTCCTTCCCATCCCCACACTCCACCCCTACTCTCCCTCCCCTCTACATAAACCAAAGTTCCTTCATTCTTCCCTCCCCCCTCGCCCACTATAGATCAGCATCTGCTTCTCAGAGAAAACATTTGGCTTTTTTTTTTTTTTTAATTTTTATTTTTTGGGATTGGCTTATTTCACTTAGTATGATATTCTCTAGTTCAATTCATTTACCTGCAAATGCTGTAATTTCATTCTTCTTTAATGCTGAATGATGTTCCCTTATGGATATGTACCACATTTTCTTTCTTTCTTTCTTTTTTTTTTAAATATTTATTTATTTGCTTTTAGTTGTACACAATGCGTTTATTTGTATGTGGTGCTGAGGATCGAACCCGGGTCGCGCACGTGCTAGACGAGTGCTCTACCACTGAGCCACAATCCCAGCCCCTTTTCTTTCTTTTTTAAAAGAAAATTAATTTATTTATTTTGATTAGGTATATATATGACAGCAGAATGCATTTTTATTCATTGTACACAATTGCAGCACAACTTTTCATTTCTCTGGTTGTATACAATGTAGTGTTGCACCATATGTGAAGTCATATATATACCTAGAGTAATGATGTCCATCTCATTCCACCAGCTTTCCTGCCCCCATACCCCCTCCCCACCCCTCCTTCCCATTTGCCCCATCAGATCTCCTCCATTTTTCCCATATCCCCCCCCCATTATGGATCAGCATCCACTTATAAGAGAGAATATTTGGCCTTTGTTTTGGGATTGGCTTACTTCGCTTAGCATGATATTCTCTATCTCCATCCATTTACATGCAAAAGCCATAATTTTATTCTCTTTTAATGCTGAGTAATATTCCGTTGTGTATATATGCCACATTTTCTTTATCCATTCATCTGTTTAAGGGCACCTAGGTTGGCTCCATAGTTTAACTATTGTGAATTATGCTGCTATAAATATTGATGTGGCTGCCTCACTGTAGTATGCTGATTTTAAGTCCTTTGGGTATAGACCCAGGAGTGGGATAGCTGGGTCAAATGGTGGTTCCATTCCAAGTTTTCTGCGGGTACCTCCATACTGCTTTCCATAGTGGTTGCACTAATTTGCATTCCCACCAACAATGTATGAGCATACCTTTCCCCTGACATCCTCGCCAACACTTATTGTTGCTTGTATTCTTGATAATTGCCATTCTGACTGGAGTGAGATGAAATCTTAGAGTAGTTTTGGAAAATTCCATATTTAGACTCCTGATTCTGGGATGCAAACCAGGCTTCGCGAGATTGATAGAGGACTCGAGAAGGCAGTGTGTGTGCTCTGAAGAGATCTGGAAGTCCCCTCTCACAAGCTGGAGTCTGACGTGTTCTGTGGGTGCTGAGCCTCCCTATGTTCAGCTGTCACACTCGTCTTCCTTAAGCACCCCGTTCATCTTTGCACTCCTCACCCAACAGCATGCAATGACTCCCTGAATTTTTTTTTTTTTTTGTGGTACCAGGGATTGAACTCAGGGACACTTGACCACTAGGCCACATCCCCAGCCCTTATTTTGTATTTTATTTAGAGACAGGGTCTCACTTAGTTGCTAAGTGCCTCGCCATTGCTGAGGCTGGCTTTGATCTTGCGATCCTCTTGCCTCAGCCTCCCAAGTCATTGGTATTACAGGTGTGCGCCACTGCACCTGGCTCAATCTGGTGTTTTTTTTTTTTTTTAAGCAGTGTTTTAAAAATTCCTCTATTATTCAGTGGTGACATAAGCTTGCATCAGTTTGACCACATGGAAAAACAGATATTCTTTTAATGTTATGTCTTTAACAATCTTGAGTCAGTGATTCCCACTGGAGATTTAGTGAGAGTCTTCATGGCATTGAGTAGAGGAAGTCGAAGTCTGAGTCAAAATATTTTGAACCTAACTGCACTTGCTGGCACACGCTTGTAATCCCAGTGACTCAGGAGGCTGAGGCAGTAGGATGGTAAGTTTGAGGTTAGACTCAGCAACTTAGAGAGGTCCTAAGTAACTTAGTGAGACCCTGTCTCAAGAAAAGAGAAAAAAGGGCTGGGGATGTACCTCAGTGGTAAAGCACCCTGGGTTCAATCCATGGTATGTATGCGTATGTATATATATATATATATATATATATATATATATGTATAATATGTGTATGTATATATATCTTATATATATACATATAATTGTATAATTTTATATATATAATTTAGCACAAAGGAACTCAGTTAATCATTTTATAACTCTTTGGGATATACAACAGACTGAAGGAGCCATGGAGGGACAAATGAAGATCCAGCCCTTTGGGAACTGGTGGATGATCAGAGGAGACTGGCTCATTACATGGTTTTGGCAATTTCCAGGGAGGACAAAAAAGAAGTGACATTGGGATGAGGAAGTTGAGGGTACAAGCAAAGGGCGGTGGCAATCAGGGAACATATAGAATCCAGGCTGGGTAAGGAGGGAGGGGAAGCCTTGGTGGATCCGGGGTTTGAGAGACCTTGTCAATGTGCTCAGATCAGGAGACCCAGGGTCCAGGGGAGTCACTAGATTTGGAGTACTAGAGAGCACAGGCTGGAAAGATGGAAAACATTGACTGGAGAGGGGGTGATTTGAACTTGACATTATGGGGAGGCTGTTACTGACAGGTCAATGTCTAACACATAATCATAATCACGGCACTGAATGGCTGAAGAGAAGATGAGATACAAAAAGGAGGTCAGGCCCTTCAGTAGATGAATGGATAAAGAAAATGGGGTATGTATACACAGTAGAGTATTACTCAGCAATAAGAGAATAAAATCATGGCATTCGCAGGTAAATGGATGAAGTTGGAGAATATAATGCTAAGTGAAGTTAGCCAATCCTAAAAAGCCAGATGCCAAATGTTTTCTCTGATATAGGAGGCTGATTCACAGTGGGGTTGGGAGGGGAGCATAGGAGGATTAGAGGAACACTAGAATGGCCAATGGGGAGGGAGGGGAAGGGAGGGGGCAAAAGGGTGAAGAAAAAAAAAAGAAAGAAAGATGGTAGAATGAGATGGATATCATTACCCTAAGTGCATGTATGAAGTCATGAATGGTGTGAATATACTTTGTATACAACTAGAGATATGTAAAAATGTGCTCTATAAGTATAATATGAAATGTAATACATTCTGCTGTCATTTCTAACGACTTAGAATAAAAAATAAATTTGAAAAAAAAAATAAAAAAAGGAGGTCAGGGACTGGGGATGTAGCTCAAGGGCTGGGATGTGACTTATCGGTAGAGTGCTTTCCTGGCATGCCTGAGGCCCTGGGTTCAATCCCAGCCACAAACCAAACCAAACCAAAACAAAACACCCCAAACCAAAACAAACAAACAAACAAAAAAACGCCAACCCCCCCAAAAAACAAACAAACAAACAAAAAAAAAACGACAACAACAAAAAAGGAGGTCAGGAACTGAAACTGCAGTGTATAAGAAGGATCAGTTATGACATTGTTCTCAGTGTCATATCTTATCTGCCTATTATAATGCACATAATTTGTATACATTTATTATAATGTCTTATTTGCTTATTATAATCACCTAGAGTATGCTTTTGTGGTGCTTTTGTCCTCCTGAGATCAAATTAAGCAGGATCTTGGTGGCTATATCCTGGTATAGATATATTTTGAAAGAGCTCCCCAGGTGGTTTGAAGGTGCATCCAGGGTTGAGAGCCTATTTGTTACAGGGACATCAGAATCATCGACAGAGTGATCTTAGCCAGGAGCTACAATCTTTATAAGCAGACAGAGGCCTAGGGCTGCAGATGACAGTCATAGGAGGGCTGGTAGGTGGCATGCTCTGATGATACAAGAGTAATTAAAAATTTTTTAAAGTATTCCAGCTTCCTGGTGTAACTCAAACCCCAGTTTTCTGTTCAAAAATCATCCTGTTAGAACTTTTCTGATCTCGTACAAATAGCAATACCCCAGTCCCTGTCTTTCCTTCCCTCCTCTTTTTTTTTTTTTTTTTTTTTTTTGTTACTGGGGATTAAACTCAGGATTGCTCTCCTGTTGAGTAAAGTACCAAGCCCTTTTAATTTTTTTTTTTTTTTTTTTTTGAGACTGGGTCTCACTAAGTTTCTGAGGCCAGCCTCGAATTTATGATCCTCCTGTCTCAGCCTCCTGAGGCACTGGGATTACAGGTATGTACCACCAAGCTGGAGTCCTTCCTTTCAAATGGCATTTATTGCCATCTGAAATGCTATATTCCTTCTCATTTGTTCTTGTCTGCCTTCTCCACAAGAATACAAGCTCCACAAAAACAGGAATTACTGTGTTTTTTCACTGATGTATTCCCAGGGGGCCTGAACTGGTCATTAAATGTGTGAAGAATGAATGAACATATAGAGCAAGTGAAAAATAAAGTTCCATCACAAAAAATAAAGTTCCAGTATGAACGTGTGTGTGTGTGTGTGTGTGTGTGTGTGTGTCTGTGTGTCTGTGTGTGAGAATCACACATAAAAATGCCTTATAAGACCTATGCCAAGATGTTCATAATGGTTATCCTGGGTCAGGGGACTAGAGGTGAGATTTTGCTTTGTGTGTCTGAATTCTTTCCAGCTGTCATGTATGTACCGGGCCAACCTCCCACTCCACTCCCCTCCTCTCAACCACCACCACCACAACAAAGAAAGACCACTGAATGAACTGGGAGAGGAGGAGGTCTTGGAGTAAATACCAGCAAAAACTTGCCCAAATCCAGATGAATCCCTGAAAAGGCGGCTGCTAACTCTGAATAGCAACAAAGATTAGGGAAGGCACGCTCCGAGGGAAAAGGTAAATCTGTATATTTATTGTTTGTGGCAGGCTCCAGGGGAGAAGGCACATTGGCACGTTTTATTTTCCTGGAGGTTCTCATCAGTAATTGAGATGGTTATAAATACCACCTCACCCAGGGGGAAACGCTACAGCTAGGAGATGCTGAGGCTGCAGGAAAAAGCAGAGACCTAGAGATGACACAAGTGGGAATCTCTGAATTGGATTCTTATTTATTTATTTATTTATTTATTTTTTGGTACCGGGGATTGAACTCAGGGGCACTCCACCACTGGGCCCCATCCCCAGCCCTATTTTGTATTTTATTCAGAGACAGGGTCTCACTGAGTTGCTAAGTGCCTCGCCATTGCTGAGGCTGGCTTTGAACTCAAGATCCTCCTGCCTCAGCCTCCCAAGTGCTGGGATTACAGGCGTGCGCCGCCACTGTGCGCCCGGCATAAATTGGATTCTTTTAAGTTTGGAAATGTGGGTGTCTACCTTTTCTGTTTTTCTCATTCAAGGTCAAATAAATCAGGTGCCAGGTGTCCACCTGGAAGGAGGTGCCGTGAAAGAGTTAATGAAAAATGCAGGATTCTAGGATGATAGATACCAGGTTGTTTTAGACAAACAATTGGATTGTTCGGCCTGGGAGAATGGGGCATATTGTGCAAAGTTTGGAGAAATTTTAAATGAGGGTGTGAGTTCCCACTCGTTTGGGTACTCACGTTTGGTTATTTGTATAAAGGATTCATTTACCTTGGAATGGGTCGCTGTCTTCCTTTGGTATCTGCTAGCCAACTGGGAGTTAATTTGTTTCTAAAACAGGTTTTTTTTTTTGGTTTCAGCTACAAAAGTGAATGGGTCTCTGTATTTCAAGGTTGCACATTTTTCTGCATTTCGTTGAGGCGGAGATAAGAACTCCAGGCTGCAGAATACAATAGGCTATTCTTGTAACTCAGATGTGCCTGAGCACCATGAGTAATCTCTGTTCTTGACCCTACACCCACCTTGAGGCTGGAACTTTGTTATCGCTTCCCGATGCAACAAAGGATTAATGAATAATGACAATTTTACTGAACGTTTCTTGGGGAGACTGAAAAAGCTCTATGTTATCCTGTGGAGATAGTTTTGATCTATGGCAAAACCTAATAAAAATTTCCCATGGGACATATGTGCTATCTTTCCAAAGGGGAAAGGTTTCACATTTCCTTTGTCACTTTTCTCTATGTTGTTAAGCAAAATGGTCTGATTTCTTTCAAGGTCTTCAGTCTCTCATTCTCCCATCTGTCCCTCTGCCTGGCAAAGACCCTCCTTAGGATCTGCTCCTTTCAAAAGGGGGAGAGGGCAGAGGGAGTGGGGAAGGATTCTAAGTAACTGGGAAGCCACCCCCAAGCATCTGATAATCCACTTTGTCCTTGGAGGGATGAATGCAGACAAGGAAAAGAGAAACCCTTGTCATCTTGCCAGGACTGGGGTTCCCATGAGCACAGGATCCTCTTGGACAGTGTTTCCTAGCTATCCCTTCTTTGCAGTGCTTATGTTGGTGGCAGGTAGGGTCACACCCCGTAGCTTTATTATTCAAAAGTCCAAAAGCAGGGAGGATTTCCAGCTTGGACCTTTTGCCACTTCCATCCCCCTGCAAGTCACTGACTGCTTCTAAATCCTGAAAAGCAGAATTCCTGTCACCTCCCACCTTTCTTTCAGGCAAAGACACCAGGGATCTGGCTTAGAAAAGTAAACCATAATAAAGTACCCTGAGTCCTAGTGCCGTTACCTTTCATTGTAATCTGTCTCCTAAGGCGGACGTTCTTCTCCATATTAGTTCTAAATTCAACAGAACAGTCACATGGACACAATCACGAAGGATTTTACTTCATGTCTTTAAAATATGTTCTTAGACTGATAATTTTGTAAATTTACCCATGGGGTCTGCTTCCTATTGCTGTTGACTGTATCTTTCTCACTCCTCATTCTGATATGAACAGTTTTCCCAGAATTACAGATTCATTCATCCATCCATTCATCCATCCATTCATCCATCCAAACATTCACCTATCCATCCATCCATTTAAAAATCCATCCATCCATCATTCAAACATTCATTCAATATGGGGAAAAAGGTTCACTCATACATTGCTGGTGGGACTGCAAATTGGTGCAACCACTATGGAAAGCAATATGGAGATTCCTTAGAAAACTTAGAATGGAACTACCATTTGACCCAGTTATCCTACTCCTCAGGTTATATCCAAAAGACTTAAAATCAGTATAAATTGTTGTGATGCAGCCACATCAGTGTTTAGCAGCTCAATTCACAATAGCTAAGCTATGGAACCAACCTAGATCCCCTTCAATAGATGAATGTATAAAGAAAATGTATATATACACAATGGAATATTACTCAGCCATAAAGAAGAATGAAATTATGGCATTTGCTGATAAATGGATGGAACTGGAGGATATAATGCTAAGTGAAATAAGCCAGTCCCAAAAAACCAAAGGCCAAATATTCTCTATGATATTAGATGCTAACCCATGACAAAAGAGGGTGGGGAATGGAAAGAATAGAAGTCCATTGGATTGGCAAAGGGGAATATAGGGAAGGGAGGGGGAAGGAGAATAGGAAAGACAGAATTAATTAGATGTAACTTTCTTATGTTCATACATTAATACGTGACCAAGGCAACTCCACGTCATGTACAACCACAAGAATGGGATCCTAAATAGAATAAGTTATCCTCCATATAATATGTCAAAACACACTTTATTGTCATGTATATCTAAAAAAGAACAAATTAACAGGGGCTGGGGTTGTGGCTCAGCAGTAGAGCGCTCGCCTAGCACGTGCATGGCCCGGGTTCGATCCTCAGCACCACGTAAAACAAAAATGCGTTGCATTGTGTACAACTAAAGCAAATAAATAAATATTTTAAAAGAGAACAAATTAACAAAAATACATCCATCCATCAACCATCCATCCAAACATCCATCCATCCATCTGTAAGAGCCTTAATGAGGAGGTAGCTAAGATGGCGGCTGGCTGAGAGCCAAAGAGGAGACGTTTAATTGTTTTCTCCTGACCTTAATGTAATCAACTAAGAATCTTTCTGTGCCCGTGAACACTGTGTGACGCACCTGTAAGTTGAGCTTGTGACATGTGTCTACTTGTTAAGGTGAAGAGTATTTAACCAGGTAGGGTTGGAGTTGTGTGGGGGTTGTTGTTGGAGTTGGAGAGAGAAGTCAGAAGAGAAAGCAGAATAAAGAACCTACTCATTCCCATTCTGCCTCCGAATTCTTTCCTGCAGTATTATTGTTGCAGGTGGCAACAGCTACAGGTGGCAACATCCATCCAAATATCCATCCATCCATCCATTCACCCATCCATCCAGTGTTATTGAGCACTTACTATGTGTCAGGCAGTGTTCTAGGCCCTGGGGAATGTAGTGACAAAACACTAAGAAGATTCCTGTGCTCATGCCTTTTACACTATGATGGGGGAGGCGAATGTAAACCGACAAGAAGGTATCTGAGGGTGACAAATTCTTTGAAGAAAATCAACAAAGATTAACAGGACTGTGTTAGGGACTACTATCATTGGGTGAATAAGGTAGGTCTTTATGAGGAGGTGACATCTGCTGATTTAAAGTTTTAGGGTTTATGAAATAAAATTATAATTTACCCTTTCTTCCAGCCTTTCAAAGTTTGAATTTGGAGTCAATGTTTTAGTGTAGACTGTACAACTCTCATTTCAGAGATAAATATGAATCTAGGACAGGGATTGGCAAATTTCTTCTGTAAAGGGACAGATAATAAACAGGTTTGGCTTTGTAGGGTGTAGTGCTCTGTCACAACTACAGAACTCTGTGGTTTACAGCACAGCAGAGGCAGTTGTGTTCTATTTTTTTTTTGGCACCAGGGATTGAACTCAGGGGCACTTGACCACTGAGCCACATCCCTAGCCCTTTTTTTGTATTTTTATTAGAGACAGGGTCTCACTGAGTTGCTAAGTGCCTCGCCATTGTTGAGACTGGCTTTGAACTCGTGATCCTCCTGCCTCAGCCTCCCAAGTGCTGGGATTACAGGCGTGCGCCACCGCACCTGGCCAGCAGTTGTGTTCTAATACAACTTTATTCACAAAATCAGGGCCCTTAAAAGGCCCAATAACTACAATTTGCTGACCTCTGAACTAGCCAGCACTTTGCCCAAATTGCTTCCAAGTGACGCATCAGCTCGTTTCCTTCGAGGGGAGAGCCTTCTCCCCTACTACTGCCCTTTGCTTTAATTTTTTCTTCATAAAAAGTTCAATTATGATAAACTAATTTGGAAAATTTGTAAAACCTACCAAGAGAACTGCATGAAAAAAAGTGAAAATCTTACCCTTACCTTCAACTACACTCTGAAAATCATCACTGCTAACAGTTTGATGTATGTGTATTTAGGCTTTTTTATGTGTGTATATTTGTAGAATATATATACATACATATATATATATACATGCAGATATCCAAAGAGGGAGGCTTCCTCTTCCTTTCAATCCTTTCCTACCCTTCTTTTCTCTCCTTTCTCTTTCCTACTCCTCATCTCCTCTCTGCTCCCCTGCCTCTCTCCCTTCCTCCAATCCTTCTTTCTTGTTTTCCCCTAACACACACACGATGTCATTCATTCTGAAATACCGGCCCTCAGCTTGCTCCTTTTGCCCTACATTACATCATTGAATGCCTCTTTGGATTTGAGAGGCACGCATTCCACGGTGGTGTCCTGTAGTTGCCAATTGACATGACGTGAGTGTCAGATTATCTGTGGTGAGTGGTGTTAGAAGCAGGTGCTGGTGGGGTGTTATGTGTCTCCACCCGCACACCCGCACGGGGATGGGGTGTTGGTATTAGAGCAAGCTGTAGGCCAAATGCAGCAGCCCCAGCTCTTCCTGGGCTTGCTTGCAAGCACAAACAGCTGGTCTGGAGTTTGGAAGGAGATCCTGTCTCCATCATCAGGCATAATGACCAGCACTGGAATGAAAGTCTTGCTCCTGAGGAGGTAGGAGCTCATAGTAGGACTGCTAGACAAAGGAGAGAGAAATAGGCCCAGGTGGCCCCAGCCCAAGCGCCCTTTCCCTATGTGGATGATATCTCAATTGAAAAATAAACGTTAATAATAGAGTGACATAGGCCCTACTGCACGATTCTAAGTGAATCATATACACCTCCACCGCCCCCATTTTTTCTTTTTAGAAAAATTGAAAAAAAAAGATAATACAAAAGCATCCATATCCCCAATTCATGATTATTAACATTTTTCCATATTTGCTTTGCCTGTTTGTCTTTCTCGATAAGTAGTACATTCGCATATTTACAGACACTATATATACATACATGCTATAAATATGTATGCACATTTATGTTTAAGTTATATTTGAAAATCATGGTTATAAAAACGGAACACTGAATTTGCCATCTTAACCATATCTAACCATACAGTTCAATGGCGTTAAACATATTCACGGTATGGTGCTTCAGATCTCTAGAACGTCTTCATCTTGCAAAACTGAACCTCGATCCCTGTTACACATTAATTTTCCCTCTCCTTTCTCCAGTCTCCCACCGTCCTACTTTCTGTTTCTATGACTTTGAGTACTTTAGACAGCTTGTGTGAGTGGAATCATGCGGTGTTGGTCTTTTTTTTTTTTTTTTTGTGAATGGCTTATTTTACTTAGCATAATGTCTTCAAGGTTCATCTGTATTATAGCATGTGACAGGATTCTCTTGCCTTTTTAAGACTGCAAATACCTATCTATCCATCTCACGTTTTCTTTATCCAATGTCTGTTGATGGACATATGGTTTTATGCACTTATATCTTTTCCCAAACTACTTGAATCACCATGTTGATGGTTCTCAAGTAAATCACATATCTTAAACTCTGGTTTCTCCAGTATATTTGCAATATTCCTTATGCTAATTAGCTAGCCCCAAGGGGCTGAAAAAGTTAACTTATTCTCATATGCCGCGCTACTCATTCTGATATGGTTCCCAGTAAATCACTGCTAATAAGACTTAGCACCTACTTGGCCTATTTACTGGGTGATCTGAAAAGCTGTCAGACTCCAGTAGGCTGGCCCAGGAGAAAGGCTCTGGGTGGACTGGCTCTACCTCTGGGCTCTTGGAAACTCACATTTCATATGAAACACGAGCCACTTTAGTTGGCTAGGATCTTGGAGGAAAGACCTACTTCTTTTCCCAGCAAATACCTTTTGTGTTTTTAAAAGAAATAACCTCAGGCTTGCAGCCGGGCTCTGTTGTGGTCCACATGCTTTTGTTCTGCCTCCCTCAAATTCATAAACCGAAATCCTAATCCCAAGGTGATGGTGTTGTTCGGAGATGGGGCCTTCTCCGGGTTCTTAGGTCATGAGGGCAGAGTCCTCATGAATGAGATCTGTGCCTTATAAAAGAGACCTGAGAGCTATCTTGTCCCTTGTACCACATAGGGACATACTGAGAAGTTGGCACTCGGTGGCCGGGAGGAGAACCTAACCAGGTTGACACCATGATCTTGGACTTCACAGCCTCGAGAACTGTGAGGACTAAACTTCTGTTGTTTATAAGTCACTCAGCCTAAAGTGTGTTGTCACAGGAGTCCTGGCAGCATAGCCCAGGGACCCTGCTTGGATCCTGGCTGGCCAGATTAGTTTTCCTACCCAAATAAGAAATCGGCAAGTGACGGTAAAGGAAAAGTGGATTTTACACAGTTTGGGGAGAAGCAGCTAGATTGCCCCCACCCCACCTTGCCTCTGCAGAAGCAGTTACAATTTATAGAAATAAAATCTGGGTGATGTACGTACGTAGATACAGTTGCCTGTGCTAGCCAGGCTGGGGCGGGAGACTCTCCATCTCCGCTTCCTGGTGTCCCTGGCCTGAGGGGCAGCTCTTCGGCCTTTACTCTCAGAATGAGCAAATACAGGCTGCAGAAAGTTCTCAGGAAGTCATTCTTCATTTCAGTCCATTTTACCAACAAACTAAGGCAGGCAGGCTCTGATGGTCAAGGATTTGGAAGATGGATGAGCAGAAAACGGGTGACCGGTCCATGGAAGGTGTGGACCCACCTGGAATGGGTGTGGATGGAGAGAATATTTTTTAAAAAATATTTATTTATTTGCTTTTAGTTGTATACAATGCCTTTATTTTTACGTGGTGCTGAGGATCGAACCCCGGGCCGCGCACGTGCCAGGCAAGCGCTCTACTGCTGAGCCACAACCCCAGCCCCTGGAGAGAATATTTGAACCCCACTTGAACACTCACCAGAAGGCTGTGTTGCAGAGGAGGCTCTCCGCGAGGAGGGAAGATGTTGCATTCCTTCCTCTGACACCCCAGTCCTGAAAACTGCTCCACGGAGAGTGACGATGGTGACAGGGACGGAGGCTGTGTGGGCTCAAGAGCCCTCACTTTTCCTCACCAAGGCCAGCCTCCTACTGCATTCTGAGGGTCTGGATAACCATCTGTAGCAGCAGCCAAGGGCCCTTGAGCTCTGGAAAAGCTGCGAGAGCTGGAGGGCGGGGCGGTTACCCAGAGGCAGGTTATAGCTCTATTGGGTTCTTTCCGGGATGGAGGAGGTAATGAGTTGTGTCCAGATTCTCTAGAATTGAGTTGGCTTTCATTGCTTGCTTCAGTTCTGCCAGTACCACCACCCATATGCCTCGATCTGAGAAATCTGCATCAGTGGCCTCTAGGGAACACTCGGCACTGTCTGGAGACATTTAAAAATGATCGTGACACAGAAAATGTTCTAGAAGCCCTTTGAAGACACATCCAATTAAGTTACCAGTGTTAGTTTGTTGTCTTATCAGCGTTAGTTTCCTTAGTTGTAGAATGGGCATCATAATATCCACCCTTCATAGTATCACTGGAACCATCAAATTAGGTTACTTATGTAAATTAGGTTACATATGTAAAATATCTAACGAGGGCTTCACATATAGTATGCATGCAATAAATATTGGTTTCATTCTCATTCCTTTATTAAATGGTTTAGGTAAAATAAAAAAAAAAAAAAAAACATAATCTCTACCTTTATGGAGCTCATAGGGTGTGTATTGGTTAGCCAGAGCTGCTGTAACAACATACCACAGTCTGGATGGCTTAAACAACAGTAATTTCCACACAAGTCTAGAGTGTAGAAGTCCACGATTAGTGTGTTAGTTGGGCTGGTTTCATTCTGAGGTCTCTTTCCTTGCCTCGTACATGGCCATCTTCTCCCTTTGTATCCTCATGGTTTTTTTTCTGTGTGACAGTTTTAATTGACATACCTTGCTGTGCAAGGCAGAGGATGCAGCACCTGCATCTAGTAGGTAGATGTCAGCTATGCAGCTAAACATACCATCGTGCACAGGACGAGCTCCCACCCACAACAAAGGATTATCTGCCCTCAATGTCAAGAGTGCTAAAGTTGAGAAGCTTTCATACTACCAAGATGTCCTTCAGATGTCAAAACTGGAAGGAACTTACTCCTAGTTAAGGAATTAAGATCAGAAGTGTGTTTTGGAATGCATTCAGTTGTCAGTAACAGAAAACCTGACTACAGGATTTTATTTTCTCAAGTAAGTTTCTGGTTTTGATTCAGCTGCACAAAAATGTCTGAACTGAGGCTCATGCGAGTCTCCTTGCTTTTCTTCATGTTTTCAGCTAGCCCACCAGAATGCATGCATCACAAGGGCAAGGACAGAGGTTTTGTTACATGGCTTGGAAAAATGCCTGGCATACAGCAAATATGAATTATGAGTGGTTTGTTGTAGCTCCAGCTATCACTTAAGAGCTCAAGGCCACTGAAAAGAAAACAAGATGCAAAAGAAGAGCTAACCCCATGTCGAGTAAATAAAACGTTCCCAGGGAAGTCCATAGCCAACTTCTACTTGCGTTGAATTGGCCAGAGCTCAGGGTGACCTTAAAGAGAAGCTGGGATATACTTTTCAGCTTGGCATACCCACATGGATATTTCTTTTCTGTAACTAAGGAAGAGGAAGGAATGGATACTGAGCAGCAAAAAAGAAAACTTTAGCTCGTCCTTGGGTACGTACGTGCAGACTTGCCCAAGCAAGAGCCCAGAGGGTGTGAGAGATTGTAAGATAGCAAGGTCAGGGCCACAGAAAAAGAAACCAGAGCAACTGCTTCATAGAAACTGATCAGAATCAGCAGAGAAACAGCCTGGTGGTGAACTTGTGACTGCTTGCTGCCTGTGACTCAGATGTCTTATTTGATACAATGTAATGAATCCAATGCTGACCATACAGTTCCAGAAAACCAAAAATGGACTTGGAGGTTCAGCAGTTGGCTGGAGCTGAGCTCCACTACTGGTTAATCCTGAAATGAAAAACGAATGAATTGTTTTAATCAGGCAATCTCTATTCCTTATGAACTTTATACCTTTTGCTTCTACATGTCCTGTTCTTTCCTTTGGCTGGCGAGATTGTGTTCTCAGGTTTTCTGTAACTCACGTAATACTCAAAGAGCTTTGCAATTTTGTGGAGCTTTTATTTAAACTTTATTAAAAATGATTAAGATGGTGACAATGGAACTTTAAGCAAGGGGCCCTTCTGAGCACTTTCACAGGTCACACACCTGTGAAGCAGGCTTTGCGTTTACTTGTATATTATGAAACCCTCAAGGCTTAGACTAATTCTCTTTGAGTTATTTTTGACAGTAAATCTGAAGACCCTGTCCCGCAAGTCTATGTCCTTTTGTGTTGAATCAGATTTCCGCCTGCTTTGCCCAGCAATAAACTCAGAGTGACACTCACAATGATTCAGAATTGTAATTTTTATTTTATCAGCACTAATTAGGGGTGGTTCCCACACGGGACTTCTTCTGGTTAAATATGAGGGAATTAGCATGTGATGTTATATGCAATTCCTTCGTGGCTCTACCAACATTTTAGCAAGAGGGGGAAAAAAAAAACAGGTATGAATCCATAAGGTGAAGAAAGTATAAGAAGAGAGCAAAGCAGCTGAGAAAGAAAGGAAGCTTATATTTTTAAAAATATTTATTTTTTAGTTGTGATTGGATACAATACCTTTATTTTATCTATTTTTATGTGGTGCTGAGGATTGAACCCAGTGCCTCGTACATGTTAGGTGAGTGCTCTACCGCTGAGCCACAACCCCAGCTCAGGAAGCTTATTTTTAAGCCGTTCCAGGAAGCCAAGAAAATTTAACAAGATGTCAGCCGAGCTTCCTTGCAGAACTCCCAAATACTCAGGAGCTGGAGTCATGGGGTAGCTCTAGATGAGGGGTAAGCTGGGGCAAAAAAAAAAAAAGAAAAGGAAAAAAAGACAAAACAAAAACAGGAAGACTATTGAAAGTCCAAATGAAGAGTGATTGTACCCCAAATCCCGTACTTCACCCCAACAAATGATTAAAGGCAAGTTTTATGTCTGGAGCAGTTGAAGCAAAGAGCTTTTGGACTTATGGATATACCAGGCCCAGTTGAGGGCAGTGGTCAAATGCCAGATAGAAAATGTGGATCACTGAAAACCCAAAAGAGGTTCCCCAGGCTTCTCATTCACATTTGGATCCCAGAATGCTTGCAGCTAGACTCCGAGCTTGCTCTTCACTGATGCCTCCAAACCAAGAAGCCTGGCCCAGGGCGTCATTCTTAAGTATGAGTAGACAGTCGAACCTTTTGGGGGACTGTGACCAGAATGACAAACAAATTAAAGTCAACAAATAGAAAAGTAATTTGGAGAAAAGAGTACGGAGAGAAGATGTCAACTGCAAAATACTATAATGTTGTGTGAGAGATGAGAGAGGAAGTCAGAAAGAGATGCTTCCCACGGTTTTCCACATCATTCTTTGTTCAAAGAGATTTTTCTTTTGCCGGGCGTGGTGGCGCACGCCTATAATCCCAGCACTTGGGAGGCTGAGGCAGGAGGATCACGAGTTCAAAGCCAGCCTCAGCAATGGCAAGGCACTTAGCAACTCAGTGAGACCCTGTCTCTAATAAGATACAAAAAAGGGCTGGGGACGTGGTCCAGTGGTCGAGTGCCCCTGAGTTCAATCCCTGGTACCAAAAAAAAAAAAAAAAAAAGGTTTTTCTTTTTCTTTTTCTTTCTTTCTTTTTTTTTTTTGGTAGCACTATCACATCTTCAAAAATATGTAGTATAGCTATTAGTTATTTCTTGATGAGGGCGAGGACTTGGTCTTGTTCATTCGTATTGCTCATGACTGACATGAGGTTCTCAACAAATACTGTTGATTGAGTGGATAAAAACTGTATCCATCATCAAAACCAAGGTACTATAAAAATACCAAAATGCTGAAAACACTGGAACATTAACTGTGTGATGTGAAAATAAAAGAATTGCATAGGAAATTTGAAAAAGAGAACTGAAGAAATATCCTCAAAATGCAGAATCAAGTGATGGAAAATAATAAAGAAAACACAGGAGAATTGGAAGATCAGGCAGAGTTTTAACATCAAACTAATAAGAACTCTAGGTTAAAAAAAACCAAAAACCCATAAAATTGAGGGCAAAAGACTATCACAGATAAGAAAAAAAATTACAGAACCAAAACATACAAATTTCTTGCTCAGTTGGTAGAGTTCTTGCTTTGCATGCACAAAGCCCTGGGTTCAATCCCCAGCACCACACACACATCCACACACCAAAAACAAAAACAAAAACAAACAAACAAAAAAAACAAACAAAAAAAAAACCAAAACCCAACAACAACAACAACAACAACAACAAAAGTTTCCAGAATTCAGGAGCTTGCTGATTGGAAAAATAAATGACAAGGCACATAACTCTAAAATTTCAGATTGCAAAGGCTAATAAGAACCTGTAGAGTTAAAAGAGACCACAAACAAGAGATGATTACCTATATGGCCTTGAACTTCTCATTAGCAGCATCTAGACCAGAAGACAGTGGGATGATGATTTCAAGAGGGTGATGTCCACTTCTGAGGTCTAAGCTTAGTCAAACTCTTAAGCTCATGTGGTTTACAATAAAGAAAGGTTCAGATCTGCCAGATCATAAAAATGTAACTCTCGGGCATGCTGTCTCAGGAAGCTGCAGAGAAAATGGCACATTACAGAATAAACCAAGAAAGGAGAGAGAGAGGAGAGAGAAGGGGAAGGAATTCCCTTCCTGAGGGTGGCTGCATCAGGCCAAGAGGGCAGCCCATCCAGAGAGGAAGAGGAGTTTGTGGGGCCCAGGAGACATGTCTCTGAGAAATATTGAATGAATGCATATGAATTACTTGATATATTTTATCAAAGTAAGTTTTTAACTTGTTTTGGAATAGTTTGGGGGTTGCTTGAGGATGCATTATTTATAGGTACATAGAAAACTAAGCAAATGAAAAGCTAAGGCGATTGTCAATTCAGGAAAAATAAAAAGTCATGTAAAAGATATGTGATCGTAATATACCAAATGAGTCAACTGTGAGTTACTCTTTTATTAGCTGATAATGCAAGCCTTAAATATTAATTTAACAAACAATCCTGATATAGCTTTTTTGAGAGGATGATAGAGAAGGAACATAAAGATGTGGGTGTGATGTGTGGGCTAAAAGAGCGAAATCTTTGTTTTCTTGCAGTCAAAAATGAAAGTCTTGGAAAAACCCTATAAAAACCGGTAAGCATATGAGCTAGGAACAGCAAACAAGAAACAAATGGTGATTCGAAAGTGCCTGCGGGGGTGTTGGGTCTGGGCTAGGGAGGAGTGGGCCAGAGAGCCTCGTGGCCCTGAGCAGCTCCTTAAACTACATAATGAAGTCTTTTGAGAATACAGAATAATTACATAAGCCGCGGTATGGTAATGAGGTGATGGTTTTCCATAGCACTTCATCTGTAATCGATTGGCCTCATGGTGTGGGATTAACAGAGTTGGGTGTGGGGCTGTCATGTGGAATGTGCGATCTGCTTTGAAGCCAGTCACGAGCTGCTCATGTTCATTCTCGGCTGCAGAAGAAGATCTGGGAACCAAGAGTCTCCCTGTGCATTTAAGGATACAGAAACAGATAAGTAGCTCACAAACACTAGGTAATTTCTCCTAGCTGCAAGAAACAAATACGTTAATTTCTACCCTTCTCCCTTGTCCAGGGATTAACTTCTTTTTCTGTCTCACTTTACAGCCACATGTGTCTACATAGTTGTTCTTTTTTTTTTTTTTTTAATATTTATTTCTTTTTTTTTTAGTTATAGGTAGACACAATATCTTTATTTTATTTTTATGTGGTGCTGAGGATTGAACCCAGTGCCTCATGCATGCTAGGCAAGTGCTCTACCACTGAGCCACAACCCCAGCCCCTCCAAATCTCTCTTAACATGACAAAATTTTTTCTTCTCACTCATGTTGAGTTGCATCCAAAGCAAGGGCAAGAGGGACCAGGCTGACGGCTGCTTCTGTTCCCTGCAGAAGAGGAAAGAATCTTCAGGGTCACATGAGGGTCTGCCACTGCTCCAGCCTGGAAATGACAGACATCTCTCACAATGTATGGGCTAGGAAGGAGGAAATGTGGGATTCAATGAACAAGAGGCATGGTTTAGACACAGCCACTTCTCCGGTTTCATTGTCTGGGGGTCAGAGGGAATTTGTGCACTATCATGAGAAATGCACCTATATTTCAATTATGACATAAGCTTTATTATTGAAAACAATCTTATTTCTATAATCCCAAAGTCAGCTCTTTTGTCTCCTGCTTCTGAGTTAGGGTTTTTGTGAAGTCTTCATTTTGCCCTGAGGAGATCTTGCTGTGAAACTCAGCAACTCTTCCAGTATAAAAAGTCTTCACAACAAGTTAACCAATCCTCCAAAACCAAATGCTGAATGTTTTCTCTGATATAAGGAGGCTGATTCATAGTGGGGTTGGGAGGGGGAGCATGGAGGATTAGGGCAAAGGGGTGGGAGGGGAGGGGAAGGGAGGGGACATGGGGGTAAAAAAGATGGTGGAATGAGATAAACATCATTACCCTAACTACAGGTATGGAGAGAAGAATGGTGTGAATATACTTTATATACAACCAGAGATATGAAAAATTGTGCTCTATATGTTTAATATGAATTGTAATGCATTCTGCTATCATATAAATAGAATAAAAAATAAATAAAATAAATAAAATAAAAAATGTCTTCACAACAGCCTTGAGATCTACTTTAAATGTCCTCATTTTCAGAGATTAGGGAACGCAGACCAGAGAGGTTATATGCCTTATGTAAGGTCACACACAGCAACTGAGTGGCAGAATCAGGATGCTTTTATGAGGGTCCTGACTCCTGGCTTGGTTTTAGGACCCATCTGCCTTTCTGAGGGGCAGACACTGTCAGCAATGAAGCCTCTTCCCATGATTTCTAGATTCCGTTCTAACCCCATAGCTCTCTGCTGCCCTCTCTTGGCCTCCTTAGTTATGACCAAGTGAAAATTTGAGTTACAAATTTTCAAATTTTCACTGTTAGTGTATTAATGTCTAACTCATTCTGCCATTATTTCTATCCCCTTGCCCCCTTTGTTCTATTTAACATTCCTTCATTCCTCTCATCCCCCCTCCCTTGCCACTATAATTCAGTATCATCATAGCAAAGGAATCAATCGACCTTTGGTTTTTTGGGATTGGCTGACTTCACTTAGCATTATTTTCTCCAACTCCATCCATTTACCTGCAAATACCATGATTTTATTCTCTTTTAGTGCTGAGTAGTGTTCCATTGTGCATATATACCAAAGTTTCCCTATCCATTCATCAGCTGATGGGCATTGGGGTTGGTTCCACAATCTAGCTATTGTGAATTGTGTGGCTATAAACATTGATGTGGCTGTGTCTCTGTAGTAAGCTGTTTTTAAGTCCTTTGGGTATAGACCAAGGAGTGGGATAGCTGGGTCAAGTGGTGGTTCCATTCCAAGTTTTTCTAGGAATCTCCATACTGCTTTCCAGATTGGCTGCACCAATTTGCAGCCCCACCAGCAATGTATGAGTGTGCCCTTTTCCCCACATCCTCGCCAGCATTTATTGTTGTTTGTATTTTTGATAGCTGCCATTCTGACTGGTGTGAGATGAAATCTTAGAGTAGTTTTGATTTGCATTTCTCTAATTGCTAGAGATGTTGAACATTTTTTCATATATTTATTGATTGATTGTATATCATCTTCTGAGAAGTGTCTGTCCAGTTCCTTAGCCCATTTATTGATTGGGATTTTTTTTTTTTTTTTTTTTTTTTGGTGTCAAGGTTTTTGAGAGCTTTACATATCCTTGAAGTTAATGTTCTGTCTGATGTGCTTGTGGTAAAAATTTGCTCCCATTCTGTCGGTTCTCTGTTCACCTCACTGATTGTTTCTTTTGCTGAGAAGAAGCTTTGAGTCATCTCTTCTTTATGTTTAACACCCCCATGCACTCTGATTCCCAGGTGCTGAGAATACAGTAGGACCCGTAAATATTCTTATTAATTAGTGTTTAAGAGAAGCAACTCTAGTGGGGGTGTTGAGCCCTCTAATGAGTTTCTGCTCTAAGCAGATCACCGTGTGGAAGTGATTCCATGGACAACTCATAACAAATCCGTAAGGAAATGCTAGTCAGTCTCTTTACGACCAATAAAACTGAAGTCCAGAGGCGCTATGACAATATGCTCATGATGCGGAGAGGACATAGTAAATTATTAACACTTGTTCTATATACTGTTGAGGAACACATATCATCTGCAGGACCCTGTTGGGGTACAATTAAAATCTCTGCATTTCACAGTGACTAAGATTTGAGCCCAAATTATTCTGACTTTCTCTTTTTCATACCACTAAACCACAATGCTGACCTTCATTCGAGACTTTCCAATTGCTACTTTCTTTAGGAAGTTCTTCCTGATCTTGCCTTTCTCCCATCTCAGACTTGAACGCACAATTAGTCTTGGCTTCAGGTCATCTCTAAAGTTACCAAAGCCCAACTGGAATGCCATAGTTTGGATGTGATTTGAGTGTTACCTGAGGGTTTATATAAAAATTTAATTCCCGGTGTGAGATTGTAAGAATGAAAACTTAACCCAAGTCTAGTGTTTAGAGGTGGGGTTTTTGGGAGGTGATAAAGATCAGATTAGGTCACCAAGGTGGAACTACCATGATTGAATACTTATTGGAAGAGGGAGAGAGATCAAAAGAGACACATGTGCATTTCTTATCTCTTGCCAGGTGATGCCCTGTGCTACCTAAGACTCCACCAGAAAGAAGGCTATCACTAGATGCAGCCCCTTGCATTTGGACCAGAACCAAGAGCCCAAATAAACCTCTTTGCTTTATAAAGATTCCAGCCTCAGGTATTTCATTGTAGCAACGCAAAAGGGATTGATACCTGGTATTTTCTTTGACTTTTGGTCCTAGGAATGGAAGGTCTGAATGGCCTCTTTTGGGGATGACAAATATGTTGCTTATGAGCTCTTACCTCAATTAAACTTTTTAGCAGAGATCGATAATAAATTACAATGTCTTTTCCAAGTCTTAGCCTGACTATCCTTCTCTCTGCTTCTCCTTTGGTCCATCATGAGCTTGTGTCAACAGCCTAAATGCTCTTCTCTAACATATGTGAATTGGAGAATTATGAATGGAATGGTTTGGTTGCATCTTAGGAGGAAAAGGGTCTCAGCAGATCCTGAGAGCCAGAGCCTCCCTTGTTTGGAATTTCAACCAGTTATTCATCGCACAGTAATGAGTAAGCCTTCAGACAGACCCAGGGCAATTATTATCTGTTTTATTTATTAGCTGTGGAACCTTGAATACACAAGTTGTATAACCTCCCCAAGATCCAGCTTCTTTATTTCCAAAGAATCATGGTGATATTTTAGTGGGTTATTGTGAGATTAAATGAGGTAGTGTGTGTAAAATGTGCAAAGTCAGTGCTCAATAAATGAAGATTCTTTATTTTGTTTGCTATGATGCCCTCTTGACCCTTGGGAGCCTTGCCCTGTGTATTACTTTGCATTTTCCAGATAAACAGAAGAAGAAGATGTAGAGGTATATAGAAAAAGATTTACAGCCGGGTGGGGTGGTGCATTCCTGTAATCCCAGTGGCTCTGGAGACTGAGGCAGGAAGATCATGAGTTCAAAGCCAGCCTCAGCAAAGGTGAGGCGCTAAGCAACCCAGTGAGACCC
Source organism: Tamias sibiricus (assembly GCA_025594165.1). Lineage (NCBI taxonomy): Eukaryota > Metazoa > Chordata > Mammalia > Rodentia > Sciuridae > Tamias > Tamias sibiricus. Next base: position 16,305,842 of record CM046657.1, on the reverse strand, counting down.
TGTCTCTAAATAAATACAAAGTGAGGCTGGGGATGTGGCTCAGTGGTCAAATGCCCCTAAGTTTAATCTCTGGTACCAAAAAAAAAAAAAAAAAAAAAAAAAAAAAAAAAGACTCAAAAGGAATTGGTTCCTACAATGATGGAGGCTCACAAGTTCCAAATCTGTTATATTAATATGGCCAAAAGGTCTTTGCAGATGTGATTTCTGTGTCGACTCAAGACAGGAAGATCATTCAGGATTATCTGGATAGGCTTAATCTAAACACTTGAATTCTTCTTTCTGTGGTGCTGGGGATGGACCCAGGGCTTGTGCATGCTGGGCAAGGTCTCCACCCCAGCCCCACTTGAATTCTTAAGAGCAGAGGAATTTCTCTGGCTAGAGTCAGAGGGAGATGGTAGAGGAGGAAGCAGGAGAGATGAAGCAGAAGGAGAGGTTCTATGGGGAATGGTAAGCTGCCTAATCCACATGCCCCAAATGAATGCATCCATTCAAGACTGCAGGCATCGTTCAAGCAGAGGGAAGAGCAGGAGGGAAAACCAGGCCAAGACAACCAGAAGGGGCTGAGCCACGAATTCTCAGAGCACCTGTGGGTGTCACCCACCAGTGTTGAGGTGGAGTCAATGTAGGAGTGAGGTAGAGACAGATATCCTGGTAGGCTGGAGCTTCAATACCATCTTTTCAATGAGAATGTGAGAATCTGGGGATGGCGGGAGGGGAAGAACCGGGCACAGGCTTTAGAGGAATCATGTTTCTCCCAAGCGTGTGCCGCACACCCTCCTCTTTCTTGGTACGTTTCTGTCTTAACTCGAATACCTGGATGCTTTTGGCACCTGTGCAGAGCAGGAGGAAGGAAAAGAGGAGCATGGTATTCAAGTGAAGCAAAGCTTGGAATCCTTGAGTATGAGGTCTTACCCAGAGTACCTTGGGGAACCTCCCTGACTGCAGGGGTACAGGTGCACATCAGATGGGGACTAAGTCCATCACACCCCTTGGCCACATGGTGAGGTAGGGTAGGTTATCGGACCCCTTTGGGGCCAGTGAGATGCCATCCCCCACTAAGACTGTGGGACAACTGTGTTCTTTTCCACTTGGCTAATGCTAGTGATGTAGGTCCAGAGCAGCTGGCAGCCACCCTGCCACCAAGTGGGGAGGGTTTGTTAAGAGTGAAGCAACAGAGAAGAAGAGTGGAGAGGAACTGATCCCGAGAGCCTGGTTTGCACCCAGAGGGCTCCCGTCATACTAGTCTACAAATGTCCTTTATTTTTATTTTTATTTTTTTTTGGTGTTGGGGATTGAACTCAGGGCCTTTCATATACTAGGCAAATGCCACTCCCCCACCTCGTGAGAACTTTTGATTGCATCAGCTTGTGTGGAATTTTCTGTTATTGGCAACCACAATGTTCCTGATGGACAAGGTCTCATTTCATAGGCATAAGGTATGTGAGGACCAGAGCGGGGTGGGGGGTGGCAGTGATGTCCCCAGGGGCACATGCATAGTAAGTGGCATTCGTCATCTCAGGCACTCATCTGTGAAGCAGCTCAGGAAACCAGCTACATCCGGAGCACCTGGGGATTACCCAGATAGCCCTTGAGTTATGCAATTTGTTTCTGAATCCCCTCAAAATTGTTTTTTTTGTTTATTTAATTATTTATTTACTTATTCATAATGCATCAAAATTGGTTTTAAGAGCTGTTCCTTGTCATATTTTTCTTTCTTAGTTCCTCTGGGAATATCTGAAACTCCGGACAAGCACAATTACTATACAATTTGAATTAACATGCCTAGGTGATCAAGATATTATTTTTCTTCCTCTTCTCTCTCTCTCTCTCTCTCTCTCTCTCACACACACACACACACACACACACACACACACACACACGACGATGTTTTGCTCATCTCTGACCCTGTGTGGGGTGGACTACCTTACAATTCAGACCTCATCATTTCCTAGCTGTAAGGAGATGTCCCTGAATGTGTCTACTGGAGCTCTCCCAATGGCCAGTGTTGGACACATATTTATTCATTTTGATTTCTCCCTTTGCCCTAAAGTTACACTGAATCCTGAATGCTGAGAGGATACCCCCTTTGCTGATTTGTGAGCTCTCTGTATCCACAATATATATGTATTCTCACAGGTGCCTGCATTGGGATCTGCTATAACAACTCCTTCTGTGCACCTTTATTCCTGCATCTGACCCTTATTAAATGCTCAGTATGTGCTAGGCACCATGCTCTGAACAACACAGATGAAGCCCAGACTTTGCAGAAGGTACTTGTCCATTGCAGAGTCGAGGGGCTCTGCTCTCTGCCTCATAGCTTCTCTAGGCTTATATGGCCTGCGGGTTTACATTTAATAATTCATTGCTTACTGTGTACTGGGTACAGGGCGAAGGTTGATGGAAGGGAGGAAACTTGGCTTCATTGGTGATAATCATCTTTCTCTGTTTTTAGTCCTTTCCCCCTGCTGGCTGGAGAGTCATTTCCTGTTCCCTTTTGTTTCTCCCTTCCTGTTGATCCCGTAAAGACCTCTTTACCTACTGAATCCTCTGGCCCCTTTGTAGTGTGTCTGGTACCAGGTGCATCCTAGCAGACTTAGTACATGCCAGATGGTGTGCTAAGTGCCCTACACACACCACTTAAGTCTTACCGCAACCCTGTGAGTCAAGCGTCTTGGGACTAGATCTTTCTTTCTTTCTTTCTTTCTTTCTTTCTTTCTTTCTTTCTTCTGTTTTTTATTTGTTGTTTTAGATATATATGACACTAGGGTGTATTTTAACATATTATACATACATGGAGTGCAACCCTGGAATAGATTTTTCTACAATGAGTTAACTCCAAATATTTATTTCATTTTCAGTCAATTCCCTTTGCATTATTCCTTGAATTCTGAATATTCAGAATCAGATTCAGCTGCTATGTAATCTGGACTGTCTCTCATATGCCTGATACTTCCATAAAATGCGACAGATGGAGACACAAGCAAGCCTGACTGAAGTGGCTTTTATATCACTACTAACCTGGTCTGGCCACTTAGGGCATCAGAATTTAACTATAGTAGAGGTCCACAGAATCTAACAATCTCACTTGAAGAGTATGTACCAACAGCCTGGATATGAAGGAGTGGTAAGTTCATGCTTCAAGAATGCAGTTTATTTATGGCAGAATAAAACTTCATTGTCAAGGTCTGTGGAATGATATTGGTTAAGTTATATTGCTATGTTGTGTGCACGTATGAATATGTAACAACAAATCCTATCAAGTTGTACCACTATATAATGCACCAATAAAAAATGTGGGAAAACAAAACAACAAAACAAAACAAAACAAACAAAAACAACAACAATAACAACACCCAACAAAAAAAACTTCATTGTCATGTGCAGGAAAATGCATGGAACTGGAGAGCATCACGTTAAGGGAATTAAACCAGACTCAGAATGTCAAGGTCAAATGTTTTATCTCATATGTGGAAGCTAAAGAGAAAAAAGGAGAAAAAAAAGGGATTTTATGAAAATAGAAGGGAGATCAATAGAGTTGAGGAAGTGGATGAACAGGAGGGAGAAGTGTTGGCAAAGGGGAGGTACACAAGAATGAAATTGATCAACTAATATGTGCATGCACAAATGTGCCACAAAGGAACCCACTATTCTATATAATTATCATATAGCATTTTTTTAAAAAAATTCTCTTTCCTGTAAAAACATAGCAACACTGGCTAAAATAAGAAAAAACAGAAGGCAGCAGTCAGGGTCAAATACAGACAAGTGTTTTTGAGGATCCAGGCTGGCACAGAAACACAGTGATCAGGGTGGAAGGGGTGGGATGAACTTGCTGAGAACAAAACTATTTCCTGGGAGATGGGGAGGTACCACAGGTTCACCAACTGAAGCCCAGGCTAGGGTGATGTTCACGTCTCATCCTTGGCCCTTTTGGAAGGAGACTGGAAACAAACTTGCTGCCAAATGCTGAAGGAACAATGGATTCACTTCAGATAAAAGTAATTGAACAGAATGATCTGACAACCCTTTAATGTAAATGTATTGGTTGTTCCAAATAAATAAATGAAGAAAACATTAACTTCCTGAATAAGAGAAATCTTCCACATACATGGGCCTACATATGCATGTGATGACTCTGGAAGAATAAGTAATAATCTGCTGGTTACAATTTTGCTTCTTTTGAATTTTATATTAAGTATATGTATTCCCAATTCAAAATTAAATAAAAAGTTTTTCTAAAAATTTAATTCAAATGCAAATTATCATGAACAAACATGTCTAGGTATGTGGGCATTTTCCTTTTAGGAGTACAATCCTACAGTAGTTTTACTTGAAGGAATATGCCCCCATAGATAAAACCTTACATGTTCAAAATAATGTCATTTAGTACAGAATTATTTTAATGGCAAAGATTAGAAGTGGTTCTTGCGGGAGACTTGTGAATTAGTTGTGTTCATCATTGGACCTTTAGTAGACGATGAAGCTCATTTCATACCAATATGAAACTATCCTCACTATATTTTGTTCAATGAATGAGGCAAGAAGTATGTAGTGTGTCAACATTTGTGCATAAAAGGGGGAGAAAGAACTCTTTTGTGTCTATATGAATATCTGCATGCATTTCCACATATGTGCATAGAATGTCTCAGAAAGAATAAAAGTAATTGACGCATTAGTTGCCACAGAGAAAAGTGAAACTGGGCAGCTGGAAGGAGAAGCAGGAGGGTAACTTTTCATTGTTTACTGGTGTAAGCTTTGGGTTTGGACCATATAAATATATCACATATTTTTAAGAAAATATGATATGAAATGAATGGGCTGAAATCTAGTTCAGACGTAGGAAAAGAAAGAATTAGAGAATTGGAAGGTAGTATATGGGGACTCACTTAGAATTTATTAAAGAGAGTAAAGAGATGAAAAATATGTAAAGGAGGGGTTATATACCGACAGAAAACTTCTTATCATAGTAACAGACATGAGATAATATGAGAGGGTTCAGAGGGGGAAATAATTGGGTTAACTCAATCAGTGAATTAATCACTTGATGGGGTTAATTGAGTGGTACATGAAGGCAGGTGGGGTGTGGCTGTGGCTGGGGCATTGAGGAAGTGGCTTTGGGATATATATTTGTATCTGGTGAGTAGAGATCTCTCTTTCTCTCTGCTTTCTGATGATCACATAAGCCACTTGTTTCTGCCACACTCTTTTGCCACGATGTTCAGCCTTGCCTTGAGCCTGGAGCATTGAAGCTGGGTGTCTACCAACTGAGACCTCTGAAACTGTGAGCACCCAAATAAATTTTCCTCCCCTATAGTTGTTCTGGTCAGGTCCTTTAGTCACAGTGGTGAAAAAGCTGCCTAAAACAGAAGATAATAGAATAAATTTGAAGTGCTGGAGGAAAATCTGTCAACCTTTAATTTTACCATCAGCTTCACTATTATTCAAGGAGAGTTAAATAAAAACATCTTCAGATATATAAATACTAAAAGACTTTACTACACATAGATTGTCACCATGAGACTTAAAATTAAAAATGGAAAAGTGAAAATGGAGAGAAGATGTGAGATAAAAAAAAGCAAGTATTTTCTAAACACTTTCCTGCCCCAATTCTAAAACAGGTGAGTCATTCTAGTGAGCCCGGAGATTAATAAAATGTGTTGAAAAATTTAATTAATGGTTCGAGTCTAAAAATTACAACTCTTAATAGCAATAATAGCAATTTGGAGAAGCTATTCAAGATGTGGGGCTTAAGACACTCTAAGGATCCAATTGTAGCTGGAAGGAATTAAATAACATAAGGTTTGACAAAAAAATTTAAGCATTTAGGTTAAAAATTTCAGGTCAGCTATTAAAATAATAGAAATAAGAGCTACAGCTCCCCAATCAGAAGAGAATACACATTATCAAAGAAAAAGAAGTAGAAAAGTAGAAGACAGAAACCAGGATAAACAGAAAACACAAAATGTGATAATAAAGTCTAAATCAATTTATGAATTACAAAAAAGTAAACAAATCAAAATAATCTGTTTAAAAACAGAAGCAATCCAAAGGATAAAAAAAAAAATGAAACTCTTTGCTTCCTACCTACAAGATAGAATGAGCACACATGTACACACACACACACACACACACACACACACACACATTAACATATACAGGCTAAAAATGAAAGTGGAAAATGATGTATAATGCAAATAATAAAAAGTTACTGTGGCAAAATTATCATAAGACCAAATAGATCTTAAAGCAATAAACATTTTAAGTATAAATAGAAAGAAATTAAAAAATATAGTGAGACCACACATCAAGAAAATATAATAAGCCGGGCGCGGTGGCGCATGCCTGTAATCCCAGCACTTTGGGAGGCTGAGGCAGGAGGATCGCGAGTTCAAAGCCAGCCTCATAAATGGCGAGGCACTTAGCAGCTCAGTGAAACCCTGTCTCTAATAAAATACAAAAAAAAAGGGCTGGGGATGTGGCCCAGTGGTCGAGTGCCCCTGAGTTCAATCCCTGGTACCAAAAAAAAAAGAAAAAAAAAAAAAAAAAAGAAAATATAATAATAATGAAATTCCATGTTCCTAATATATTGTAACATTGTGATAAATAAGGCAACCATTGACAGAATAGTAAGGGGAAAGTCATAAAACCATTGTAGGAGAGTAATACAACTCATAAACTGAAACAAATTAGAAACAAATTAGCTTTGAATAATAAAATTAGCAAGTGTGATCTAATCTCTACACATACATATCTAAAACCTTTGCACACAACATGTAGATATCTACTCCTCCCAAGTACAGATAAAAGCTTTGTGAGATTTGAACATGAGTTCAAAAAGGAAATCAACTTTCAAAGGATTGATATCAAAATGACCACCATGTCTTAGGACAGGATCAAATTAGAAATAACCTAAATGGCAAAAAGTAACCTAACATCCCTACTTTCTCCTTCTTCCTACTTATTAGGGCATTTTCTAATGCATACCTGAAGAACTCACAAATTTAAGAAAAGACAAAAACCATAATAATAAAATATTGAAACTGAACAATAGAAAATGTATTATAAGTAAAAATCTGTCTGAGCTGGTCAAAGAGGTGACTAGAGTAAAATATATAACTTCATTGTATTTATTAAAAGTGAGAATAATGGGAATAAATGAATTGTATTCAATCAAAATAGCTTAAAAAGAAAAATAAAGTAATCCATGAAGTTAGAAGAAGGAAAATAATAAATATAAGAGCAAAACTTAATGAAATAGAAAAAGACAATTGAAACCTCATTCTTTGAAAAATGAAGAAAGGAAATAATGAAGTAAGCAAATCTCTCATAAGATTTATTAAGAAATAAAGAAGTAGGGGCTGGGGTTGTGGCTCAGTGGCAGAGCACTTGCCTAGCACATGTGTGGCCCGGGGTTCGATCCTCAGTACCACGTAAACATAAATGCATTGCATTGCATTGTGTACAACTAAAGCAAATAAATAAATATTAAAAAAAAGAAATAAAGAAGTAATATATAGATAAGCAACATTAAGAACAAAGCTTGGTTGAGGTCTATGAGGTTAAATATTTGGAATAGCACCCCTGGATATATGACATGTGTAAGCAGATAAATATTCAACATTCAATATTGAGAGTGAGAGATGCTTTTGGGGTTCCTGGCTCTTCTTTTAAAGGAAACTTGGTGAGGGGTGGCCAGGGGAAAGATTGTAGGAATGGTATCAGTCTGGTGACCTCAAGATAGTTTCTTGTGGTCTGGTCAATCTCTGGATCCTCAGGCTGATATGGTCTTCCTTATCTGATCAACAGTCAGCAGAGGAAAGTGCCCTAAATTATTGGCTGCTCAAGATATTGTATCACTCTTTATTTAATCGGTTTATGGAGGGGGTCAATTAACAGTACTCAGATTATCATAAGTCAACAGATTTATGGTTAACTAAGTTTTCTTTAATTCGAAGTTGTTGTATATATAACAGTAGCATGCATTACAATTCGTGATACACATATAGAGCATCTTTTTACATATCACTGTATACAAAGTATATTCATACTATTCATGTCTTCAAACATGCATTTAGGGTAATGATATCCATCTCATTCTACCATCTTTTTTTTTTCCCTTCATACCCCTTTGCTCCCTCCTTTGCCCTCCCTCCCCATTGGCCATTCTAGTGTTCCTCTAATCCTCCCATGCTCCCTGTCCCAACCCCACTGTGAATCAGCCTCTTTATATCAGAGAAAACATTCGGCATTTGGATTTTTGAGATTGGCTAACTTCACTTAGCATTATATTCTCCAACTTCATCCATTGTTAACTAAGTTTTATAGATTTTCTAGGAATTAGGAGTAAACTGTCCTGGGAGAGAGACTGGCTTATGGAGTGACAGGCTTGGAAATGTATATGAAACTTCAGAATTAAAATTTCATTTCAGCCGGGCGCGACGGCGCACGCCTGTAATCCCAGCACTTTGGGAGGCTGAGGCAGGAGGATCGCGAGTTCAAAGCCAGCCTCAGCAATGGCGAGGCACTTAGCAACTCAGTGAGACCCTGTCTCTAAATAAAATACAAAAAAAAAAAAAAAAAAAGGGCTGGGGATGTGACCCAGTGGACGAGTGCCCCTGAGTTCAATCCCCAGTACCACCAAAAAAAAAAAAAAAAAAAAAAAAAAAAAAATTTCATTTCATTGTCCTTTCTTTGTCTCCTTTCTACCTATCTTAAAACCATTTCTCCTATCCTATCTCAGGGATGCTCAGTAATGCCTGTTCTTATTGTAGGAGTGGACAGGTACATGCAGGTGCGCAGGTGCATGACCCCACTCTAGAAGAGAATGGCCTCCTTGGATCCATGATAACTTCTGGAATGTGGGAGAGTTCATTTCCCTCTATCCTGTAGTAGCTCAGAGCCAGAGACCTTGGCAGAGTCTAGCTGGCATGGAACTTTCCTCGGATGGCCCTTCCTCCTCTGCTCTGAAGTGTTTGTGCTGAGAGTCTAAAAAACTGGGACTCCCATGTAGCTTCTGCATACCCTCTGGGGCAGAGTTCTTCATGATTTATTATCTGCTTTGTTTTGCTCTCTGAAGGTGTCACACTTCCGCAGAGACCTGATCCCACGGGTCACCCCTGGCGGGTTTAGGCTTAAACATGGAACATGCATCATTTTATTGCCAGTGATAACTACCCCATTCCTTCCCTTTCTAGTTCAGTTGAGGGCAGACTTTAGCCCTCTCTCTTTGGTTCAGAGCAGATGCGATCTTTGAATTTGGGGTCCCTGTTCCACAATGGGATCCGATAACCTGCCCTTCCCACAAGCTCCAGAGTTCTGAGCAATTTGGTTTTCGTGTTCCATCCAGAGAAGAAAGTGACTAGAAGAGGTAGCCAGGGCAGGTGAGTGGTTCCTCTAGAGGCCTTTGCACACGTGGACAGAGGCTGTTTGGCTTCTGGAGTACTTAGACTCACATAGAGGAAAGGTGCTGAGGGACATTCGGGGGTTTTAGGTCCTTTTTATCTGTGGCTGCCTCCCTCAAGCCACCTCAAATAGACCTTCAGTCTAAATGAAATCGATTTGCTTATTCCTCCAGAACAGCTTCAGGACCACCTGCGGAGCCCCCGATTCCCCAGCCTTTGGCTTCCCTTGCATTGAAATGCTGTGGTGATCACATGGTTTATAAGCAAGAGAAGCAAGAGAGTAACGTCTTCTCAGAGTTGAGGTTTTCAAAGAACTGACACATGTCTCTCAGTGAGTTTCAGAATATCCTGGGGGGGGGGGGCAAGGGGTGCGTGGGAAGGAAGAACAGGTATTGTTATTCCTATCTTGAGACTAGGAACTGGAAGCCAGAAACTTTGATTCCCACCGTGGCTCCTTCCTGCTCTAGGGAACTCTCCAGTTCAACACGGCTCTGGGGTCTCTGCTGCTCACATGACTGGAGAGGGGTCAGATTGGGCTGTTTTCTGATCTGGACGCTGTCCCTTATGAGCTGGTTAGAGCAAGGCTTATTATGTTCCTTTTGTTCTTCTTCCCAGCTATCTGGCAACTGAGGAAATATAGGGCGAGCTAGACCAGAGTTTAAAAACAGTTAATATAATACAGCTTCCCAGGGAACTTAAAATCCAACTCAGCAGCTAAGAAAAAGAAATTATATATAAAAATCAATTCAATTTGCCTCCCACACAAGGGCAGTGACAGTAGGCTGCTCTAGACACAAAGGGTGTCATCCCTGCAGGCGTTCAGTGACTTCAGAGCTGAGTGGCAGCATGGTCTCATGTACCTCACCCGGAGTGCATGGCTCTTCTGTAAGTATTGGTGGGCTTCTGTTTCTTCCCATTTCCTCAAAAATAGGTAGCTGGAAGGTGAAAGAAAACCAAGTACTCTTGAGTCAGCATAATGGTAGGAACATGAATTTATTCTTTTATTCATCAACATATTTATTGCATGTGGATTACAGGCCAGGGACTCTTTTTGGTATTGGCAGCACAATGATGAGCAAATTGTCAAAGGCACTATTTTCAAGGAATTTCCGTGTGTGTGTGTGTGTGTGTGTGTGTGTGTGTGTATTGTGTGATATTATAGTCAAGCAAATAAATATCTATCAGTTGAAAATGTGATTGTGACCAGGAAATTCCAGCTGAGATGGGGCTCAGAGAGTGATGGGAAGTTGCGTTTTCAGACAGGTGGTCAGAACTGACTTCTCTGTTAAGGTGGCCTTGGGCACAGAATTGAAGGAAGCGCAAGAGGAAGCCACATAGAGATGAAAGAGGGCACAAAACAGCAGAGGTCCTGAGATTTCACTTAATGCTGCTTCCTCCATCTTCCTGATTTTGAAGATGGAGACACTGAGGTTCAGCAAGTTTAGATGACTTTCTCACAACCATAGCTAGTGCTCGACGGAGCCAGGGTCAAACTCTGCTCTCCTGGTTCTGGAGACAGTGCTGTTGACACAGGGGACCATCTGCATGAGATGGGCTGTCTGTTTGCAGTGGGAGCTGGGAATCAGCCGTGCAGTGAAGAAGAGCAAAGGACAAACAGACAGCAGGTCTGGGCATCCTGGGGCCCCTTCTGTCCACCTCATGGCACCCACCTGCCATTGCTTGCTCACCTGGGTTTGATGGTTATTTTCTGAAATCATGACCTGGATCTCAGTAAGCTCATTTTCCATTCCTTTCACCTTTGGGAACAAGTCTCCCAGAGGCCAAGTACAGAGAACTGGAGAAATTCAGTCTCTTTTTACCAGGCTTGTCACATAGCCACGCAAGCAAATAGCTTCGGGAACTAAGTTTTTAATTTCCCTGTGTGAACCCCAAACTGTTTTTCCATATTTGTTAGGATAAATCTCAGCCAAGAAAACACCATCTTTTGAGGACACCAAATTGGGCCAAGTTCCTGGGCGGCCTCTCTCCTTATTTAGTGGTTGTCCTGTATGACCGTCTCCTCTCCCCTTGGCCGCCTGCTCCCTATGTGGCACTTGGTTGATGAAGTTCTCTTTGCTTCAGAGAGGAAGCTGATGCTGTTAAAAGGCCTGGGCACCTCCTTGGGCTTCTGCAGTTTGCTGCAGCCTGCAGGGGGTTCCTCCAGCCAGCAGGGCTGTGAGCTGCAGAGAAATTAACTCACAGCCAGGGCTGGGAGCCAGGGGTTGTAAGCATGTCATTTGGGGAAACAGAATGGCAAAGAGGTGGCATGGTGTGGACAGAAAGCACAATTTTCAGGTCAGATACCCTAAGGTTTGGATCCTATTTCTGCACATATGAGTTCTTCTTCTTCTTCTTCTTCTTTTTTTTTTTTTTTTTTTTTTTTTGTACCGGGGATTGAACTCAGGAACACTCGACCACTGGGCCACATCCCCAGCCCTTTTTTGTATTTTATTTAGAGACAGGGTCTCACTGAGTTGCTAAGTGCTTCACCATTGCTGAGGCTAGCTTTGAACTCATGATCCTCCTGCCTCAGCTTCCCAAGTGCTGGTATTACAGGGATATTTGTTTCCTAAACTCCCCTGTTCTGTCTTCCTCCAATGCCAAATTAACTGTCCCCTCCTTTGTTCTCCTGGATGCAAAACAGATTCATCACATCTTGGGTTCTTAAAGGGCAGGGCTTGGCCCTCATTAACTGTTACAGGCCTGATGCCCTGTCCAATGCCTGGCACGGAGGGGCTCCCTGATGAATGCTAAGTGGGAGAGTGGTCAGCATGCAAATGTGCATATACCACATCAGTGAGTCAATGGGTTTGAATGCCATGGATTTTCTTTTTTTTTTAAAATTTATTTTTAAAAAATTTTAAATTCAGTGTTGTATATATAACAGTAGCATGCTTTACAATACATAATACACATAAAGAGCAACTTTTTACATATCACTGTTAGTATACAAAGTATATTCATATCTTTCATGTCTTCAAACATGCATTTAGGGTAATGATAACCCTCTCATTCTACCATCTTTTTTTGTCTTCCTCTCTTTATGCCCCCTTGCTCCCTCCCTTGCCGTCCCTCCCCATTGACCTTTCTGGTGTTCCTCTAATCTTCCTGTGCTCCTCTAATCTTCCTGTGCCCCCCAACCCAACCCCACTGTGAATCAGCCTCCTTATATCAGAGAAAACATTTGGTATTTGGATTTTTGGGATTGGCTAACTCCACTTAGCATTATATTCTCCAATTTCATCCATTTACCTGCAAATGCCATTATTTTATTCTCTTTTATTGCTGAGTAAAATTCCATTGTGTATATATACCACATTTTCTTTATCCACTCATCTACTGAGGGGCATCTAGGTTGGTTCCACAATCTAGCTATTGTGAATTATGCTGCTATAAATATTGATGTGGCTGTGTCCCTGTAGTATGCTGTTTTTAAGTCCTTTGGAAATAGGCATAATCCTGAGATTTTCTTATTTAAGGAATGGAAGTATAAGTTGGCTTGGGTGGGAACAGGCCACATATATGGCAATAGTCCCCCTAAGATTGTTTCACTTAGTGATGGCATAGGACTCTACGATGTCCACACAATGACAAAACTGCTTAATGATGCTGTTTGCAGAACATATTCCTGTTGTTCAGTGGTACATGCCTGAATGCTAGTAAGTGAAGCGATGGGACATTCATTCAGTTATTTTACTCACTTAAACTTTTGAATGGTTTTCTCACTATATCCATCCAATCCTTTTGACAGCTAGAGTTCATCCCTTGAGTCTTTTAAAGGATGCAACTGGTATCAGATCGCAGAGGAAGAGCTGGTAGAATTCAAGCTCATTCTTAGGATTGTTTTGTTTAGATTTTGGTCTTGAACTTTGGATTCAAGAAAAGGTCTCTTTGCACTTTGATAAGTAGATAGTAGGATAGCAGAAATGATAAAGAAATGTTGGGCTTTTTATCAGGCTGCGATTGCCCACTTGTGTCCAACCTATACCTTCCTGGGTGTCAGTTATCCCCTACCCCATCTCTCTGCAGAACAAGAGACAATAGATGATTTGGTAACAGCTTGGCTGCGTGGTGGTGGCAGAGGTGGTGTGTCCATCAAGTAGGGTAACTGTAGCTTAACACAGTATAATGACATTCTTTTTTTGTTCGTCTAACAGTCCAGTGTGGGATGGAGATTAGCACATTATAGCCCACAGTCCATACCCAGCTTGTAGCCCATTTTTGTAAGGCTCACGAGCTGAGAATGATTTTTTACATTTTTAAAGCTTTGCAAACCTCCTCCCAACCCCCATATGTGGCAGAGACTATCTGTGGCTCCCAAAGCTTAAATTGTGTACAGTCTGGCCTTGTACAGAAAAAGCTTGATGATCTCTGCTCCAGGAAGACATGAGTTGTATTCTGCTGGGAATTCGGGCTCTCTCCATCTTTTGGCTTCACAATGGGGAAAGAACAGGGAAGCCACGCATGCTTCTCAAAACAATCCCAGCCACAGATGACATACATCACTGAGCGGATAGAAGAAGGTGAAAATGTAGTCCCTGTCCAGGAAGCTGTCTCCTGGCAACTATGTCTGCAGGAGCCCTGATTTGGGAGATGGCTAAGATTGTGGTTGGCTGCGGGCCATGGAGATGTTTGGACATTGCCGCCTTCCGTGGTCTCATGGGACTTGGCCCAAGATCTCACGAGACTTGAGCCGAGATCAGAGCTGGTCGGCACCATTTGGTTGTTAGAGGAGCGTGGACGGCGTGTCGGGGTGTTGTTGGAGCCGGAGAGAGAAGCTGACAGAATAAAGAGCCTGTTTGTTTCCAGTCTGCCTCTAAACTTATTCTCGCGGCTTTGCTGCTCCAAGCGGCCATCGCTTCAGGCGGCAACATATGTCATACTGGGCAGGCATGAATCTTAGCATTTTCTCTTTCTCTTTTTGAAGTATCTTACTTCTCTGCCCTCCTTCAGCATTTGAGTAACAAAAGCAGGCTCTTTCAGTGGATCTAACCTGGACCTGATATGAACCCCACAGGTTTTGGCATCCTCTACGCCATGGATCAGAGAATTACAAGGCTCTGTACTTGACCTCACATTGGATGTTGGTGGGCACCTGCTCTGTGCCAGGATGCTCCTCACTATCTGCCAAGGTTCCTGGTACAGAGCAGGTGTTTTTGGTACTTGTTGGCCTGACGTGCATACAAGTTGGGGGAGTGAGGGAAGTAAAAAGCACTCAAATGAAGATAGGACTAACAAATTGCATCACAGCTGGAAGGGCCGGTAAGATTTAGAAATAACAGTAACAATGCAGAGATGAGACAGCCAAGTTAGCATATTGCAGATCCAGGGCTGATTCCAGATCCGTGTGACTCTAAATCTCATGTTCCTCATGACTATGGAAAGGAAAGACCATTTCAGAGAACTTCACTCCCAAATCTGTCTATAACTGCTGTCAAGTCAGGCTTCTGCCACATCTGTGTGCAGTGAACATCTCCTCTAGGGAGGGCATGTAGGGATGTTGCCGCTTGGGCTTAGAAATGGTGAGGATATGCATAGGAATCTGAAGACGTTGACCTGTTCATTCTTGATTTTGTATCTCTGTGTGCTTTCCTCATCTGGAAATCATGGGATGTTGAAGCCAGAAGGAACTTGCTTAATTATAAGCAGGAAGGGCAAGGGCTTTAAAGAACTTGGCAAAGCTGCATTCAAACTCTAGTTCAGGCTTAAAGCGGCAACCACCAATTGTTTTAGCTCACAAATTTACAACTGGGGAGGGCTCAGCAGGGAAGGCTGGTGTCAGTTTGGCAGTCTTAACTGGGGATTGAAGGATATATTTGTTAGACTTCTTATTCACCTACATTAGCATGTTATTACTGGCTGTCAGTGGGAGCTTGGCCAGGGTAGGGGCCTTAGTTCTTCTCTACCTGGGCCTTTCTGCAAGCTGCTTGGGCTTCCTTACAATTGATGGTTGGGTTCCAAAAAGCGGGAAGTGAAAACTGATAGTTTCTTAGGCCTGATCCTGAAAACCAGCACAGCATCCCTTTTATGTTATTTTGCTCTCAGTCACAGAGCCCAGATTCGAGGGAATAGCTATTTATTCCACATTTCAATGGGAAGAGTGTCAAAGAATTTTGAGTTGCCTTTTTTTTTTTTTGGTACCAAGGCTTGAACCCAGGGGCACTTAACTACTGAGCCACATCACTAACCCTTTTTATTTTATTTTTTTAATTTTTGAGACAGGGTCTCGCCAAGTAGCTTATGGCCATGCTAAATTCTGTGGGCTGGCTTTGATTTTGTGATCCTCCTGGCTCAGCCTCCTGAGTCACTGGGATTACAGGTGTGCACCACCATGCCTGGCTTTGGGTTGCATTTTAAAACTTCTGTAGGAATGGAGATACTACATTTTCCCTTTACTCTTAAAATAAGATAGGAGTTTAATCTCTTTGTACCTCTTTTTTATTATCTGTTTTTAATAATGGGATGATCCAACTTGTATTTGAGCTCAATTCTGTGGATTCTGTGTTTTAATAGCTATATTCACTCTCCAGATCTACTGATGTTTCCTTAGTTAAGGCCGTTATCACTCCATGTTATACTCACAACAACCTCCCAATCTGGCCTCTTTGCCTCCTTTCTTGTTATCCACCAAACTTGCTCCTTCTGAAGGGCAAAAAGCAAGGATTGCTTTCCTGCTTAGAACTCTTCAAGATCTCTATGGCCCTCAGACTAGCTTTTCCTTTCCCTCAACAAATCCACAATGTTCTCTATGGTGTCTGGGATTTTATACTTGCAACTTCCTCTCTACTTCTCTATTGTTCATCTCTTGAACTTATACCTCTTTTTCAGGTTCAAGTTTAGTATCTCCTTCAGGAAGACCGCTTAAGACTGGTTGAGCTTCCCTGCTATTTCCTTCCACAATATCCTGTCTCAATCCTATTCAATACTTTTCATTTTGTACTGAAACTATCCATTTTCCTGTGCCCCTCAGACTTTGCATTCTGTGTGGGTGGGGGCAGCGTCTGAATTCACCTTCCTCTTCTGCACCGGAAGTTGTTATGGTCAACGTCCTCTTAGGTTCTCTCAGAGCTTTCATCATCTACGAGGCTATGAGTCTACCAAGTTCTCACCTCCACACATGCAGCCATATACCCAAAACTGGACCCAAGTAACAGAGTTTGTCATGGTGGGCTTTGCGGGGGTGCAAGAGGCACGCCTCCTTTTCTTTGTGCTTTTCCTCACCACGTACCTGTTCACCTTGGCAGAGAACTTGGCCATCATGTTAGTGGTAGGCCTTGACCACCGGCTCCGGAGACCCATGTATTTCTTCCTGACACACTTGTCCTGCCTTGAAATCTTGTACACTTCAGTCACAGTGCCCAAGATGCTGGCTGGTTTTACTGGGGTAGACGGGGGCAAGAATATCTCCTACACTGGCTGCCTGTCCCAGCTTTTCATCTTCACCTTCCTTGGGGCAACCGAGTGTTTCCTGCTGGCTGCCATGGCCTATGACCGCTATGTGGCCATCTGTATGCCTCTCCGCTACGGGTCCTTGGTGTCCTGGGGCACCTGCATCCGTCTGGCAGCTGCTTGTTGGCTGGCAGGCTTCCTTACACCCATTTTGCCCATCTACCTCATGTCTCAGCTGGCATTTTGTGGCCCCAATGTCGTGGACCACTTCTTCTGTGATGCCTCGCCCCTGATGGCCTTGTCCTGCTCGGATGTCACCCTGAAGGAGACCGTGGATTTCCTGGTCTCTCTGGCTGTGCTCCTGGCCTCCTCTACCGTCATCGCCGTTTCCTACGGCAACATCATCTGGACGCTGCTGCACATCCGCTCGGCTGCTGAGCGCCGCAAGGCCTTCTCCACCTGTGCGGCTCACCTGACGGTAGTGGGCCTCTTCTATGGCACTCTTTTCTTTATGTATGTTCGCACCAAAGTGGCCTCCTCCATCAGCTTCAACAAGGTGGTGTCTGTCTTCTACTCCATCCTCACACCAATGCTCAACCCCCTCATCTACAGTCTTCGGAACAAGGAGGTGAAGGGAGCCTTGGGCCGAGCCTTTGCCCTCAAGTCTTGGAAGAGGCAGTGAAGAGGCAGGTGGGGGATACCCAGCCTCCTTGTCTGGGATATTCAAAAGGAGGGTGGTAAGGACTATGCAAGGGAGGTATGTAATAGTTAAAGGAAAATGTGAGCTGCTATAACAAGGGAGACTTAACTACAATGTAGCTTTAAGAATGCAGGATATTTTGTCTTCCTGGCAGAAGTCCATGGTAAGTGTTCCAGGTTGATGGTTAACTCTGATCGGCAGGTGTTCAAAGATCCAAGTTCTTTCTATCTCATAGGGTCAACATTCCTTAAGATGCTGGCAAAGTAAAGCCAGCAGGCCAAATCTGGCTCAGCACATTCTTTTTAATGGTTTGTGAGATAAGAATGATTTTTACATTCTTAAGTGCCTGAATAAAAATTAAAAGAATAATATTTCCTGACACAAAAGTTCATAAAATTCAAATTTCTGTGTCCATAAATTAAGGTTTGTTAGAACATAATCACATCCATATAGCTTGCTCTAATGACAGCTAAGGCCATTTTTCGGCTACAGTGGCTAACCTGAGTAGTTGTGACAGAGACAACTTGCAGTCCCTGATCTGGAAATTTCTTGCTATTTACATGGTCAACACTGGGCAAGAGAGGCTGGAGTAAAGCATGGGGGAGACATACTCTGTGCCTTAAAGCATCTTGACTAGACGTGGTAATGACCACTTCCACTCACCTTTTTCAGTGAGAAGTGAGTCATAGGTTACATCTAATTGCAAAAGAAGTAAAATTAGTCTCTAGGTGGGCAACCAGATGCCCACTCACCATTTACTTATTGTTAAAAAATGGAGGTGGGCTGGGATTGTGGCTCAGCGGTAGAATGCTCGCCTAGCACGTGCACGGCCTGGGTTCAATCCTCAGCACCATGTAAAAATAAAGGCTTTGTGTACAACTAAAGCAAATAAATAAATATTAAAAAAAATGGAGGAAAGCACAATCTGGTAGACAACCAGCAGTTTCCACCACAGATGCAATTCCCAGAGTCAGAGCTGATTTTCCATGTGATTTATGTTCATTTGTAATATCTGTATTCTGTGATTTGAAATATAGACCAATTTTCCCCCAAGTCAGATGGTGTTTGGAAATTCATTTAAGAAGATCTCTATGGCAATACCAGCTCTAAGTTATGGTGAAAAAGACAATTACAATTCTAGTAGTTCCCTACAGGTAATAGCTGCATTCCTAAAGGCATGTATAATCACCATTTGAATGTGGATTCCAGAAACTACAGTAAATGGAAGAAGAAAATGTTGAACTTGGGACGGAGTCAGGGGAAGGACATATTTTCTGTGATGATGTTCCTCGGCTGGCCAGATGACATGGCAGGGTCTTTCAATACCATTTGAGCTGTTGTCTTTCCCTCTGTTAGTAAGGAGTGCACAGCTCATGCAGTTTGAAAACCATTTCATTTACTTTTTTTTTTTTTTTTTTTGGTACTGGGAATTTAACCTGGAGCGCTGTACCACTGAATTACATCCCAGCCCTTGTTATGTTTTTACTTTGAGACAGGGCCTCGCTAAGTTGCTGAGGTTGGCCTTGAACTTGCAATCTTCCTGTCTCAGCCTCTAGAATCACTATAATTACAGGCGTGTGCCTCTGTGCCTGGCTCATTTACTGAGTATTATATCACTAATGTGCTTTAAGTTCTTTTCAATGACTGTGGGATGCAAAAATGGTGCTAAAGTGAGAACTTTTCAGGATCAAATGGAAGAATTCACCTGAATGAAATAGAAGGACTATATACACTTCCCAGCATCTGACTTGAGGAGATATTAACACAATACCTATTGGGTTTTGACTAAGGGGGAGAAAACAAAATGCACTAAGTTACGTAGTACTCATTTATGGTAGCAAGGAGAATCCAACTTTAAGCACAAGTACTGTTTTCTGAATTTTGAGAACTACTCTAAGGATAACTCCATGGGAAGTATTAATAAAGTTTGCTATTTTGGGATTCTTGAGGAATAAGTCTATGTTTTTGAGACAAATTGCATTAGGGAGGTTCTTGCACATATAAAGTGAATTTTGTTTTAATAAAACCTTATACAAGAAACAAAACTGGGGGGAACCCCACTCTTGTGAGTGTGATTATTTACATTACAAAATTAAAGCAACCGCTTTCTTAAAAAAAACAGCTACCATCAGAATCTGGGGCGTATGAAAGTGGAGGTATCAGCAGACAATGTTTTCAAAGCAGCTACAAATGGTAGATCCACGTGCAGTGAAGATAAACTAGGAAATCGTGTCAGGGACCATGCACATTCCAGAAAATAGAAAATTTCTGAAAACACAATTGCTTTTCTGAGGGTTTCTGTTCCTAGAGTGAAGCATGGACTTAGTATGACGTGTTGTCCAGGGGGCTCTGTGACAGTCACCTGTCCTCATTTATGAAAAGGCAAGCAGGGACAGGTTATTTACTTAAAAAAAAATTTTCATAGTAGGCATGCCTAGTCTAGGTCAAAAAGGTTAAGTTGGAAATGTTAAACCCCAAGCTCTTTGTTTGTAAGAACTATGCTTTAGACTTTCCAAAATTTCCCCCCTCCCTATGACCTAGCTTAGAGCAAGGATCTCAAAAAATTTTTAGTCCTTTGGCAATAAAACAAGAAATCCAGGATTGACTACTATTCTTCATTTTATTGAACTATTTAACAAATAATTGTTCAGTGCTCACTATGTGCCTTGTATTCTTCTAAATGTTTTATAAATATTAATTCATTCACTCCTCACTGGTTATTCCATGAGGCCAGCGCTACTGTTATCCTCCTGAGGTATGGAGAAGCTAAGTAACTTGTCCAAAACCACACAGCTAAGTGTCAGAGCTACGGCTTGAGCCCCGTGCACCTGGCTCTTCACCTCCATACAGTGATGCTCTGGGTAAATTGGTCCTCTCTCTCGGCACTCACTCCCTTATCTGTAAGAGGTCAGGGTAGGCAAGGTGTCTTTAACTATCTACTTTCCGTGTGTTTCACATGTGCCGAGCACTTTCACACGTTTTCTCGTTTCATCATCCCAACAACCAGGAGGGGAGAGCTCAGTTTCATCTTACACAGGAGGAGACGGAGCCTCGGGGAGGTTGAGCTCAAGTTCATACGGCTATAAGGGAGGAGCCAGAGAATTTGGACTACATCTGTGTGACTCCACCCTGTCTTGCTGCCTCCTCTTGCGGGTCTCTTCCAGTGCTAACTTTGCATAAGTTGACCCATTCATTCATGGACATAATCTGTCTCCTCTCTGTCCCTGGCCTTCACTCTGTGCTTAGGGGCTGCAGGATGAATGAGATCACAGGCTTTGGTCAAGGACAATATATATATATATTTTTTTCAAACATGTCTTATCTCCCCCGATGGAATGAAATACAAAACATAAACAGCTCGGGGACCAGCAGGGGTTCTGGACCAGAATGATGGGGCCCAGAGGAAGGAGTGTTCCCCCTGGTAGGGATTAAGAGGGCATTCCCCAGAAAGCAGGACTTCCCGTGATCCCCTTCTGCCTTTCTCACTTGGGATGATGTCTGCCAAGCATTTGTCCTTTTGTGTTCTTGGCAGGGCGGATAAGGATGATGTAGCACTTGGGAAAGAAGAGACGGAACAGGAGGCCTTCTCCTGATGCCAAGATGGCAAAGACCTCCCCGGCCTTGGTGTCTTTGCCTTGGGCACTCCTGTGGGCAGGTATGAAGGACACCCAGACACAGGAGCAGACCAGCATGCTGACAGTGATCTGCTTCGCTTCATTGAAGGTGTCAGGCAGCCGGCAGGCGGGGACGGCTACCAGCAAGCTGACCAGACCTAGCAAACCCATGTAGCCCAGCATGGCATAGAGCAGTTCCAAGGAACCCCCATCATACTTCCCAGTCACCGTGGACCCAGGCTCCGTTCAGTTTACGGGCTGTGGAGCCATCTGGTCACCCAGAGTATGCACAAGGCCGTCTGGAGCAGGGAACAGACACTGGGGATGGTGCCAGGGAGCACGGGTTCTTCCCACACCCTGCTCTGGGTGTCTGGCCTTGTGGTGTGGAAAGCTGCCACCACCACCGTGGTCTTGGCCAGCACAGTGGACACAGACTGTGAAGGTGACCCCAAAGGCTGCCTAGCACACAGCACAGGTGAGGGGACCTGGGTGGCCAATGACCATGGAGGGACAGCAGAAACACAGTGCCAAGGAGGACAGTGGGAGGTAGCAGAGCTGGCCATTATTGGCTCGGACGATGGGGGCGTGGTGGTGCCTGATGAGTATGCCTAGGATGGCCAGGGCGAGGGGGGAGAGCAGGGCTGCGCAGACGGCCAGCGCTGTGCTGAGTGGCTCGTGGTAGGACAGGAAGTCCAGGGTATCTGTGGTGCACCGGGTCTTCCCCACATTGGGCCACCGGTCCACGGGACACTTCTGGCATGTGACACTCTCTGAAGGGAGAAAGAAACTGGGTCAGAGAACAGAGCGGGGAAGCTCCTAGAAACAGCTGAGCAGTTGTACGACGTGTGGTGGCTTTTCCAGGAGGCCCAGAGTATTTCCGTCTCCTTGCAGTGGGCCTTCCAGATTGTGTGATGTCCTCGGAATCGGAGCCAAAGGCACAGATGGCAGAAATCCCCATGGTGGCTGCTTATCATGCGTCAGACTATCATGAAATAACATCGAGCAACCTACAGAACCTCCTCTCTGGGCTTCGTCCTTTGGAATTGAACGACCATCGCTGCACTGTCATAATTCATAGTTGTAGCTACTTAATTTGTGCATTTATTTACCCATCAACCCTACTTACTAAATGTTTATGGAGTCCTTGGCATTTACAAGGAATCCAGCTCTTTTTAAAAATTTTGATTACTTTTTTGAGATGGGGGTCTCACTATATGTTGCCCAGGTTGGTTTTGAACTCCAGGATTCAAGGGATCCCTCTGCCTCAGCCTCCCAAGTGCTGGGACCACAGCTATACGCCACCAGGCCTGGCTAGAAGAGAGCCTCTCTTTTTAAAATGCAGCCACCAATCTCTAAATTATTCCAGTGATAGAACTTAACAGAGCTTCGTATTTCATAGTGATAGGATAGATTTTGCAGCTGGGGCCCTGCAATAGTCACATAGTCACATAGTCACATAGTCCCTCCCACTTTTTTTCTTTTAAAAGGGCAAAGAGTATTCCCAAAGACTCCATCCTCTCAGAAAAAGTTTTCAGCGTAAGGAAAGACTCTTTGGAACTCTGTGGCTTCTTTAGTTCCCCGGACCCTGAAGCTGGTGTCCCTGCTCCGATCATTCTCCTTTTCAGTACACCCACCGTGTGTATTCGTCTCCCCTGATCCCACAGCAACGTATGCTCTGCTTCTCTGTAAGCATATCAGCAGTTGCCCTTTTCCTGCAGAATAGAGTCCATGCACCGGAGTCCACAAGTGAGGCCCTCTGTGATCTGGCCACCTGCTTCCTACACAGGTCATCGCAGTCTCAACTCAAGCTGCCCATGGCTCCTCCTTGCTTTCAGACCTTGAATCTTTACTGACATACCCGTTGGCCCAGACTTTCCTTGTCATGCTCTGTTACCTTTAGGATGTCACACATACGTTAAGGCCTGCATCATCTACCACTCCCTTCAGTGAAAAGTCTCCCTGCACTTGCTTCTTCAGGGTTACTTATTCCACTGTTCTCGAGCTCAATGCTCAAACTTTTACTATAGCTTATAACTTCACTTTATAGTCTAGTTTCTTTTTCAAGAGAGCTGAGCTAGGAGGGCAGGGTGGCAGCAGAACATCATTGTCCTTGAACACATCAGGAGCTCTAGGAGTCCAGGGATTGTGCCTCCTTTGCTGTTGCCACCCTTGTACATGGCAGTGTACAGTAGGTGCCACTTGATACCTGATGAATGAATGACATCTTAGGAAAATAGTCACATAGTCCCTCCCATTTGACCTCTTACTCTGGCTTTGGTTATTTTTGCTTCTAGAGACTTTTATTCCATGTATCCTTAATCTCCAAGTCTAAGGATTCCTTCTTATTTATCATTTCTGTTATCCTTTTCAGCATCCGGTGGCTTCTCCTCAGCTTCATTGAGTTGCACTTTTTCCTTTAAAAGGGCAAAGAGTATTTCCAAAGACTCCATCCTCTCAGAAAGAGTTGTCAGTGTAAGAAAAGAATTTGTCCAACTCTGTGGCTTCTTTAGTTCCCTGGACCCTGCGCCTGGTGCTAAGGTTAAGTCAATAGTGGGATTTTCTTCAATGTTTTTGAACTACAAAGTGCCAGGCATTAAAATAGTTACAGGATTTGGACAAACTCATGGTTGATTTAAGAAAGGATGTACTAGGTTTAAGTGGTGTGAGTGTAGCATGTGGGAAGGACACATTGATCCCCTCTTTTTGGTCTCCTTGTTCTGGTGTTTTTTCTCATTGAAGGATTTTCCCTGGTTGTGACAGTGAGGTTTCATCTGAAGTGTACCCTGCTGCTGCTGGCCACACTCTGACAAGGCCCAGCCTCCCTCCTTACCTGGTGACATGCCCACTTTACCTGTGGGGCCGGGAAGGCAGCTGTAGCAGCATTTTTGACTTGTCAAATTAGGTCAACTTCCTTGTTCCCATAGGACACTTTTCATTGCAGATTGAGGAAGGAACCTGTGCAGGAGAAGAGGGAGAGGGCTGGGACACTGCAGCGGAGACTCAGGAGTATCTGTGCTCAGGCTTTAGGGATCAGTCGTATCTCCCTCACCTACTAGGTGTCTCCCTCTTTCTTCCTTTCTCCCACTCCTTCCTTTTAAAATCAAACCCTTCTTTACCTCCTTTTTCTTTTCCCTCTCTTTTCTTCTCCCTTTCCCTTCATCTCTTTCTGTGACAATTATTGATGTGTTTCATGAACTTTATTCTGTCAAAGGCATTAGGGAAGCAGAAATAGGTAAGGATGCACCCTCAACAATGTCACCATCTGGTGGGGGACATCGAGACTTCTTGAGCTGGAGACAGGCTTGGGTTAGAACTGCTCTGCCATGTATGGACTGAGTGACCTTGGCTGTCACTCTCTAGTCTTCAGTTTTCTCTTCAAACTGGGGACAGTAGTGATATCTGTTTTGAAGATCGTGTGAAGGTTGAGTGAAATGATCCAAATGAAGCTACATCATAGTGGCCAGAACTTTGAAAGTGCACAGCAAATACTCAAGATGGATAATATTGTGAAGTATTAGCTGGGGTGTGTTCCCTTCACACTAGGCTCAGTGAATCCTTCCATCCATATTTCAAAGGACTCATTTCTCCTGCCCAGAGAGAACCGAGCTCCACAGTGAATGAGAAACAAAGGTTACAAAAACTAGCCAAGCCCTCAGTACCACTCACGGGTTTCTTAAGCCTGGGGTTCCTCAACCCTGCATTACTGACATTGGGCCAGGAAAATTCTTGGTTATGTAGCCTGTCCTGTGCATCTCAGGAGATTTAGCAGCAACTGGCTTTCACTAACTGGATGCCAGCAGCACTCTCCTGAGTTGTGACAACCCCAAATGGTCCCCAGACATCGCAGTTGTTCTCCAAGAGGCAAAATCACTGCAAATTGAGAACAATTGAGATTCAGATGATGCTTGCAGAATAAATTTTCTTGGAAAGGTGTGATAAAAGGATACTGTAGCCTGGGAAAAGAGAAATGAGGGAGGAGAATAGTACCAACCTGAAAGCTACCTCTGACAGTGGCACTGAGCGAGGCCCTCCACCTCCAGGGGCGGCAGCTCCTGTCTGTGGAGCAGTGGTGCAGGTTCTGTCTGCCTGCGCTCTGCTCCGCTCCCTTGTTCTCCAGCCACCTGGTTTCCTCCTCCCGGGGTGGAGGAATTTGGAAATGGAGTAGGATAGATAAAGGAATGGAACGAGATATTTCAGACTAGAAGCAGGACCAGAGGGAAATGGTTGGAAATCTCTAGAACGGGAGAAGAACGTGCATACCTGATGGAGAAATCTTCTACTTTTATTCTTACTACACTGGTCTGTGGAAGATGCAGACCAGTGTAGTAAGATACAGTTTAAGCTGCTGTAATAGAGAAAGCTGCAGGAGGCCTGCCCTGAGAGTTGAGGTGTAACTGCCCTTATGGGAGAATTTCCCCATCTGCTGTGCTGAGCTGCTGTGGGGTCTGGCAAAGGACTGAAAGGTTCCCAAGGGTCATTTCCCATTCTTTTAAAAAATCAGCATCGATTGCCTATTTCTTGACAGAAGCAAGCTAGACCAGTAGCAACTCCAGGAGGACACATTAGCTACCTGAGCGTAAGCTTGGATCTGCAATGGTATACAATTTATTTTCTCTGTCTTTTGTAAGCTTCTTCATTTGGGGACCCTCGGAGTGGCTTAGGGAGGTTCCACTTTTGGCAGAGCCTCAGAGTTGTGTAGGTTAATATTTCACCCCTTTTGACCAATCAGTTTCAATATAACAAACACTCTTGTGTGCACAGAGCTTACCTTTAAGTTCTCTTCTGCTCAGGTAATAGCTCTCTCATTTATCCGTAGCTGTTTTCCACTGGAGCCCCTGAAGTCAGAATGTCCAACGACTTTCTGTCCTCTCTGACCTGGGAGGACCGCTGATGTTTCTAATGCTAAATGCTGTCAGCATCTCACCGTCTTTGGTGAAGAAAATCTCTTCCTGGGTTCTGGTGGTGATGTGGATGATCCAGGTGTAACGGAGCACCTGAGAGAGGAACAGGGACAGAAATTGGACAGGAACAGCGGCAGTCGCAGGGTGCTTCCTCCCTGCTACTACACGGTTCCTCCATGTCTGTGCTTGCTGGTGCTTGGAGGGAGGAACCTGATCTCCACACATATTTTTTTAAAATATTTATTTATTTGCTTTAGTTGTACACAATGCAATGCATTTATGTTTACGTGGTGCTGAGGATCAAACCCGGCTGTGCACCTGCTACGCGAGTGCTCTACCGCTGAGCCACAACACCAGCCCCCTCCACACATTTGATAAAAAAAAAAGCTCTCTTTTCTTATGTTGTGAGTTGTGTTCACCTATGGGGGTTGGATAGCCAAGTGAAAGTCAAGGCAAGGGAAATCTAGAAGCATTGGGTTTTGTCTAAAATAAATTCAGAGTTACACTGCTCTGTGAATATGAACCTATCCAATTTCCTACCACCCACCCACCCATCTATCTGTCTATCCATTCAAGTTGTATACCATCTGCGGAAGGCCGGCTTCCGCGGAGATGTCAAGGTGAGTCCGACCAATGCTGGAGGGGAATGTCGGAGAAATGAAAATAATGCACAGGAGTCAGGTTGCAGAAATCCTACTCTGATTTTACTTTTCTCAGCATGGTTTTTATACATCCCAACAAACACAGTAATTTACATTTCAACTATAGGAGGTTACATTAAAGAATTCCAGTAAAGGAGGTTACATTAAAGAATTCCAGTAAAGGAGGTTACATTAAAGAATTCCAGTAAAGGAGGTTACATTAAAGAATTCCAGTGATTAACTATAGGAGGTTACTTTAAAGAATTTCAGGACACTCCAGGGGAAAGACAAAATAGTTATCCTAAGTACATACTACTGATTAATCTTATCTATCCTAGATTTGCTGAAGGATAAGGAAGAGTCTTTTACAGACACACAAAAAGACCATTAGCTTTTCAATAGAGAGAAGTTTAAACAGTGGGTAATGCTGTGCCCTGTAGGGAGGGGCTATTTGCAAAAGCTAATCTTTAGCTGAAAAAACCTATCTTGCTGGTTTAGCTAGCTTCTGGCTAGATTCCACAGGGCCATAGAACTGGTTTAATTTAATTTAATTAATTAATTTATTTATTTTGGTACTGGGGATTGAACTCAGGGGCTCTCGACCACTGGGCCACATCCCCAGCCCCTTTTTGTATTTTATTAGAGACAGGGTCTCACTGAGTTGCTAAGTGCCTCACCATTGCTGAGGCTGGCTTTGAACTCGCGATCCTCCTGCCTCAGCCTCCCAAGTGCTGGGATTACAGGCATGCGCCACCACGCCCGGCTCTGGTTTTATTTTTGATAATTAAATGTATTCAAACCTGGTGGCCATGCAGCAGAAATACATCAAGAGCAGACAAAGTTAATTCCTCTATAGTCGCATAAAGGTGGCATCTCATCAGCAAAGAGGAGCCAAGTTCAAACTTCCAGGCATTTAACTGGAAGGAGCTCGGGCTCAAACTCATTTGCGTAAATGAGGAAGAACTCATATTCAAACTGCCCCGAATTAACAAGGCAGAACCCAGCTCGATTCCTGGTTGAGAGAAGCCACAACCATCCTCCTTGACAGGAATGATCAGCTCTATCATACACAGACTCAGTCCTGCCTTGAAGGTACAAATGAGTAAGGATGGTGATTGTTGTTTGATTAAAGGCAGATATGGTCAGAGGCGTGTGTCTTCAGTGTGTCCCAAACTTCATAACTAGGGAACTTTAGGTTATGTGACTGTCAGAGGCATGCCACCATTTCTTTTTGTTTACAGTAATCAACATCTACTTAGCCCCAGGCCTGTCCCTAGCATTCCAGTTCTGGGGATCTAATAGACAACATGGTGTCTATAGTTAATAGTACTCTATTGTTTACTCAAAATTTGTTAATGAGGCAGATTTTAGAGTCCTCAGGTCAATGTCCCCAATACCCCAATGCTAAACTAACTGTAGCTGGTGGCAGATGTGTTGATTGGATTGAGTGTGGTAATCGTTACACACTATGTATGTCTATCATGTCATACATTGAATACATACAATTTTTATTTGTTAATTATACCTCAGTAAATCTGGGGAAGTAGTAGAAAAGGGAGAACAGGCAGAACACTCTCTGGAAGCCCACCATTGACACTAGAATGGGTGCTTCTTTGGGACAAGGTCAGAGAAGCGGGTGATGGACTTTGAGAGTTAGGAGAAGAGGTGATGAACTTTTTTATGATCACACTCCCTTTGCCTTTTGAAACTGTCCTTCCACTGTCTGCCCATGCTTTGGACCACTCCTGCTCATGGCATTTTCTCCAAAACTCTACCTGATGTTTATGATGATTCACGGCTCTTTCCAATCAAAGGGTCAACACCTGGGGCGGGGGGGTGGCAAGCACACATTTTTGCCCATTTCCTATCCCCTATTATTCCAAGGCGCCTGGACATTGCTTAATAAATGCTTGTGGCATAAAAACTTCATTGTAGAGTTAGCCTGTGAGATTTCAGCCAATAGGGAAATTTCTTGGTTGGGGACAGAGCTGGATCTAGAGCCCTAAAGGATTCCTAGAATTCCTGGAATTATTCTCCTAGAGAGGTAATATGGAGCCCAGACTCTGGAAACAGGTGTGATTCCTGACTCCACCCTGAACCTTGAATATCCTTTCTTGTATGCACAAAGGGAACCACCTTAGGGTCATCCTGAAGATTAAATGTATTAATACATATAAGGAGCTTTGAATGTTTGGCAAAGACAAAAACTCACCGAGCATTAACTGTTAATAATCTTTTTTTTTTTTTTTTTTTTTTTTTTTTTTTGGTACTGTGGATTGAACTTAGGGGCACTCAAACACTGGGCCACATCCCCAGCCCTTTTTTGGTATTTTGTTTAGAGTCAGGGTCTCACTGAGTTGTTAAGTGCCTCGCCATTGCTGAGGCTGGCTTTGAACTTGTGATCCTCCTGCCTCAGCCTCCCAAGTGCTGGGATTACAGGTGTGTGCCACTGCGCCCGGCCTGTTAATATTCTTAAAGACTTTAAGAACACATGCTACATAAACACTAATGAAATTACCTAAAACCTATCTTCAAGAAGCTGTACCTTCTGTAAAGGAAATAATTAATAATTAAGAGTGTGAAGGGAAAGCCTACAGAATGGGAGAAAATCTCTGCCAGCTACTCTTCCAACCGGGAATTAATATCCAGGATATATAGAAAACCCAAAAAACTTAAAACAAAAAACCTAAAAAACAGAATTCATAAATAGGCAAATGATCCAAGCAGATATTTCTCAAAAGAAGAAATATTAATGGACAATAGATATATGAAAAAATGTTCAGCATCCTTAGCAATCAGGGAAATGCAAATCAAAAAATACACCAAGATTTCATTTCATTCCAGTCAGAATGGCAGTCATCAAGAATACAAATAATACAAATAATAATTTCTGGCAAAAATGTGAGGGGAAATGGTACACTTACACATTGTTGATGGAATGGCAAATTAGTATAACCATGTTGAAAAGCAGCGTGGAGGTTCCTTAAAAGGTTAGGAATGGGACACCAGCTATCCTACTCTTTGATGTTTATCCAAAATAACTAAAATTAGCATACTATAGTGATATATGCATACCAATGTTTATAGCAGCACAATTCACAATAACGAATTTCTGGAACCATTCTCAATATCCATCGACAGATGAAAGGATAAGGAAAATGTGGTATATATACACAATGAAGTTTTACTCAGCCATAAAGAAGAATGAAATTATGGCCTTTGCTGTTAAATGGATGGAACTGGAGAATATCATGCTAAGTGAAATAAGCCAGACTCAGGAAGTCAAGGGCAGGGCTGGGGGCGGGGCTGGGGACGGGCAGAAAATAAAAGTTTGTTGGATTAGACAAAGGGGAATGAAGGGAAGGGAGGAGGATGGGAATAGGAAAGATGGTAGAATGAATCTGACAAAACATTCATTCCTATGTTCACATATGAATACAGGACCAGTGAAACTGCATATCATGGACAACAACAAGAATGGGATCCTAATTAACATAAGTTATACTCCATGTATGTACAATATGTCAAAATATACTCTGTTGTCATGTATATCTAAAAAGAACAAATAAAAGAATAAAAAAGAAGAAAGTCAAGAGCCAACGTTTTCTCTCATTTGTGGAAAGTAGAGAAAAACAAGGAAAAAAAATAAGTGGGATCTCATGAAAATAAAAATGAGAATGTGGAGTAGAGGAAGGGGATTGAGGGGAGAGGAGGAGGGATGGTTAAGGGGAGCAACTGTAGAACAAAATGGACCAACTCATGCTATGTATGAATACATTACAATGAATTCTACTTTTGTGTATAGCCATAATGCATCAATTAAAAAACAGACAAATACATATAAGGAAGACCAGTAGAGTAGAGGATGGGGGATTGCAGGAGGGAGAAGGGGAGGGGAAGGGAAGTGTTGGGGATGAAAGATGAGCAAACTATATTATATGCATTTATGATAATGTCAAAATGAACTCCACTGTTATATATAACTATAATGCACTAATAAAAACACAACAAAATAAGTTGTTCCTGATTTGAAGACTTTCTTTGGCTTAAACATGTATTTCTCTCAAAATGCACATTGAAATTCATCTCTGTTATGGTGCTATTTATAGGTGAGGCCTTTTGGGAGAAGATTAGGTCACAGGGCTCTGTCCTTATAAATGGATTAGTGCTTTATAGAAGTGAGGGAGGGAACTAGCTAGGCCTGTCTTTACCCTCTGCCTTCAGCCACATCAAACACAAGAAGGTCCCTACTAGACACAGAATGCCAGAGTCTTGATTTCGGACCTCCCAATTTGTTGAACTGTGGGAATCAAATTTATTTTATTCACAGATTACCCAGTCCTTATTAAATTGTTACACCAGGAAAAATGCACTAAGAAAACCTTCTATTAATGTTATAAGAATTGTGCTGGGCACCATAGCATTTGCCTGTAATCTCAGCAACTCAGCAGGCTGAGATAGGAGGATTATAAGTTTGAGGCCAGCCTTAGCAATCTAGGGATGCTCTAAGCAAATGAGTGAGACGCTGTCTCAAAATGAAAAATAAAAAGAGCTGGGGATGTAGCTCAGTGGCAAAGCGTCCCTGGGTTCAACCCCCAGTACAAAAAATAAAATAAAGATTTTTCCTCTACTTCAACTTTACAACATTGTTTGGACATTGGCAGTGGTGTGCTGCTGAATGTTTAACAATTATCTCTCTGGGAGAAGAAAAAGTCAGCTTTTTTAGTGTTCTCTAATTTCCTTGGTGCAAATATTCTCAACATGGCCAGTCTCAAGCTCCCAGTGGTGTAATCAACAATTTGCACAATTCCTGAAAAATTGACAATGGACCCTTGTTGGTGGGAGCCAGTTCTGTCTTGCCTAGTATCTTTGGTGAGGTGTCTTATGAATGTCCTGAAAAGGCAGCTGTCCGCTCTTCCCTCCCTCTGCTGGAGAGCCTTTTGTTCTGAGGCTGGCAAACTATGCCTGCAGCCAAACATGGTCTGCACCTGTTTTTGTGTGGCTTGTGAGTTAAGGATGGCTTCTAAATTTTTAAATAGTTTTAAAAATTAAAAGAATACTGTTGTATCACACATGGGAGACGTGAAATTCAAATCGCAGTGTCCATAGATAAGGTTTTATTGGAACACAGTCATGTCTATTAACTCTGGATTACCTGTGGCTTCATTCATGCAATGCAGTGGTGTTGAGTACTCGTGATAGAGATTATATGGACTGAAAATCCTAAAATACTACTATTTAGGTCTTTACCAAGAAGGCTTATGGATCCTTCTTGGTAATCTAGTCCATTAGTTGATACTTTGGAAAAAACTCATTTTTTTTCCAAGGAAAAATTTATGCTGAATACCAATATATCAGGTAGAAAAAATAGAGCAGCTCTGATTGGAGCAGGCAGAAGGGGGGTCCAAATTCCACCTCTTAGCCTCTTACTGCCTGAAGACCAATTTATAAGCTTGGGACTCTTAAATCCTTCTCTAGGGCGCTGAAGCTCCAAGGAACACACTATAACAATGCCCGATCTATTCCGACCTTCCTATGGTTATATAATTCAAGGCCTTGTCTAGTTCATTTCACCAAAGTACCTAATTTCCAGAGAGGCAAAGTGACTTGTCTTAAATCACAGAGCAAACTGGTGATAGACCAACAACACAGACCCAGCTCTTCTGGCTGAAAACCTAGTGCTGTTTCTTGAAACTCTTGACTGAAGACTTTGTCCTCCCAAACATGCCCCATCTCTCTCTTTTGGTACCAAGGATTAACTCAGGGCCACTTAATCACTGAACAACATCCCCAGTCCTTTTTTTTGTATTTTTTTTAGAGACAGGTTCTCACTGAGTTGCTTAGGGCCTTGCTAAGTTGCTGAGGTTAGCTTTGAACTTGTGATTCTCCTGCTTCAGCCTCCTGGGCCTCTGGGATTACAGGCATGCAGCACAGCACCTAGCTGCCCCGTCTCTCTTTGAGGCTGTTCTAGCATTGCCTTTCTGATTACAGCAGGAGGACTACCTCATGAGGAAGCATGGTGGTGGTTACCGATCTCATGCGTGACTTTGCAGATGTGTCATTTTCTTAATTGTTTGGTGAATTCCTTCCTACGAGGGACCTCACGTTGTCTTTGCTGCATGTCAGCACTGGCAGGTAGTGGCCTGACTGACCATCAGGACAAATGGTCTCCCTCCTGGCTCTGCTTTCCATTTCCACGACCTCCTCTGTGGGTTGGACCAGCTGATTTCTAAGACCTCTCTCAGTTCTTGCATCATCGCCATCATTGTTAGCAATGTGAGACCACCTGGAGAAGGCTGTACCTGATGACAGGTACTCATCACCTGGCAGTGTTCATACGCATGACCTCCTATTCTTTTTTAATAACCCTGTAGTGTCAACATTATTATACTCTAGAGAGGAGAAAGCTGAAGCTGAGATAAGGAGAGTGACAAGACCCCACAGAAATGTCATTTTGGGATTTGATCCCAAGTCCCTTGGGCTCTCAGTTCAGCTTTCCTTTCATTAGGCCGCACTGCCTCTCTGCACGTCTGGGCTCCATCCTACCAGGGATGGACAGGGCTGGGTGAGGGATTTGCTTGCTCACCTGCCAAAGCCTGGCATCCTGTGCGTTGGCATGTGTGCCTCCCAGGCATGGTCCCTCTCCTGGAGGGCAGGATATCAGTTTCCCATAGGTGACCAGCAGGGCTTTGGCTGCTAGGTAGACTTGGTGAGTGGCAGTGAGATCAGCAAGTCTGAAGGTGGACTATGGGCAGTCTTCACGTTCTCCTGCCCTGTGCGAGTCTGAGCCCCTTCTTGGGCACTTTGGGCAGAGGCCTCTGTACCAGGCCATCTGCATCCCTGCAGCCCCTCCCACAGTTTCCTCACTGTACTGTTGCCTGGGTATGTGGCTGGGTGCAATGTCAACCGGAAGTCCTCAAAGCCAGGCAACATTCCTGAGGGTATGGCCAGGCGGAAGCTACCATTCAACACTGAAGGACTGCAGAAGAAGGAGTTGGAGAAGACCCATGTCTTCCCAGTCACGTCGCCCGGAAGGGCCTCAGCCAGGAGCCTGACATGAAAGTGGTAGCAGTCACAGAGGATGACCTTGGTGGTGGGGGTGGAGGTGATGACTTTGGCCGTGTTGTCAATATTGCCATCTAGAATGCTGATCCTGTTGGAGAAGGCCACACAGCCACCCTGGTCCCCATCTGCCATTTACTTTCAAAGATTATACCACTGATTTTTGGTAGATGCTATGTCCAGGCCCTTCTTAAATCTGCAGGCTCAGGTCTGAGAAGCCTGTTCTCTTTCTAAAGAAGGTACGCAGAGGAAAAATCAGATCTTGTGGCACAGGTGGGAGAAGCAGAGAAATACAGATTTCTAAGGGTTTTTCTTTCTGCATGACGTCATTCTTGACATTGAGAGATACAGACTCAAGGAAATAAAAAGCCACCACCATCATTAGAAGAAGAGAAACAACACACATACCTTCCAAAGCAGCGGAAGGAAAAAAATGAATTGGAAAAAAAGTAATCGAATTAAGAAAAGTCAGCAAACGAGGGTAATAGAGAAAGTACATAAAACACAGAAATATCTTCTAACAAAATGAAATGAAAATATTCTATATTTGTTATTTCTATTACCATGTTTTTTTTTTTTAACTTATTAATTAAAAGCAATGACACAGCACAATAAATAGGAGAGTAGATGGAGGCAGGATAACTTTAAAACTTGTCTGCAAAAGAGTAAACGTGGAAGGCCGTGCTCCCGGGGTGGCAAGAGTGTGCTCTATCTTCTACCTGCCTGTCTAGGTGAATGCTCCAGGCTCCTCTGAGCTCTGAGCCCCAGAAGACTGATTGCTATGGACGCCCTCTGTGTTCTGGCAGGAGGCCTGATAGGGGAATGGTGGGGGCAGAGTGAGGCAGGGGCGTCCACTGCCCTCTGCTCAGCCAGTTTGGCAGCGGCTCCCTTCTCTATGGAAGGCCACAGCTCTGGTATGGGTGGGGGGCTCTTCTACTTCCTCCCCATGGATAGAACCAGCTTCATACCGTGGCATCCTTCACCCTGACCTTGGCTTTGGAAACAGCCCCTCCATCAAGCGCTCGTCTCAGTGTGCCATCTGGGCTTTTCCTTTTCGGGGGCCAAGGGGAGGAGGGGACTCAGCAGATCCTGACTAATACAGACACTTAAGAGTTGGATAAAGAGCAAAAGCCAGTCATTTGCTATTTAAAAGAGACACACGGAATGCAAAATAAGAAGAAAATTCAGTAACAGGGCATGGGTCTCGTTGAAGTTTTAGATGAGTGCCCTGGACCTGGGGGCTCTGCAGCCCTTCTGACCCAGGGAAGGAGGTGAGGCTTTAGAACGGCGCGGTGGGGGTCAGCCAGTCAGGGAGCAACGGCTGATGGGCAGGTGAAGCGGGCACCAGGTGGTGTACTCAGTTTTCTCAAATCTGCTTGTCAGCAGAAAACTTTATTTATTTTTGGTTTTATTTTTTTTTCTTTTATTCTAATTGTTATATATGACAGTAGTATGCATTACAATTCATATTACACATATAGAGCACATTTTACATATCTCTGGTTGTATACAAAGTATATTCACACCATTCGTGACTTCATACATGCACTTAGGGTAATGATATCCATCTCATTCTACCATTTTTTTTTTCCCCCTTTTGTCCCCTCCCTCTTCCTCCTTCTCCATTGGCCTTTCTAGTGTTCCTCTAATCCTCCTATGCTCCCCATCCCAACCCCACTGTGAATTGGCCTCCTTATATCAGAGAAAACATTGGGCATATGGATTTTTGGGATTGGCTAACTTCACTTAGCATTATATTCTCCATCTTCATCCATTTACCTGCAAATGCCATGATTTTATTCTATTTTATTGCTGAGTAATATTCTATTGTGTATACATACCACATTTTCTTTATCCATTCATCTACTGAAGGGCATCTAGATTGGTTCCACAGTTTCGCTATTGTGAATTGTGCTAGCAGAAAACTTTTCAGGATGGATGACAGGGTGATGCTACAACTAGTTGAATATTAGTGTTTAGAGACAGTCAAGGGATTAGAGATATGTGTGTTTGGTAGAAAATATAAGGACTAAGCAAATTATGGCTTGTTTTCCCTCCTTCTTCCTTTTCTTCCTACTCTTCCTCTCCCTCTACAAGTTCCCCAGGTTAATTTTGGACTGTCCTCAGCACTCTGTCAGGAAGCTGTCCCGCCAGTTACACATAAAAGTCCTTTTATTCCAAGTCTTTGGTGACTCTCTGGGTCTATACTGTACAAAATACACAGAGGTTCAGGGAACTGTCTTTTCTCAAAGGTTAACTGCTCCTTCCAAGCTTGTATTATTATAATTATTGTAAACAACAGTAACAATTGACATCATTTGGTATGGATTGTTATGCTATGTTATGGTCCTGTTAATACCTGCAAAGTCTAAAAGCTAGACACATTGTCATTAACCTTTGTTATCTTTATTGTAGAAGAGGATGAGAAGATCAGAAGGATGACTTAACTTGTCAATATCACATCAGTGCAAGTAATCTTCTCAAGATCCAGGCTTACTGACTGTCAAGCCAGTGCCCTTCGGAATTTCTAGTCCTTCTTCTTCCTGACCCATTTCTGTGTCTGCTGGGGGTCATTCTAGGAGTCATATGCATGAGGAGGGTCTCAAATGGGCCCTTTGATTTTTAAGGACTCTGGGGTTTTGCAAAACCAGAGTTGGGAATATCAAGAGCCATTGCAAAATGCTCAAGAATTTCCTGAGCAGACTTAGGGGTTCCCTTGGATATTAGCAAAATAAAGGTAATACTCAACAGGTGAAGACCCCAGTGCTAGAGAAAAGATGCATTACATTCTAGTTTTTTTTTTTTTTTTTTTTTGTTAGTGTTGGGGATTGTACCAGGGCCTTGTGCATGCAAGGCAAACACTCTACCAACTGAGCTACATCCCCAGCCCAAGATACATACATTCTAAATGAGTCCATTTTTTGGGGGGGCTCAAGACCCAGGTATGTGTAGCCTCCAAGTCTGATCCTGTGGAAAGCTAAGTTCAATCCCCTGAAGTTAACATCCCCACTAAGCACTCTCTGGGCTTGATGCTGGGGAGACCTGGGAGGTGAGACAGGCACATGCTCAGGACTGGAATGTTCCTGAGGGACTCTCTCTCCAAAAGTGACTCAGCCTGCCTGGGTGTCTCTGCCTTTTATAAAAGAGATAGTATCTGTGCTGAGCCAAATGCTGGCTGCCTGGGCAGGTCTGACTTCATAGTGACAATGGGCCAGTTGTTTCTGGTTCATCCTAAGAATAATTTGGTTTCAGGAAGGGGCTTTTATGTAAGGAGAGAATACAGTGAGCAGCCACAGTGTTGGTAGCATTGGAAGTTATATTCCTTATTCAGAGTTAACACATGATGCTTGGTCTTGACAATGATTTTGGGCAGCATGAGGCAATTCCATTGAGAATTGTTGCTTCTGGGTGAAGGTGCACTTCCTGAGACAATATGTCCCCACACTGCCTGTGTCCCACTCAGCTCTGAGCTTTGTGAGGTTGACAGCCAGGCCTCACTTATATTAGGTTATTTAACTCTTGATCAGAACACATCTGGCATGTGGGTGTGAACTGGGACATCTCTGGAGCTACAAAGTGGAGTCTTCAATAATTGGCACCTTGGTGTGAATCTGTTAGAAGGTCTGGTTTCCCCCTGTCAGTGGGACTCTTCACTTGACAGCAGAGGCTGCTGCCCTCATCTCATGGGGGTGACAGGGCTGGAGAGGGAGGCCCTGGCAAAGGGAGGAGCCATGTAGGGCGGGTGGTCTTGGGTCTGATGCCACCCATGGCACTGCAGTGTGACCTCAAAGCAGCCTGAAACCATGAGGATGTGACAGATCTCACACACTTGATCAGTGAAGGCAATTAAGAGCTAAGAAAAGTGATTTGTTTTCATACCTTGGAAGACTGTTCATGTAAATGAAAACTG
Organism: Tamias sibiricus; assembly: GCA_025594165.1. Lineage (NCBI taxonomy): Eukaryota > Metazoa > Chordata > Mammalia > Rodentia > Sciuridae > Tamias > Tamias sibiricus. The sequence continues at coordinate 16,268,224 of CM046657.1, read as the reverse complement.
GAGGAAGCAGTCCATTGTCAGCCACGTGGCTAGTTTCTGACTTAGTTCATGTGGTCACTGTGATCCACCGTTCCAATGTGGAGCCTCAAGGTGGGTCGTTCCACTCTGAGTTCTCCCAAAGCAGACCTTTTGGGGGTTCGGTGGGTTCATGCTCATCTTCTCCTCGACTGCAGGACAGAGTGTAGCCCCCCATATGCCTCAGGAGATATGAGACTGTAGCACAATGCTCTATACCATGAGGAAAGAGGTGCTCTGGAAAAACTCGGAAACAGCCAGCACAGAGAGAGATAAGACAGGCAGCATCTTTTTTAAAAAAAAAATTTTTTAAAAAAATTATTCTAATTTGTTATACATGTTTGCAGAGTACATTTCATTTCATATTACATATAAAGAGCACAATTTTTCAAGTTGCTGGTTTTACATAAAGTATTTTTACAACAATTGTGTCTTCATACATGTATTTAGGGTAATCATAGATAACTCAGTCTGCCATTATTTCTGTCCCCTTTTTGTTCTATTTAAAGCTCTTTGTTCTATTTAAAGCTCTTTCATTCCTCTCATCCCCACTCTCTTGCCTTTATAAGTTAGTATCTTCCTATCAAAGAGATCATTTGACCTTTGGTTTTTTGGGATTGGCTAACTTCACTTAGCATTATTTTCTCCAACTCCATCCATTTACCTGCAAATGCCACGTTTTTATTCTCTTTTAGTGCTGAGTAGTGTTCCATTGTGTATACATACCAACGTTTCCCTATCCATTCATCTGCTGATGGGCATTGGGTTTGGTTCCACAATCTAGCTATTGTGAATTGTGCTGTTATAAACATTGATGTGGCTGTGTCCCTGTAGTAAGCTGTTTTTAAATTCTTTGGGAATAGGCCAAGGAGTGGGATAGCTGGGTCAAATGGTGGTTCCATTCCAAGTTTTCCTAGGAATCTCCATACTGCTTTCCAAATTGGCTTCACCAATTTGCAGTTCCACCAGCAATGTAAGAGTGTGCCTTTCTCCCCACATCCTCGCCAGCATTTATGGTTGTTTGTTTTTTTTGATAGCTGCCGTTCTGACTGGAGTAAGATGAAATCTTAGAGTTGTTTTGATTTGCATTTCTCTAATCACTAGAGATGTTGAACATTTTTTCATATATTTGTTGATTGTTTGTATATCATCTTCTGAGAAGTGTCTGTTTAATTCCTTGGCCCATTTATTGACTGGGTTATTTGTTTTTTTGGTGTTAAGGCTTTTAAGAGCTTTAAAAATCCTTGAGGTTAGTGTTCTATCTGATGTGCTTGTGGTAAAGATTTGCTCCCATTCTGTAGGTCCTCTATTCACCTCACTGATTGTTTCTTTTGCTGAGAAGAAGCTTTTTAGTTTGACTCCATCCCATTTATTGATTCTTGTTTTTAGTTCTTGTGCTATAGGGGTCTTATTGAGGAAGTTGGGGCCTAAACCAACATGATGGAGATTTGGGCCTACTTTTTCTTCTATTAGGTGCAAGGTCTCTGGTTTAATTCCTAGGTCCTTGATCCACTTTGAGTTAAGTTTTGTGCATGCTGAGAGAAAGAGATTTAATTTCATTTTATTACATGAGGATTTCCAGTTTTCCCAACACCATTTGTTGAAGAGGCTGTCTTTTCTCCAGTGAATATTTTTGGCACCTTTGTCTAATATAAGATAACTGTAGGTGTGTGGGTTCGTCTCTGTGTCTTCTATTCTGTACCATTGGTCAACTGGTCCATTTTGAAGGCAGCATCATTTTTTAAAAAAAAAATTTTTTTGTAGTTGTAGATGGACAGAATGCCTTTATTTTATTTGTTTATGTGGTGCTGAGGTTCAAACCCAGTGCCTCACACACTCTAGGCAAATGCTCTGCTACTGAACTACAGCCTAGATCAGGGGCAGGCACTATGTGCTGGTGGACTTGAAGGAATCCCCAGGGAGTAGGGGATGTGCCCAGCCAGAGATGGGGTCTGGGAAGATAAATTGTCCACTGCATCATTTTGCCTAGATGGCAGATGGGCCCAGGCCCAGATGGCTTGTCTGGCCCCATAATTTTACAGGAAAGGGATTTCAGGGTCAGGAAGAGGGAGAAACTGGCCCAGAGAGAAACTGCTTCTCTGTCCATGCATCTGGGGTGACAGTACAGCTGCCCTGTGGTTGTGGGCGTGACTTTAGGGAGCCCTCTTGTAGGAATTCCTCTTGACTGCTCCTGGATATGTCCATGCCTTGCACATTGGAGTGTCCCCACCTCATCCTATTTGCATGGGACTCCATTGCACTCGCTGGCTTCAGAGCAGACGTGTGGCTCTATCTTAGCCTCCCCCAGTGATGTCTAGGGGCCATAGTGGGTGTTCGATATGTGAATGGAAACAAACCCCCTTGACCCATGCTGTCTTTCCTGTTGATATCTGCAGTGGGCAAAAATCTGGAGGAGGAAGTTTACTCCCACTAATGCTACCCCTGCTGGTGTTGGTGAGCTTGCCACGTGGCTCTTCTGCTCTGAGTGCTGCTTCCTGGAGGTTCAAAGTGGCCAAAGTCAAGGTGTGAGGACGCCCTTTTCCTGGTTTCAGTCCTTGCTGCACTTGCCCTCTGCTTCACACTCCTCTGAGAGAGGAGGCGTATCCACCTCCCCATCTGCAGGTCTTGTTTTGTCAGTTGGGCCCTGAGCAGAGCTGGCTGTGCCCTAAGCATCACCCTTCAATGCTTAAAAACAACCTCTGCAGCTGGTACATCATCTGCCTCCTATCAGAGGAGCTCAAAAGCGGTCCTTGGACAGATACTGGGTCACCCTTCCCTTGGCTTTGAGGTTTCTCAACAAAAATGTCCATCTCTCTACCCTGAGCTCCCAAAGCCCATGCAAGTTGGGGCCCACGTGGTCACAGGGTCCACCTACCACAGGCTTAGGACCACTCTGCTATTTAACAAAGGAAGGAAGGCAGCACCAGTGTTGGAAGTTCAGGCTTCAGTGATAGATAAATTGGGAGCATTCTGGGGACATAGTGGCTCTTGAATCACTCACTACAAAAAACACAGAACACAAACTGTTATGCCCAGAGAACAGACCCTCAAAGACCACCAAGGAGTCCGGAGTGTATGCAAGAACAAAGAGCCTTTATTCGGGCTGAAGCTCGGACTCTCAGACCTCACCAACACAGTGGATCTGTACTGAGAGCCCCTCACTCAGGAGGGGCGAGCCTTTTATTGAGGTAGAACCAGGAGAGTAAGGGGGTTCACATGATTGGCCATCCTTACAGTTAGGGGGTCTCGTCACATTGCAATAGGCCTGGGGAGCCTGTGCACGCCAAGCATGCTGATAACCGAGGGGCTTCTTATCGGCAGAAGCTGGCTTCAGCACAAGGGAATGCGCTAACTATCTCTCAGCTCACTGCAGTGTCCTGCTTTTATCTTACAAGGTTTTATTGTGCATGGGGATGGCTTAAATTGTCCAGGCTCCTTCTCTCTTCGTCCCCATGGCCGGAGACTTGTGACAGCTCGAGGCTGACAAAATAGAGGTAGCCGATTACCAAATAGAGTCACAGCAGTTTGACTCTTACTATCTTAAAGCCAAGCAATTTACAGAAGCAAAAACAAGCGGTTAGACTAAAAAAGGGGCATGGGGCTAAAAAGGGGAGTTCCACACAAACCATTGCCACCAACATAGCCAGGTACTGGGCCATGACTGATGTCCTTACTATCATGCTCAGATGGTTGGGTTCTGGGCTGGTTGAGGGGCTAAGAGAAAGGATGGGGCTGCCTATTCTCTCCAAGGTGCACAGTGGTTTCTTTGTCCTTTGGGCCTCTTTCTGGGAGATGGAATCTTAGAGAAGGCCAAGCAGTGTCCTCACCAGCCCTCTCCTTTCTGCAGTCCACTGATGTCCCTGGCCTCGTGGCTGATGCTAACCTAGAAGCTGTGGATTGATCTTGTCAGGCAGAGGTCACCAGTTCCCCTCAGTTCAGTTCCACAGAGTTTATGAAACACACAAAGAGGGGAAAACTTCTTTCAACTCCAGGGGCCTAACATACTCTAGACTCAGGGGAGCCATGGGAGGAGAAATTGTCCCCTTCTAAGGCCTGCCCTTGCCTTGCCCCCAAATGAGCGGCATATTTATCTCATAAGATTAATTCCCCTCAAAGTCAGACAGACTAGTCTCTTTCCTAGGGGTCTCCTAGAGTCTGGGTAAGTAAATTTGAATCTGCCTTGATAGAGCCAATGGTATAAAAGAGCTGTGAGAAGAAGGTGGTGACCAAGGGGTGTGGGTGAGACTCAGAGCTACGTTCTATGAGCAAATAATTTTCCAGATATGAGCAGCCGTAGAGTTTGGATGCTCTGTGCAGCAAAATTTATTGGTTGAAATCTAATCACCCGTGTGATGGTGTTAGGAGGTGAGAACTTTGGGAGCTGACTTGGGCCTTATAGATTAGGTGCCAGGGAGCTGCCTGGCTCTTTCCATGATGTGGAGACACAGCTAGACGGCACCAGCTATGAATAAGAAGGCAAGGCCTCACCAGACATGGAATTGACTGATGCCTTGATCTTGAACTTTTGCAGCCTCTGGAATTACAAGAAATAAGTTTTTGTTGCTGAAAAGTACCCAATTTATGCTAGTTTGCTTTAGCAGCCTGAGCCAACAAAGATAAGTGTTGACCAGGTGTGCAGATAATTGCATCCGATGATCATGGACCAACATCTGTGTGATCCATTCTTTTCTTTTTAAAATTATAATTATTAAAAGAATTATCACTTAATATATGCCCGCTTGTGTTCCATGTATTGAATATACATTAGTTTTGAAGTCAGTAATCTGTGGCTCATGGTTCAAATGTGGCTTGTGGCCTGTTTTTTGTAAAATCATTTTATGGCTACCCAGCAATGCTTACCTGAGGCCACTTACTTACAACAATGGCAGACCTGAGTGATTGTAATGGAGATTGTCTGGCCTGCAAAGCCTGAAATATTTACTATCTGACCCGGTTCAGAAAAAGCTTATTGGCCTCTGCTTTAACTTAACTTTTAGTTTATAAGAAGTACAGGGAGAGTGTCATGTGTTAGTTTTCTATTGCTGAATAACAGGTCATAGTTAGCAGCTGGTAATGACCACAAGTCAGAAGACAGGATAGGATATCTGCTCACAGCTTTCCGTGATGATTCTTCCCCTTCTTCCCCCAACCCCTTAGCTTCCTTACCAGTCCCTAATAGCCCTGTTATACCTTCAGTTTCAGGCCATATTTTTTTAAACTTTCACATATGAGATAAAAATATAATATCCATCTTTCTATGTCTGGCTTATTTAGCAGAACATAATGGTCCCTAGTTCCATCCATTTTCCTGCAAATGATGGGATTTCATTGGTATTTACGGCTGAATAATATTCCATTGTGTTTATATACCATATTTTCTTTATTCATCCATCTGTTGATGGATGCCTAAACTGATTCCACAGCTTGACTACAGTGAATAGTGATACAATTAACATGGACATGCTGTTGTTTCTTTTGTATGATGGCTTAATTTTCTTTGGATATGTACCCAGGAGTGGGAAGGTTGGTTTGCCCAGTAGATCTGTTTTTTTTTTTTTTTTTTTTTTACTGGGGATTGAACTCAGGGGCACTCGACCATTGGGCCACATCCCCAGCCCTTTTTTGTATTTTATTAGAGACAGGGTCTCAATGATTTGCTAAGTGCCTCACCATTGCTGAGGCTGGCTTTGAACTCATGATCCTCCTGCCTCAGTCTCCCAAGTGCTGGGATTACAGGCGTGCGCCACCAAGTAGATCTGTTTTAGTTTATTTGAGGAAACTCCATACTGTTTTCCAAAGGGGATGTATTATTTTACAGTCCCACCAATAGTATATAGTAGTTCCCTTTTTTCCACATCCTCATCAGCATTTGTCATTTTTTTTTTAAATAATAGCCATTCTAACTGGGGTGAGATGGAACATCATTGTAGTTTTGATTTGCATTTCCCTGATGGCTAAACATATTGAGGGTTTTGTTACATATTTACTGACCTTTTTATAAAAGCCTTTTTATTGGTGCATAATAATTATACATAACAGTGGGATTCACTTTGACATATTTGTACATAAACACAATATAATTTGACCCATTTCATTTTCCAGTATCTTCCCTTTTCCTCCCCTCCTCTCTCCCTTCGATCCTGTTCCTCTGCTAATGGTCTCCTTTTTATTTTTGCGATATCCCTTTTCTTTTCCTTTTTTCTCTCCAGCTTCCACATATGAGAGAAAATATATGACCCTCTATTTTCTGAGTCTGGTTTATTTCGCCTAACAGAATGGTCTCCAGTTCCATTTGTTTTCCTGTAAATGACATAGTTTCATTCTCCTTTATGGCCAAATAAAACTCCATTGTGTGTGTGTGTGTGTGTGTGTGTGTGTGTGTGTGTGTGTGTCTGCACACATGTGTATTTATCATTTATCCATATATCATATCTACTTATATATCTATTATCTATCTATCTATCTATCTATCTATCTATCTATCTATCTATCTATCTAAACATTTTCTTTACCCATCTGTTAATGAACACCCAGGTGAGTTCCATAACTTGGCTATTGTGAATTATGTTGCTATAAACATGTGTACACATGTATCTCTAGTATCCTGACTAATTCTTTTGAAAATATTCTGGATTATATGGTACCTCCATTGCTAGTCTTTTAAGGAACTTCCATGCTGATTTCCATAGTGGTTGTACTAATTGACATTCCTACCAATATTGATAAGAGTTCCTTCCCCTCCACATCCATGCCAGCATTTGTTGTTACTTGTATTCTTGATGATTGCCATTCTAATTGGAGTGAGATGAAATTCTCATCATGCATTTCTCTGATTGCTAAATATATTGAACATTTTTTCATGTATTTGTTGGCTATCTGCACTTCTGAGAAATGTTTGTTTTGTTCGTTTGATTCGTCGTATTTCTTTAGATCATTTGTCTACTTTTTGATTGGATTATTTGTTTTTCTATGTTGTTTTCTTGAGTTCTTTATACATTCTGTACATTTATCCTTTTTCAGATAAATAACTGGCAAAGACTCTCTCTCATTCTGTAGGCTGTCTTTTTGTTCGTTTGATTATTTTCTTGGGTGTGTGGAAGCTTTTTAACTGGCTGCATTCCTGTTTGTCAATTCTCATTTTTGTTTCCTGTGCTTCTACTGAGGAAGTTGTTGCTTGTGCCACTACTGGAGGGGCTTCCCTGGTTTCCTCTAGTAGTTTCAGATCTTACATTAAGGGCTTTGTTCCATTTTGAGTTAAGTTTTGAACAGGGTGAGAGACAGTGGTCTAGCTTCAAATTACTCCACGTGAATATCCAGATTTCCCAGTACAATTTACTGACAGCCTGTTGTGTCCTTTTCCTAAGTATATTTTTGACAATTTTGTTGAGAATCAGTTGGCTGAAGATGCATGAATCTATTTCTAGATTTTCTATTCTGTTCCACTGGTCTGTGAATCTGTTTTTAATACCAGTACCATGCTGTTTTTATTACTCTGGTTCTATAGCATGCTTTGAAATAAGGTATTGATATACCTCTACAATTTCTCTTTTTGCTCAGGATTGTTTGGTTATGTTGGGTCTTTTGTGCTTTTGCATGAATTTTAGGATTTTTTTCTCCTAGCTTTGTGAAGAATGTCATTGATATTTTGATGGGGATTGCATTGAATATGTAGGTCACTTTGGGTGTTTTTTTTTTTAACATTATTAATTATACTAATCCATGAACATGGGAGGTCTTTTCACCTTCTATTTTCTTCAATTTCTTTATTTAGTTTTTGTAATTTTCACTGTAAACCTCCTTAGTTAGGTTTATTCCTAAGTATTTGATTTTATTTTTTGTGGCTATTGTGAACAGATTTATTTTTCAGACTTCTTTCTTGGTGAATTCATTGTTGGTGTATAGAAAAACTTCTGATTTTTGTATTGTTGATTTTGTATCCTGCTATTTTAATAAATTTATAATTCTAATGGCCTTTTAGTGGAGTCTTTGGGATTTTATATGTATAGAAATCATGTATAGAACCATATTATCTGCAAACAGTGAAAATTTGACTTCTTTTCATATTTTTATGACTTATTTCTTTCTCTTGCCTAATTGCTCTGGCTAAAATCTCTAGTACTATGTTGAATAAGAGCCATGGGCATGGACACATTTATCTTGATTCTTATCTTGGAGGAAATTTTTTTAGTTTCCCCCTTATTCAGGATTTGTCTTATACAGCCTTTATTATGTTGAGTTAAGATCTTTCTGTATCTGGCTTTTTTCTTCTGGACTTTTATCATGAAGGGATGTCAAATTTAATCAACAGCTTTTTTTTTTCCTGCATATATAGAGATGATCATGTGATTTTTGTCTGTGGTTCAATTTATGTAATATATTGATTGATTTGTTATGTATGAAATCTTCTTTGTGTCCTTGAAATGAAGCCAACTTGATTGTGGCATATGATCTTTTAAATATTCTGCTGAATTCAATTTGTGAGTATTGTTTTGTTTGATCATCAGGAATATTGATAAATATATTTTTCTTTTTGTTGTGTCCTTGTCAGGTTTTGGTAGTAGAGTAATGTTGGCTTTGTTGAATGAGTTTAAATTTCCTTTCCTTTCTATTTTATAGAATAGTTTGAAGAATATTGGTGTCTGTTTTTTAGAAGTTTGATACAATTCAGTAGTGAAGTCCTCTGGTTCTGGGCTTTTCTTTGTTGGGAGACTTTTTATTAATGATTCAATTTCAATGCTTGTTATGGGTTTATTTAGGTTTTTATATCATATTTATTTTTTGGTACCAGCGATTGAACCCAGAGATGCTTAAGCACTAACCCACATCCCCAGCCCCTTAAAAAAAATTATTTTGAGACAGGGTCTCGTTAAGTTACTTAGGGCCTCATTAAGTTGCTGAGACTGGCTTTGAATTTGTGATCTCCTTCCTCAGTGTGCTAGGCTGCTGGGATTACAAGTGTGCACCACTGTGCTTGTCTAGGCATATATTTTTCAAAATCTTCCCTAATGATCCTTTGAAGTTCAGTGCTATCTGTGGTAATGTCTCCTTTTTCAACTGTAATTTTATTTATTTATTTATTTAGGTCTTTCCTCTCATCCTTTAGGTTGGTTTACCTAAGGTTTTTTTTTTTTTTTTTTTTTTGGTACCAGGGATTGAACTCAGGGGCACTCGACCACTGGGACACATGCTCAGCCCTTTTTTTTTTTTTTTTTGTATTTTATTAGACACAGGGTCTCACTGAGTTGCTAAGTGCCTCGCCATTGCTGAGGCTGGCTTTGAACTCGCAATCCTCCTGCCTCAGCCTCCCAAGTGCTGGGATGACAGGCGTGTGCCACCGCGCCCGGCTTAAAGTTTTGTTGATTTTGTTTATCTTTTCATTTCAAAGAACCAACCCTTTGTTTCATTGACCCTTTGTATTGTTCTCTATTTCACTTATTTCTGTTCTTGTTGCCGCCTGAAGCGCTTGGAGCAACGGAGCCGCGGGAAAAACTTCAGAGGCGAACTGGAGACAAACAGCTTTTTATTCTGATAACTTTTCTCTCTGGTTCTAACAATGACTAACACACGACAAACACACCACTAAAATGGCGCTGACCCGATCAGCAATTTCGGCCAAGTCACTCGAGATCCCGCAACAAGTCCCGTGAGACTACGGGAGGCAACAAAGCCCAAATCTCCACGGCTCATAGTCAACCGCAAATCAAGTCAATCCCCAAACAGGGCTCCTGCATTTCCCCCTTTTTGTTTTAAAAGAGGTAATGCTCTAGGACGTCTATGTGCAACCAACATTCTTACCCGTCATCGGATAATCAAGGCTGTGCCCTTGACTCCTGTCTTAGGTTGATATGTCGGCCACATGAGACTGTACCGTGCGACTGTGCCTGTCTTAGGTTGTCCCCCTCTGGGGATCTTACCCGTCATTGGCTAACCAGCCATCCAATGGAGCCCTTTAGGATCGACTATATATGATGACTAACAGCTGTCCAATTGTGAGGAGATGTTGTGGCTTTAAGGCGACAAGCCTTTTGGTGATGAGCCAAATTGCATAGCATATCAAATTGTTTAAACAAATCAGCTGCCCTAAGTTCCATCAAGTAACACACTGAATTCTCTAGACAAATACCCGCAAGGCATTGTCCCGGAAAGTCCCAAACAGTGAAAGATCAAAATGTCCATTTGTTATAACATGTTGATGTAGGAGGCCCCATGCATGTAGAGCAGAGGCCACACTGTTGGTGAGGTTGTTTGATGTTTGAGCAGCAGGGATGCTTGCGGCGGCCGCGATCCCTGCAGCTGTAGCAGCAGACATCTTTTTTATGTTTAGACAATGCCACCAGCAAATCTTCAGGGCCCGCTACCTAGAAACTCAAGCATCATTATTTTCTCAGTGGCCCCGAAAAAAATATCTTTTTCCTTTATGACAATGATTACTTTTAGGGTTAAGATTACTCTGTACTTTTTGATAATGAGTTCTTTTATGGTTAAGATTACCCTGTAGGTTTTCACATTTAACATCTGCAGGCTTGGTTGCAAGGTGTACTCCCATTTGTTGCAAAATATCTCTTCCCCATAAAGTAACCGGTAGATTAGGTAAAACATAAGGCTGAAATGTTCCTTTATGGCCTTCATCATCCTCCCATTTTAAAATTACGGCACTTTTATCTGGGAGGTTATTATATCCCAAGCCTCTTAAACTGGTTGAAGCTTTTTGCAGAGGCCAGTGCTTGGGCCATTGGCGTAAATTAATAATGGAAGAGTCAGCTCCAGTATCTATTAATCCCTCCATTTCTATTCCTTGGATTTTTATTTTACACATAGGCCTCCTTGAACAGCCTCGAACCCAGCAAGCCATGGGACTTGAGTCAGTGGAACAAAATCCTCTATTGTTCCCTTCTTGAGGCATACCCATTTTAAATGAATTATGTAAATTGGGAAGGAGAAGCAACTGAGCAATTCTATCTCCTTGATTAACAGAACTTATACTTTGGGGTGAGCTAAGCATTATTTTTATTTCCCCTTTGTAGTCTGAGTTTATTACACCTGGGGTCACTTGCAAACCTAATAAGCTTTTAGGACTACGCCCGATAATAAGTCCTACAGTCCCTGAGGGAAGAGATCCCCTGACTCCTGTGGGTATCAGTTGAACCCCCATTTCAGGTGTTAACACTATTCGGGCAGTGGAACAGAGGTCTAATCCTGCATTTCCTCTTGTTCCTCTGGCGAGGGAGTGGATGGGTAGTAGGGATTGTGTCGGGGAAGCATCTGAGTGGATGCTTGAGGATACTCCTTCCGCAATGCCCCGTACATTTGTGGGCCCCGGGGTATTGGGCCCCGTGCCCCGTTTTTTGAATTCCTGAACAAAGGATTTCCATGGATGTCAAATTTTGAATGGCATTTATTGGCCCAATGATTTCCCTTTTTACACCTGGGGCAGCGGCCTGGGGCACGGTATGAGCTTGATCTTATTTCTCTTTTGGGATTTTGCTTAGAATTGCCTGATTGATTATGATAATTTTGCCTGGAATATCCTGATTGATTATAATGTCTACGTTTAGCCTTTGTGAAATTTCGAGAGGAAGCACCTCTCATTGAGGCTGCAATCACATTTCCTGTGACAAAGGCGTCATTTATATCTTTACATAGTTGTATATATACGGAAAGATCCTTTTTAGTTCTCCATGGCCTGATGGCTGCTTGGCACCATTTATTTGCATTTTCGTAAGCTAATTGAACAACTAATGGCATAGCTTGGTCAACATCTGCAAACACACTACCTGCAGTTCTCAAAAGTCGATCAGCAAAGTCGGCATACGGCTCATTAGGTCCTTGAATCACTTTTGATAAGCTACCTTGTAGATTCCCAGGTCCTTGTACAGTTTTCCATGCCTCTAAGGCAGCTGCATTTATCTGAGCATATACATCTGGGTCATAATCTGTTTGAGCCTGTAAGTCTGTGAATTGCCCTTCTCCTGTGAGCATGTCTATATTATAGTTTTCAAACCCTGCAGCCGCGTTTCTTTTAGCTGTTTCTATACAAAGTTCTTGGAATTGCAATTGCCAAACAAGAATTGCCCCCCGCTTAATGTTGCTTTACATAGACTTTTCCAGTCTGAGGGGGTTAAGCTAAAGGTGTTAAGGGATTCCAGCATACTCAACGTGAAAGGAGCTTGGGGCCCATAAGTCATTACTGCCTCTTTGAGATTTTTTATTGTTTTGAAATCTACTGACTGATGGACACTCTGTCCATTTTTCTTTTCAAATGCTGGCGGTTCCCAATGTATCTGTGAGTTGTCCTCGAGAGCGCATAAGCGATCAGAAAGACTTTTTATTTCTGTTTCTAGGGTATGCAAATGCCTAGTAATACCCTTCATATTTTCTGTAATGGATTCCACCCATGGGGGAGTAGAGGACACAAGTGGCTGCTCTACCTGACCGTCCTTTTTCTTGGTCTTTTTTAGTTTCTTTTTCCTCATTTTCTCAGGATCACTTTTACTAGATTCCTCACCACTGCTAATTTCACTGACAGCAATATCCTGAGGCCCAGGTTCCAGTGAGAGCAAGTATCCTTCAGCTTTTACCAATAACTCCCGAATAGCTTTAATAGCTTGGATTTTTGTCATTTTTGGGTCTCTTCTAATACTCTCTTTACTGGTCTCAGTTGGCCCAGTGGAATCTACACTTTTTTGATCACTTTCACTTTTGTCTATATACTCCTCACTGAGAACAGAGTCAGGTATATCAAGGAGTCTTTGCATAGCCTCTATCACTTGGGATTCAGTTATATTCGAACCCATCTTTAGAGACCTTTCAGTTCTTACCTGTCCGCTCCGAAGTCCCCGTACGGGCCGCCACCTGTTGCCGCCTGAAGCGCTTGGAGCAACGGAGCCGCGGGAAAAACTTCAGAGGCGAACTGGAGACAAACAGCTTTTTATTCTGATAACTTTTCTCTCTGGTTCTAACAACGACTAACACACGACAAACACACCACTAAAATGGCGCTGACCCGATCAGCAATTTCGGCCAAGTCACTCGAGATCCCGCAACAAGTCCCGTGAGACTACGGGAGGCAACAAAGCCCAAATCTCCACGGCTCATAGTCAACCGCAAATCAAGTCAATCCCCAAACAGGGCTCCTGCATGTTCTGACCTTCATTATTTAATGTAGAAAAGCAAAAGGACATAAAGGATACAAAAAGGAAAAAGAAAAAAGGAAGAAAAGAAAAAACAGCTCTATTTACCAAGATGCTTGCATGAGGGCGAGGGCAATTGTGACCTATGTGGACCAAAGCTTCTCTCTGGGTCTTGGGCTGCGTGCTCCTGTGAATAAAGCTATGGCTATGGGCTTTTCGCACCCCGCTTTGTTCAGCCGTGGTGCCCTCCAGGGATTAGCAAGAGTGATTTGTAGCTGAAGGCAGTTTAAATTTTTCTCAGCTGCTTTGCCTACTGGAATAACCTAGTTGAAATGTGGAACTCCTCATGCAAAGATTCCTCTGGAGCTTTCTAGGCTGCATGCTGGGGGTGGGACAGGACAGACACCAGCATTGTGGTGTGTTCCCAGATGGTTCTGAGGGTGGGGAAAGGCCACGGAGCCATAAAGATCTGTGTCGTGATGGGGGTGGTGGGATCTGCAAGATCTGCCATCCTTGTTCATAGCGCCTTCAGACTTGGTGCCCACGCAGAACGCCATGTGGCTGTGCACGCCACTGAACTCCGAAGGCAGGTTCTCTGATCTGCTGATATTCAAAGGAAGTGCCTTCCTCTGCATCACACTTCACATTTCCTACGGCATAGAACTCTTAGCAGTTTGGCTCGGTACCCTGAGCCAAGAGTGTCTCATGGAAGTCCATTATCAAGGGAGAGCAGTTGAATGGCTGCAGGGTCACAGAGATAGAAAAATTCAGATGTTTCTGACTCCCAAACTGACTCAAGCTCAGGCAACAGGGCTCTTTTCAAGATGACTCTGGATTTAAGCACTCTGAGAATTCCAGTGTTCTCCCATGGCTACCTACCTCGATACACAGCTACATATCTGATGTTTTGGTTTTATCTTGGGAACAATCAGGCAAGAGGTGGGTTCCTCTATACTTCCATCTTGCCTTTTTGGACTAGCACATCAAATCTATTGGTTAGTGGTAGCTTGGCATGGACATCTCTGATTTCTCCCATGACTCCCATTTTCTTTGACCTGATGCCACTGACGTGAGCCTAATAAAAACCAAAGACAGAAGCAAGTCCTAGATTAATAAACTTAAGAAGATTCTTGAGTCCTCAAGAGAAGGAGTTTATGTGTCTTTCCTTGAGCGCTGCTATTATTGTGATTATTCTGTGCTCTCCCTGTCTTTTTTCAACGAGTTTCCCGCCTTTTTTTTTTTTTTTTTTTTTTTTTTTACCATCTCTGCTTGCTCCTAACTTTGACTTAAACATGGCTGTGGCTCATGATCTCATTGAAGTCCATCATCTTTCATTTCATTGAAACAGAATAATGATTTCAGGGTTTCTTAGTTTAAATGCTTTAAAAAGAGATTAGGTTCATGCAGCTGTCTTTTCTTTGAGGGAAGCACATAAATTAAAAAGTTGAAAGAATGCAACCAGCTTAAATATTAACTGCCTGCTGTGCCCACAAGACAAGTTATGTGACACAAGGCAGCTTTCACACATTCAGTCTGGGCCATGGATAGGTCTGGTGTGACATCTTGTCTAGAGTTGTCTATAACTCATTTTGGAACTTTCCAGTGTGGACATGTTGAATTGTCACACAAATATATTATCATATTCTAGTACTTAATAGCTCCTTCTCTTGAGGCAAGATTATCCATCCTTACTTAGCCACAAAGTCTTTGTTTTTTTGGTATGGAAGTTTAGAGACATGGAATCTATGCTTTGGGATATGCCTAACTAGGGGATCTCCAAGGACTCTTTTTGCTGTTCCTATTTCTGAAGCACAAGATTATAAATACAATTTTCTTTGAGGCTCTGAAAATTTTTCTCTGAATTTTTCAAAATGTGAACCAAGTAATGAGCAAATTCAGATTTCTAAATAGCAATAGTCTTTATAAATTTATAGCAAGATCTCTGCTAGAGAATGCTGTGTGGTTCAACTGTCTTCTATATCCCTCTGTGATCTTTGAAACAGGATGCTTGCAAGTGAGAACTGTTCACGAGGTAGGCAATGGGGTGGGGAGGAGAGGCGACAGAGTGTCCTTCAGAAGCAAGAGCTGGCCCTCAAGGAGACAGACCCTCCCAAAGATAAGAGGCTTAGTTCTTCCTGAGAGATCAGCATAGCAAAGAGGCAGGAACCACAGAGCCAGTGAATTTCCAGCTGACAAAGATGTTTGCAAATTCCACTCTGGCCTGAGCAGGAAGGAAGACACTCTAAGGGACAGGACACTCTAATGGTGAAGAGCGAGGCCTGTAGCTCAAAGATCTCCTTCCCTGGGCCAGTTAGAGTCTCAGTTCTGTTTTATAAGGTACTCTTTCTAATTGAAGTGATCATTTATTTGCATATTAAAAGGAAAAAGGAAGTCCAATTAGCTCAATTCACAGAGGTCCCCAGATACAATCTTTGACAAGAAGAATATGGTAATGTTGATGGGAGCCCAAAACAAAGGGAGAGAGTGGCAAGCATTGGGATGGTGAAATAAGCTCAAGACCCCTTGAACTTCAGGATTTCTAAGTTATGACATCAGAGAATGGCAGGACTGCCAAGTGCTGAGGACTGAGCTGGAAGTGGGAGAGGGGAATGAGAAGGAAGTGCTGTAGAATTGCTGGCTACAACTTTACAGCTATGGTAGTTTTGCTCATGTGCCCGGTAGCCCTGGTCTGCCTTCTCTCCATTCATGCCTATGGGATGCATATAGTGCCGGAGCCTATTAGCGTATGTAGCCATGGGAACAAAATTGCCTAGGATAAGAAGTCCTCTCGTTTGTATCTACCCGCTCTGGGACACCTGGACTCTACCAGTGACCTTCTTGAAGGCAGCTTTCACATCCTTGTTCCTCAGGCTGTAGATCAGAGGATTCAGCATGGGGATGACCACAGTGTAGAAGACAGACACCACCTTGTCTTCCTCCAGGGATTTGCCTGAGCCGCTTCGTAGATACATGAAGATGAGGGTCCCAAAGAAAAGGGCCACCGCGGTGAGGTGGGAGGCACATGTGGAGAAAGTCTTGGCCCTGCCACCTGAAGACTTCACCCTCAAAACGGCCTTGATGATGAGCAGGTAGGAAATGAGGATGACCAAGGCATTGGCCAAAATCACAAAGTTGCCAAAGAAGACAATGATGATCTCAATGAATTTTGTGTCACCACAGGCAAGCTTTAGCAGGGGCGGGAGGTCACAGAAGAAGAAGTTGATCTGGTTGTCCTCACAGAATGAGAGGGAGAAGGTGCACGCGGTTCTCAGGACGGCCCCAGACATCCCACAGACGTAGGCTCCCAGCACCAAACTCCAGCAGATTCTGGGATTCATGGCCACTGCATAGAGCAGAGGGTTGCTGATAGCGACATAGCGGTCATAGGCCATCACTGCCAGCAGGAAACACTCTGTACCCGCACAGATGGTGAAGAAGAAGAACTGGGCAGCACAGCGGCCATAGGAGATGATCACTCTGCCTGTGGCCAGCGTGGCCAGGATCTGAGGAGTGATAACAGAGCTGTAGCAGGCATCCAGCAGGGAGAGGTGGCTCAGGAAGAAGTACATTGGGGTGTGGAGCTCGCCATCCACTTGGATGAGAACCACCATCCCCAGATTCCCCAGAAGGGTGACAACATAGAAACTGAGAAAGACCAGGAAGAGGGGCGTCTCCAAGTCGGGGTGATCAGTAAAGCCTGTGAGGATGAACTCGGCTACTGTGGTGAGATTATTCTTGGCCATGGATTCAGTGTGGACTGCTGGTCTGAGGATGAGAATGAAGTAAAATAACAAAACAAACAATACAAAATTTTTAGAATCAAGGAACAGAATCTTTTTCTCTATGGTAGAAGATGAGTTTATAATTCTGGATTTATGTACAGAATTTTTTTTTTTTCCAGAAATCCTGAACCCCGCTGATTCTCCTTGAGCTTCTTCTGCATTGTATGGAGCTGAGGGCCCTGAGTTGGAGCTTCTGATTCAAATTAATTCTGCTGCACCTTGGGATTTCTGTGGAGACATGAAACACATGATTCTCAGGTTAGGAAGGAAGTAAAATGACATCTATTATAATACCACCTGGGGCTGGAGTCCCTCTTCTGCACACCCTATAAGGTCATGCTATATGAGTCTCCATCTGCAGACAGTTCTACCTATAATTCTCTGTTGGGACCTGGATTCTCCCTCTCTGTACCCGCCACCCACTGGCCTTAATTTTATCCCTTCCAACACACAACAATTTTAATCCCTTCTTACTATATAATCTGTTCCTAAGGTGGAAGATGATAATCAGCTCATCATGTTGACTAATCCCTTATTGTATACATTAACATATTTTTCTTATTATTATATGAGTATTCAGCCAGGCAGTTGAAATTTCCTGGTCAGTTAGTAATAATTAATAGATAAAATTTTTTTCTTCCCCTCACTTTAATCTTTACCACCCCAGCTCAGAGGTCATCATCTTCACAATATTATATAATTTAAAAAAATAATTTAGAAGATCATGATTATAAATAATATGTTCAAACTTATGGTCTTGCTACCCTTTAATTATCTGGTTTAGGAAATTTACCTAACCCTTTTATGCCTCAATTTTCTCATCCATATGGCAGAAAATGTGTGCCTATATGATAGGGTAATTTTGAACATTAATTAAGTTAATACCTGTAACAGGTATGGAACAGAGTCCAGCTGTTGAAAGAGCTGAATAATGCTAGCTAATGTTATTTTTGCTATTATCATCAATCTTAGAAAGTATGTATTGACTTCTTGTTCTGAAAGATAATGCATTTCCCTCAAATAAATTTTTTAATATTGCTATTTGTATATCTCTTTAAATATTATATTTGTTTGTCTCTATATATCCATATGTATGTATATATATGTACATATATATATGTATATATATATATTCTTACAGTAATTGAGTAAATTTGGGCTCTCACTAAGATGAAAAAGTCATTTCCCTATCATTTCTTCTCTCTTCCTTTCTACCCCATTAAAACAAACAAATCTTTTATTCCATCTATGTGACAATGCTTACTATTCTAATTAGCTCTTCTACACTCTTCTATGGGTTGATTATGACAATACTAAGAGGCATTTCTCTATTATGATTACATGCTTGCCATGCACAAAAAGACTAAATAGCATGATATGATTTGTAGAGGAAGCAATGTCACTAAACTTTAGCTTGAGGACAAGCTTTCAAATATCAAGTGAAATGAATGTTCTTTTCTTATACTTTACCAGATGCTCAAAATAATTATATTTAGTTTGCTTTATATTTGAGTCATGGAAAGTTTTGCATTCCTATAATTTTTTTTTGTTACCATTGGGCACAGATTGGGGTCACATCAGTGTGTATGCTTGCTGCTGGCCACTTTCTAAGTCCATCCAGGATCCCCATTAAAGTGCCTAAAGTCCAAGGGATGCTTGACATCTTTGCCTGGAAATCGGGATTCATACCTTCTTTCTTCAAAGGCATCGCTACTGTTCTAGAACCTTCTATATGCAATATTTTATACATCCTGGCAACGATCCTACTGGACAAGTCACGTTTGTCTTATTTGTGGTTGAGAAACCAATCAGACATGTAAAACTATCTATTGACCTCACATGTGGAGGGGCAGGGTCCTCATCTAAGACTCCTGATGCCCTTATCTTACTCTGTTCCCCTGAATCATTTCCCTGAACTCCTAGTACCACACCCCCAACTCTCTCATGTTGGAATCTGCTAATTCAGAATTCTTGAATCTACAACCAGATCTATAAATATCAAAATTTGGTTTTTAATAAATTCTTTTTCATTAGTACAACTATTAACTGCTACACAACACAGGGTTGCCATTTTGATAAGACTCACAGCAATAAAAACTCCGTACTTACTAATCAGAATATCACTTTTTTACTTTCTTTCATACATTTTTGTATTCATAATCATCTGTCGTTGCCTCGACATCCTTGTGAAATAGACATGATTGATACTGTTATTATTTTGGTGATGAGAAGACTGATGCCCAGAGAGATTGATGACTTCTCCAAAAGTCAAGGAGTGAGTTGTCTGCAGACCTGGGGGAGAGCAGGCAGTTCTCCTGGCGTCCATGGGAGCGCTGTTTTTCTATTTCCAGTTCCACTGGGATCTTCTTGCAACAGGTTCTGAACTTGTGATGAGGCTCTGCACCAGCTTGGGCATCTATAAAATCAAGATAACTTTATGGATCACACAGGTAGAGATTCCAGCTGCACACACGTTCATGGAGGGGCCAGTGG
This sequence comes from Tamias sibiricus, assembly GCA_025594165.1. NCBI lineage: Eukaryota > Metazoa > Chordata > Mammalia > Rodentia > Sciuridae > Tamias > Tamias sibiricus. Next base: position 16,248,804 of record CM046657.1, on the reverse strand, counting down.
AAGCTGCCCATGAGTCCAGAGCCGATCCAAAGATCCCTAATGAGAGGGAGACATTGTCAATCACATAAAATGCTCCATGCCACCCCAGCAGCAGGGTCTAGAGATGAGTCAGCCCCATTGCAAGCCCATCTTGGGATCATTCAAGCTGGGCGGTTGCTGTTTCTATGATAGGCATTGAACAGCCAAAGAAACTTCAAAGGTTTTCTTCTCCTCCTTGGGCTTCACTCTATTCTGAAGAATAGTGGAGCTAGATTATATGATCATCTTCTGCCTTGTCTACCCAGGATCTTATGACTAGGTGAACAGGCTAAAGGAGGCTCTTGGATGGTTTCATAATATCCATACTATAAGAAATATGTACACTTTTAAGCTACTAATTACTGGGGGGGGGGGGGGGGGGGGGGGGGGGGGGGGGGGGGGGGGGGGGGGGGGGGGGGGGGGTGTTTTTTTTTTTGGTTTGGATTAGATAAACTGTGCAGGCACTATTCCAAGTGATTTATAGTTACTGAAACATAATATTGTGGGATTTTAGGTCTGAGAGGAATGACTCATACTCTTGTGTTCCTGATGGCAGTGCTCATGCTCCAGGCAAGGTTCTTCTGTTCACTTTATTTTTATTGTTTCTGGGCTTCTCACCCCATCCCTATGCCTTTCCCTGTCCTCATGGGTATTCACTCTACTGTATTTGAAATACAGGGCTGGGGTCGTAACTCAGAGGTAGGGTGCTTGCCTAGCATGTGTGAGGCACCGGGTTTGCCATCCTCAGCACCACACAAAAACAAATAAAATCAAGATATTGTGTCCATCTACCACTAAAAATATTTAAAAAAACACAAAGCATAACAAAATATGTATCCTTCCACATTTAAAAAAATATTTACTTAGAAATATGTATATCTTTAAAAATACGGCAGGTTGGATATATTTTGAAATTTACATGTGTGATGTCGTGAGACAAATCACACTTTATTTCTTTTTCCACATCCACCATATTTTTGTGACTATTCTATGTAACGTAAGCAACTCTAATTTGTTATTGGTGACTTTATTATCATCTTCCTTGATATGCTTGTGGCATATTTAACTGATCCATTCTGCTAAAGATTTTGAATACTTTGCATGTATTATCTTATTTAGTCCTTGAAATAGACCTTTAAGCAGCCTTTATTATCTATTTTTACCAAAGAAGAATTTAAACTTCTAGGAGATTAATTGGTCTAAACTCAACTTCCATAGGAGGAGAGAATTCAGAATGATTTTGGAGTCTTTTTTTGTGATCTAAGTTTTTTCTTCTTTTTCCTTTTTTATGGGTTAAGACAGACTTAGTTGTACCACATCTCTCTTTGGTATGTTTTTGGAAAAACTTTTTAACCAATTAGAACCTCAATTTCCCCAAGAGTAAAATGAGGACAGAATAATGATTTTTGAAAACTTAGAATGGAGTTTTACCTAATGGTAGAGTTTGCTTATTTTCAAACAGAGAAAATTGCAAGATATTTTCCAGAAGGAAAAATTGCAGGAACTGGCTGGTGATGCGCAGTTTTGTACGATGTTATTTAAGAAGGGTTTGTGGTAACATCAACCTGGATCGAGGCAAGAGTAGAGGGAGTAGAGTTCTTTCTTTGATTCAGATAAACACTTAAAAACTATTTCCGGGGGCTGGGGTTGTGGCTCAGCGGTAGAGCGCTTGCCTAGCATGTGTGTGGCCCAGGTTCGATCCTCAGCACCACGTACAGATAAACGCATTATGTACAACTAAAGCAAATAAATAAATACTAAAATAAAACTATTTCCTTGTAACTTGACAATAACATTGTGACTTGGGGGTATTTGTCTTTATTTTACAGATGAGGAAACTAAGGCTTGGAATCATTAAGTGTTTTGCCTGAGAAAATTACAGCTAGAAAGAAAAAATATTTAGATTCTACCCTGGTTCTCCAACCCAAGTTGAATGGCTAGGCTGTGTTACTTTTCCAAATACTGGTAGCCATTGAACATCAGCTCTGTGTCAATCATGATGTTACACATTCTACACACATTATCTTATACAAACCTCATGATCCTATGAAATTTGTACTGGAGCATATTAAGACTCTGAGTAGTTAAGTCACTTACCCAAGGTCACATGACAAGTCAGTAAAGCAACTAGGACTCTCACCCAGGTTTATATGATTCCAAAGCCAGAGTTTTAATACATATAGTTAGTTCTCCTACAAGCATAGATATAGAAAATATAGTAATTTACAGCGACATGTCTACTATAAACTCTGTACTTCCTAATATCAACTGCCCATGAAGCTATTTTTTTCTAAAATTGACCTAGTGATACATAAGCCCAGAGAGATTAAAGCTGTAGGTTAAAAAAAAAATTGTTCCAGTCTTACTTGCACATTTCATACAAGAGCCAACATGTCAGGCTGGACGTGGTGCCATGAGGTGGTAAGTTATGATGGCAAAGGCCAGATTTTCTGCCTAGTTCCACCTTCCCTAGTTTGCATGAATCTTCCCTCAGAGCCAGTATCTGCCCAGGATTTCCGGAGTAAGAGTTAATGTTTTTATTACCTGGTGCAATAATCCAGTTGGACTCATCTTGGAAAAAAAACAATCTAAGGTTTTTCAAGCAATTCATAAAAGGCAGCTAAGATGGCTCGGCTAAATGAATGTAGCCGACCAATTTTAGGTTTCCTTCTTATTCATCAAACCAGTGGGTATATAAAATGCTTTGGAGGTGGTTTTGTGAGAGAGTTGCTGTGAGCCCACAGGGTTTTGCTGGATCATGAATCAGCACCTGAGACACCCGGGGGGGGGGGGGGCTCCTGGGAAAAGCCAGCCCTGTCAGGGAGAACGCACTTCTGCAGAGCTCATTATCGCATCCTCTTCACACATCTTAGAGGATAAAAGCAAATCTTTTGGGATTTTGTGGCAACTCCTAGGCCTTGTTAGTCTCTTGTTAGTCTCAAAGCTTCTGCAGGGAAGGGCTGGGTTCTTTTCATCATTGGTCCTCATGTTCTGCTGTCCTGCAATGAGTGCTGTCAGTTCTGGAACTTGGATGAGGGCTTTGGTGACGTTCTCTTTACATTGCACCCATCCTTGGTCCTGTCGTCAAGTCCCATTTCAGGGGCGAAAGCCTCACTGCACAGTCTGCTTAGTGTTTTACAAGGAAGACTGATTATTGGTCAGGATGGAATGTGTCCAGGGTGGCCTACACACATTTCAATGACATCTACCCTGGATAGCTTGTTAGCTCACCTTCCTTGAAGATTCATTTGCAGGATTTGTATAGTCAACTTTCTCTGGCTACTCCAGCTCTCATTTCTTCCCTGGCCTCTCTGAAACCCACAGTTTCTTTGTTAGAACCACACACAGTGGCCCTGCATTCCACTTGTCTTCCATTGTTCCTAGCTTTTCCTTAGTGGTTTGTCTCATCTCCTTAGATGAACTGTGAATTCCTAGAGAATCCTACTTACTTCCTGCTAATTCCACTATGGACTTAGTTCTTAGGGATTTGACTTTTTGCAATTCATAACACTCACTCGCTGACTGTGAGCTGTCCTCAATATCCCCCCAATAGGGGTGTGACTTCCTAGAAATTTTTAGGATCAGTGATCCCTTACTCCAGGGAAGGACATAGCTCTGAGCCCATAGTCAACAGTGCTCACAGTAGCTGCAGGTGATATGCAACTAGTAGCTGGGTACTGAGAGATGGTCTTTCTTCCTGATGGACTTCTGAGTGTTTATATCTGGGGCTTCTGATACCACCATGTTAGTGGAAATGGATCAGAAGGAAAGTTAGGAGATGTGGCCTGATGAGAAAATTTGAATTTCTGGAGAAATCATGTCTAAAGACATTGAAATCAAATGTTTTTGGTTATATGAATTGGTACATTTAATTTTTTTTTGTTTTGTAAGTACATTTTATTGAGTTTTCTAACCATTTCAACTGAAAAAAGTTTCAATACCAACTCTGAGGTATTTATTGTTTTATATATTTATATAGGCATAGGACCATTTAGAAGAATATATATCAAACTGAGGTATTTATTGTTTTGTATATTTATATAGTTATTGGAATAGCTAGAAGAGTATAGATCTGTCAAAATGAGTATCACCAGGCCTTATAAAAATGATATCACTATCATAATCTTTGGAGATTTGTTGGAAAAATGATATATTATCAGGAAGAAAATATTTCAGTATTTATAGTACAATAGAAAGGGCAAATGGGTTGAAAATAGCAAAGAAAAACTGGAAAAACAAAAATAGCAAATAACCTGCATGATATAAACTTACTATGAGCTATATTAATGAAAGAGTGTTCTTCAGACATATGAATTTATAAATATATCAATATAATAAACTACAAGCTTGGAAGCATATCCAAATGTAGATGAGAATCTAGTATATGTTGAAGCTGCTATGTTACATCAGTTGTAGAAAGAAACATTTAAAAAAATTTTTTTTAGTTGTAGATGGACACAATACTTTTATTGTATTTATTTATTTTTATGTGGTGCTGAGGATCGAACCCAGTGCCACACACTTGCTAGGCAGGCTTTCTACCACTGAGCCACAACCCCAGCCTCAGAAAGAAACATTTGTTGAGTCACTGATGGTGGAATTCTTGACTATTTGGAAAGAGAGTGTTAAACTGTTTTCTAAGAGTTTCCTGGAAAAATTTAGATATATCAAATGTGAGAGAGACAATATAGGGGAGTCTTTGTCCTTTAGTGTCATTTCTTGGGGGGAAAGATGCAGGGGCCACTATTACACAGGAAGTTGGGGAATTTTCCCTGAGATAAAGGATTCCAAGTCAGACCTCTACAGAGGTCCAGGGATAGAAAACACCCTCAGCAGTTCTGGGTGGGGAGAGAGCCTGTGTGGAATTCATCATGAAGGAAGGAAGGAGAGGTCTTCCTTTGGGCACAGCTGATCACTGGTGGCAGGTGTTGGTGTTAGAAGCAGCACAACAGTCAGCGTGGGGTATACAGTTTTGGGAATATAAATTTACTTATCATGTGTGAGGCTAAGATACATACATATCTTTATTAGTAAGTTGTAAATTAAATCTGTTATAATTTTCCATCTGTATGTATGTATATATATTTACACACACACACAGAGACAGAGTTACCCTCAATTTCTGCCAGGGGATAACTCCAGGATACTTAAGTCCCTTGTAAAGCATGGCCAGGTTTTTGCATATATGTTTTTCCATATACTGTGATTCATCCCTAGATTACTTGTGGGTCCCTCCTACTTAGGTAACTTTAACACACACACACACACACACACACGTTTAGCTGTAGTTGGACACAGTACCTTTATTTATTTATTTATTTATTTATTTATTTTTATGTGGTGCTGAGGATTGAACCCAGTGCCTTGTACGTGCTAGGTGAGCGCTCTACGGCTGAGCCATAACCCCAGCCCGCTACTTAGGTAACTTTGTAACAGTTAATCTTTTTCTTATTTACTTATTGAATGGAACAATATAAAATAGTGTACAAATTTCAATCCCAATTTAAAAAAATGTGTAAATGCCTATAGAAAAAAATACTGGACAGGTATAATAGTATCAGATCCTGTTCAGAGAGTTTTACATGTATCATCTTGTTCAAAACTTTGATAACCACCCCAAGAGATGGGCACAGAGAGGTGACATAACTCCCTTAGACTCATAAAGTAGAGGGAGGATTTAGACACACACAGTTGACTGCCAGAACTTATGTGCTAAGTAAGCACATTCTAGTGCTTTTCCCTTGAACTGGGAACAGGGCTTATTGGAATGGTGTGATTATAGTGGTCTACATTTCTTTTGTTATACCTTTTGGACATTGCCCAAGTTTTCTGTGTTAAAGAAGCTCATTAATTATCAGCTAAGTGACATCAGAGAGCAGCAATGGTGGGTAAGAGTTAGGCATCTGAATCAGCCTGCCCTGGTTGCAATCTTGGCTCTTCCCCTTCCTGCATGAGGGGCTGTTTCACCTCCCTAAGTTCATCCTTTGGTAGGATATAACAATAGTATTTACCTCACAGGATTTCTGTTGGTGATTCAATAGACTAAATATAAATAAAATTAATATGGCGTGCCGGGTACTGTTCTAGGTATTTTATTTACATAGCTAATTAAATATTAGTTGAATAGATGAGTAAGCAGGCCACTGGGACTTCACATTCACATTTCACTTGTGTCTTATAAATGAGATGGGTCAGAACGGGTCACCTTGGGTTCATGACAACTCCTCAGAAAGCAGAACACAGAAGTAGCTTCCTCAACCCCAAGATGAGGTTGAATTACCCTGGAGGCTTCCAGACAGGATGAAAGTTGATGAGGAGGAATGGAGAATGTGAACAGTACAGCGGCCCTTTTTTGGAAGGTTTTTCTCCTCTGGGAGTTGGAGAAGCCTAATTAGAAGCTTAGGGCCTGATTAGAAACTCCAGTCAATGGCAATCCCCCTATCTCCATGTTCTAATTGCCTTCTCGGGGTGAAAGATGCAACCCAGGATAGGGCAGAGATACAGCACCTACTGATGGTCGCTCTTGTGGGTGCTGAGGCTTGTGACTGCAGGTGCTGAAGATGTCCATTTCTCCAGCTCCTCAAAGACCCATTTAGTCTCCACGACTGGGGAGGGCCTCTCGGTCCTGCTGAAGGTGAGTGAGGCTCTGGTAGATGAGAGAGAAAATGTACCACAGTCCAGATTAGAAATGTACTTGACAATCTGAATCTTGGGTTCCTCTCTTCTAAAGTGGGTTTTCCTTTTTGTTTCTTTATAAAGTAGGGTCAATACGCAGTGTGATTTTCTGGGGAGTTCAATGTGCTGGGACTTACCACCTTCACTTCCTCTTGTAGCAATGCAAAGCACCTAGCCTCATTAGTCCTCTCTTCTCTCATCTATAACACAGGACTGATAATGTCTCTCAAATGTGTCTTAGGTGATTGTTTTTAGTATCAGAAGACACAAAGTAGGTGAGGTGTCATAAAAATGCAAGGATGCTCTTTAGATGTAATGGAGAGAAAAAGGAAAGCTCTTGTTGAATCTCTAAGAAACTTGCAAAACTCTGTCAGGTGTTTGGAGTGACCCAGTGTGATAGCATTGACTTTACAGAGGGCTGAAATTTATAGGTAGGCTCCAAAACAGAACAAACTCCTTCCTGGGAGAATAATTTCTCCATCCTTGGAATTGTTCAGGCTGCATAAATGTAACTGGTCAGAAAGGATCACCGTCAGCTCAGAAATTTCTGTCAGTGATGCTAGAGAGGGGATTTCTGTTCTGGGTGGCAGATAAGTCTTAGATCCCTGCAGTTCAGAGTCTATGGAGCAACGTTCTGTGCGTGGCTGAGTCATTTCTAAGTGGAGAGAATTTTGGTGTCTCCTATAGAAACTGGTCAGCTGGATGCTGACTTCGGGAGAAGCTCAAGGAGATTTGGGGATGAAAGAGCCCCAGTCATTGCTAAGGAGGACCAATGCTCATAGTCCTGCTTTATAAGATTGGCTCTGTTGAGAATCCCCAGCTCCTCTCCCTTCCTAATCCCCCTTGATAGAAGGGCAGTAGCTCTGGAATAAGATACGTTGAAACCATGACCTTCTGAGGCTCCTTGAAGTTCTAAAACTCTACTGCATTCAATCTGGGAAGAAGCTAGATCAGAGTGAGCAGGACGGAGGAGGAGAAGGGTAAGCATTTGGACAGACTTTATATGCCGTTACAGAAGCTCATTGCAGGATCACAAAGTGAGGAAGAGTCTTAAGATTTCAATGTTTCACGTCCCCTTCCCCTGGCTATTTCATACGGGGCACACATATCATGATGATGTGTGGTGTGGTGGAAAGGGTCTGGGTCCTGGTTCAGGCAGCTTTGCTTTCCTAGCATGGCCCTTGGACAAGTCCATTGAACTTTCTGTGTCCCACTTTTCTTTATCTGAAAATGGGTTGTGTGAGGGTCAAATGAGGTAACGGGTACATAATGTTCTAAAGTGAAGGATGATGAGCAGTTTGTAGTATCTGGGAGACGGAATTCATGTCTTCTCTTGTCTGCAGCCGAACTGTCCTTTTTTGAACCCACGATATTTCATCTTACCTCATCCTCACAACACTGCCGTGGCTTAGGTAGCATCGTGACCATGGCATAGAACAAAGAGCTGAAATCCAGGGACTTTAAGTGACTGGCTGGGATTTGACCCCACTCTGACAGAATTTCAAAGCATTTTAGTTCCTTGATACCATGCTGATTCTGCCTTTTTGCTATTTTCAGTGCAATATATTGCCAGACAATATTTTTAAAAAATATTTTTTAGTTGTTGATGGACCTTTTTTTTTTTTTATATTTTAATTTGTATGTGGTGCTGAGAATCGAACCCAGTGCCTCACGCATGCTAGGCAAGCGCACTACCACTGAGCCACAACCCTAGCCCAGACAATATTTTTTTCTATGTCATTATGAGTTTTTATTCAATTAGAAAAATGATCAATTAAAGTTTTCTGAGGGTGCCAGGGAGCCCTTGGATAGAAACTATTTTCATCCTCAAGTCGAACCATTTCAAACGTGGCAGAAGGAACAGACATATTTTCCCCATCATTTAAACATCCTGAGGGTCCAAGTTGTCCCTGTCACATTGAGAGGCAGCCAAAACACATTGTACTTCATTCTGTTTTCCTCTTTCCTCTTTAAGACAGCACAGGCAGATGATGCTGATTCGATTATGGGGCAGAGGGCAAATCACCATCATCCATGTCTGTTTAGTTCTGAACATTTCTCACTACATCCCTGTGTCCAGTATACTGCTTGGTGCAGAGTTCATGGGCACAGCCTTTATAAGTTTTTGTTGCATGATTCCAGCTGAGAGAACTGGTTACATAACTTTAGGCATAGAACACCACCTTTACGTGTCACCATTTAAAGACAATTTTAAACGGACTTGGAGGATCTAAGTGGATTAGTTTTACTGAGCTATATAAATACTCTTCAGATCCATGACTATTTATTTCCCACAGCATGTGCTATTATAAAGCTGATCTCTGGGCACTTATAGAAATCCCTTGCAAGTGCAAACTTTTTAATTTTAGAATCGTCTTCCTGTGCATTTTCTTGTTTGATTCTTAGCACCCTTTTGGTTATCAGTCCAGTACTTTTTCTTCTCCAGAATGACAGATGGAGCCTATTAAAGCCCGCTGGACTTTCTTCTGAAACCCCTGTTAGTTTTCTGAGGTTAAGAGGAGGGTTGGGGAGCTTAATAATCGCAAAGAGCAGACAATCTCCTTTAGCTTCAGAGTGGGCGAGGATCACATATCTTAGGTGTGTGTATCGTTGGTTGGTACAGAAATGAGGCTGTGAGCCTTGGGCAGACATTACTAATGTCGGGGGAGGGTGACCCAGAGTTACAGAACCGCACACAGCAGGGCCTCTGGAAGTGAGGTGTTTGCACACCTGATCAACAATTTGGTAACAGATTGTTGAGAATGTTAAATGCTGATGCTGCTCAGTGTGGTGGAGGATGGTATTCAAGACTCACTTTCTTCTGGTGCGTCCTTAGAAGCCAATGATTTCAACTGTTTTTGAGGGCTTCAAAAACAGGAAACTGATTCTTCAGTGTTCTATTCACACTGTCCCAGTAACTTAGCTTTTCTGAATGCCTGGGACCAAATACTTTCCTCTGAGGCCACACACATCCATGGTTCTCCTTTCCACCTTGATGTTATATGGAATTGCTGTTTTCCCTGATCTTAATCATTAGGAAATTGATAGGCTCTTCTGCCTGGAATTATAAATCATTCAGCAGTATTTTAGGAATTTAGACAGTGTATCACATGGCAAGGTGACAGTTTTTGGAAAAAAAAAAAAAAAAAACATGGTAGCTCTTCTGAAGTTCAACAACCATCAGGAAATCTTGGTTTCCCTTAAAAATTTCCTCTGCCTATTAAAGCGGACATAGTTGATGCTGAGAAGGATCTCATCAGGTTTGCTATGGATTAGGAGACCCTCTCCCTACATTGCCTCAAAATGAAGGCTTAGGGAGCTATCTTGAGATTTTGATTTAAGATTTCAGGAGCTGGCTGTAGTATTGCAGACCTGGAGACCTCCTTAAGCTTTTCCATTTTCTCCTTGAGCATCTGCCTTTCTCCATCATCCATACATAGATCAGTCTGATTTAGGTTGAACGACTGTTTGTGCATTGTCTTTCCAGAACCCATTTGGCAGACTCCTCTGGCGGCACCGTTATTGGTCTGATGCTGATAGGGATAATTATTCTGATTATTCTGGCATCCAGCAAATGGGCCATTTTATTTTGTATTTATTTATTCATCAATACCTCTTTCCAAAAAAGATTTAAAGTGGTTTATAAAAATGCACAACATGCAGCAAGATAAGATAAATTAAAAATGAGGAATGAGATTTGGGCAAAGAAGGAGTATCTATGGGCAGATGGTAATCAGGGCTGGTTCACAGGACTGTCATCTTTCAACTTAATTCTGTGCTAGAGGTGAGGGCTCTTTTTAGAAAAATTTTAAAATTTGTTTTAATTAGTTATACATGACTGTAGACTGTACTTTGATACATCATATATAATGAGGTATAATGGGGGACTAGGGCAGAATAGATTTACAATAGAGGTGATGGTTCTTAGAGGGTGAGACTCCTGGTTAGGAGTTTGTTCTGATAGTAAGTAAGCCTGAGCACCTCTCCTGCCCTGTCTTCCTGCAGATAGGACATACAAAGCACGGTGAGGTTACAAGAAGGAGAACCTAGGCAGTGCTTCCAACTCAGACCTGGGGTAATTTGCCAAGATTTTTATTTAATGTTAATCTTCTCCTTGCCCAAGTATAAAAGGGCAATGTTTGTAAAACCAGTGGAAAAGTCCTGGGCATAAGAAAAGTGTTCACAGCCTGGTAACTCTCATTGTTATCGTACTCATGAACAATGGGATAATGATTGGGAGCATGACCTTGAATTCTGACAGGTCATGATTCAAATCCCTGCTTGGTGGTTTGCCTAAACAAATGACTTAATCTCTGTCAGCCTCTGATCACCTGTCTGTAAGAAGATGCGCTATGTTGGGGTATTGTGAGAAATTAATGAGGCAGTTTATATGAAATACCCAGAACAATTGTTATCATACCGTGCACTCTCCTCACGTTGGTCATTATAATTATTATCAAAAGATAAAAGTAAAACCAATTTAGCTTATATGTCCAGCTGAAGTATGCCATGGTCTAGGTTAATGAAAAGTGTGGTGAATTTAGAGGTGGAAGCCCTGGTGCTGTTTATTAATTGCATGATTTTGAGAGAGTGGTTTATCCAATTCGAGACTGATTTTATTCAATAATAAAGCAGCGATAAATTAAGTTTCTGAATGGTTGAAGAACCTGTGGGTTAGAAAACCATTTTTGTAATAATTTCATTTGTCAGATGTACTCTGTATTAGGCACAGTGTGTTTCCACGAATTCTATCTTTGCTTCACAGCACAGCATGGGTATCAAAATTGATTCTAGGGGTCAAGGAATTTGTCCAAGTTCACACAAGTGGAAATGGCTAGGTCCAAGTTTGGAACAAACTTGGTCTATCTTCAGGGCCCATTTCTTAGCCACCCTGCTGTATTTCTGGGATCCAGCCTTACCTTTATGCTAGGTTATCCTGGGCTCATTATGGAACTTCCAGCACTTCAGGGCTTCTCTTTGTTATTAGAAGGATAATACTTTTGAAGAGGTTGCCACAGTGCATAAATGCACTCTACCGTCATGTATAACTAATTAAAACAAATAAAAAAAATTATATCAATAAATGGTAAAAAAAAAAATGTCTCAGAAGGACCTGAAAAAACTTCACATATTTTGTAACGGGAGCAGGAAAGTCTACTGCTATCCTTTAATGTGATTTAAAGTATTATTTTGGGTAAATAGTGTGTGCAAATAAATAAATGATTATTACCTGATCACCATCATTTCTGCTTAATGTGGCATCTTCAATGAGCTTGAGGATGGTCCTATTTAATATCTTTGTACTTGGATTTTTTAAAACCTTATGTTGCTCCTGTAGTACAATGCTATCAGATCCCCTTATATTTCCTTTACACTTTAAAATCAAACACTTACTATTCAGAGAATCCCAGTTTGATCACAATGTACAGATTTAGTTAACCCAGTATGTTGTTTCCAATTTACTCTGTATGCTTCTGAATGGGGTTTTTAAGTTTCAAGTAATGGACCTCTTTAATTAGGTGTAAGAGAGAGGAGAGAGAGAGAATAAGTCTAGAAAATAGAGAATAAACCATATATAACACCACTTTGCTATATATTTCAATTGTACAACGTTCTAGAAATTCTCAATTTGTGCGTAAAGAATGCAATGGCAGGGTGTAAATAGGGAAGAATGAAGGAGAAAAAAAAAATATAAAAGTGAGAAGGCAGGAAAAGAAAGAAAAAGAGGAGCAGAAGCACACAAACACACTGTCAATCAAAACAAAAAACAAAAAACTCCCAAGAAACAAACAAAACAAACAAACAAGCAAATAAAAACAAAAACGTTGAACCCAAGAAATAAGTCTCAAACAAAATGGACCCTTGGAAGCCCTTCTTTTTTCCCTTCAGTTTAAGCCACCTGACACCCAGATCATGTACAGTCAGCAACCCTACCCCCCCTTGGAAGCCAGGCAAACTGGCGGCGGGTTCTCTCCTTCCAACTCCCCACATCCTGCATTTCTTTTCATAAAACTTGTCATCTGCTATTATGGTAGAAAATACATTTTTTCCTCTTTAAAGCATATTGTATATGGATGGTTCTGCCACAATGTCTGCTCCACAGGCAGAGATCTTTCTTTGTCTGTTTTGTTCCAAGCAATCGGAAGAGAGCCTGGTACAGGGTAAGTTCTCAGTAGATTCTTCTGGAATAAAAACACAAATACAGATTCTTTTTCCATCAGGTCAGAATGATTTGCTTGAACTCTGAAGAACACAGCAAGTCATTGTTCTGGGAGAAGATCAAGATAAGATTTAGCCCTCAGAACAGGAAAACAATCTAAATATTTATACCATTAAGAACTTGGTGAGAGGGGATAGTCCCCATCAGATGCTGACCTTTGTTTTACTATCAGAGCATTGTTGCCAAACACTGATCAAAGTTTTATTTATTATTTATCTGAAGTGTACTAGGAGATTTTTCTCAAATTCAGTTTTTGTTTCAAGGATGAAAAGAGTATAAGAGGAATCACCTTTGAAGTCCACAGTCCGCATTTTCAATTCCCCAAATTGTTAGCATCCAAAGGCACAGAGACAGGATTGTACCTGGCAGGAACCCCATCTGTATTAGAATTGTAAATGCAATGTGATGGCTTTGTCCCTTAATGAGCTTTGCAGGCTAATTCCGGAATGGCTCAATGCAGGCATCTCACTGATTGATAATGATCTATTTTATTTATTTATTTATTTATTTATTTTTTTTAAAAATGGGGCAGGTCCTTGGGAATAAGAGAAGCACTTGGAAACCAGGCCATGATGCTTGGCAGGAGCAGATATGGGGAGCGACTTGGCAGGCAGCAGGCTGCGGAGGTCCTAACTGTGCTTGCTCTTTATGTCTGTCTGTCTAGCGTCTAAGTCCACTGTACTCAGGTGCACATCAAATACAGCACCAAAGGAGAGGTAGAATTGATGTTGTAACTCCAGGGGGCTGTGGACTTAGGGATAAGAAGATTCCAGACCCAATCTAGGAGTGTGTCATTCCAATTATCTCAGAATTAAGAAAAAATAATTTCGTATGGCTTCATCATTTCTTATTTTTTTTTTAACAAGACAAAAATGTGCATATTTATGGTATTTATAATGATGTTTTGAAATATGTACACATTGTGGAATGGTTAAATCAAGATACTTAATATGTATTATACATTTTTTTTTTGTGGTGAGAATACTTAAACCTACTCTCAGCAATTTTTAAGTATATAGTACCCTGTTATTAACTATAGTTGTACAATAGATGTCCTGAACTTACTGACTTTTTTTTTTCTTTTGACTAGCATCTCCCCAGTACCCACGCTCCACCATTCTCCTCTCTGCTTATCTGAGTTCAACTGTGAGATAGCACCTATGAATGAGGACATGTGGTTCTTGTCTTTCTGTGCCTGGCTTATTTCACTGTATGTAATGTCTTCCAGGTTCATCCATGTTTCACAAATAACAAGATTCCCTTGCTTTTTATAGCTGAATAGTATTTCATCGTATGTATACCACATTTGGAAAACATAATTCTAAGTGTGAGTGAGAGCCCTGCACAGTACGCAAATATGTCCTTCACTCTAACATTGAGACTTTGGGTTTTAATCCCATGAAACCAAGGAAGGAGGCCTAGGTTCAGACAGGTGGATTACTCGCTCAAGGTCTGAAAGGATTTAAACCTGGTGACTTCAAAGCCCAGTCCTTAATACTGTAACACTAGGGTTTCTCCAACAAAGTGTTACATGGCTGCATGTGAAGCTGATAGAGCCTCTAACGTGGGACCTGCAAGGGTTTGGAAGTACCCAACAAAGCAAATTCTAGCCCTGGCTTTGTCTGGTTATGATGAATTTTGAACTAATCACGTCACTTCTTTTTCCCTTATATCCGTCTGTCAAAAGTGGGATTAACACCATGTGCTTCCCAGGGTTTCTGAAGGATCAAGTGAAATGAAGTTTGTGAAAAACGTAAAGTGCTTTACAAATCTAAAAAAAAAAAAAAAAAAAAAAATCATTATATTATTGAGCAATGATTAGCTCGAGCCATGGTCACCTTAATGGATCCTCCATGAGACATATTATTGTATTTCCGCAGGTGACCTTGGCTTCATGGAAGAGAACAGCACCAGGGTGATGGAATTTATTTTGGTCGGGTTCCAGCTTCACGCAAAGCTGCAGTTATGCCTGTTCTTCGTGTTTCTGGCCTTTTATCTCGTCACCATGGGAGGCAACCTGGGCATGATCATGCTCATCCAGAGCGACCCAAGGCTGCAGACTCCCATGTACTTCTTCCTCAGCCACCTTTCCTTCCTGGACATCTGCTACTCTTCTGTTATTGTCCCTCAGTTGCTCGAGACCTTGAGGACTGAGAAGATGGTCATCACCTACCAGCGCTGTGCCACCCAGTTCTTCTTTTTTACGCTCTATGCTAGCACCGAGTGTTTCCTTTTGGCTGTGATGGCCTACGACCGTTATGTGGCTGTGTGTAACCCGCTCCTCTATGCCACGGCCATGACACCGCAGACCCGCCTGGGGCTGGTGGCTGCCGCGTATGCTGGTGCCATGGTGAATTCCGTGGTCCGCACTGGCTGCACCTTCTCCATCTCCTTCTGTAAGTCCAATCAGGTGGACTTCTTCTTTTGTGACCTTCCACCGTTGCTGAAGCTGGCCTGTAGTGAGACCAGGCCCCGGGAGCAGATCATCTTCCTCTTAGCTTTCCTGGTCATTACCACGAGCGTTTCCGTGATTCTTATATCCTACACATTCATCATTTGGGCCATTCTGAAGATTCAGACGGCAGGAGGTAAAGCCAAGACCTTCTCCACTTGTACTTCTCACATGATAGCAGTGGCTCTTTTCTTTGGGACACTCATATTCATGTACCTGAAAGGTAACATGGGCAAATCCCTCTGGAAAGACAAGATTGTGTCAGTGTTTTACACTGTGATCATTCCCATGCTAAACCCCATGATCTACAGCCTGAGAAACAAGGAAGTGAAGGAGGCGTTGAAGAAAGTCTTCAAAAGAGTGAGGGTTTCCCAAGCACAGTAAGGCTGAAAGTCCATCAGGACAGAAGTCTCTGCAAGTCATGCTTTGAGCTTTTATCTTACTCTCTTAACACATCAACAACTAGATGTCATAATTACTAAGATATAGTGAAGCAGAGAAATGGAATTTTGGGTTCTGGAACTTTATTAGTTCTATGACCTTGAGTGGGAGATGCTCTGTATCGGTTTTCTTATCAGACAGATTTCTGCCTTGCTGTGACTGAAGGTTGAGAGATCTTCAGCCAGGCTCAAGAGAGATGGAATACCAATGAATTTTGTAAATAACAATGTGCTATAAAATGTAAGATTTTTTTCTTACCTCTTCTAGGTATAATTTGAATGGATTTTTTCCTCCAAGGTATAATTTCAGTTTTTTGCTATGAGGCTCATTTTTGTATCTAAAATGATTACAAAACAATAGCTCAGTTTTTACATAGTAAGGTCAGTCAAATTCTTTGGGTGTGGATGGTGGGGTGGATATTGACTTCGACCAAAGAAACTTTTCTTAACGTTCCTCATATCCAGTTTAGGTGTTTGCCATGGAAAAAGACAAGCAGTAAACAAAGAGAGGAAAGGAGATGTGATCTAAGAAATGTTCAACTAGAATATTAGCCTACTTCCCATGATGTCATAGAGGGTAATACACAGTAGAATGAAAGAAAAATGTAATGATCTGCATTAATTATTGGAAACAATTTTATCTAGATGTAGGGCTGAACTGAATCATATATATATATATATATATATATGTATATATATAACTTTGTAATATTTCTTGATCATCAAAGGTCAGAATCTCTATTTTATTTCTGAAGGATTGCTCATGGACATCTGCCTCAATTAACTCAAGTTATTTCCTATTCTCCAGTAATGAAACCCACTATCTACTTTCATCTCCTCTAGGACATTTACTTTATTGTCAGAAGACAGATAACTATGAATTCTGACTGTCACCTTTTAACGACCTCCATATCTGCTAGAAATATTACTTGGGAAACATCTCCATGGAGATCCCACAATCTTATCCATCAACTCAGTAAATATTTATGGACTATCTCCTGTGCATCAGACATGACATTAGGTTCAGAATAGAGTATTAAGTACAACATATGTCTCCTCCTACGTGGGGATTAGAACCTGGGGTATGGACAGATAGTAGATCCTTTTTACAGGGAATTAAATTTTAAAAATGATTTTGGAAAATAGAACAAAAAATGAAACACAGGAATTGTTATATTGTCTCTTAGAGTTCTGAACTATTTTGGCTCAAAAGTCCTAACATTTGAGCAGAGACCTAAAGAATTAAGTATGCCATAGTCATGAGTTGGGGAGATTGTTCTAGACAGGACTCTTCCTGTCTAGAACATGCGCGAGAGCCTGTGAAGCAGGCTGTTTTGAGGAACCGAGAGAAGCCACAGTGGCAGTAGTACAAGGGAGGGAAGCTTAGTGTGAGGTGCAGCTGGTGAATCCAGAAGAAACCAGGGCAAAGGGCCTTGCAGATTTGCTTAGGGACTTGCGGAACTGATTCCAAGAGCAAGGTATGGAATGGTTAGCTCTGAATGTGGGAAAGTTTCTTTGGCTGCAGTATGATGTGTGGAAAGGGGGCATGTGGTGGTGGAGATGGAGGGACATAGACTTGCTGGGTCTAAGAAACAAAAATTATAGTATTGTGTGCATGGCATTTGACTTTCATGCAATCCTGTATGCTTCATTCCAGGATTCACCTTAGACTGGAGAAATCCCCAGGTACATGCCCATGAGTTTGGCTTGCCCTCCTTTTCATTGGTGCACCTTTATTTCTATACACTGTGACCATTCTTGGGTACATGGGGGCTACCCAATTTGTTCCTTCCTTAGGGTGGTCATACTCCTTGGGGGTCAACACACTTATTAACCTCCCATGACATAAAATCCACACACTTATTAACCTCCCATGACATGCTAGCCTGTGTTCCTGAGCTTAAGAAACCAACTTTGCAGGAATTCTTATGTGTTTAAAGGCAGAAAATCCATCTTTAAAATAAAAAGCAAAGAAAGGGGCAAAATGTTAGACAGGGGTTTGCTATTTTGGTGGTGGTGGGTGTTGTTACCTCATTCTCTTCCCAACTTCTACTTTCTGAGTGACAGCCAACACTCTTCTACTTTCTGAGTGACAGCCAACACTGCCCATAAATGAATGATGTTTGGTACATGTATGGTATTGGATGTATATATATATATACACACACACACATATAATACATGTATATAATGCATAGATATATATAATACACACACACACACACAAATTGCTTTAGATATGCACCAAGTAAGTAAAAATAAAATGAAGTTTTAGTGGTTTTGGAGACTTCCTTCTGATTCATATAGAAGTCACAGAGGAAATGGCATTTATGTTGTTTTGACAATTACATGTATTAATATATGAATGAAAATATTCATAAGTTACCTCATACATGTCATGTTCTGTCCTGAGTGTTCCTTTATCTCAATTAAAACTCTCATTCTTAAAACAATGAAGGTCTCATTCTTAAATTAGACTCTATACATAATCTTTTAGAAGAAGAATCTAGTTGGTAATCTCGGAATTGTTTTCTTTGTATTCCTTCTCAACTTTGAATTTCTTTCTTTTAGGAGCTGTTGCAAGTTTTTAGTTGTAACACTTGGATTTCGATATATCTGAAAATAAAGACAGCAGACCCGTGAACTCTGCACTGACCTATTTAACTCCATTCATCCAGAGGCCAAGGTGCTGTGTTCTTGTCATCATTTAGAATAGCACTAATAATGCTTTACTCAGAGTCTTACACTGAACATGTATATTAATTTTCAGGAAGGAACATAGGTGTAAGGACAGATTAACTAGGTTACCAGCATAAGGACATGGGTGTGGAGGAGACAATGGCATATAGCCTACCCAATACAGGCTTTTAGGCCTCTGGAGGAAGTGTGTGTTTATACATTTACTTTGGTCTATGGTACAAGTGTGGTGGTGGGGATCTGCAATACACAGATAAGAGCAATAATCTATATATATAAAATATATATATTTGCATACATATATATATATATATTATCATGATGATCAATACAGGACAGATAGAAACACTTTCATATTTCTTCCCCCACCCTTGCTCAAATCCTACTGTTGTAGTGGCACCCGCTTTCTTTACAGAAAATTTTAACTGGGCTTCTCCAGAAATCTTCACCATGGCTGATTTTAGGACTGTCAGCAAAAGAGTCTCTACAGAAGTGTTCAATGTAGATAAATTTCCTATTTCCGTGTTGCTCTGGTTTGGTTGGCCACTGGCCTGGAAGAAATCAGCACTCCAGGTGCTGGACACCCCTTTACTTGTTTTTCACAAACATGTATCCAGTACAGTAGTTTGTAGAAGTGTGTTTGCAAATGCAAAGTGTGATAATAAAAAGACAAATTCTTTAACAAGGCCTAAATGGCCTTGAGCTGGAGCTTCACAGAGATGTCTACATTTCTAAGATAAAAGAAGTTACCAACTGGGCTCCATGGTAACAGCTGGCAGGGAGAGGAAAGAAAGGGGAGAAGAAGCTCTCCCCTTGTCAGGTGTTGTCCTTGAAGGGTTAATTTACCCAGAACAGTGAAAGAAAAAAAACTGCTTTTATGTAAACTTCTGAGCCCCTCCCCTTATATGCTGGGTATAAAGTTCTGAAACTACCTGAACTTGGGGTTCAGAGGATTAATTGATTACAGTGAGAGCTGTACCCTCTGAACCCAGCTACAGCCAAATAAAGCTGTTTCCTGCTGTCTTTGGTGACTTGCCTTGGCTGTCCCTACAACACTGTCTAAGCTGCACACTACCCTTCCCCGTGGATCTCCTACACCTTTCCAGAAGCAGTGGGTGCAAGGGGCAGAAAGGGAACGAAGCATTTTGGTTAAAAGGTTTTCACTGGTGATGGAGTTCAAAGGAGGCAAGGTAGCTCTAGGTTCTGAGTCTCATTTTGCCTGATGCTGAATTCAACCTTCAGAGCATATTTTCTTGTGAATCTTCCTCAGACATAGCATGTTCAGGAGGATGAATCAATGGGAGATCGGGATCGCTGACAGAAGTTGAAAGGAAAGTAGGCTGCCTGCTTCCCTGTGGTGGGGCTGCGAGGTGGCTTGTGGAGATCAAAATCCTTCATGGACATTAAACAATTCGTCCTTTTAATCCTGTTGGGAAGGAGAATCTCAGCACTCTCCACTTATCCCTTCTTCAAAAGTCATGAAGTTTTCTGAAAATAGTCGAAAAGAACATTGTGTCTGTTTCCTTTTCTCGACATGTCTTTGTCCTTATTTAAAACATAACGGTGCAAACACACACACACAAAAAAAAAAAAAAATGGCTACAGCAATAAAAAGTACTTTTCTCTTGCTGAATGTACTTCTTTGGGTCTCAAAACTCCTCAGAAAGGTATTGTAGGAAGAGCCCATCTACGTGTGTTGCTTTGTAGATTCACCATACACAGAACCGAAAATGTCTTATTCATTAATTAATTCAATGAATTAATCCTTTATTTAGGGGCTGCTACCTGCTGGGCACTGTTTTGGAGCAATTTTGGAGATATATCAATGAAGAAAATAGACAAAAAAATTTCTCTATTCCATATGTAGCTTATATCCTCATGGAGTCAACAGAGGAGAAACATTGAACATAAAAAATAAGTAAAGAATATAGTCAGTAATGTAGTATGTTAAAATATGTTAAGTGCTATGGAGAAACTGAGGTGTGACTCTTAAAACCTAAGTGAGTACTTTCCTATTTCAGAAATACTGGAATGAAACAAAACAAAACAACAACAACAACAAAAACAAACAAAACAAAACAAAACAAAGAAATACTGGAATGAAGAGCTAGGAGGTAATGATTTGCTTTCTAGGCTGAATATAATCTCTAATAATAAATTTGATCTAACATTCACTGAGTTTGTATTTTGTTCACGACCCTCCAGTGAGGGCTGGAGACCACTTAGACATGGTCCCTGATCTCAAGGAGCTTATAATTTAGAAGGGGTGAGAAATATGTAAAAAAATGTTTGTAACATGTATGAAAATTCTGCAGTTGATTCACATGCAAGATATAGTAGTGGCCAGAGGTGGGAATGATAAGCTTTTCCTTGCAGGGATTGATGATCAAAGGTGGCCTTGGAAGGGAGGAGACATTTCAGCAGTGTCTTTTTTTAAAATTTATTTTTTATTTATAATAATTACAATTCATAGTGCACATATATAGCATCTTTTTTTATGTACAAATATTTTTATTTCAACACCTGTTTTGAATTCTCTAGGGTACATATAGATGAATTCCTGGGCCACACAGTAACTCTATGTGTAACTTTTTTTTTAATTTACTTTTTAAATTTATAATAATTACAATTCATAGTGCCCGTATATAGCACTTTTTACATGCAACTGTTTGTATACAAAGTATATTTGTACCATTCAGGTCTTCAATCATGCATTTAGGATAATGATATCTGTCTCATTCAACCACCTTTTCTTTTTTTTCTTCTTTCCCCCCTCCCCCTTGCTCCCTTCCTTCCCCTCCCTTTCCTTTGACCATTCTAGTGTTCCTCTAATCCTCCTATGTACCCCCATCCAACAATACTGTGAACTAGCCTCCTTATATCAGAGAAAACATTCGGTATTTGGATTTTTGAGATTGACTAATTTCACTTAGCATTATATTCTCCAACTTCATCCATTTACCTGCAAATGCCATTATTTTATTCTCTTTTAGTGCTGAGTAAAAATCCATTTTGTATATATACCACATTTCCTTTATCCACTCATCTACTGAGGGACATCTAGGTTGGTTCCACAACCTAGCTATTGTGAATTGTGCTGCTATAAACATTGAAGTGGCTATGTCACTGTAATATGCTGTTTTTAAGTCCTTTGGGAATAGACCCAGGAGTGGGATGGCTGGGTTCAGCAGTGTCTTAAAGGATGAAAAGAAGTTCATGTCATGGACTGGCTGCTGGGAGTAGACTTAGTGGTGGGCTACCCCAGGGCATCTTTAGTTGCTGAAGCGAAGGGTGGAGGAAGAAGAGCAGGCAGATCTTGAGAGCTCCTTTCTGATGCTCTGAGGTTTGTACTCAATTGCACACAGCCCATAGGGAACCAATAAAGAGTTTAAAGCAGAGAAAAGATGTTACCAGATGCATGTGCAGAAAGATCTTGCAGCTTTACACCAGCATGGCTTACTGTCAAAAGAGACATTCATCTTCAATAAAGGGACTCTGATGATAAAACCTTTATGAAAATCATTTGCCCAATGCTATTTTTTCCTCCCAAGGATTGTCAATCTCTTCTCAGGATCCTCGTGCTCTAGGTGCTATGAGGTGCTGAGTCTTGTAATCAGATTGCATTCTAGGCTTCTCTAACTTCAGAGGAGAGAAAAATAGCTCATGTTCATGTCTAGCCCCAGCAAACTGGCCCTTGTTTCCTAACTGGTGGTCATGAGGTTACAGAAATACAAGGAAATAGATGGTGGATGGTGGGGAAAATCCCACTGGCTGTCTTGATTGGAAAAAGCTCGTTTTCTTGATCCTGAAGTGGAACAGAGTCGGCTTAGCTTTCCCTACAGGAATAGATTTAATTTTGCAAGAATGTTCAGCATCCAAAGGGAAGATGTTACCAAAGAGGCGGATGACCTGGATTCTAATTTGCTCTAGGTATCAGAACTGCATAGAACTATTTATGGCTCAGTTGTTTGCATATGGAGGATGGAGTTTGGGGACATCTCTCACTAATGGGGTCCTTGTTCTCTCTTTGCCTTTGTCAGTATTCCAAAGTGGTGATTCAGTGTTCTTCTAGAAATGTCCATAAGATTATACTACTCTCCTGTTTAAATACTTTTAATGACTCCCAAATAGTCCTAAATAAAAATCCAGACTACTTACTCTACAGCCTATTAGGCCCACATGAACTGGCATCTGCCCATCTCTGTTCTTATCTGTCCCTTCCTGGTGCTCTTGATTATTAAGCTCATCTCTGCCTTGTGGCCTTTGCATGTGATGTTCCCTCTGCCTGGTAAACTCTTCCTCCAAACCTCTAAGTGGCTGTTCCTCATCATTTAGGTTTCTGTTCAAATGTTGGCAACTTCAAAAGGCATCTCTGGACACTGCATCTAAAATAGCACTCCTACCCCGCCTCCGTTCCCTGAGCATTATCTCCTTATATTACTTCGTCTGTGCATAGAACCATTACCACCCTAAATTACATCTTTTAAATTGATGTAGCTGTTTGCTTCATTGTGTGAGTGGTATACTGTGTGTGTGGGCAGGGACTTTGCTGACCTTGTGTCTCACTGTATTTCCAGTGGGTAGCTTAAAACTTGGCACATAGTTTGAAACTTAATTAACTTAAAAATAATCTTCCCCCAGATTGTTTATAACCTTTTTTTTTAAATTGTGGTAAAATATAGATAAGATTACTTTTACCATTTTAACCATGTAATTGTACAATTTGGTGGCCCCCAGTGTACATTTACATTGTCATGAAACCCCTCTGATACTCATCTCCAGAGCTATTTCGTCCTCCCAAACTAAGTCTCTGTGCCCATCAAATAACTCTCCATTAACCACCCCTCCCCCTCCATCTCCTGGGACCACTGTGCTACTTTCTGTCCCTGTAGTTTTACCTCTTCTGTGTTCCTCATATAAGTGGAATCAGATGACATCTGCCCTTCTGTATCTGGCTTATTTCACTTAGCACAATGTTTTCAAGGTTCTTCTACTTTGTGGCATGTATCAGAACTCCATTGCTTTTTATGAGTGAATAATATGTCATTGTGTGTATATACCCCATTACACTTATTCATTCATCTGTTGGTGTATACTTGAGTTTCCTCTTTTTGGTTATTGTGAAAAATGCTCTTATAAACATGGATGTACAAATATCTGTTCAAATCCCTGTTTTTAATTTTTTTGGGTTTACACTTAAAAGTGGAATTGTTAGCCCATATGGCGTGCTTCATATTTAAGTTTTTGAGGGGGCACCTAGTGCTTCTCACCATTGGCTGCACTATTTTATATTCCTACTGGCAATATACAAGGAATCCATTTTTTTCCACATTTTTGTCAACACCTATTTTCTATTTCTTTTTTATTACTAGCCATCGTAATGGATATGAATTGGCAACTCATTCAGGATTCCAGGATGGGGTCTGTGAACTAAAGTTTAATTTCCATTTCTCTACCTTGCACCAAACTACCCCAGGCATCAATGAGGATGGTTTTGGTCTTGTTGTCACTGTTTTGCTGCTGTTGTTGTTGTTTAGTTGTCCTAGGACCTTACATTTGTTTTCCAGTTAGGATCACCATCCACAGGAGGGAAGGAAGTTGGGGTAGAAATGCAATCCCGGACAATTCAGGAACCTTGCTGGAAAGACCGCTGTGTTAACCACCATTGTTACCTTTCCTGGGAGATGTGTGAGCAGAGACAAGCTGTGTGGGAATCCTCTCGAGTGAGGCCAGTGGGCACGAGTCCCAGGAACCGTAGATTGAGTGGAATCAAGAGAATTGATTGGTATGGAGATCTGGGATGGTGCAGGTGGGAGCTAGCTCTGGAAGCCATGATGTGACTGGGGGATAGACTGGATGAGAGAATGAAGGATGGGAACAATTAAAATCACAGGCTTGCAATATGCAAAGTGAGCTATTGCTGGATTTCCTAAACAAGGGCTGTTCCAATGCATGGCGAATGAAAGCACTGGTTTCCCAGCATTCTCATAGCACTGGGGAGCATCCTTTTTAAAATATCATGACCAATATGTACTTGGAAAGCATCTCATCATGACCAATATTTACTTGGAAAGCATCTCATTATTTTAATTAGTGTTTATTTGATTATTAATAAGGTTTAGAATGGTCTCATTTACTTACATCATTTATATTTATTTTGTAAATTTTTAATGTATTTTGTCAATTTTTGTTTGTAAGGGTAATTTTGTATATTAGCAAAACCAGTTCTTTGTCATTTGTATTGCAAATTTTTCCCAAGTTTGTTTTTTGAGGTTTTTTTTTTTTTTTTTTTTTTTTTTTTTTTTTTTTTTGTGATTCAAACGTCAGGGAACCCAAGTAACTTAGAGATAAAGATTGAGACAATCCACCAGGGAGGCTGGTGAATCATGAGCAAGAAAACCCTCTTTTATGAGAGCAACCACCTCTGGGCTCTAACCAAGTATTGCCATGTGCTACAAAAAAAAAAAAAAAAAAAGGGTTTTTCTTTTTTAAAGATAGTTTGAAACTGAATTTTAAAAATGGGAAGTTTCTTGATTTTTAAATCATGTATGGGCTAAATAATGCTTATCTGATGTCTCTATTTCTTCTACGGCCCACCAGAGTGCGACCCCTGGCTCAGATAATAGGGGCCTGGTATATAGGATGCAGCACAGTCTCTGGATCGGATGACCTTTCCCAACTTCTCTAACTTTGGCTCTCTGATTTCCTGAGCTATATAAATGTAAGGGATTATTAATAGTGTCACTATATCACTAGACTATGACTCAGCATATGAAAAGAGCAGATAGGATGGAGGAAGAATTGGGATTTGATGGATGGAAGAATGTTTCTGGAATTCATCTGCTCTGTATCATTTTATGCCAATAAATATTAATTGCTGGTAATGATAGTGTGGGGGAAATCACATAAGCAAGTTATAAGAGGAGAGAAAGAGGAGCCAGGAGGTATTTAAAGTGGAGGGAAAAAGAGAGAGAGAGAGAGAGAGAGAGAGAGAGAGAGAGAGAGAGAGAAGAGAAGCAGAGAGAGAGGAGAGAGAGAGGGACAGGAAAGCAATTTGGGGCTAAAACTTGGTGTTCAGAAAGGAAATTAAGAGTCTGAGCACTTTGCTCTCAGCCCAGTGAGTGGCCTGGAGACACAGGGTTGTCTGCAGACTGCATTAGTCACTAATAAAGTGGAGTGTTCTGGCTTGGTAATAAAAATCAATGCTGTGGATGTTTTGTTCTGTGGCGAAGCTGAGAGAGTTTGAACAGGAATTGTTATCACCTCCCAATCCTTCATGATTTCTTTTGCATCTTTATAGCCATGACTGGGGACACTGAAAACACAACCAGGGAGAGATGGCGTTTCCTCTGATCGCACCTGAGACCTCAAAGAGTGTCTCCTCCCTGCAGCTCTGGGATGTTTTTTCTGCAGAACGTTAGGAAGCAGTTCCTTCAGGGCAGACAGACCTTCAGTGTCCATGCATTATGAGGCCGTGGCCATGCTTGGTATGACTCAGCTGTGCACAGTGACACAGTAGAGATTGTCACAGCCTCTCTCATGTCCCCTCAGCACTGACCATATCAGCGCATACCACCTGGGTTATTTCTCCTATAAATCCACTCTTTTTCTGAGGACTTTCTCTGCCCTCTAGCTTGTCAGGATGGGAGCTAAGGCCGGTAGAGTAGCCTTCAAGAAGGAGTGTCCGAACCTGTGGGAAAATCCCAGACTCCTCGTTCCCAGGCTGGTCCAGTGCTGAGGTGTGCTCCAGGATGTCTCCTAGACATTGCTTCGGGTCTCAGTTTATAGCATGAAGAAGCTGCTCATAGACCCAGCCTGTTCTTCCTTCCTTCCTTTCTTCTCTCTCTCCTCCACGTCCCTACCTGCACTTCTTGGGGTCACCTCTTTTTAAAAATTTTTTTATTTAATTTAATTTGTTATACATGCTTTTAGAGTGCAATTCCTTTCATATTACATATAAAGAGTACAGTTTTCCAAGTCATTGGCTTTACACAAAGTATTTCCATACCATTTGAGTTTTTATACATGCACTTAGTATATTGATGTCCAACTCTTTCTGCCATTGTTCCTATCCCTTTGCCCCTTTCCCTCCCCTCCCCCCTTTTTTCTATTTACATTCCTTCATTCCTCTCATCCCCCCTCCCTTGCCACTATAATTCAGTATCATCATAGCAAAGGAATCATTCGACCTTTGGTTTTCTGGGATTGGCTGACTTCACTTAGCATTATTTTCTACAGCTCCATCCATTTACCTGCAAATGCCATGATTTTATTCTCTTTTAGTGCTGAGTAGTGTTCCATTGTGTATATACCAAAGTTTCCCTATCTATTCATCTATTGATGGGCATCAGGGTTGTTTCCACAATCTAGCTATTGTGAATTGTGCTGCTATGAACATTGATGTGGTTGTGTTTGGGGTCACCTCTTAATAAACAATTTGCTCTCAATTCCACATCTCGGGGTCTGATTCCAGGAAAGCCCAGCCTACCACAGACAACAAGCAACTTGCTGTGCAGGCTAATGCAGGGGAATCGTTAATTCTGGGTTAACGATCCAATTGGGCCCCCTTCAAAATTCACTTGCCGATGTCCTAACTTCTAGTACCTCAGGATGTGACTTTATTTACAGGTGGAATCTTTATGGAGGCAATCAATTAAAAAGAAGGTCATTAAGTTGGCCCTAATCCAATACATCTGGTGTCCTTATGAAAACAGGAAATCTGGACACTGAGACGGCCAGCATAGAGAGAAGATGGTGGGAAGACACTTAAGGAGAAGACAAATCAAGGAAAGGCCTGGAACAGACAGTTCCCTCACAGCCTCAAGTGAAACTAATTCTGCAGGCACCTCAATTGCAGACTTCTGGTTTTCAGAACTGTGAGGACAAGTTGCTTAAAGCCACCCAGTTTGTGGTACTTTGTCATTTGAGCCAAACAGCTGGTGGTACTTTGTTATCGTAGCCTCAATTAACACATCCTGACACCTGTTGAGATTTCCTATTGGCCCAGGCAATATTCTGGGCATTTTGTATACATTCCCTCAAGTATTCTTCACAACAGTGTTTTGAGATTAATACCGATATGATCTCCCATTTACAGACACAAGAAAGCAGGACACATATCTAGGATTGAAAGCTGGCCGTTTGTCTTCGGAGCTTCACTCTGAGTCATTATGAGATTTGCCTCTCACTGGCCTTGAGCAGATGAGCTTTTAATTGCTTAGATGGTAGTGCTTTTTTAAGGGGTGCCTTATAATTATACAACATAGTGGGATTCATTGTGATCTGTTCACACATGCACATCACAGAATTTGGTTGACTTTATTCTGAAGTACCTCTCCTTTCCCTCTCCTCTTCTATCCCCCAATTCCCTTCCTTTACTCTGTTAATCTCATTTTCTATTTTAACGAGATCCCTTTGTTATTTTAATTTGCTCTCTGGCTTCCATATATGAGAGAGAACATTTGACCCTTGACTCTCTGAGTTTGGCTTACTTTGGATGATAGTGATTGCAAAGTCCTGCATTAGGGTTCTTCAAAAAACAACAAGAGATATATTCATATCTATATACTTCTTTCTTTTTATGCATATATATTTATACACATATCTATTAATAGATCATCTATGTGTCTGTTTATACACCTGTGCATCTATCTGCAAATAATTCTTTCAAGGAATTGGCTCACACAGTTGTGGAGGCTAATAAGTCTGAAAGGTGCAGGCTGCAGACTCAGGGGGAGATGAGGTTATGGTCTTCAGTCTGAAGTCCATCTGGAGGCAGAATTCTTCCTTCTCTGGGAAACCTCTGTCTTTTCCAGATCAGTCTTCAACTGATTGGATGAGGCCTGTTCATATTATATAGGGTGCTCTGCTTCGTTCAGTTATCTGATTTAACTGTTGAACATATCTGAAAAATACCTTCACAGTGACACTTAGACTGATGTTTGACCAAATAACTGGGAACTATCACCTAGCCTAGGTGACACATAAAATTGACCATCACAGGTCCCTTGGAAGATTGTGTGGCATAGCAATTACTCCTAAGGAGGTGCTCACTTTCGAAACTGGTAAAGTACCAGGTCAGTCCCTAAAGTGTCTTCTTAAATTCTGTCTTTCATTTACGAGAGAGAGAGAGGGGGGGGGGGAAGAAGAAGAAGGAGGAGGAGGAGGAGGAAGAGAGGAGAAGGAGAAGGAGAAGGAGAAGGAGAAGGAGAAGGAGAAGGAGAAGGAGAAGGAGAAGGAGAAGGAGAAGGAGAAGGAGAAGGAGAAGGAGAAGGGAGAAGGCAGAAGCCCTAATTGTTCGCGAGACTTGGCCCAGAATCTCGCGGACTTGGCGCGGGATCTAAATAGACTTAACCCAGGAGAGAAAGCTGCCGGGGCCATTCCGGTTGAGCGTGTGAGACTGTGCCCGGGAGAAAGCGTGCTAAGATCAATGCTAACGTGTGTGTGTGTTGTGGTTCTTGTAAGACTGCGTGCCGTGGTTTCTTGTGAATGTGTGTGAGTGGTGTTAGAAGTTACTGGAGACAGAGAGAGAAGAATAAAAGAACCTTTTCGGTTCCATCCTGTCTCCGGGTTTCTTCCCGTGGCGCCGCCGTTCCGGACTGCAAATCTCTACAGGCGGCTTCAGAAGAAGATGAAGGAGGAGGAGGAAGAGGAGGAGGAGGGGAAGGGGAAGGGAAGGGAGGCGAGGGGAGGAGAGGAGAGGAGAGGAGAGGAGGGAAAAAAGAGAAGAGAAGAGAAAGGGACCAGGGACAAGATATCGTCCCCAAGGGCATGCTCTGAAAGACCCTCTCCCTTCAATTAGGCCCCACATCATATGGTTTCCACCACCTCCCAATAGTCCATTCAAGTATGAATCTATCAGTGGTTTAATCCACTGATGAGGTCAGAGCCCTCATGAACCATTCACTTCCCCAAAGTCCCACCCTGAACACCGCTGCACTGGGGACCAAGCCCTGAACATGTGAGCCTTTGGGGAACATTCCAGAATGAAACCATAGCAAACTTCCTTATAGAATAATAAGACATTCTCTCTAATAACCTATCAGCCAACATCATGCCTTGGAACATGTGATTTTGGTTGCTGTTAGGGTGAAGAGCAAGTCCTGAACCTGGCTTTTGAGACTGTATGCAATCCAGTCCCAACCACCAGCTGTGCTTGCTTTGCTCCATACTTCCCTTAGCTGAGTCCTGGCACTAACAGCTGCTTCTACTCACTCAAGTGCATGACTTTGGATAGCTGCAGTCCATGACCTGACCAGGCCAGCTGATCTGTTCCTTCTAGCTCTTTCTCACCAGAGGTTGCTCCTACCTGCACTGGGTTTTAACTTACTTCCTCAGTAATCTTCCCAGTCCCTCCCTACCAGGGTCATATGAACCTCTTATTCTCTTTCATACTTTCCTATATCTCTTCTTTGTAGCTTTTAACATAGGTATAGTTTTATATTTTTGGGTGATTATTTAATATTTCTATAATGTTTATTTTCCCAACCGTGTTGCAAACTCCACAAGAGCATTGGATTCATCCTTTAGTAACAAAAAATAATGGTTGCGAGAAAAGAAGGAAGCAAGGAAGGAATGAAAAGAAATAAAAGAATAAATGAAGGAAAGAAAGAAGGGAGGGAGGGATGTAGACTGTGGAGTGGCTGGAGTAGCCTCTGCTTAATGCTACATGTGAGGCTTGGAATTCCCACTGATGACCTGTCAGCCAGGTAAGGATGGCCCATCCTGTCCAGAAAGAACTGCATATTGCTCTTCTCATGTCTAGTAGCTTTTCACTGACTGGAAGGTCCTTTTCTGATGCGACTTAAAAAACAGGCTGGAGGTTTTTAAAGAATTTAATTTTTAAAAAATATTTATTTATTTGCTTTAGTTGTACGCAATGCAATGCATTTATGTTTACGTGGTGCTGAGGATCGAACCCTGGGCCGCGCACGTGCGAGGCAAGCGCTCTACCGCTGAGCCACAACCCCAGCCCTAAAGAATTTAATTTTTCTGAGAACCAGAGTAGATGTGAGCAGGTAGATGCATGAGTTGATGTTTTTCTGAGTACCTCAGTGCAATGGCTGGTGGCAACAGGTTTCCCATCGTTCAAGCTTCATTCTCCACATGACACCTTCTCAGGCTCTCTTAGTCAGGGATTGTTGGTTGTGGCAATGGAAATCTTTTCAAGCTACCTCACTAACAGTGGGGGATTTTATTGTCAAGACACAATATTCAATTTCAAGGATAAGGGAACTGAATGCAGCTAGGCATAATGGGAATGGACTCCAAAAGTAACTGGGAAACAAAACTTTGTTCTCATACCTCAGAGGTGTCGAGGTCTGATTCATCTCTGATTCATTCTGATTCTTTTTGAGTCCTTTGACCAATGTCCTCTGCATGGGGACTAAACATGACCACCAGCCCTAAAATATATAAAGATAATCAGTTCAAATTCTTACCACCAAAGTGGCCACAGTATCTATGTTTCTTGGTTAAAATTCTTTTTTTTTATTATTTAAATGTGTTTAATGCATAATTTTACATATATAACATATTCAACACATATAATATGGGTGTGTTTGTGAAAGCGTGTTTGTGAGCATATGCATGAATATCAAACAAAACCAGAGAAAATGGAAAGTAATACTCATATATTACATAGGTAGATAATAATAATATCAGTTATCTAACATATTCAGAAATTTATACATAGTTGAAATAAGAATGCTAAAGAAATTCTGCTGTTGCATTTTTCTGTTTTTCTTTTCTCTCTCTCTTTTTTTTTAGATTTGGAATTTTATGTATTGTTTAAAAATATGTACATTAACTTCTATACACAGTCACTCTCCTATTCTGATTTGACAGTTTCTCTTCTATCCCTTCTTTTTTCCTTCCTTTCTTTTCTTATGCCTTCCCTCTTCACTCCCTCTTTTTTTTTTTTTAAGTACCAATCATATCTTTAATCATGCATTTAGGATAGTGATATCCATCTCATTCAACCACAATTTTCCCCCCTTCTCCCCCCTGCTCCCTCCCTTTCCTTTGACCATTCTAGTGTTCCTCTAATCCTATGTACCCCCATCCAATCACACTGTGAACTAACCTCCTTATATCAGAGAAAACAAAATTCTTTAGAGAAGAAGCATGAATCAACTGGCCAGTCTCAGTATTCATATTGTCCATTTTGCATTCAGATGAGGTCTGGGGCATACGATATGAACAAGATTGCGCAGGTTTGTTGTGCCTTACATAGTTTTCATAGTGAGAGTTTTAAAAGACATAGACCATGCCTGGGGTATCAATTCCCAAACCATGTTTATTGTACATGCATTCACAGTCCAAGTCCTTGCTGCATCACACATCTTTGAAAAGTCTGCCAAAGTCCACTATAGATCTTTTGGAACACTGCTTATTTCCAGTCATGCATACACCCTAGCCAAGAGGATAGAAGTAAATATGCAATATCCAAAGTGGTCCCACCTTCCTGGCCATAGATCATTAGAACAGAGGAGGCCACCTGATTCATGGTGGGCTTATATGAGACCCTTTTGCAGGAATTTGGAGTTAGGACTGTGTGAGACTAGTAGTTTCAAGGAACTAGACCTGTAGTGTGTGTCACAGGGACCTAGCGTTGGCCATATTCTTCCATGTGGACTACACAAAGAAATAAGAAGTCAATGTCTGGAGGGAAGCAGAGATGAGGGATGGAGAAGGCAGACTCCATGGTTTCCCCATGGCTCTTTAGGAGTAGTGTTTCCTGAGCAAACGGGTCCTCTGAGATAACCCCCAGTTCTTTTACATATAAATGTCCCTTTTAAATGTCGTAAATTCACTTGAGTTTGTTTCTGATTCTTGCCTTCAAATATTTTAACTAATATACGAAAAAAAAAATATCAGGGGTAACATGCAAAGTCAGACCTTCAGAGAGCAATGCATTATCATCTGTGACAATGATGGTGACACTGTGGACTTCCTCATCCGATGATGAGAAACTGTTCCTTGAAATGTGCTTGCAAAGGGATTGTTGGGCTACCAATCATTTGGGACTTCGATGTTGTGCTTCCATAAATGGAGACATCAGGGGTCTTGGATAAATACCTGGATATTAGAGTATTATTTGCTCCTTGTTACTTTGGTGAAGAATGACAAAATAGATTATTGTTCAGGACTTCCTAACATGGGGAAAATAAAGAAGCTACACAGCTGATATTACAGGAATCCAGATTAAGAAATTAACCATTAGATTGATGATAGCTCTCAGAAATTGAGAAATCTTTAACAGCTTCCCTCACCCTCAAACCTGTAATAGATCTTCTTATTGTACGCAGCCAGCCATGAGCCAATTCATGAAGGGTGTATGCACTTTGTATTTTATTATGAGGTGTTGAAGCTGGTGGAACAGGGAAAAGACACTTTAGCTTTTGTGTAAAGAACCGACAGAAGGGACGCTAAGAGTGAGAGTAGAGACACCTGTTTGAAAGCAGGTGACAACAGTCTAAAACATTTTGTAATCAGCTGATCTAGGATGGTAATGGTGGGAAGGAGGTCAGGTTTGAGATTTTTTTTGGAGGTAGGTTTAACAAGATTTATATATAGCTAGTACAATTGACTTTATTTTTTTAAAGATGGCCACACCAAGTTACACATACCCATACTCTCTTCTTGGAATATGATGTTGATAGATACCTCCATAAAGATATGGGGGGGTCTGTGATCCTTCTTCTCAAAACCAGGCAAATCTTGTAAGTAGTTCAACCAATAGAATGTGGAGGAAGTGACACTCGGTGAATGCTGAAGCTAGATCCTGTACAGCAACAATGGTTTCTGCATGGCTCTCACTTTTGCTTGGAATGTTTGCCCAAAGAACTCAGCCACCATTTTGTGAGGAAGTCCATAGTACATGAAGAGGCCGTGGCAGAAGTGTTATGGCCACAGCTCTGATAGTCCTTCAACTACAACCGGCTTAAACTTCTAGACATGCAAGTGAGTGAGTTAATACAGCCCTAGCCCTTCTGTATGGTAGCTGCAGCCTTGCTATGTCCTGTCTGAATCCCTGAATCCAAGAACCCATGAGCGATAATAAATGATTATTGTTTGAAGCCACTGAGTTTTGGAATAATTTATTATGTGGCAATAGACAACTGCAGATTAGATGTGGGATGAAGGAGGAAACAGGGAAGACCTGCATGTCTCTAAGGATTTTGATCAGAGGGAGCATTATTTTTTTCATTTTTAGTGCACTGTGGTTACACATAATAGCGAGGTTCATTGAAAAATATTCATAAATGCATATAGCATAGTTTTCTCCATTTCAGTCCTTAGTATTTATTGTCCCTTTTTCTTTGCTCCCCTATCCTCCTGATCCCCTTATTCTACTCTATTGGTCTTTATTCTATTTATTTTTAAGTCAGTGCATTATAGTTAAAATTATAAAATTAGAATGCACTGTGATATGGTTCACACCTGCATACAACATAATTTGGTCAGTTCTTCCCCTTTCCCTTTCCTTCCCCACCTCCTTTTCCCTTGGTCCCCTGCTTCTACTCTACTGCTTTCCCTTCTATTTGAGCAGAACATCTTTTAAAGCGTGGACTCATGAGTTCTCCCTGGGAACGAGGTTTGAGATAGCGTCCCCGGCACCCTCTATTCATACTGCCCTTCCTATTTCTTGAACACAGCATGTTTACTCTTCTTCTAGCCTACAGTATATTTTGTAATATATGGCAATGACCCTGGGTCACACACAAGTGGATTGAACCACAACTTTTTCTTAACTTAGTTTAAGCCAATTAGAAAATTTCCTGGAATTTGGAAGTAAGTTGAGAGAGTTAAGAGGTATGTATGCAACTAAACCCAAAGCATCTAAATTTGGATTCTGTGCATTTATATAGTCTGCACAGCACAGTGGGTAGATGGGGGGGGGGGGAGAGAGAGAGAGAGAGAGAGAGAGAGAGAGAGGGAGAGAGGGATGAACCTGTGCAATAGATGGACGGAAAGAGCTGCCTGACTTCCCACAGAGTTTCCAGTCCTTCCTTAGTCCAACTGTAATGCTGGCTTGGGTTCTGAATATACATTTTTTTTTTTTACACTGGGGATTAAACCCAGGGGTGCTCAACCACTGAGCCACATCCACAGCATGTTTTAAAAAATATTTTTATTTAGAGACGGGGTTGCTTAGCGTCTCTCTTAAGTCGCTGAGTCTGGCTTTGATCTCGTTTACACATGTCCTTACTACATGGGATCTTTTGGTTTATATCTTGGAGAAACAAGAAGATGAAGGAGTCCTTGAGGAAGGTTCCGAACAATTATTCTCTGTAGCTGTGTAATGTGCTAACATGCCATCATTTTCAGCAGTTCCTGGTAATGAGGCGTCATTCGTGAAAATGTCTCCACTTCTTTGAGAAAATCAGCTTTCATCTTCGAGAAGTATTATGCTTTGTTTGAATGTGTTTATTGTAATGATACATAGAAACAGTATCCCTCTAATGATGGGTTGTCAGGGTGTTAAAATTCAGGCTGACTTGTGACTGTACTGAGGATGTGGTTAGTGAATACATGCTATTAATTGTTCCCGAGCAAGGCATAAGAAAGCGTCTTCCATCAGTGAGGCCATCTGTGTCACACTGTGGAAGTTGGAAAAGGACCTTTCTGGATCTTTGTAAAAGATAGGGCACTAAATGAAGGGTGATTTTAATTTCTGGCATCATAAGGAGCAGGAAAGTCAAAGGAAAATTATAGCTTCCCATGCCAGCTGTTAGTACTAAGATAATTTAATATCTTCCTTTTGAAAAAGTACAAGAAAAATGAAATAACAACCTCTGTACCTTGAGCACTTTCTATATGCCCCATGAGGTTCTAATTCATCTCTGTAAGGTTGGTGGGTGTGGAGTGAATGGCCCCGGGTAATTTCCAGTCCCTGCCCCTCTGTGTCCCTGCTACAGAAGAATGGGGAAAGTCACATAACCTTCTCAGAACACAGTGGGTATGGCATTGTTCTGAAACATTGTAGGCACTCTGTGAACATAGAACATATCACTTTTTCTATGCATTTTTCTTCAGGAGGAAGGCTGAGGTAGACAGAGAGTGAGGGAGAAGTCTTGGTCAGAGTTTACATAGTAGTGAGGGGGACAGACAATAAATATAATAAGTAAGCTATATGTTATTTTATATGATATGCAAGAAAATTAGGCAGGACAATGAGAACAGGAAGTTTGAAATTTTAAATGTCAAGGTTGAGGCCAAATGCCACTTCTTCTTCTTCTTTTTTTTTTTTTTTTGGTACCAGGGATTGAAGTCAGGGGCACTCCACCACTGGGCTACATCCCCAGCCCTTTTTTGTATTTTATTAGAGACAGGGTCTCACTGAGTTGCTAAGTGCCTCGCCATTGCTGAGGCTGGCTTTGAACTCGCGATCCTCCTGCCTCAGCCTCCCAAGTGCTGGGATTACAGGGATGCGCCCACCACGCCCGGCTCAAATGCCACTTCTTTAGAAATCATCTCCTCTGAATTTGCATCACGGTTTGGAAATGATTGATTATATATATGGCCGTCTCATGGTAGCCTATAAAGTTATTGAAGGCAGGAAATATGTATGTCTTTCTGTATATTTATACAGTTCAGTCCTGGCTACCAGAACACCTTCCACAAGGAAAGAAAAAAATGACCGAGTGTGCAGATGGCTCCCACCTGTCCTGCTCCTGGTTCCTCCTATCTCAAAGGAGTTTCTTCTTAACCTTGTTCTTTTCCTTTTTCTTGCCTGGACATTCTGAAAGTCATAAAAAGTGCTGGTGCATCCATCTGATGCTAAGAATAATTGCCACAATTTCTCAGCCGCAGAGAGCTGGCAGAGGTTATGCCAACCTGCAGATTCTGCCAATTGCTTCTCTGGGAAATGCACTTGTCCTACTTATTTTCCCCCTAGGGTTTCTCTTGTGTTAAAGATTAAAGGGAGAAACTCGAGGAAGCACCTGACCCCAGACAGGGCCAACTGGTGGCTACAATGGGCCTCGTCTTCCCTGCAGTGAATGGGTTTCTATTTTACCATCTCTGGGTAAAGGGTGGGTATTTACAAAGCATCTGTTCTCCCAGGTCACATTTGGCAGGGTGGCAGAGTCTATGATTCATGATATCACGATGACTGAGGAAACGACCCTGGGAGATAGATGATTGATTCCTCATGGGACGAGGCAGAACCAGAACTTCAGGCTCCCTTAGCCTCCTTAATTATGGCCCGACAGGGCCTGTGGCTTTAAGAAATGGGGACTGAAGAGAAACCTCAGCCACAGTGAGCCATTTGTGCATAAGGAACTCCAGTATCAGCAATAACCTCTTTTTGGAGACTCAGGGTGGCCACTGACTGGACACCACAGGGCTGGCACAGAACACACAAGTACAGTCTTATGCAGGAGCCAGGAGCCCCCAGCAGATGCCCACCCTCCCACCTGCTTCTGCTTGCACGGGGGATGCACGCGTCGGAAGAAAAAAAAGAATCATTAAGTTAAACATCCCGAGCTTCCTGTCTTTAGGTGACTAAACTATGATCATCTCTATGTTTTGTGTGTGCATGTAGGGAATAGTGAAAAGAAACAGATGTGAGCGCAAAAGCTCAGAGATGAAGAGACTCACCGGGAATCACACAGCTAGTCAAGGATGGCGGTGGGGCTGGGCCAGGGTGAGAATGAAGACCTGGGTGTCCTGTCACCCGGAGCAGAGTTTACCCCGAGATGACCATCAGTGGACCACCAGAAGGTCATGAGCAGAGAGAGAACAAGGAACAAAGGAGACACACCTGGGAAAGGTGAAGGGGGCTTCAGGGGTGGGGTCTGATCCCATTCACCTTGACCACACCTGTCCCTACACTGCCAAATCAGTGTTTCTTTTTACTTGTCCTATGGACAATGGCTCTGTTTAACATTGACCTTGCTTCCAGGTTCTTTGTAAAAAAAAAAAAAAAAAATTAACATTGACCTTGCTTCCAGGTTATTTGTAAAAAAAAAAAAAAATTATGTACAAAAAATAATATGTACAAATTTGTGGCACACAGTGATAATTTGATACACACACACACACACACACAATGTGGAATGACCGACCACCTCAGGGTAGTTAGCATTTCCATCTCTTTAAAAACATTTCATTCCAGCAAATACTAAACATTCTCTATGTAGCCCAGCTCTAGAATTCTGCCATGGCTTTCCTTAACTCATTAGCAAAGTTTTCCAGCAATATCGTTTGTCACGTTGAATTTTAAGATCGTTCCTTTTCATCCGCTTATTCTTTTGCTAGATTCTGAACTCCTTGCTATCCCTAGAGCACACCAGGCATGATGAAACCTCAAGAACTTTGCACTTGCTGTATCCTCTCCTACAATGCTATTCCCCTAGATATCTGGATAACTTGCTCTCTGGATTCCTCTAAATCTTTGCTCACAGATCACCTTTTAATGAGGTTTTCTCTGATCACTCTGTTTAAAATGGAAAACAAGCTCCCTGACATTCTTTTCTGCTGCACTTTTCTACATAGCCCTTATCATCATCTAATATGTTTTCCTTTGGTATTTTAGGTTCTGTCACCCTACAAGAATGCAAGTTCACGAGGGCATAGCTTTCTGCTCTGTTCTCAGTGCTTTAAAAAAGCCCCTGGCTGATAGAAAGTACTTAGGAAATATTTGTGGAATAAGTGATGAATGAATGAACGGACAATTGCTTGTTAGAAATACCACAGTTCCTGGCACATAACGTATACCTAATGTCTGTGGAAGGAAAGAATCACTTTCTTTCTTCCAACAATTCTGTTTAAAATGATCCCTGATCACTTAACATTACCTTCCGAGGCTTCGTGTCTTCTCGATCCTGTCTCAAAGGGGGCTATTTAGGCAACAGACTCTCCACATCCAGAACCCTCTGCAGACTTTATTAAGTTTTTCTGTGATTCCCCCAATGGACTTTTTGCTCCTGTAGCTCCCTCTCTGTTCTGTTTTGAAATATGCCAGCCACTTCCCGTTACTACTTTGATGTCTGTTTTCCCCGGTGGGCCTTGAACTTTTCAGTAGGGAAGGGGCCATGTGAGCCTTGCCTGCTGCTGTTTCTGTACCTTCAGTTCACAGCCTGACGTCAGTGGACAGAAATGAGTATCTGTTGATGGAAGGGACCAGGTGCCACTAGCAGTGCCAAGGGGAGAGCAGAATGCATTCTTTGACTTCAAGGTCCAGTGAGCGATGCTTTAGAAAGTCCCTCCCCTCAAATGCCTCAAATGCCTTGTATGTCTTGTAGGAAATTCCTTCATCTGAACAGTTGACATTTACAAAATTGTGCACCTTCTGGAGTTCCAAGATTGAACACAGAGCTTCTGTTGTTTATTCAGCACAGGAAAATTATAAAACACTCCCTGGATTTCTCTATTTAAAAAAAAAAATTATTTTTGGTTGCCAATGGACCTTTATTTTATTTATTTGTGGTGCTGAGAATCGAACCCAGTGCCTCACACATGCTAGGCAACTGCTCTACCGCTGAGCTACAATCCCAGCCCAAGGATGTCTCTATATTTAAAAACTGCTGTTCAGAAGACTTCCAACTTGCAGGAGAGAGGTAGAGATGATGGGTAACCAAAGAGCCTCCTTTTAATAACATCACCACCACCACCACCACCATCACTACTAACTTCATTTATCCTAATGGAAGAGATAAGATTAAATGTAGGGGCTGGGGTTGTGGTTCAGCAGTAGAGCGCTCACCTAGTGCATGTGGCCTGGGTTTGATCCTCAGCATCACGTAAAAATAAAGGCATCGTGTACAACTAAAACAAATAAATAAATATTTAAAAAAAGATTAAACGTAATGAGTGCACAGCCTATGAATTTTTGATAACATACACTTTTGAGGTATTGTTTTTTTTTTTTACAGACTTAGTTGGATTTTTAAAAATTTTTTTAATTTTGGTGCTGGGGATTGAACCCAGGCCCTTGTGCATGCGAGGGCAAGCACTCTACCAACTGGGCTATATCCCCAGCCTGGATTTTGTTTTACTAAAATAAGACATTACTTTTGTTATTGGTGTAACAAACTTAAAGCACACATAAATATATAAAGTAAAAAAAGAAGGTAGGTCCTTCCTTTTCAGAGATTCTGCCTTTCAATCCCCAGGCACACGGTTAGTTTTGTATGAACCTGTTTCTGCTCATTAAGCTATTTGCTTCTTTTTCCTAAACAAAAATCATATCATAATTTACATCATTTTCTGAAACTTGCTATTTTACTTTACAATTATGGATAATGCATCATTTGTTAATTGCAGGCATGCCTTCTTATTAAAAGCTGCATAATGTTCCATAGAGTAGGAAGGGATCCTCACCTGATATGGATTAGAAGTGGAATTGCTGGTGGATTTGTCCTGTGACTATTCAGCCAAGCTAGAGCAACATTTTTTAACAATTATTTTCTTCGCATAGTTTTGGTTCAGTTTGGGCCACAATAAACATTTGCATGAGAGTTGGAGGAATGAAGGAAATGGAGTAGAAACCGTATTCTTTTTAGGCTCTGAAGACTGGTATAGGGGACCAGGGGATGGAGAGGAGAATGTTGAGGCTCACCTCCTACAGCATGATGTCACTTATCTATAGCGGTTCCACCAGAGGACAATTCCCAGACTGCTGCCACGTCTCCTGCCAGGGGTCTTCTAAAGCTTTAATTCCTGGACCAGTTTAGTATTTCTTGTCATCTTTCTCTCCCCAAAATTTAAAAAATACTTTTCTTATTTCTTATAAATAAAATGATACTGATTGATACATTATTTTTATATGATATGCCAATTTTCTAATCACTGTTTACTGGTTTCTTTACCAATTAATTTGACACTTCATTTTTTGTATCATATTTCCATATGGACTTGAGTTTCTTTTCAGTACTTCTTTTTTGGTCCATGGATCTATTTTAAGTCTACAGTAGTATTTAACTTAATCTTTTTAATTTCTAAGGCTTTGGAGTTGATTTTGGTTTCTGATGAGGCAAAATATCTCATTAGCATTTTTTTAAAAAATGTCTTTATTTTTCTTAGGTCTCCAAACTTCGAGATAAACTTTAAAATCAACTTGTTGTGTTTTATCAATGGATCAGTTATCTGTTGCCAAAACAACACATTGACGTTCCAGTTTTTATGATTGCTGAAATTTTCAGCTGAATCTATGGGTTAGTTGACTAGTGCTCCTGGTTTTGGCTGAGGAGGCTCATGCATCTGTGAACTGTGGATCAGGTCATAGCTTGGCTATTTTTCTCTCAGACCTTTGGAGTCTCCTGGCTGTAGGTCATCCTTGGTTGGGACAGCGGGTGCTCCTCCATGTGCTATCTCATCCTCCAATAAGACAGCTCATACTAGTCACATGGATCTAGAATTAGAGCTGGTCCAAGAATTAGAGCAGAAGAGAGCAAGGTGCCTTGAAGCTGATGCTCAGAAAATGGCACACTGTCCCTTCAGTGATGATCTACAGGATAAAGCCACAAAATCAGCAAATATTCAAAGGATGGAGAAACAGACTCCATCTCTGGGAGGATAAAGCTGTAACCACATTGCAAAGGACTTGATAAAGGACAGCTCTTGACTTGGTCATTGATACCATCATTATGACACACCAACAACGTGAGCAGGGAATTCATTGGGTTTTTGATTAGTTTTGATTTAAAAAATGGATTTCATTCTATGAGAACTGACAGTTTTGCTGGACTGAGTCTTCCTATTCATCAACATGATATCTTTTCCCCTTGATATATGTTTTCCTTTATGTCCTTTGAAATGTATTTGTATATACATATATATATATATATATATATATATATATAGGCACATGTATGTATATGTGTGTGTATATATACACATATCTATATATTTTAATTTATTTATGGTACTGAGGATGGAACCCAGGGCCTCACACATGCTAGGCAAGTGCTTTACCATTAGCCCTCATCCCTAGCTCCTTCAATAGATTCTTATAATTTTCTTTACATATAGCAGGATATTTCTTATTGTTTGTTCCTAAATAGTAATCATAGTTTTTGTTATTGTTATGATTTAAATTTCTCTTTTACTGTGTTGTTTAATCCAGTGCTATCGAATAAAAAATAACATAAACTATAAACATGACACACAAACATAATTTAAAATTCTCTTAATGTTAACAGATGAAATTATTTTTTCAAAACATTTAAAACTATATCTAAAAATCTAGCATCTAAACATGTGACATAAAATTTTTAAGATATTCTTAATTTAAGATAAAATTGAGATATTTTGAAGATTTCATATTAAATTAAAGATATTTTGAAGATTTCATATTAAATCTTCAAAATTCAGCATTGATATTAGAACTGAATTCTGACTAGCAACAAATGAAGTGCTCAATAGCCACCTGTGATTTTGTATGAGCCTATTTATGCTCATTAAACTATTTGCTTTTTTTCCTAAACAAAAATCATGTCATAATTTACATCGTTTTATGAAACTTGCCATTTTATGTTACAATTATGGATAACTAATCATTTGTTAATTGCAGGCAACTAACTAACCTGTGGTTAGTTGCTTCCATAATAGACAACATGGCTTTAGGCATTTGTAGCTATTAAGTTTTAATGTTTTTCTTGTACATAGGTACTACACTGATAGATTAGATTGTGAGAACTCTTCAGCTAATTCTTTGGTTTTCTACATTGACAATATGTAACCTATAAATTATGACAGTTTTCCAATTCATCAAAATATATAACAGGTTAGTTTATTTTCCTAATCTGTTGTGTTGCTTAGGACCTAAGAGTAGTGTTGTGTCAGGACTGTGAGGGGCAGCTGCTTTGCTCTGCATGTGAGGGTAGTGAAAATGTCTTCTGGAGCCTGTCATTCAGTGTGGCACTTGCCATTAATGTCTGGAATCCACCATCCCTCATCAGCACAGACAAGATAGCTCCACTATTAATCACTCAAATTTGTTATTGTTGTTGTTTATATTTTCATGTAAAGAATAAGACATGTTCAATTTTATCAAGTGCTTTTTTTGTAAAGCATGTATCACAAAGGACACATGATTTTCTCTTTTACTATGTAAAAACCTTCTCATGCATAGATACTCTACTGTTGAGCCATCCTTACACTCTTGTAAGAAGTCACAGGTCTACATATTGACGCCAGTGGGCTCAGTTTGCTAATTTTTATCCCAAAGTCTTTGCAACTGGAGATAAAAATGAGATTTTTGTATGCTTTTATTTTGGGGTAC
Organism: Tamias sibiricus; assembly: GCA_025594165.1. NCBI lineage: Eukaryota > Metazoa > Chordata > Mammalia > Rodentia > Sciuridae > Tamias > Tamias sibiricus. Next base: position 16,206,070 of record CM046657.1, on the reverse strand, counting down.
ATATATGCTACCTCTGTCTGGTTTTGGTGTTTTTTGCTGTGTTAGCCATTGTGTGCTCGGAAGTTTTTCAATATCATAGGAATGAACTATCCCTTGTAAGTTCCAAAGGTCATCAGTATAAAACCCATGCTATTCTGATGCCTTCGATGGAGGTAGGTCTTTTAGTACTTTTCAACTCTGACGATGTACTTACTTTCCTATTTCTTTTGTGCTGGTTTAATAATTGTAACATTTTTTTTGAGAAGTGAAGCATGACATTTAGACCTTCAACAGTTGTATGACTCCAACAGTCTTATTCATAACCATCATAAGACTGATGTTTATGGGATTTATCCATATTGATACACATAGCTTCAGGTCATATTTAATTTTTTGTTAATATGGTATATTTGAGGTGTTCTTTCTTATACTAGACTATTACCTCTACAAACTGTGTCTTCTCATTGCTCAGTCTTAGTGGCATTTATTTATTTTGTTTTATGTCTTTTTTTTCCTCGCTTGGGCTGGCCACGTATTTGTCTATTTTGTTGATTATTTCAAAGAACCCAACTCATGGTTTATCAGGTCCATTTGAAAATTTATCTCATATGTCATTACTTTCTACTTAAAAGTTTCAAACTTTCTTGTAGCTTCTTTTTGATATGTGTGAGTGTCCATGTGCTATTTGTGTATTTGCTTGTAATATATGTTCCATTTATTTTTATTTATTTATTTGGTACCAGGGATTGAACCTAAGGGTGTTTAACCACAGTGCCACATCCCCAGCCCTTTTATATTTTGAGACAGGGTCTCACTAGGTTGCTTACAGCCTTGCTAAAATTGCTGAGACTTGCTTCCAACCTGTGATCCTCCTGCCTCAGTCTGCAGAACCACTGGCTACTGAGACTCCTTGTTCCATTTATTTTTTTGATGTCCATATTGTATAATAAAATATATTGAAAGGCCTACTTTCCCCCTTTGCTGTTGCTGTTCTAATTCACATATTTTAATATATACTTAATCAAGGTCAGTTATTTCTAAATAGTTTGTGATTTGGGGATGAGCTTCACTTTATCTCAAGAGTAACTGTTCAGGTTACTTCATTATGTCAAAATGGCTAATAATCTTTCTCATTAGGCCTTTGTTAATTTCTCTATGCCTTATTTGTGGGCAGAGAATGTGTGTCTTGTATTATTAACTCACAGTTGAGTGATAAGTTGGTCAGGTATTGAATAGTAGATTGAAAGCCATTCTCTCTGACCTATGTAGACATTTTTCTTTCTTTTGGCTTCTATTATTCAGTAGAGCAGATGAAAAATTTGATAGCAGTCTCCTTGTTTCCTTATAAATCACCCGTTTTTGTTTGTTTGTTATTTTTCCCTTCCAGAAATGTGCAATGTACTCATTCTATCCTTGCATCTAGAAGTATGTCTTTATTCAATATTGGCATCAGGGTCTTGGCAAGTTCTTTGGATCTGAAGGCCTGAGATTCATTTTCTTAAACCCAAGAAAGTTTCTTTCTGTTATTTCTTTAATTTTAGCTTCCTTTATCTTTTTATTTTTATTTTATTTTTTGTGCCTCTTAACTTTGTTCATGATTCTCATTCTCCCTGGTCCCATTTTTGCTCTGCATTCTGCGAAGTGTAGCAGGTGTATAAGTTACAGTCGCAGTACAGGTGTGTGACGAAAATAACTTTTAAGATTTTGTTTTAATTGAACTCAGTCATTTTCAACTGCGGGAGGAGGGGGAGCAAATCCTTTTCAATGCAAGGCAACTCTCTCACTTCAGTTTGAAGCAAAAAGCCCATTCGGGATTAACACTCAGTTTGAAATTCTCCTTTTCGTTCCCTTCTTCTCCCTGGGAGTGCTCTAAAATTTCAAGGGCTTTGCCAATCACCCTGGCATCGGAGATAGGAAATTTGGTACAGCCAATTCCCTGTGTCCCCCTGTCCTCTGTCTAGATGCAGCTAACTAGCTTTTTGTTCGTATTGTCATGTTCTTGTGCTGCTGCTGCCCTTGGTCAGGCCACAGCTACTCTCTTCAGACCCGTGTTCTGCATATTTTCTCTGCATGGCCCAGAGGCTCCTTTGGCTACCAGCACTCTCAGCAGTTTATTGCATGGAAGTTTCAGGGTTCTTTGAGGTTGTTTTGGTCCCTCTGACTGGACTCTTTTACCAACCATTGCTGGTGTGTGGCTTTGCTAGCATGTTGGGTGCAGGAACTCTCTTGAAGGTTTGCTATTACCCTAGGAAGCGAGACACAAGCATCCCCTCCCCCCTTCCAGATGCCTCTGAAAACAGGATGAAGACTTAGGTGGCTTTCTGATGATTTCCTCTGGGAATCATCCCAGATTGAGAGATGTCGGGGCACTGGCCACTTCTTAAGAATCCAGAAAATACCTGTAATCAAATCAGGGCACCCTCTTATTTTCTCCTTTCTCACCTACTGATAATGTGTCTTTTCACTTTAACTAAGAGAATGATTCTATATAGTGTGACTATTATGCTCAGTGGTATAATCTCTGCCCTGTATTGCAGGATTGCTCTTTATATCCAAAGATCCATTTTGGGGCATTCCAGTGAAAATCTTTTGCCTTTCAATATAGTCTCTCTTGCAATTAAAAACTTTAGCTTTAAGGAAATTATATCTTTAATGCATTAAAATTGACTTCAAAATTCTCTTGGCTCCTTTAGTCCATGATATATCAGGTCCACTTCTAAAGGGAAACTATAGGACAAGTAATTGCGGTTTTTTGAAGCAGGTGGTTAAATAAGGGCTAAAAGGAACACAGGGCATTGGGTGGTGGTGGTGGTCACGGGGATGAATGGAAGCCATTGCTTTGACTTTATTTTTTAATTTTTTTTTTTTTTTTTTGGTACTAAGGATTGAACTCAAGGGCACTTGACCACTGGGCCACATCCCCAGCCCTTTTTTTGTATTTTATTAGAGACAGGGTCTCACTGAGTTGCTAAGTGCCTCGCCATTGCTGAGGCTGGCTTTGAACTCGCCATCCTCCTGCCTCAGCCTCCCAAGTGCTGGGATTACAGCCATGCGCCACCGCGCCCGGCTGACATTTTTTAATGTATTATTTGACTGAAATTAGGGCCTCATCGTTGGAAATACTAGTTATGTTTTTAGACGGGACCATGATTATTTTGTGACATTGTCACCCCCTATCCATTATGACTCCCAAGATGTCAGGCAGAGGGTGACGGATGCATGATTTAGAGTTTGACAGTTGTTAGCCTACCAATACATCACGCCTTGTATCTCCTTTTGTTCTCAACAGTTGATTTCATGTTCTGTGACCTTCATTTCTGCTGGCACTGACCTGGAGGTTAGCTTCCTCAAGCAGCTGCTGATTCTCCTCTTTCTATATGAGTCTGCTCAGAGCAGCTGCGATCCTTTTCAACAACCAGGGCATCTGCACATCTACAAATCAGGTCTGTAAGCAAAGGCCCTTTGCCTCATGTGTAACTGCAGTTACACATGAGGGCTGGTCGTTGGGACTCTGGCTTTAATCTCTGTATACATGATTTAGGCAAGTCCCTCCCTGATAGCAAAAAAGGCTGTGGCCATGTTCTACACAGTAGTGAGCCCCAGGTTGAACTTTCTAGTTTTATGAACTGAGGAACAAGGAATGAAGGAGGCCCCGAGGAAAGCTTTTAATAAAGCCACGTTCTTCTAATTATCTTCAGAGCTGTGCAAAGTGTCCATCAGCAACCTCCTCTGTTGAACCAACCATCTGGGCTCTCATAATCATTTGCAAGTGTTCACTGCATACTAGGCATGGAACCAGGCCTCCAGAGGTAGGGACTCTTTCAACAAGGAGTTTCCCATGAAGCCTAGCACCAGGGAAGACAGTGAAAGACAGTGGCATAATAACAGCAAAAAAATTCCATTAATTTTCGTGGAGAGAAAGATTGACAAATATTTGAAATCAAATTATGTAAAGGCCATGACAGGGCAGGCTGACATCAACAGTCAATTAACACTGGACTAGAGAAAAAGAGCAAAATAGGATGGGAAGACCACAGGAGGCATTGCATGATGGAGTTATAAGAGCTCTAATCCAAAGAAAAGGTTTTTTTAAAAAATCATCTTTGAGGATATTTCCTTACATAATTAGGAATGCTATATTTAGCTTGAACAATTTATAATTTTATTCTTAAGAGGGGAGTTTTATGTGAAATGCTTGGCATGGTGCCTGGCACATAATGGGCACTCAGAGAGACTGGCTATTTCTGTGGTTATTACATCTGTTATTAGTGGGCTGTATATTCGTTAGAGTCCAGATAGGTTTTACTGCTGTCTTAAAGCAACCAGTTGGGGTGAACTCTACAGTGTCATTGAATGTATACAGATTCTGACCTGCAAGTAGGAAGAATGGTTGAATTTGGGAAGTTGTCTGGGAAACACCCTCTGACTCAGTGAAAACCAGGGCACCTTACTCAACAGTGGCTTTACTTTCTGTCTTGATTTGATTTTCTCCATGATGTTTTGAGTTTGTTACTATTATTCCCCAGTTTATAGATGAGGAAGTTGAAGTACAGAGATTTTGTGTATTTCCTAAGATGGCACAGATGGAAAATGGTAGAGACAGGATTTAAATCCAAGCCATCTGACACCAGAACCCTTACTCTTATCCTAAATTTATACTACCTTCTTTCTGGTAAACTCTAAGTGGCTACAGCATGCTAATTGAAAGAGACCCATGAGCTGGGTGTGGTGTCCATGTCTGTAATCCCAGAGACTCAGGAGGCTGAGGCAGGAGGATGGCAAGTTCCAGGCCAGCCTGGTCAACTTCATGAGACCCCCCTGCCTCAAAATAACACTAAAAATGGATGGGAATGTAGCTCAGTGGTACAGCACCCCTGGATTCAATCCCCAGTACTGCAAAAAAGAAACACAGAAGCTGTTGGCATATTTTTGGTTATGAAAAACTATCTATGGTCATGGTATTTTCCTGCCAGCTACTTTCCTCTCTCCTCTTTCCAGGGGAGATGATTCATGGACTAATAGGCATGTTTTCTACCCCAGGGTAGGAAAAAATGCAACACTTTACCAGGATTTCAGAATTTCTATAGACCAATGACTTCAGGGGTCTGTCACTATTTTCCTTTTCTAATGGAAGTGCTCATTGCTGACTCATCAATGCATTTTTGAAGTTTGTGGGATGACATCAAACTTGTCTTTTAAGTTTATAATTCTTTTTTTTTTTTTTTTTGTACCAGGAATTAAACTCAGGGGCACTCAACCACTGAGCCACATCCCCAGCCCTATTATTTTATTTAGAGACAGGGTCTCACTGAGTTGCTTAGCGCCTTCTGTTGCTGAGGCTGGCTTTGAACTTGAGATCCTCCTATGTCAGCCTCCCGAGACTCTGGGATTACAAATGTGTGCCACCATGCCTGGCTTAGATTATAATTCTTTAGACCAAAGGGAGCTACCTGGGGACCTGGTGAAAATCACGAGATGCTAGAGTTTGATCTCGTTGATATAGTTTGTTAAAACTTGTGGTGGGGGTATTGGGTGGTGATGAGTGCATGTTGCGTGTGGTTCATGGGAGTTGGTAGGACATGAACATTTATGAACAACAGTGAAGGCTAGATTAGTGTTCAGAAAATATGCATCTCACTCCTTTCCCACTGGGAGTAGAATAAATTCCCCTCCTCGAGGATCTGAGCTTGACCACCTGACTTGCTTTGACGGATGGGACATCAGTAGAGTCGATGCAGGAGGTGTGTTTTGATAATGGGGCTTTGTCTGCTTGTGTTTCTGTTATTGTTATAAAAAGAACATTCCTTGAAAAGCTTGCTGATCCAAAGATAACATGCGAGCAGATCAGGAACGCGCAGCAGCCTGACAGCTTGATAAAAGGGCCAAACCCAGCCTAAGCAAGCTGAATCCTGCTGACCATGAACCTGTGAATGTGAGGGGGGGAAAAAACTTGTTATTTGCACCACTGAATTTGTGGCTGTTTATTACACCACAGTAGCTAACAAAGCACTCTGTGGTCAAATACTTTTGAGAATTGCTTCACCATATACTCTTTATTTTTGAGATTTATAAAGCATATGATAATATAAAAGTATCTGGAAAGATAGTTGTTTAACTTCATTTAATTCTTTTCCAGATTTCTTTGAACATTGAATCCTTTATTGATATGTTAAAAAAAAAATCTTAGTTGACATTTGACCCAATTTTTCTCTATTAAAGAGAGAATTTTCCTTTGGTTGAAGAAAACACCCTTGAAAGGTAGAGGCACATGGTGATTTGTGGCATCTTGATAATGAAATTTAAGAACCTTCAATGCAGTATCTAAATAGAAGAAATTTATATATTAAAGATTTACATTATCATGCATAGCAACATGAAAAGAATTTTAAATCTCTTTCTAGTGGACTGGATAGGAAAGGGGTTTGTAAGACTTTGCCACTGGGAGAAGATAGATATAAATAAAAGATTACCTTAGTAGAGAAAGAGCTGGGGTTGTATGGTCGTGGGCAGGCTTAAGGTGAAGGTAAGTAGCAGCTGGTAATGAGTTCCTTCAGATGGAAATGGCCAGGAAACTTGCAGCACAACATTCATTATTCAGTTCTAAATTCCCCTCCCATCTGCACAGTCCTATAAACCTTCTAAATTTTCTACTATATCTTTACTAAAAATCTGCTGTCCATACTCTACATTACTTATAGAAAATGAAGAAAAAAAGAAAACAGATCACTTGGGTACGGTGCTACACACCTCTAATCCCAGACACTCAGGAGTTTGAGGCCAGAGAATCATGAACTCAAGGACATCCTGGGAAACTTAATGAGACCTTATCTCAAAATAATAAAAAAATAAAAAAATAAAAAAATAAAAAAATAAAAAAATAAAAAAAGGTTGGGGTGTGGCTGAGTGGTGAAGTACCCTGGGTTCCATCTCCAGTCCCGCAAAATAAAAGAACAAAACCCCAAACCAAACAAAAAGAAAACAGGTCATGTTTCACACTTGGTGTGCTGTGGTTCAGGGAAGGGTGAGTAATCACGGGAAATGTGCACAAATATAAATAATGCATTAGTGGAAGCAGGAAGAGGAGGAGCCATGCAAATGTAATAGTGAACCTATTAGTAAGCATGCCCTCAAATATTTGAGGAGGGTTCTAGACTTTATACTGCACGAAGGATAGGAAAGATAGCAGAGAGGTTGGCTTAAACATTAGTTTGCACAGATATCTGTGTGCACCTGTGCATTTCCTGGCATCTCTTGCTGTTATGTTGAGGCATGTGACTTGCTTCTGATCACTTGGCGGTCAGTGCAGGTGAGATAGATCACTTCCAGGCTGTCCTTGGTTCTCCCCTGCACAGTTTTCCCTCTGCTGTGTCCTGCACTAGCAATCCCCAAGTCCACTGGCTCCAAAGGGCGTAGCTATGAGACTCAGAACCGCCTAAACCACACTGTGTTTTCCACGAATTAGAAATAAGTTTATTTTGCAAAATCACATTGTGTTTCTGTTATTTGCTAAGGCAGGATAGCTGAGGAGGCTTTTTCATTTAGAGAGCTCAGACATACATATGCATGAGCGTGTTCATGATCATTAAAAAAAGTCCCGTTGGGCAGAAGGGGCTGTGACCAGGGCAGAGTCCTCTAGCAACCACGGTGTGCAGGACAGACAAAATGTACAGTCTACCCATCAAGTAACTATATGAACTGCGCCCCTCTCTATGCCTCTGTTTACTCCTCAGTACAGCAAGGAGTCTCATTCTCTGTCTATCCCATTGGGCTCTTGTGAAGATGCTTTTAAATGGTTAAAGACACTCATCAAGTATTGATCTATCTTATTATGTTGACCTTCTTGCTTTTTTTTTTTTTTTTTTTTTTTTTTTTTTTAACATGGAGAACAGAGAGAAAAGAAATGAAAATCCCTAGGTGATGGAAATGCTATTTCTCCAAGGGAAAGTCTGTCCCTTGGAAGCTCCCTGGTCTTGCCCTCCCATTTCAAACATATCTCTCAACACCAGTGCAACTGTGGAACCATGCTGGGACTGAGGCAAAAGGAAAAACCAGTCATACTGTGTGGCCTTTATTTACAATTTTGATGTTTGTTCATCTTAGATTTTATTGTATTTGATTTTGATTTTTAAAATTATTGTGCCAAAATATTATTTTTCTTCTCTACTGAGGTTCTTGGTGCAACCTGATTTTATGCACTTGAGCTAGCACCTACACACTTCACCCTGAGCCCTGGACTTGACTGGCCTTATACAGGTCTTAGTATCCCTAATATGAAAATTTGAAATTCAACTTTTTGAGCACCTACCTTAGGTCACAAGTGGAAAATTCCACACTGAGTTCATGTGACAGGTCATAGTCAAAACATAGGTGTATTAAAAATACTGTATAAAATGAACTTGAGGCTGTGTGTATAAGATATACCTGAAACACAAATGAATTTCACATTTAGATGTGTGTCCTCTCTTCAATATATCTCCCTATGTACATGCAAATATTTGAAAGTCTGAAAACTTCAGATTTCTGATATGTCCCAAGCATTTTGGAATCTGTACCGTTCTGTGCTGCCATCAAAGTGCCACTCATTGCATCATCTACCTGGGATCATTTAACTGTGGACCTTTGGTCACGCTGATCCCTCTTCCTATAGAGGTTGTCAACATTCCTCCATCCCTTCCTTCATCCTAGGAGACTGTCAAAGTCCATCTCTGGGTGGCCTTCCCTGATCTACTCCACCTGTAAGTAACTGTACCCTACACTGAATCCCCATGGTGCATGATTCACATTTTGCTTAAGAGTTTGGACAATAGATGGTTATCTCATCTGTTCGTTTGCCTGTTTCCAATAGGCAGATATTGTGTCTATTTTGTATGTGTGTTTCATTTTTTTTTTTAAATTTTATTTGTTCTTTTAGTTATATGTGAGAGTGTATTTTTTTTTTTTTTTGTACTGGGGATTGAACTCAGGGGCACTCGACCACTGGGCCACATCCCCAGCCCTTTTTTGTATTTTATTAGAGACAGGGTCTCACTGAGTTGCTAAGTGCCTCGCCATTGCTGAGGCTGGCTTTGAACTCGTGATCCTCCTGCCTCAGCCTCCCAAGTGCTGGGATTACAGGCGTGCGCCACCGTGCCCGGTGTGACAGTGTATTTTGACATGTTTACAAACACAAAGTATGTCTTATTCTGATTATTTTTCATTTAGAATTCTTAGCACAGTGGTGAATCAATGGGGTATGTGGTCCCACTTTCTCTTGGTTTTCATAATTGTCAAAGAGGAGAATTATTCTGTTCTTTCTCATCTTGTTTTCTTTTATGAATTGAGAACTGTTGAAATTCAATTTAACAAAATGCTTATGAATTGGGGGATAAAAAAAATCTTATGGTGTCAAGGATGTGGAGAACTGGCAGAGGCCACATCAGTAAGAAGAACTTGCCAAATCCCCCTCTGGATAACATCCCAGGCTTTTGTTTTCCTTCTGATTTCATTTGTGTTTAAAGAAAAAAAAAAAAAAAAAAAAAAAGGCAGAGGGGAGCTTAATGAAAGCTCCAACTCCCAGAAAGGGCAAAGAGAAGACACAACACATCCTGTTGAGGTCTCCGTACAGGGTGCTTGGTTGGCCCTCCTAATTCTGTGGACCAAGACCTCCCTTCTGTTAGGATACAGCCACACTGGTGAGGGTGGCAATTGGCATCCTTTGTGACCTTGCTCTGATTGGAGAAGTTAAAGCTGGAGACATCTAACTACTCATGGGACTATGCAGAATTGGGATTGTTAATTTTAGACTCCACTCTGAGTATTTATTAGTTAGGGCTTTGGGAGTTGGGACTGGGAGGGAAGGCTTCTTTTCTCCTAAGTGAGAGATATCAGGTGCTTTGTGAGGAGTCCACGTGACACACAGACACACAATAATTGTCTTTCCTTAGAGATCACATTAACTATTGACTGGGGACCTCCAGGCTTTTCTAGCAAATATTAGTGTGTCTTCCTAAGGGATTTGTGTTGGAGCGGGAAGCCCACCTCTGCCTGGAATTGATCAAAAGCAAGGGTGAAGAATGTATCCTAACCCGACTTAGCAGGTCATGGAAACAAAGAGGAAGAGAAGAGAGTCCCTGACAGAACAGTTCTGGCTAGAGGGCTCCTGAGGACCATATAGTCCAGAAACGGTCAGGCAGCTAAGGCCTTATTGTCCCCATGTTGATTCATACATTGTGTGCGTGTGTGTGAGAGGGTGTGGGAGGAGAGAAGGACACAGAGGCTCCAAGAGACAGGCTCAGATCATAACTGAGCAGATATGGGAGTTCAAATGGAGCCCCCCAGACCTCCTGCTGTTCAGTGCAGCCCTCTTCCCTCCATACCCGCAGGACCCTTTCCAAGCATTGGAAGAGAAATGACCTTTTAGAAACGAAGGAAAAACAGTGGACAAAGAGAGAAGAGGAGCAGCCAGGTAAAGCCAAAGTGGAATTCAGGTGAGAAAACTGACCTGGTTCTTCTGGTTCTTTGTTCGATTCAGGTCAACCGATCCAATTTCCTTTATTTACCATGTTCCCCACTAGGTCAGTCCAACACTGCTTTAGTGGCCAAAGACTTATGCTTTAAAGATGATCAATATCTGCTCTATCCTGTTACACTGCAAGTCTGTCCAAAGGACCTTCTATATCTTAGTCCAAAAGGCTCCACCAGCCTTCAGATACTCACAGGCTGCAGTGCAGGCGTTTGTGCTTGTTGATTTAATGGTGGGTACTTCCTGAGTAGGGGCTGTTGGAAGAGCCCTGGGAAGCATGTGGAATCTTGTTGCATGGTAAACAGAACTTCTGGGTGCAGCTTTGGTCATTTACTAGCTGTGCAGTCTTGTCCCTCTTGCCTAAACTCTTTTTGTCTCAGTTTCCTCCTCTGTAGAATAAGGATAAGAAAATCCCCTTCTTCATAAAGTGATTATGGGGATTAAGTGAATTGGTATACAAATCACATAGAGTAGTGTGTATATGTTTTCTGTTATTAAGAACAATAGGGGAACAAAAAGAAAAATAGAGTTTTCTTTCTTTCTTTTTTTAAATGTTGTTTCTGAGACAGGGTCTTACTCTGTTGCCTTGAACTCATGCACTCAAGAAATTCTCCCTTCTCAGCCTCCCTAGTAGCTGGGATTACAGGCAAGATGATATAGTTTTTTAAAAAAAATCAATTTTTGGTAAAAACCAAGAGGGTTAATTATGGTAACAGATATTAAGTAAGCATATTGTTAGTCTGAAAACAGACATGTAAACTCAAGAATAGCTTATGACCTTCATGATTGTTCATCAATTTTAGTTTTATTCTTAGGCATTTTCCATTTGAAAACGGTAAAAAAAGTCAATAAAATAAATGTAACCACTTGAATATGAATATGGTGGTTTTCCTTTGCAAGGGGCTTCATATCTCATTTGATGACTTTTCCATGGAAACTGCTCAAGCCCTTGCTATGTGCTGAACTCCACCGGCCCTGCACTAACTGGAGGAGGCAAACTCCAGGAACTTTACGAGTACTCCTGAGCTGAGGTTTGAAGGCAGCCCAAGAGTTGGCAGGGACCAGTGGGTGCGAAGGATAAGGTGTTCCAGACAGGTGTTCCGCCAGAATCATGGAGCTGTGAGAGAACACGGCGGATCAGATAAACTGCTGACAGCTCAGTGTGGCTGGAGAGATTGTGGAGAGTGTGGGGTGTGACTCTGGGTGTGAGGTCCGAGAAGTAAGAAGGGGCATGAGGAAGTAAATGGAGGAGATTCCAGGGGGGCATTCCCGTACTGAGGAATCTGAGCAACATCCTATCCACGACAGGGTACCATGGCTGGGTTTTTAACAGAGGAATGTGATATGATCAAAGTCTTAAAAATATTGAGATTTTAATTGGTATTTCCAGGAGTGTCTCTGAAGGCAGGGAGGAGAGTTGGTTCCATGGCTGTTGTTAGTGCAGACAAGAAGTGAAGAGGATTGGAAATAAAGGAGGACCGGTGGTGATGGAGGAAAAGGGATGCAGTCCTGAGCTGGGTGGCCTCAGGGTAGGTGATTGAGATGATGAGTCAGCTCCTGTTGGAGCCATGGGAAAATTTTGGCTCAGAGTTGTTATCTGACTCTCAGAGCTCACCCAGGTACTCTGCAAAGTAACGGGAGAACAGACACTCCTATTCTGGAAACTTGTACCCATATCTTTTGTTCTTGATGTGCTTAGATGACTTTATGCCATGGAACTTGCTTGAAGGCAGGAGTCCAGAGAGGTCATTTCTGAAACCCCTCGTAGCACCTGCCATGATTTGTCCACAGTGCATGTTTAGTAAATGTGAACTAGACCTGCAGGTAAATCCTGTTTGCAGCTTCCTAACTTGCTTTTCATGCTAATCCCCTCAGACACCACTGGCTCATGGCGCAGACCAATCTCACCTTAGTGACCGAATTCTTCCTTATCGCATTCACCGAATATCCTGACCGGGCATTCCCTCTTTTCCTCTTGTTTCTGTGTATTTATCTCATCACCCTGTCGGGGAACTTGGGGATGATTATTCTCATCCGCGTGGACCGCCGGCTCCACACCCCGATGTACTTCCTTCTGAGTCACCTCTCTTTCATGGACATCTGTTACTCGTCTGTCACCGTTCCCCAGACAATGGCCATGCTGTTGGAGCACGGGGCAGCCTTATCCCACACACGCTGTGCCGCTCAGTTCTTCCTCTTCACCTTCTTTGGTTCCATCGACTGCTACCTCCTGGCCCTCATGGCCTATGACCGCTATGTGGCCGTGTGCCAACCGCTGCTCTATGTCACCATCATGACGCAGAAGGCCCAGCTGGGTCTTGTGTCTGGGGCTTACGTGGCTGGTCTCTTCAGCGCCTTGGTGCGTACCGTCTCAGCCTTCACTCTCTCTTTTTGTGGGAATGGTGAGATCGACTTCATTTTCTGTGACCTCCCTCCTCTATTGAAGCTGACCTGTGGGGACAGCTACACCCAGGAAGTGGTGATTATTGTGTTCGCCATTTTTGTCCTCCCTGCTTGCATGGTGGTCATCTTGGTGTCCTACCTGTTTATCATCGTGGCCATCATGAGGATCCCTTCCGCTGGAGGTCGGGCCAAGACCTTCTCTACCTGCGCCTCCCACCTTACTGCAGTGTCCCTCTTCTTTGGCACTCTTATCTTCATGTACCTGAGGGGTAACTCTGGCCAGTCCTCAGAAAAAGATAAGGTGGTGTCTGTGTTCTACACGACAGTGATTCCCATGTTGAACCCCCTCATCTACAGCCTGAGGAACAAGGAAGTAAAGGAGGCACTAAGGAAAATCATCAGCAGAGTCCAGCTGTCCTAACTGTTTTCAACCTTGGAGAAGTCTTAGGGTCACCCGCTCTGTAGGGCCAGCATGCTGGGCCCTCGTGATAGCAGGTAAACTGTTCAAGTGAGGACCTCATGGTACAAACCATAAAGAGAACCCGAACTTTCAGCTCTAGGGAGAGGAAGGAAGGGAAGGAAAAGTTGGGCTGAGAAGAGAGTGGAACAAGAGCTATAGCTCCCACGACAAGCGGCAAAAGAATCTGAAATTAAATCCTGTGTCATCCAGATGTGGCCCACCTCACTGGTCTGCGATTATAGAAAAAGATTATATTTACTTTGAAAAATTTTCTATGGAAGATTTCCACCGTATAGAAAAGTTGAAAATAATATATAGCAAGCTCCTAATACTCAGTACTTGGATTCTGTAATTGCCAATATTTGGCTATATTTACTTCATCCCATATGGATAATCCATCCGTTAGTTCATCTATCCATCAATTCATCCAACAACCAGCCTTGTTTTTGAATAATTTCCAGATGAGTTGCAGACATTGGCCTTGTCCTTCATCTTTATGCACCTCAGAGTCAATGCCATCAACCAGGATTCAATATTTAGATTCTATTTTATTGATTTTTTAAAGAATTATTTATTTATTTTAATTTGTTATAGATGACGGCAGAATGCAATTAAATTCATATTACACGTATAGAGCACATTTTTTTTTCATGTCACTTGTGGTACACAAAGTAGAGTCACACTGTTCATGTCTTCATACATGTACTTAGTTATTTTTAATGACTGAATTAAGGTAGTTGGGTGGCCCAGTTATTAAAGCTGATCCTGATGAAAGTATCCTTCAGATCCTGGTAGTGGTTCCCAGAGATGCCTCACACGAATCTCTAGATGACATCCACCCACAATAACATGCCTGTCAGTTGCTCTCAGCACTGGAAACACACCCTGTTATTTCTTCTATCCCACCTGTCCCAGCTCCCTAGTCATGTTGCAGGCCTGAGAAGCCACTTGGTGAATTTTTACTATTCCCGCTGCCCATAATGGTTTGCATGCGTGGACTCTGTGTTCTCAGAGCTTCGGTTCACAGGGAAGCAGAGCATTGCTGCATTCCCTGCAGGGGTGGTGGGGAGGCATCCCAACCTGTCCTGCTTCTCTGTATGCTGCACCACCTCAGCCTGTACCCAAAGCCTCCCAAAGCATATTGATTCTTGATCTTCACCTCTCCAACCACAGGTACCTTGCCTCAGTCAGACCCACAGCACTGGAAAGCAATAGGTCCCATCTACTCATCTTATGCTCATTTTCTTTGATTGTTCATTTCCAAAACTCAAACTCCTTCTCTCCCTGCCACCTGGAATACCAAATAAACAAGATCCTAGTTGAACCAACAATGTGCAGAATTCTGGGAGGTGGAAGATGATGGCATCTAAGAAACAGATGATTCCAAACTCAGCCCAACAAAATCATAACAGGATTTCTAAGTGGAAGAAGCAGATTTTATGAAAGGTGGAAGATTCAGAGAACATAGCACCAAGGAGACTCAATTTGAGATCACAAAGTAAAATAAAACACATAGGAATCTTCAAAGACATTATGTTCATTTTAGAGGAAAGGCTATTTTAAAACAAATATTATAATTTTTATAAGAAATATTTAAAAATTTTAATAGTGTTTTGTCTGAGTATTAGTGCTCAGGCTGCAAATGGATAGCTCCATTAAAGGGCACGATTAATGTATAGTTCAAGTGTCAGTGTGTTACAGTGGTAGAAAACATTAAGCAAGAAGTTAGAGATATGGAGTTAGTCATATGAATTTCCCTTCTTTTTATGGTTTTTACATGAAATGTACTCAAGAAAGTCATGTGTGAGACAATGCAAGAAAACTTAGAAGTGGAATGATTGGGTTAGAAGAGCCTTAACCTCATCAGTGCAGTAATCCTGATATGGATAACTGGGTGGTGACTATAGGCAGGTATGGTGTGGCTGGAGGAGGTGGGTCACTGGGGATGTGTTGGGGATGTGCCTTTTGGTGTTTATATTTTGTCTGTGGTAAGGAGAGTTCTTTCAGCTCCTTGATGGCCATGTCCTGAGCTGCTTTCTTTTACCGCACTCTTCCGCCATTATGTTCTGCCTCACCTTGGGCCCAGAGCCAATGGAACTGGCTGTCTGTGGACTGACAACTCTGATACTGTGAGCATCAAAATAAACATTAATTGTTCTTGTCAGGTCTTTTTGTCACAGCAGTGAAAAAGCTGACCAAAACACTCTTGATTAAAAAAGACAATATTGGGTCTTCATGTAAAAAAGCAGTACACTGAAGAGTTATTTGCTCCCTTAGAATCTACCAGAAGGCAGGGGGTACACAATGAATGGAAAAGGAGTACCAAGAGCATGAGTTGCTAGGTCCAAGGATACAATATACTGCATCCTTCTGGTTAAATTATAAGATGAAAGGGTTAAATGAGAAGGTTGTAGGAACTTCACCATGAAACTCCAAGTTGTAGGTAGGACTCCAGTTTACTTTTTTTTTTTTATTCTATAAAAAGAGCTCCGTGAAAAGTTGAAAAATGCATTCTATTTATGTATGAAAGGGGAGGTGAGGCTCAGGAATAAATTAAGAGTAGTTGATAATAGGGAGGTCAGTGGTTTGTCGCTTGATTATAGTGTTAGTATTTCTGTATGTCTTTATATACATTGTGTTAAACTTATTTAAACAATCTGTGGTTGATTTTATTCAGTTATCTTGGTTCTAAAAGTCCCGCTTTAATAGAAAACATATGATTGCTGATAACTCATTAAAATTCTGCTTTTGAATTAAAAATAGAATTGTCACAGGATCTAGCAATACCAGTTCTGGGTATATATTTAATAGAATTGACATCATCATCTCCAACATATGTCTACCCCTGCCCCCAGTTCATTTCAGTCAAGAGGTAGAGACAACCCAAATGTTCATTGACAGATGAGTGGATAAAGAAAAGGTGATATATATGTGCAAGGGATAATATTCAGCCCCATGAAGGAAGGAAATCCTACCACTTGTGACAACACAATGAACATAGAGGATGATGCTTCAGTGACGTAAGCAAACCACAGAAAGACAAATACCGCAGAACTCCACTTATATGAAGTATTGAACATAGTTAAACATAGTGGAAGCAGAGGGTAGAATGGTGATTCCTATGGTCAGGAGGAAACAGGGAATTGTTTGATGGGTATAGTTACAGTAAGACAAATAAGCAAGACAAATAAGTTCTAGAGATCTGTTGTATAACATAGTACCTACAGTTAATGATAGGATAGTATAGGCTTTATACTATGTTAAAAAGAAAGGTCTTATCTTCAATGTTCTTACCACCACAGAAAACCAACCAATCAACAACAACAAAACAAAACAAAACAAAACAAAATACAACACAACAACAAACAACCCAGAATGCAATACCATACAAAGGAAAACCCAAAAAAGAACACAAGAAAAAATTTTCACCTTGATTGTAGTATTATGAGTATATTTATATATCCAAACTCAGTAAAATGTTTACATCAAGTAAGTGCAATGTTTTTGTGTACCCATTATAACTCAATAAAGGTTAAAATTCTGCTTTTGGATATACATGCTTAGGGAAAACTAGGTTACTCAGATCAGGAAACACCATCTACTGGGAGATTTTGAATGTGGTTATAACATCTGAAAGGAGAATAAAAAGATCTTCTGATGAGAAAGCACATAGATCCAGCTCAATGAGGGGATGGTAAGTGAGGTGCTGAACCTGCACACTGCCTGTCTCACGTCTGGTCCTCACATGGCTCCTCGCATCACCTTCCTCAGGTATCTGCCAACATATGGTGCTCTCCAAGGATAGCTTCACTTTTAAGCTCAAGTCCTTCAGAAGCTGTCAAAGAAGGGACTTATTGGTGTCAGGTGGGGTCTCAGAAGACCCTCCCACCCTCTTTTACCCAGACATGCATGAGGTGTTCTGAAGACCACACCACTTGGCATGAGAAGTGGAAGAAGCAAAGGACACTATCCTTCCAGGGAAGTGCAAATCAGCAGATTTTACTTTATTTTGGTGGCAGAAGATGTCAGCAATGTGACATGATTCTGAGGTGCCAAGAAAGAGCTTAGTTCCCTTTTAAATTCCTTTTTTTTCCCCTTCAAATCCTTTGCTTGAAATTAGTCTTCTTGACTTTTCCTGGAGAATGCAGGATATGTATAGGGAAAAGCAAAAGGAGACACAGAGACAAGATGCAGAGACAGGAATGATGGCAGGATGGCAGAATGGCACGAGGGCCAAGCTGCCAGCTTTATTCATATCAATATGTTACTTTAGGTCATTGGCATCAATAGTACATATTGTTCATTGTATTACTAGGTAGACTTAGCAACATTATGCAGCTTATTCCTCAGTTAAATACTAAATTGCAATGTGCAATGTTAGGAGCTTTGTGTAGCTCTAGAGAAAGTCCACTGTATAAAGTTACTGTTATGTGGACAGGTTTAGGCTCGGTGAAACACTGTGGTTGTCTAACAAGGGAGTTCCTTTATTCCTAGGAGCTGTGTGCTTGAGATCAAGGTCAAGGCTGATAAGACTCGAGTGGCATTGCTGCAGCAACTAGACATAGCACTTGTATTAGTTATCTTACTAGTTCCTAGGAGAAACTGCACAGCATCCTAAGGGTGGGAAACAGAGTGCCAGTTACCCCCCAGGAGTTGGCTCACGAGAGGAACGTTTCCCTGTATATTTCCGTGGTCAGAATCCCTACAGATATGATAGAAAGAGAGCTGAGTGATAACCACTATCAACCAGCTATGTGTCCTTCCACAAAGGAATTCCCTTGTTCTGTATTTCAATTTCTCCATCTGCAAAATGAGGCATAAAGTTGAATAAGGGAATTCTAAGGATCCTTCTGTGGCTTGAGTTGTCATATATCTATTGGGGATTTTTATTTCACCAGCACTGGGCCCTAGACCTATAAGTAGGCAAACATTCTACCACTGAGCTACATTCCCAGCCCTCTGTTTGGGCTTTAACTTTAATGACATTTAAGTTACTTGAGAAGGGACCCAGCATTCAGCATTACCAGTCACAAAAGGACGGTCTCAGAACTCTTTCCAGGGATGGGTTTGGATGGAGAGAGAACACTTGAGAACCAGGCAATTAAGTACAGGTATGGGGGCCAAGGCCAAAGGAGAGGGAGTGTCCAGAGACAAAATTTCCACCCTTTTCATTGGCCCTAGGAGGCCAAGCACAAAGCTTAAGGAATTCCTCAAGCATCAGTGGTCTTTCCAATGCCCTGTTGATGGCAGACAGGATGCAAACATTAACTTTTTTTTTAAATTTTTTTTTATTTATAGTTTTTAATATGTACAACTCATAGTGCATGTATTTAGCATCTTTTTACATACAATTGTTTGCATACAGAGTATATTCGTACACTTCAGGTCTTCAATCATGCATTTAGGAAAATGATATCCATCTCATTCAAACACCTTTTCTTTTCTTTTTCCTTTTCTCCCTCTCCCTCCCCCCTTGCTCCCTCCCTTACTCTCCCTTCCCTTTGACCATTCTAGTGTTCTTCTAGTCCTCGTATGTACCCTCCCATCCAACAATACTATGAACTAGCCTCCTTATATAAGAGAGAACATTTGGTACTTGGATTTTTGAGACTGACTAACTTCACTTAGCATTATGTCTTCCAACTTCATCCATTTACCTGCAAATGCCATTAATTTATTTTCTTTTATTGCTGAGTAAAATTCCATTGTGCGTATGTACCACATTTTCTTAATCCACTCATTTACTGAGGGACATCTAGGTTGGTTGCACAACCTAGCTATTGTGAATTGCGCAGCTACAAACATTGAGATAGCTGTGTCACTGTAATATGCTGTTTTTAAGTCCTTTGGGAATAGACCCAGGAGTGGGATGGCTGGGTCATAGGGTGGCTCCATTCCCAGTTTTCCAAGAAATCTCCATACTGCTTTCCATAATGGTTGCACCATTTTGCATTCCCACCAGCAATGTATGAGTGTGCCTTTTCCCCCACATCCTCTCCAACATTTATTGTTGCTTGTGTTCTTGATAGCTGCCATTCTGACTGGAGTGAAGTGAAATCTTAGAGTAGTTTTGATTTGCATTTCTCTAATTGCCAGCGATGTTGAACATTTTTTCATGTATTTGTTAATTAATCGTGTATCTTCTTCTGAGAGGTGTCTTCTCAATTCCTTAGCCCATTTATTGATAGGGTTATTTGCAAACATTAACTTTTAAGCATCAGTGGTAAACCTTCCAGCTCTGCCACCCATTGTCTCCCTCAATCTTTGTGCAGTCACCACCTCTGTGGGATTCCTAAAGCTCAGGGCAGTGGCAGTTTCTCTGATCATCCCTGCCATTTTGTGGTGAAGATCTATTCTTTTGTGTTCCCAGAGCAGCATCCTTCTTATCTTGGCAATGCACCTTTCTTAACTCTAACCAAGTGGTTCACATGAGTGCATCTATCTCCCCGTAAATACCATCCTTCTAGTCTTCACTGATTGGCAAACAGCCAACATTGGGCCAATCCCTGTGTCCCATCTCTTGGCCTTCTGACATCTGAGAAATTCCTTGGGATTTTTTTTGTTTCAACTTGGCACCATAAAAACTAATTTTCATCTCCTTTGTGGTAGAAAAGCAAAGGCATGTGAAGTATGGGAACAACCAGAGGGATTCCCCGCCCCCCTTAATTTAGGAAGAAAATAAAGCTGATATTCAAGAGAAAATTATGGACAAAAGAGAAATTGCTTGATTCATAAGTTGCTGGTCTCAGTTGTGCCCCAGGTTTAGCTGCATCCTGGCCTGTCCTCTAAACGATGTTGAGAAATTTCTAGTAAACACTTGAAGAATTCAGGATCTTCTAGTGTTCAAGTTATGTTAGGTGCTGGGTTTCTGTCGCTTGCAGCTAAGATTTCATTAAGAGGCCCAAGGACTGCAGGTCATTCTCCCTCATGGTCTCATTCTCCAGGCTTGTAAAGTGAAGAGTTGGACTGGATTCCTAAGTTCCTTCTGACTCAGCCCTTCTGTGAGGTTCAGATGTGGAGGCTCTGAGAAAACTTTGAGAAACCTTACAATAAAACAATCAAAGAAAACGGTCTTGGGACTACTTGCCTCTGGGAGTATTTGGGGGCAAGGGAGGGAGGGCAGATCTGCATAGAATTGCACCAAGATGAATTAATGTGATTATCTGGTCATGTTTATTTGGGGGCATCTTTATTGTGAACAATAAAGGCCCACTGGGTAAAGTGCTGGATTACCAGTCATGGATGACAATCAACTTAACTGATCCAACCCCTAGCAATCTTTCTATTTGGTGGCCTGGAACAGTTTGCCTATGAATTAAAAAGCCTGGGTCATTTGATCTCTAATATTCCCGTTAGTTCTAATAGCTGTGAGAGCCTATAAAAATCCTGCAGTTCTAGAATATAGAAAGCTAAGGCAGGAATACCAATAATGAATTGAGAAGGAAAATTTTGCAGCAGGATAAGTCCTTCCAAATTCCTTCCAAGGCAAATTTATAGGAACTAGGTGTTCCTCAGCCTTAAATTGGCATGAGATCTACCCAGTGTGGATGGGGGAAGATAGTGCCCATGGATCATAGAGTGAGAGCTGAAGATATGTCCTTCGTACATCCTTCCTAGTGGTACCTTCTCCAAGTCACGAGTCACAACTTCTTGGCTCTAAGGAGCAGATATCCAAGTAAAGAGCTTCTTGGAAGAAGAGGATGTTATTCTTTGCAACCAACTCAGATCAGGTCTTGGCCTTGTGTGATCTACTATGGCTAGGAAGGTGATACTACATATGAATAGGTGGGTCTGAGTCCTTCCCATCAGCAGTGGCTGTGGGGATAGTCTGCAGAAAGAGCAGGGACCCAGGCAAGTACCCAAGAATGTCCTATCACGATCTGCTCACCTGTAGCTTCATGCCGTCTCTAAGCCAAGACCCTTTCTTTCCAAAAGTCTAGAAGGAAAATACAGACACACAAGAATCCCTCAACCATTTCCAGTTGTGGAATTTAGAGACCTCTTTGTGAGGGTTTGCAGTATGGAATAGGAGTTAAGAGTGCTCATTCTGAGTCGGACTGCAGGGTTCAAACCTTTGCCTCGTTCTGTGGGAATATTGGGTACCCACTTAAACACTCATCTCCTTTAAATGGGGTAATAATAGGATGCAAGTCATAGGATCATTGTGTGGATTAAATGAGCTAATGTATCAGCCAATCAATCCAGCCATCAATCATCAATTTTAGAAAAATGATATATATATGGATGGAGGGGGGAGACAGTAAGCAATTAAAGCAGTCTTTGCTATTATTATCTTGTTGTGTTTCTCTTCAAAATTTTGGTCAGTGATACAGGTTTTAGGAAAAAATAATCTAAACTTCTTTTACTTTACTTTTATGGGTCCTAATACAATGTATGAAAATGTGATGAAAACTCATTTTGGAGGTTCATTTTCTAGAGCTGGCCACATGGTGGCTGAATCAGCTTAATAATCATTTTAAGTTGCTTTTATATTTAACCATTTCAGTTTATTCAGTTTAACAGACAAATGATAAGTGTATTTGTGTGTATGATGTGATGTTTTGATCAAAATGAACATTGTGGAAAGATTCAATCAACCTAATTAAGTAAGTTGAATTCACTCAACTTAATTCAATGCTTCCTGAAAGCAGGGTTCCAGTGGCCTCTTCAGCCTAGGGAGGGAGTGGGTGTGGCTAGTGTTGTTCATGCAGTAGAACTGAGGGACTCAGCCATGCGACCCACCTCCTGATGGAAGAGGACATCTTTCTTAAAGGGCAAGGTGGTGTCACTTCCATAGCTCCTGGGGGACCTGTCTGGAAGGGTGTTCTTCCCCCAGATTCCCTCCTAATTCCTTTCCCACTAGGAGCAATTGCTCTTGGGGGAACCAGTCTCACAGAGACTTAAGGAGCCAGATCCTGAGATGAATCATTAGGAGATGCTGTTTCTTGGAATAATTGCTGCTTTGCTGCTTGGCATTGGGACAGTTTCTGAGCCTCTTTAGAGCTGTACTAAGGAGTATCCATCCTTAGGAACATCTGGTTTTGTGAAATGCTAATGAAAAAGAAGTTCTGTGACTAAATACTTTAGAGAAATGGTGGGTTAGATAAAGTTGATGAGGTTTCTTAAATATAGGAATTTACCTATCTTTTAATATGCTGTAATTCAATATGACATTCCATATAGGAATATAGCATAATGTGGTCCCCAAGCTCCAGATGTCCCAAGACACCTGGGGGTATGCAGGAGGTTTCTGTTAGTTGTTCTAAACTTTGCTTCACAGGGGGAGGACATCTGGCCCCTACACTTCGGCACTTTGATTTAATTGTTCAGGGGTACAACTGGAGCCCTGGGATTTTATTATTTTTTTAATTAAAAATATATATTTTTGGTTCCAGGGATAGAACCCATGGGCACCTAACCAATGAGCCGCATCCCCAGCCATTTTTATTTTTTTATTTTGAGACAGGGTCTCACTAGGTTGCTGAGGGTCTTTCTAAATTGCTGAGGTTGGCCTCCCAACTTGCTGGGATTACAAGCATGTGTCACTGCACCTGGCTGGGCCTTGGGATTTTTTTTTTTTTAAAAATTTTAAAATTTTTAAATTTTTTGTTTACTTTTAAAATTTTAATTTATTTATTTGTCCTAATTAGTTATACATGACACATTTGTACACAAATGGAGCACAGTATTTGACTTTTCTGGTTGTACACAAAGTAGGGTCACACCAGTCGTGTAATCATATGTGTACTTAGAGTAATGAGGTCCATCTCATTCCACCATCTCTCCTACCCCCATGCCCATTATCCCCCTTCCTCTTTGCCCCATCCAAAGTTCCTCCACTCAACACTCCCCCCTCCCCCATTATGGATTAGCATCCACTTATCAAAGAAAACATTTGGCCCTTGTTTTTTTTGGGATTGGCTTACTTTGCTTAGCATGATATTCTCTAACACTTCAATGCCACAGTGGGCCTTGGGATTTTGAAAGCTCCCCAGGGGATTCTTATGTGCAGTACAGTTTGAGAATTACTGCCCTGAAGTCCTCTTGTCTTAAGCATCTTCCAGATGGGCTTAGTTGACAGGGCATTTGTCTGCTTTGAATTATTATTTTGCCACCAAGAACCTTCCTGGTTATCTCTGTATCTAGGTTTTTAATTTTTTTTTTTTATAAGACAGGAAAACCTCAAAACTCACCTTGACTCTCTCAGTTCTCCTACAAGGAAGGAAGACATCACTGGGACTTTGGAGCAATCAGGCTCTTCAAGAACATGTCCTTATTATTTTCATTTGGTTTATGGCACAGAACACAAAAGGTCAAGTGGGGCAAGAGCTCCCCAAAATGCTCCTCTAGACACTGTCTTTAGATACAGTTTTTGAGGATTAATCGTATCAGGTCGCCTGGGGTGCCCATTAACAATGTAGGGCTCCCCATGACACATACACAGTCCCAGAACCCATCGTGTAGGGCACTGGTACTCACATGACAGGCAAATTTCCTGGTGTAGCTCTTATGTATACTGAGGTTTGAGAACCAGAGCCCTGGAGGAGAATATGGTCATCATCAAGAGTGTTCTGTTTTTCTGAAGGAAGTCTGTTCACAGCCCACTCACACCTGCCTCTCCCACATGCCATCTTGTGACGCCCCACTCGCACCATTCTCTGCTTTTGCCAAATGTGAATGTTCAGCCACCAGTTCCAGCTTATCCTGGTGATGGACAGCAAAAGCGTGTGCCACTGAGACATAGGGAGGTTTTCAAGGACAAAGCAGGAAGAAGGCAAGACTAGAAATAAGTCCCATCAGAGCCTGCTGAGGGAATGCAAGACACAGGAGGGAGCTTTGGGAGTTTGAAATTAAAGAGAAATCTTCAAAGGTATTGGAGACCTTGTTAGGAAGTCACGAAATCACCTTCCCCTGGAGAGTCACCTCAGGAGCCAATTAGAGGTATGATGCTGGGGCAGTGAATATAAGAAGCACCACCAGCAGGGATGAGGGCTGGACAGGAAGCACGGGGAGAACGCCTGGTCTCCTAGTGCTGCTGTTTTGGGATGGGTCTGAAAAACATTGCAGGAAATGCTAGTGTCAGGGATGTGTTGCTTTGTCAAGGGTGAGAGGAGAGATTCCAAGAAGTGAGAATAGGGGATAGAGGTACTGGAAATGACCCCATGTCAATCAGGTTGCTATGACTATGGACACATGCTGCACTGTTGCTTACTGAAAGGGAACACAGGCAAGGTAATTAAGCCCAGAGAGGAAATGTGACTTGTTCAGGGTTCCACATGTGATGTGGATGAACCAGAGCCCAAGTGTCCTCTGGATTCCCAGGTCACAGGCAGAGGAAACGGTGAGCAGAGAAGGAAGACACAGCAAAGTGGAATTTGGGTAAGGAAAGTTCAAGCCCAGCTGATGGCATGTAGGGCCTTTGTCTTTGTTATTTTCCTTTTTAGGTGAGCTCAGCATTGGCCTGACTGCTGGTGCACAAGCTATTCAAACATGACCAAAGTTCTCCTTACAGCCTTGTGCTAGAACTCTATCAAGGACTCCCAAATCTATTAACCCAGACTCCTTGTCCAATAGCCCTTAGACAACATCAGACTGCAAAAGCATTTCTGCTTCCTCCTGATTTCAAATTTGGATGCTGTTTCTTATCAAGTTTCTTCCTTTATTAGGGTCTTTGAGAATAACTGAAAAATGCTTCTGGAGCTTTGTTAGGTGGTTAGGTGCCTAAACAAGCTTATGTTTGCTGTTGTTTCCAAGGTTAATGCTAGTGTGTGTATATATTTATATAAAGCCTCAGCAAACCAGCCAACTCTAATGAGGACAACAGCTGTTTGTTAAACATTCATGTTCTTAGACTGAGAATAGATTTATTCCTATAACCAGAGCCATTGCTGATTGCTAATAATTTTTTTGTTCATAGAATATTAATTTTCCTTCCTTAAAGTTTTTATTTAAAATTGTAAATAGCCAAAACATATACATGGAGTGCTTTTCACTTTTCAATGTGCATTTACATCTGTTTTATTCTATGCATTAGCTCCAAAGCAGGGCAGCTACAAAGATGACCTTTTGGCAAAGGAAGAAATTGAGGTCAAGAGAGGTTAAGTGCCTTGTGTAACATCAAACAGCTAATTGGAAAGCCAGTTGCAAATACAAGATCTGACTTGTAAGCTGGAGAATCACTTGCTTTCCATTCCCACTGTGATAGAACCATTCGTCACTTGTTATCTTATATTACAGGGAATTCTAAACTTGCTCATATCACCCCGAGATGGCAAAGTATGTTGAAGTCAAATGACTACATGTCAGACACTCAGTTTAAGCTTTATTACTTGAAATGACTTGAACCTCCCTGGAGGGGTCCCCTCCTCTGGTCCCTGTCTTGGCCCTCACAGGTGAAGCGCTAAGTGGATGGCCGAGGTGAATCACACCTTGGTGACTGAGTTCTTCCTCATTGCATTCACGGAGCACCCCGAGTGGAGGCTTCCCCTGTACCTGGTATTTTTGAGTTTCTATCTCACCACTCTGCTGGGGAACGCTGGGATGGTCCTCCTGATCCGCAAAGATCGCCGACTTCACACTCCCATGTACTTCTTCCTCAGCCACCTTGCCTTCGTGGACATCTGCTACTCCTCTGTCATTGTCCCTCAGATGCTGGCGGTGCTGTGGGAACATGGCCTGGCCATCTCCCAAGCTCGCTGTGCCGCTCAGTTCTTCCTCTTCACCTTCTTTGCTTCCATCGACTGCTACCTCCTGGCCATCATGGCCTACGACCGCTATGTGGCCGTGTGCCAACCGCTGCTCTATGTCACCATCATGACTGAGAAGGCCCACGTGGGCTTGGTAGCCGGGGCTTATGTCGCCGGTTTTTCCAGTGCCTTCGTTCGAACAGTGACAGCCTTCACTCTCTCCTTCTGCGGGAACAACGAGATTGACTTCATTTTCTGTGACCTCCCTCCTCTGCTAAAACTCACGTGTGGGGACAGCCACACCCAAGAAGTAGTGATTATTGTGTTCGCCATTTTTGTGATGCCTGCTTGCATCCTGGTCATCTTGGTGTCCTACCTGTTTATCATCGTGGCCATCATGAGGATCCGCTCGGCAGGAGGCAGGGCCAAGACCTTCTCCACCTGTGCCTCCCACCTCACTGCTGTGGCTCTCTTCTTCGGAACCCTCATCTTCATGTACCTGCGAGATAATTCAGGCCAGTCCTCGGAGGGCGACAGGGTGGTATCTGTGCTCTACACAGTGGTGACTCCAATGCTGAACCCCCTCATCTATAGCCTGCGTAATAAGGAGGTAAAGGAGGCAGTTATGAAAGTCCTGAGCAGATCAAAGGTTTTCAGAAGGCCCTAGCCAGACCCCTGTAAAATATGTCATTTCCCAGTTTCTGCATCCTTTCTGTCATTTCTCAAATATCACCTTCTCAGGAAGGCCTTCCTATACCATTCTAGTAAAAATCACACCCAATGGCACTCTTATTATTCTATGTAATATTTGTCATAATTGGACATATTAGATGTTTTGTGTGTTTGAGATTGTCTGATACTTACAAATGGAAAGTAATGGACTTGAGACAAACATGTTTTCATACCCAGAGCCTAGCAAAGCATGGAGCACATAAAAAGCCCTCAATAAATATTTGTTGAATGAATGAAGCTTCAGTGTCTACCTTCAAATTCCATCTCCTTCAGTCCTTAGTTGCTTACCTGCCCAGTGGGTTTACCTACTTAATGAGTCTATTTTTTGAGCATCTAATGCACAAATGGGTAGGGACCCTGCGTGTCTTTATTCACTAACATCCACTGGTTCCAGAATATTCCCTGGCACAGAAGTACTTGATGAGTTAGCCAAAAATATTTGGAAAAATCATGAAGCTGTCTACAAAGAAAACTTCTGTTTTTATTCAAAGGGATTTTCCAAATCTCACCATTTCTTCTCCGTTTGTTTTCCTTCTTTTTCTCTGTGGCTTTAAATGATGATAATCAGGATTGCAATAATATTAATAAAATAGCAACTAACATTTATTAGGCATTACCTTCCAGAAATTACAGGAGAGTTGCTACAGGAATTACCGTATTTAATTTGCAGGATATCCTAATGAGGCAGGTTCTCTTATTATTCCTGCTTTACAGGTGGATGAAGCACTTAAGCTTGGAGTGGTTGAGCTGTTTTCCCAAGGTCAGCAAGCAAATGGTAAAGTGTGACTTCCACTCAGCCAGAGTGCGGGCTCTTAATTGCCATACCTACTGTCTCTAGCTGTGATCTACTGCCTGCTCTAAATCACTCAGCCCAGAATTTATTGTTATGGTACTTTTCTTTTTCCTTTTATCTGGTGGAGAAAAGGTAAAAGTCCAATCTCTGAAAGTGGAAGGCAGTTGGATCGTTCATTTTATAGCCCCAAAGGGCTAGTATTGTGTAATGTGACTCTGAGTGTGTGTGTGTGCATGCGCACATGTGGTTGTGCATGAGAAGTAAGGTGCAAGGATTAACCAAATAGCAGCTTCCAAACTCTCAAAGGTAAAGATATAGGGGGAAAAATTGTGCAGGTGGCCACAAAATTGGAGTTCAACTGTCAGCTTTTGTGTCTTTGCACAAAACACCTAAAAGCTGCTAAATGGGGTGAAAGCAACTCCACATTTGGCCTTTTTTTAAAATATCAACTGCTGTGTATGTGTTCCCCCAACACACTGGCTTCCTGTGAGTGTTAGATGTGTTTATGTTGTAGAAAAATCTTGAACTTTGGCACCAATGTACCCAGTTTAGTACCTCTTATCTGTATGGCTTCAGATTAGTTAGTGCCTTTCAACTTGCTTCTCACCTATGAAATTCTACTTACAGAACACTTACCCTGTGTGGGCTTTCTATGTATCTCATTTATTCTTAAAACAACTGGGCACTTGTGGAAAAGCTCTGTAACCGTCAATACATGTTACTACAATGATCGTCCAGGTTCCAGAACACAAAGAGCTGATTTGTGGGCCTTTTTATTTCAGAACTATCTGGGATAGTCCCTCCTGGTCCCATGAGCTTTGGATGTGGACACTTCTAGAAGTGGAGAGCTCACTAATAATTTTTAAACTTAACTCTTAAGCTAATGCATCCTAAGCATGTGCAAGGCACTATGCTAAAAGCTTTACATGAATCATTGATTTTAGTCCTAGCAACTGTAATGGAAAATAATTATTATTGACTCCACTTAGCAAGAGAAAAAGCCCACTAAGACCAGAAAGGTAATGTGACTTAACTGACTTAACTGAAGTTATGTAGCAAGAAAGCAGCAGAAGTTGTTTTGCTCTGAGGCCTCTTACTCCAAAATGCCTCCTCTTAACTGATATCTGCCTGCCCTTGCCTTTCTTTCTTTGAGGCCCCACAGTCTTCGGATTTTCTTCAGAGTTGTTTAGGTTTCAGTTGCACTTTGGATCTCAATGTTCTGTCACTGTGGGCCGTGGTGGGTACATTTTTGGGACTGACCTAAATGTGAAGTTCATGAAACTTACCTAGGCATCCCTCCACCCCCCCTTCTGGGACAATGTGGAAAGTCTGGGGATATTTTCAGCTCCTCCAGAAAGAGCAGGATTGGCTCAGATGAACTATGCCTACCAAAGCCCTCCCAGAAGGCCTATTCTGTCAAAACTTTATCCAATAAACAGCTAATCAATATGGTGTCACCATGCAATCTTTGCCTTCAAATCTTCTTTTTCAGTTTTAAGGAATCATTGAACGAATTGAGATTACTTTTCAAATATGATAATTGCTATTTATTACTATTTAATAGCAGGTACAAATATTGAATTGAATATTTATGCATATATAATTAATTTTTTTGGTTCTCTTATCATCATCATAAGATTTACTCAAAGGGTGTGTCTAAAATCCTTTCGATTTGCTGACTTTAAAACATGGCTTTATTGAAGTTTAATTGGCATGCAAATAAATCATATAGTTAAACAGTTTATTATTTGATAGGTTTTAACAAAGAATATGCTCATGAAACTCTCACCATAATCAAGATAATGAATGTATACATCATCCTTAAAAGTTTTTTTTTTTTATAAAAGGAATAATGTATAGCTTTTTTCAACTGGCATGATTATTTCAAGAATCACTAACATTGTTGCATATGTCAACAATTTACCCCTTATTGCTGAGTATTATTACATCATATGATATACCCTGTTTATCTATGCATCTGTTTATGGACATTTGGGTTGTTTCTGGTTTTTGGCTATTATAAATAGTCAATGGAAAATCTTCGACTGGAGATATACTTTCATCTCTTTTAAGTATATACCTAGGCTTTATTGAGTATATACCTAGGGTATATATTTATTGAGTATATACCTAGGGTATATATTTATTGAGTATATACCTAGGGCTATATTAAGTATATACCTAGGGGTAGAATGGTTGGGTTATAAAGTAGATGTCTGCATAACTTTCTAGGAATCAGCTGAAACTGTTTTTCAAAATAGTTTTATCACTTAACATTTGCATGAACAGTACCAGCAGTGCATAAGAATTCCACTTACTCCAAATTCTCACTGACACTTGGCATGGCTAGACCTTTCCTAAAAATCATAGCAAGAAAAGATAGCATAAAATCTACCCCTTAATCAAATTTAGGGGGAAGAAAAACGAGGGAGGAGAATCAAAAAGCAGGGGAGGGGAATCCCATGAAAATAGAAGGGTGATCAGTGGATCAGAGAAAGGGGATTGATGGGGAAGAAGGAGGGACTTGCAAAGCTCCCCCACAGGGCCAAGGATGTCACCAACGAAGACAGTGGAGGCAAATTGCTGGGATAACTCAGGTCCCCAAAGCAGCACGCTCTGAAGTGGCTCCCGGGCACATTGCAAGCCATCTCGTTCCATAGGGGAGTAGGTGCACATTTTCCTTTCATCAGCCATGTTTAGGTCAGTGAATTTGGATGGCAGAGTCATTGAACAAGAGATTAAGTGTCTTTTCATGCCTGTTGGACATCTTCTTTGGAGAATTATCTGTTGCCCACTTAAAAACATTTGATATAAATATTTAAGTGACAAATAAAGATGATATGTATTCAAGGTGTGCAGTGGGATGACTTTCACTGAGTTCCCTTTGTACATCTGCCCAAAATCAGTTATTCATGTATGTGTGGGCCTATCTCTGGACTCTATATTCTGTTCCAATGATCTCTCTGTTTTGTACCAATATCACATGTTGAATACGAATGTGTCTCAATGTCAATTACTGCTAGTCCTTAAACCTCACTATCCTTATGGTCATTTCAGTTATTCTATGCCCTTTGAACTTCCATATAATTTTACAAACCAGTCTTTCAATCTTTACAAAAAAACAAGTTTATTGAAATTTTGATTGGAATTGAAATGTTGAATAGAAAGAAGTAAGGGGCATATAAATTCTTGTCCTGTTCTTGATCTTAGAGGAAAGCTTTCAGTTCTTCACCATTCATTATGAGGATTTCTCATCAGGTTAAAGCAGTTCTCTTTGATTTCTAGTTTGTTGAGAGTTTTTTTTTTTTAATATCAGGAATGGATTTTTGGATTTTTTTTTCATAAGATTTTATGCATCCACTGAGATATCATTTTGTTTTTTATTTTTGTTTGTTAATATGTTGAATAACACTCTTTGCTTTTGGAATTACACCATTCATGTATTTCTGGTCAATAGTGTTTTATTCTCTTTATTATGAAAGAAAATAGAAGATGTTTCCGATAATTCTCGAGTAGTTAAAAAGATCACAGATGATATTGCCTAAAGCTATAGGCCAATTTAATTCCATTTATTTATTTTAAAACATTTCTGATTGACACATACTATTGTACACACTTGTGGGGCAGTGTGATATTTTCATGCATGTATACAATATGTACAGATCAAATCAAGGTAATTATCATTTCCATTTCCTTATCACTACTTTGTGTTTTAAGACCTCAAGCTCCTCTCTTCATCACTCATAAAAATATATAATAGGTTATTGTCAGTTATAAAAGAGGTTTGTGTTTCTGAGTTATTGACAGTGCTCTGTTAAAAGAAGAATAGAGCAAGTGAAAGGAAGACAGAGGCGAAGACATATGAGCTGTTTGTATCTTCTTACAAATCTGTTCTGCAGGAGTCAGTTTCATTTGGATTTCAATGCTGAGGTTGAAAGATAGCTAGGGATGGTTGCAAATTAGAAAGTATTTGTAACAGTGGATCTGAAACAGTTTTTCTCAGAAAAATTTATTTGTCTTTCTGGGCATTATGTTATTCTGTTCTTAAAGATCAGAGTCTTCCAGGGCTTTGTCATATTCTCTCTCTCTAGTCACTCAGGTGATTGCATTCAGCCATATGTACCAAGCGTCCTTCTATAAGTGCTTAAACTATTTAAGTAATATAAAATTCCTTGCCATGCATGTCCTACAAGACTCCACTTGGATGGGTTCTTTTATTTTCTTTTCATTTTTATTTTTATTTTTTTTTTTGGTACCGGGGATTGAACTCAGGGGCACTCGACCACTGGGCCACATCCCCAGCCCTTTTTTGTATTTTATTAGAGACAGGGTCTCACTGAGTTACTAAGTGCCTCGCCATTGCTGAGGCTGGCTTTGAACTCGCGATCCTCCTGCCTCAGCCTCCCAAAGTGCTGGGATTACAGGCGTGCGCCACCGCGCCCGGCTTTATTTTTTAAATTTAATTTGTTATACATGCTTTTAGAGTGCAATTCCTTTCATATTACATATAAAGAGCACAGTTTTCCAAGTCATTGGTTTTACACAAAGTATTTTCATACCATTTGAGTTTTTATACATGCACTTAGTATATTGATGTCCAACTCCTTCTGCCATTGTTCCTATCCCCTTGCCCCTTTCCCTCCCCTCCCCCCTTTTTTTTCTATTTAACATTCCTTCATTCCTCTCATCCCCCTTCCCTTGCCACTATAACTCAGTATCATCATAGCAAAGGAATCAATTGACCTTCGGTTTTCTGGGATTGGCTGACTTCACTTAGCATTATTTTCTCCAACTCCATCCATTTACCTGCAAATGCCATGATTTTATTCTCATTTAATTCTGAGTAGTGTTCCATTGTGTGTATATACCAAAGTTTCTCTATCCATTCATCTATTGATGGGCATCAGGGTTGTTTCCACAATCTAGCTATTGTGAATTGTGTTGCTATGAACACTGATGTGGCTGTGTCCCAGTAGTATACTATTTTTAAGTCCTTTGGGTATAGACCGAGAAGTGGGATAGCTGGGTCAAATGGTGGTTCCATTCCCAGTTTTCCTAGGAATCTCCATACTGCTTTCCAAATTGGCTTCACCAATTTGCAGTTCCACCAGCAATGTAAGAGTGTGCCCTTTTCCCCACATCCTTGCCAGAATTTATTGTCGTTTGTGTTTTTGATAGCTGCCATTCTGACTGGCATGAGATGAAATTTTAAAGTAGTTTTGATTTGCATTTCTCTAATTGCTATAGATGTTGAACATTTTTTCGTATATTTGTTGAGTGATTATATATCTTCTTCTGAGAAGTGTCTGTTCAGTTCCTTAGCCCATTTATTGATTGGGTTGTTTGGTTTTTTTTTTTGGTGTAAAGGTTTTTGAGAGCTTTATATATCCTTGAAGTTAGTATTCTGTCTGATGTGCATGTGGTAAAGATTTGCTCCCATTCTGTAGGTTCTCTGTTCACCTCACTGATTGTTTCTTTTGCTGAGAAGAAGCTTTTTAGTTTGACTGGATGGGTTCCTAACCACCAGCATGGCTGCTCTACTCCCTTCTCCTCCTCACTCTGCCCTAGGGCTCTCTGCTGCCCGTCCCTTGAGAAGCCAAGCCTGTTCTCATATAGGTATCTTTAAGACTCTTCCCTTGTCTTGGAAGTGTCTCCAGATCTTCTCTTGGCTCACTTCCTTGTTTTAGTCAGTTTTCTGCTCAAATGCCTAGTGGAGGTGTCCCCCAGCTCCTAAACCTCCCTACCTAAAATAGGCCTTCCACCCTATTTCATTATCTTCCCCCAACCCTGCTTACTTCTCTCTGCCTTGTATTACAGTCATCATTTATTCATTTACAAACTCACTGTCTCCTGAACTATGAGTTAAGAGTCAAGAAAGCAGAGACACTGCCCCTATTTCCTTCGGACTCCTACAGGTACTCAAAAATTTTGCTTAGTGAGTACTTTCAGGATTTTTATACATTAGATTTTACAGATCACTTATATCCAATATATAGATTTTTTTTGGTCTTTATAGGCAGCCCTCTTACATTTGCGTTCCAGTTAGGTGGCAGAGGTTTCTCTTAATTTATTGATCAAATCACAAACTGGCTATTCTCAGGAATGGCTGGAGCAAGAAGTGCATGCAATCCATTTGCCTGAACTGTGCAAAAAGCTTATGCTACCTTAATGACATTAATTACTAACCAAATATTGCCTTTGCTTATCAAGTCTTAAAAATCATGTAAATTATTTTTAATCTTTCTAACTATTTTGGTAGAGCTTGAGGTCATGCATGGTGAGTCATTTTTTCTTAGTCCTGTGGTCATACTCAGAGACTGGTAAATAGAAGGCTCTCAATAGATGTTTGTTGAAGATGACAAATTGGGGTCTAAGGATTATGCCAGCATCTAGGTACAAGTCTATACTTCTCCTCTGTGAAGATTTGTAAAGGTCTTCATAAGAGTTGTGACTCTCTTCTTACCCAGTTATTTTCTATGTTCTAACTCTAATTCTAATTCATGTTCTTGAGCAAACTCCCAATTGCATACAAGTCTATTTCTGGCCAAATCAGCTTTCCTGTTCCTCACTCCCTGCCTTCCAACCTCCTGTGGAACCTCAAATCCAAAGACAATAGACAGAACAGGTCATAGGGATAGAGACCAATTTAACTCAAATCTCCTGGGGTAGCCCTCCATGTTTTCCAAACATGAGTGCCTGATTCCTTCACTAGAGAGACTGGGTCAGCATGTCCAGGGTGGGTTTTGGGATGAAAGCAGTGAAACATGGCTGGTAACCTTTCTTTCAATCTCAGAGAAGACTGAACGTTTGAACCTTGGTCAAAGCCTTCTTGCAACTAATCTCTATAATTGATGAGTAATCTATATTTGCTGAGATGCAGTTGCACCAGCAAATGAGCATCGGTCACACGCCTCTGAGGGTCTTTGTGATTAACAGGGGATAATGCCTAAGGAGCTCCAGGCTTAAAAAGTTTTGCAGAACTGTGGTGGCTCCTGTCACTCAGTGCTCTCTCTTGACCATGCGTGGAATAACTGGGATATTTAAGAAGCATGCCTAGGGGGCAGGAGATCTCCACTGTACTGCTGTATATGACTGTCCTGATTCTTTTCTTAAAACTCAGTAAAATTGACTCAGAGGGAGTTTAAGAACCTGAACCCACACCACTGCATCTGGTCAAGGAGAAAAGGCATTGCAGGATCTAAAGATGTGAACTTTGGAAAATTTCCCCCAGTAACTGTAATGCACAAGCAGCCTAGATCAATCATCTTATTTTGTAGATAAGAAAATAGCTCAAGAAGGTGAACTGGCATGCTTTAAGTTTAATAGCAACTTGGAGATAGAGTCAGGACCATCACCGATACCTTCCATATACACACTTCCATGGTTTTCTATTGAAATAATTGAAGTCACCTGGAATAGCATTTTTCAAAATGTATTCTGTACAACACAAGGTCCACAAACCACCCTGAGATAAATTAGTTTCTGTATTATTGAATCAGTTCAGTTTTTGAGAAGTTCTGCATACCATTTTACCCTTTAAATTAATATTAGCTGAAAACACAGAGAAGTTGGCCAGTTCATAACATTTTGCTTCATTTAACTCAGAGTTGCCCCAAATTATTTGAAAGTGGGAATATTCCTTTTTATAACTATTAAACATCTCACTGAATAGAATCTTGGCAAAACACACTTTGGGGATAAACTACCTAGAAAGCTGATTGAATAAATGATTAATAATAACTGGCTTCAAAGCTGCAAAAGCTACACGGTAGGCATTACATGCACCAACTAGTGTCTAAATTATTAAAATTTTATACCAGAGTTTGTAGCAACATAGACTGCAATCAAGATGTGTGTTGTTTTGGGGACGACAACGACATGTGTGTGTGGGGTTAGGGATCTTGCTTTCGAAGTCAGAACTATGTGGGAAAGCACCAACGCTTCAGAGTTTGGAATAGTAGGCAGCTATCTGGAAGGTCATCAAAAGTTGAACCATCCCATCTATGTCACAAACTCTGGGCTGAATCATCCATCCGGCCATGATGATCAAAGGAATTCAGATGCTCATGGTATCAAAGGAAGTAACCTTTTTTTACTGATGAGTTTCCTCAGAGTTCCTTTCATATCCTTGTTCCTCAGGCTATAGATGAAGGGGTTCATCATGGGTATCACCACGTGAACAGGACTGCCCCAATCTTATCTGTGTCCTCAGGGTGAGAGGATGAGGGGAAAAAGTAAACCCCCACAATGGTCCCATAGAAGAGCAGTACCACGGTCAGGTGAGAGCTGCAGGTGGAGAAGGCTTTCCACTTTCCCTCCGTGGATGAGATTCTCAGGACAGCCTTGATAATGCAGATGTAGGAAAAGAGGATGAGGGCAAAGGGGAAGCTGATAACTGATAAGCCCGCGATAAATAACACAAGCTCATTGATCATTGCATTGGTGCAGGACAGTTTGAGCAGAGCAGCCAAGTCACAGAAGAAGTGTGGGAGAATGTTGCTGTCACAGAAGACCAGTCGAGTAAGCAGAAGGGTGTGTGTCAGGGCTACGATATTACTGAAGAACCAGGGGATGACTGTGAGCAAAACACAGAGCTTGAAATGCATGATGGTCATGTAGGTCAGAGGGTGGCAGATAGCCACAAAGCGGTCATAGGCCATGACCCCCAAGAGGAAATTGTCAATGACAACAAACACAATGGAGAAGTACATCTGTGTGATGCAACTCTCATAGGAGATGGATTGACTCTTGGTCTGAATATTCATCAGCATTTTGGGGACGGAGGTGGAAGTGGAGGAAATGTCGGCAAGGGATAGGTTGGCCAGGAACAGATACATGGGGGTGTGCAGGTATGAATCCAAGCCAATGGCCAGAATGATGAGCCCATTCCCAAGCACAATGACCAGGTACATACCCAGGAAAAGCACAAAGAGGAAATTCTGCTGCTCAGCCTTGTTGGAGAGTCCCAGGAGGATGAATTCAGACACCGTGGTGTGGTTCCCCTGATGCATATTTCTGTTATCCTGAAAGAAGAAACACAAAGTCTCCATTACCCCATAAGAAATTCCAAAATGGTACCCCTCAGCCATTTCAGTGAGTGGGGCACTCCTCTACACCAAAGGAGAATGAAGTTCCTTCTACTTGATAGAAGGACTACTTAATAAGGAATCTTCTCAGCAGTGCAGAGACTTAGGAAATGCCTTAAGAAATAGAGAGCACATGATAAATAATTCTCAATTAACATGTTTAAAACTAAAACTCTAACAGAATTATGAATGTGATTTTTCCAGTTAGCTCTGAATATTGCTTAAATCTCCCAAACTGAGGACCACATATTAAGCATACCCCATGTTCCAAAGATGTTAGATACCCCTACAGGAATTACTTAAAAATGAAGAAACTCATCCAAAGGATGTCTCCATTGTTCACTTCATCCTTTCAATCTAAGGAGATAGATTAAAAAAAATATTATTTATTTATTTATATATTTTTTGCATTACATTTCATACTATAGAGCACACTTTTACATATCTCTGGTTATATACAAAGTATATTCACAGCATTTGTGGCTTCATACATGCTCTTAGGGTAATAATATCCAACTCATTCTATTTTTTTCCTCACCCCATCGCCCCCTTCTTTCCCTTCCCTCCCCATTGGCCCTTCTAGTATCCCTAGGAGATAGCATTTTGAAAGGTGAAGAATTCAGGGAAGGGGCTGAGGCTGTAGTTCAGTGGTAGA
This sequence comes from Tamias sibiricus, assembly GCA_025594165.1. Taxonomy (NCBI): domain Eukaryota; kingdom Metazoa; phylum Chordata; class Mammalia; order Rodentia; family Sciuridae; genus Tamias; species Tamias sibiricus. The sequence continues at coordinate 16,168,775 of CM046657.1, read as the reverse complement.
GCGCTTGCCTAGCACGTGTGAGGCCCTGGGTTGGATCCTCAGCACCACATACAAGGAAATAAATAAAATAAAGGCATTGTGTCCATCTACAACTAAAAAATATTAAAAAAAAAAAAAGAATTCAGGGAAGGAGAAACAACTGAACATGAGAATCCATATAGAGGCATACTGTTGTGTGACCGCTCCTTCCCACCAGTTAGGGGCAGACTCCAAAAGAACTGCTCTTGGGGAATGAATGCAAGAAGGCATGACCAGAACTCTGCTTCACTGGCATCTTTGTTTAGGTGATCCACGAGAATTTAGAGGACTCATGTGAACCTTAAGACCTGTAGCTCTCACTTATAAAGGTGGAAGCTCACTGGATCAGCTCTATAGCAGGGGCAGAGAGACAAATGGGGGTTAGTGGGAAAACCCTGCATCCTCACTCAAGGCCGGGCAGGAATCTGTGAATTTCCCATAGGCCAAGTGAATGTGACAGGAGATCATCGAACTCAAGCCACTCACTTGGGATTCCAAACAAGAAACAGCCTCTGGGTGGAGGTAGCTGTGTCAGGAAGAGACTGGAGGCAGCTCTTTTATGAAAGAGATAAGGGTGAAAAGTTACTGTCCTTCTCAGGGAACTGCATAATAGAGCAGTCTGAAAAGGATACCTTGGAAAAACTCAACAATGGTCTCACGATGGGCTGGGATTGTGGCTCAGCAGTAGAGCACTCGCCTAGCATGTGCGCAGCCCAGGTTCGATCCTCAGCACCCCGTAAAAATAAATAAAGGCATTGTGTGCAACTAAAATAAATAAATATTTAAAAAAAAAATGGTCTCACGGGGAAGTACGCCTGACACTTGGAAGGCACCAATGGCTGGGTAGGTTATGGCAACAGACTTGGACCATCTCACCTCCCCACCCCACTCTCATTTTTCCTCCCTGGCTCTATAAAGCTGAAAACGAAAGAAGGGAGGACCAAAACAATAATGACGATGACAATGGCAGCAATGTGATGGGGGTGTGAGGTTAAAGAACATGGGAAGAACAGCTGCCTCTCTCTGGCTTGTAGGTCCCCGAGCTGAACATCAGATGTGAGTGGCAAGGAGAGGACCTGGGCTTTGAACCAGATGTAAAATGGAAGCTTTAAATCAGGCCAGGCTTGGCTGGGCTTGGCTCTTTAATACCTGGAAATAGGTCTTCAGTGCCAAAGTAAAAGTCATTGTTAAGCCATAAGTGACCCAGAAAGCTACCAGAACTCACATGGTATCACCAAAAACTGGGAAGGAAGCATGGACTAGTGACTTGCTGGAAAGAATATCAGTTTGAGAGCCAATGGAGGTTGATTTCTATCTTTCTACTCTCCTGATATAGTCACCCTCTCATTTTTCCTCTCTTTCTTCTTTTTTTTTTTTTCTCTTTCTTCTCTTGCCTCCCAAGTCCCTTGTCTCTCACAGCTTTTCTCTTTTCCATGGAGTGGCCAGGAAACAGTGAATCTCCACCTCTGGGATTCTGGAAAAACTGAAGGTCAATGGAGGACTGGAACAGGAGCTCTGAGGTCTCTTTGCTTCTGAGAAGCCTGGCTTACCAATCAAATAGGGGAGATTCCATGACAAAACTAAAGTGAGAGAAGGAACCAGCAGGGATCAACACCTAAGATACAGACTGGTCTTAGAAGGTCTGTGGTTCCAGGTCCTGGGCTGGGTTGGGCTTCACTAGAAAGGGGGCTTGTGTGTTTTCGAGTGCCGATCTCTCCAGTCTCTTCTTCCTGTGTTCCCTCTCCCAGCCACCAGCAGTCTTGCACACACTGTTCTGAGTCCTTGAAGTGACTAGCTAGTTGAGACCAGGGCTGAATTTTTAAAAAGGCTCACCTCTGAATGTCGGTAAGATCTCAGGAAGTTACTGGAGTCTGGGCTCAGAAGCTTTCTTGTAGTGGACGGGCCGTGGGGGCAGCTCTCCTGCACTTTGCAGAGCTGAGTTCTTGCTGTGAGCGTCAGCGTTAATGGAGTCTTGGTGCTGGGCTCACAGGGGACATTGAGCTCCCTCCGAGCCCTTTGGAATAACAATCCCTGAAGTGTTTTCCTAGAGGCAAATATTCACATCCTGCCCTTGATGAGGTACATGGGGAATAGACAGGCAGCTCTGCCTTTCCTGTCTGTTTTTGTTTGGTGTTCTTCCTATGTGTGATTTCCTACTTGTAATTTGGCTGGATATTGCTGTTCAGAGCAAGTGAATTACTTGTGTGGGTCTCATGTTCCCGGGGACATGATAGCATTTCAAAAGTTCCTTTTCTGTTTTCTCTCTAGAGCCTGCTGGAAGGGACACTTAGTCAACACCGGAGAACTGGGTTGCATTCTTTTGCTGGTGATTTTGACTCCAAAGAGATGCCATCCCCAGTGGAAGGGGGTAGACAATGACTTCTAAGAACTTTAGTGCTTGTCAACATTGGAAGGGAGCCTGAGACCCAGTAAGGAAAGAAAATTGATGTGTGCTTATAATATTGAAAAGAAACATTGAAAGGATATCTAGTGGTTCACAATACATTGGAAAACGTGGAAAAATGGACCCTGAAATGGACAGGAATAGCCCCAATTAATACTTCCCTTCTAATATGTACATGTGTCTCATAACATGGTGCAGTTATTTCTCACTCAAACCAAGAACACGTATTCCCTGCTAAACAGCTAGCAAATTAACCTGTATTCATGACATGGATTGAATAACATGTATTCATGACTCATATTTAAAATAATTAGGTAATGGAGAAGAAACTAAAGGCAAGTTATTCTTTCTATCTTTCTTTCTTTCTTTTTTTTTTTTTACATCAAACCTTAAAACTTTTATTCAAAGGACATAATCAACAGAGTGAAAAGGGCAACCTACAAAATGAAAGAAAATATTTGCAAATCACATCTTATATTAAGATGATATTCTGAATATATAAGGAAATACTATAGTTTGACAACCAAAAAAATTAAAAATGGGCAAAGGACTTGAATAAACAATTCTCCAAAGCAAAATATAAAAATGGCCAACAAATATATGAAAAGATGCTTAACATCATTAGAGAATTGCAAATCAAAACCACAATGAAATATTGCTTACACCTATTAAGATAGTTACAATCAAAAGAGCAGAAAATAGAAAATGTTAGGGAGGATGCAGAGAAGTCAGAATACTTGTGCATTGTTGATGGGAATTTAAAATGGTGCATCCATGAAAGAAAAGGGAGTGGAAATTCCTTAAAACCTAAAAATAGGATTAACATATGATCCAGAATTTCTGGTTCATTAGTTATATATTTAAAAGAATTCCAGGAAGGATCTCCAAATGCCATTTGCATGCCCACATTCATTGCAGCATTATTCACAATAGCCAAGAGGTGAAAACAAACCAAATGTGCATTGACAGATGACTTTCTAAAGAAAATGTTAAATACACATACAATGGAATATTATAGTCTTTTAAAAGTCCTATCACAAGCTACAACATGGTCCATCTATTTTTCTATCTACCTACCTACCTACCTACCTACCTATGTGCTATCTACATGTCTAGTCACAGGAAGGAAATGTGGGTGGAGCCAGAATCCTTTTACTGGCAATTTGTCCATGAGGGATATTTATCAGTCACTTCTCTTACTGCTTTAAGATGGGTCTTCTACAAAGCAGAGCCCAAACAAGTATTTATGGGAAGGAAAAACCTCAGGGAGGTTAGGAGGAGGAATACAGTCAACTGAGGCTACGGTAAAGGCAATGTAATGTAATACAATGCATCACTCCAAGAATCATTGTTTACAATAAGCACGGAAGAGCCAGAGAAGGTTATTCCTCAGATATGTTCACTCAGCGAATATTTATTATAGAAAGAGAAGTCATAGCAGGGAGTAGTCAACAGAGGGAAGACAGGAAGGCATTTTTTTTTTTGTGGGGGGAGGTACCAGGGATTGAACTCAGGGGCACTAGACCATTGGGCCACATCCCTAGCCCTTTTTTGTATTTTATTTAGAGACAGGGTCTCACTGAGTTGCTAAGTGCCTTGCTACTGCTGAGGCTGGTTTGAACTTGTGATTGTCCTGCCTCAGCCTCCCAAGTGCTGGGATTACAGGTGTGTGCCACAATGCCCGGCAGAAAGGCATTTTTTAAAAAATATTTGTTTATTTGCTTTTAGTTGTACACAATGGGTTTTTATGTGGTGCTGAAGATCGAACCCGGGCTGTGCATGTGCTAGGCAAGCGCTCTACCGCTGAGACACAACCCCAGCCCAGGAAGGCATCTTTATATGCTTTTTCCTTCTCATCTCCTGTCTTCCACTAGCTAAGGTCCACTCCATATCTTGAACTTTCACCTTGCATTATCTGGCTGCTTGGTGGCGACACAAGAAGTTAGGAACCTCATTCCACAATATATGTCTACCACTTCAAGTCCAGAAGAGAAGGGGAATTTTGTGTGGGACGGATTAATGCACAGGCTCAATGTCACTAGCTCAGAGAACTTGGGAAGAGGAAGCAGGCTTTGAGAGGTGGGTGGTGTTGTTAGAAAATGTGGTACAGGTGGTGTGCAATGCCGTTTTCACCTCTCGTGCTACCTGGATTTGCTCATGCTGTCCCATCATTTCTAGATTCTATAGTACAATGTGGTGACTCCATTTTCTTATGAGAATGAAAATACTTGAATGGGGAAACAAAATTTCAGCCAATAAGGAGAAGTGTTTCATAATATATATTTATTATTGCCCAGATACTCCCTTAGGAGACTTTGTAGACTTTTATTCTGGATACTTTACACATCCTCACTCCCATGACATTAAATACTTCTGGAAAACAATTTTATTTTTAAGATGGCATTGAGCTTTGGAGAGAAACACATTATGTCAATATCTAAGATTCTTTTTTTTTCTCCCCTGCAGAACTAAATTTGCGCCATGTGGATGTGAACTTGTCCCTGTTGAGAAGGCATGGCCCAGAGGCTCCTACAAGGTGGTGCTCTGTCTTGATCAGAAATGCTGAGGCAGGAATGCCAGCCACACACATTTCAGAGTCTTCTCACCAAGGCTCTGGTTGATATCCTCTCCTCCATCTTCCATCCCTCACACTTCAGCTCACGGTTTGGCTGATCGGTGTTTGGGACTGAGACCTTTTCCCCTAAAGGATCTGAATTCTTATTGCCCTGATCTTGCTGGGTGGTGGTTGTGGTAATTGTCTATTACAGTTTATAATTTGGAATCACTCTGGTTCAGGATTTCAAGAATGGGAAGCCACAGTTGCCTAAATTGAATTTGGGTATGAGAAAGAAGGGCTATTCCTGCTCTTATCCATTGGCTCATGAATCTGTGTTTTAGCTATGAACAATGCCACACTGCTTATCTGAGGTCAGCTGAAGGAATATACATAATTCAGAAGGACACTACCCAGACCCATAAGCTATTCTTCCTGCTTGGTACCTTAGATAGTTTAGTTAGATTGCTCCATTGTTCTAGCAAATGGAATATGTGATAGAAGAATGAATTCTGTGGTCGTTAGTCCATTGCTGCACCATCTGTGTCTAAAAAGAGTCCCTTGGTCCCAGGCAATTTGTGTGAGATGCTCTTACAATGATAGGTTAGACATTCTCTCTATGCTTGGATTGTTCTTGCAGAGTCCTGTAGACAGGAATGGCAAACCCACATCTAGCTGAGCTGGAAAGCATATATTAACTTGCCTAAATGATTTCTCCATAGCCTTCTTCCTTGTGCCATTTTAGGAATAGAATTAGCCCAAATAAGATCTTTTAAAAAAATCGTAAGGATGAAGTTCTGCAGAACTCATTATTCTCAAGAGGTCATATTTTGGAACATCACATGGTGATAGAAAAGAGAGATGAAGTTGCCCAGTAGGTCCAGACTATATTCAGCATGTCTTTCTAGCCTTCCTGAGAGATAGCACCCATAGAGAGTGGGTGAGGGTAGGGGTTGCAGAACATCCCAGGTGCAGGCAGAAAGAGAGTGCATTGTCTGCAAAAAATTTAACACAGCAACAAAAGTAACAAAAAGACAGCCCACCTTTCATTATTAACGTTGTCAGTGCTGAGCCTACCAGGGCAGAACACACTCTCTGCTCCCTGTTTTTATGATCCCCCTTCTGCTTGCCCCCCGTATGTCTCTGAGGATAACTTTCCACAAGAGTATATCTAGATATATCTCATTTTTTATGGTGGCATAATGCATAATTTCTTTAATATCATATTAAAGAATTATCAGATTGCTTTCAAATTTTCCAGTTACAAATAATGGAGAATTGAAATAGATCTAGATATTTTTATGCACTTCTGCCTATATTTCTTTAGGATAGATACTTAAAAGTAACACAACCAGAGACTGGGGACATAGGGATAGAGGGGGAGTAGAGAAGTTATCAGTGGGTCTTAAACTGCAGTCAGACAAGAATAAGAAGCTCTGGGCTGCTATTGCACAATAGGGTGGCCATAGATAACAATTATGTGCTGTATATCTCAAAAAGCTAAAAGAAGAATCTTGAATGTTTTCACCAAAAGATATATGAAGAACTAGATATATTTAACTAAACATTATATAATATATATGTATTATCAAACTATTACATGCTATTCCATTAATATGTATACTCTACATTTTTACATACCAGTTAAAGGAACAAAAATAAAAGAACTTGTAAAAAGGTCATGTATAAGTAAATTTTTTTTCAATTAAATTTGATATTGCCAAACTACTCTCTCAAAATATTGTATGGAATCTACACTCATAATAGTTGTGAGCCTCTGTTACCCTACATCTTTGTGCATATTAGATATAAGCTTGTTTAATCAGATTGGCTACAATGATTACACATAAATCTTTCTAATTTATTTCATTATGTGCAAGCTTGTGAATATATATTTTGCTTATGGCCCATTCATATTTTATTTTCTGTAGATTACTTGTTATCTTTTGACTATTGTTTCCTATTAGGTTATATTGACTTATAAATGATTTTATGTTATAAATGTAAATCCTTTGTTTCCTACACACACACACACACACACACACACACACACACACGATACATCTATCCCCTCAGTCATGTTTATCACTCAGTTTTAAAACATGATATCTTTCTCATAATAATTCCTTCTATTTTTACATGATCAGAGCTCCCAGTCTTCCCTGTTGTGGAAACTGCTTTCCATGGAATGAAGGAATGCATGAAGTGAAAAAGCATTCTTAGAATAGTTGTGACTTTCTTCATACTCTCTTGTCATTATTAAAGGTATATGTAATTTGTTTGATAATTATAAATGTTAGGTTTATCAGCATATACCAAACACATCAGACTATAATGAATAGCCAAAATTGGAATACTCATCTTAGGCATTATTAGGTAGTATTTCAAAAACAAACATTCCAATACCCCAGTAAGATTAACAGCAGGACATAGATCACACATCAAAATGTTAATTTAGGGACTTATTTGCTTCCAAAACTTGTTGTTTCTTAGAACATCACTCACAGGGTTTACACAAAGTTTTATATATACATACATACATACACACACAGATATAGATACAAATACATACACACATGTATATGATATATATTATATATACATATACATCATATATATTATGTATACATATACATCCAAAATTTGTTTCTTAGAACACCACTCATAGGGTTTTTGCAAAGTCATATATATGTTAAGAGACATGAGCCATGCACAGAAAGACAAATAGCACAGAGTCTTATATATGTGAAGGATAAAAACATCAAATTCATAGAAACAGAGAGTAAAATAGTGGCTACCAGAGGCTGGGAAGTAGCTGGATTGAAGAAATATTGGTCAAAGGATGCAAAATTTCAGTTAAACAGTAGGAATAAATTCAAAAGATGTATATCAAGATGACTACAATGAATAACAATATACTGTATATTTGGAAATTGCTAAGAAAATCAATTTTAAGTGTTGCTAAAAAAGGATATCTGATTTAATGCAATTCCAATCAAAATCCCAATGACATTCCTCATAGAAATAGAAAAAGCAATCATGAAATTCATCTGGAAAAATCAGAGACCCAGAACAGCTAAAGCAATCTTTAGCAAGAAGAGTGAAGCAGATGGCATCACTATACCAGACCTTAAATTATACTACAGAGCAATGGTAACAAAAACAGCAGGGTATTGGCACCAAAACAGACTGGTAGACTAGTGGTACAGAATAGAGGACACAGAGACTAACACATATAATTTCAGTTATTTTATACTAGACAAAGGTGCCAAAAATGTACATTGGAGAAAAGATACCCTCTTCAAAAAATGGTGCTGGGAAAACTGGAAATTCATATGCAACAAAATGAAATTAAACCTCTATCTCTCACCATGCATAAAACTCAACTGAAAGTGGATCAAGGACCTAGGAATTAGACCAGAGACACTATGCCTAACAGAAGAAAAAGTAAGCTCTAATCTCCAACATGTCGGATTAGGCCCCAAGTTCCTCAATAAGACCCTTGTAGCACAAGAATTAATATCAAGAATCAATAAATGGGATAGATTCAAACTAAAAAGCTTCTTCTCAACAAAAGAAACAATCAGTGAGGTGAACAGAGAACCTCCTAATTGGGAACAAATTTTTACCACATGTACTTCAGATAGAGCATTAATCTCTAGAACATATAAAGAACTCAAAAATCTTAACACCAAAAAACAAACAAACAAACAATAAAACCCCAAATAACCCAATAAAAAATGGGCCAAGGAACTGAACAGACACTTGTCAGAAGAAGATATATACTCAATCAACAAATACATGAAAAAATGTTCAACATCTCTGGCAATAAGAGAAATGCAAATCAAAACCACTCTAAGACTTCATCTCACACCAGTCAGAATGGCAGCTATTAAGAACACAAACAACAGCTGGGCGCGGTGGCGCACGCCTGTAATCCCAGCACTTTGGGAGGCTGAGGCAGGAGGATCACGAGTTTAAAGCCAGCCTCAGCAATGGCGAGGCACTTAGAAACTCAGTGAGACCCTGTATCTAAATAAAATGCAAAAAAAGGGCTGGGGATGTGACCCAGTGGATGAGTGCCCCTGAGTTCAATCCCCAGTACCACCAAAAAAAAAAAAAAAAAAAAAAAAAAAAAAAAAAAAAAAAAAATGTTGACGAGGATGTGGGGAAAAAGGCACACTCATACATTGCTGGTGGGACTGCAAAATGGTGCAGCCAATATGGAAAGCAGTATGGAGATTTCTTGGAAAACTTGGAATGGAACCACCTTATGACCCAGCCATCCCACTCCTTGGTCTATACCCAAAGGACTTAAAAACAGCATACTACAGGGACACAGCCACATCAATGTTTATAGAAGCACAATTCATAATAGCTAAATTGTGGAACCAACCAAGATGCCCTTCAGTAGATGAATGAATAAAGAAAATATGTTTGTATATACACAGTGGAGTATTACTCAGCAATAAAAGAGAATAAAATCATGGCATTCACAGGTAAATGGATGAAGTAGGAGAACATAATGCTAAATGAAGTTTGCCAATCCCAAAAAGCCAAATACCAAATGTTTTCTCTGATATAAGGAGGCTGATTCACAGTGGGGTTGGGACGGGGAGCATGGGAGGATTAGAGGAACACTAGAATGGCCAATGAGGAGGGAGAGGAAAGGAGGAGGCCAAAGGGTGAAGAAGAAGAAGAAGAAGAAAAAAGATGGTAGAATAAAATGGATATTAGTACCTTAAGTGCATGAATGAAGTCAGGAATGCTGTGAATATACTTTGTATACAACCAGAAATATGTAAAAGTGTGCTCTATAAAATGAAATGTAAAAAATAAATAAATTAATTAAAAAACACACCCATGACATGTTGTTTTATACAGTGAAAAATAAATTTTAGTCATGTGGAGACAGAGGGAAAAAAAAGGGTGTCTGAGGCAATGCATATGTTAAGTAGCTGATGTAGTTGTTCCACAACTATAGCTATATAAAAACACCATGTTGCATACCACGAATATGCAAAATTTACTTAATTAAAAATAAATAAAAGAAAAGGAGAAAAGAAAAGAGGGGCTTTATTCTATTTATCTCAAATTTATGCAGGAAGGTAGCTGGGGGAGCCCACTAATTCAAGTTGAAAGGATCAAGCAACCCCTTAGGGCCTTCTTTGCTATAGAGTATCATTTCATTCTCTTCTTTTTGAGTTCCAAGTTAATTTCCTGTATGATTTGTTACATTAAACAGAGAATGAAAAGAAGCATAAAAATACAGTTGCAAACTTCCCTTTTGATGGTATTTCAGACAATGCCTGACACAATGTGTACAAAAATAATTGATGTCTTATGTTCTGATCTGACTAGGCCTGGATGGGCTGATAAGCAGCCTGTCTACTAGGGAGTTTTATTTTTCTCCTCCAGCATTTACTTGGAAGCAAAAGCATTTCTAATATATTGTCAAATCTGTGGCTGTCCCCAGAATAAGTAACACTTTGTAGTTCTTCTCCTTATCCCCATGTGAAATCAGCTTAAAAATTAAATGCATCAAAAGCAGTTTTTGAAGGAAAAAAGAGGAGCCCAAAGAAACAGTCCTAAACTAGGAAAAATACAAAAGTGGCTCCAAGCTGTGATGATGGGAGGTTTGCATGCCAAATCAATCTACATGAACCTCAGATTCCTTTTAGAAAATTTTATTTGTCTGATTATAAGAACACAGACTTATTTTAGAAAATGTGGAAAATGCATCAATAACTAAAGAAGTGAATTCAAAAAAAGCATTCTACAAAGCACGGATAGTGACTATTAACTTTTTGGTGTATTTCTATTATTACACAAGTATATTTTTACAAAAGTGGGCTTCTATTGCTGGGAATGTAGCTTAGAGATAGATCACTTCACTTACCCAGTAAGCACAAGGCCTGGGTTCATTACCAGTACTGCAAAAAATGAACAAAGAAAGTTGGGCTCCTATGGTAAATACAGGTTTGAATCTTAACTTTGTCACTGACATGTATAATGATAAAACTTACCCCAAATTATTAAATATTATTCTAACTATAATCTTAAGTCTGCTTCATTTTTGTATACAATATTATAAATTTTGTAGATCATAATTGCTTTCAATTTATAGATTTTAATTTCTGTTCATTTTATATTTATGTAAACAGAAGCTTTATATTTTTAATTTTGTTTGACTCTGCAAATTTACTGAGATGATGTTTTTAGAGTACATTACATGAACACTCAAAGGATAGAAACTTTTCAAGACCTTTGTCATACTTAATCATATGGCGTTTAGAAAATTTATACCAATTTCTTAGGTTACTTTCTCCCACTTTTCTTCCAGGTGTGGTTCACTGGAATCAGCTTTTTGGGCTGGACCCTCCCATAGCTGTTCTGGAAGATACAATTCCTGGGAGGAGTTGTCCCTGGAGCCCTCTTCACCTTGTTGTTGTACATGAGAAGGTGGAGCTTCAGAATGTCTGCCGTGAACACCAGAGAGGGATGTGGATTCTACTTGAGAGCTTATCCGGAACTGGGTCACAGGTACCTGAAGACCATCGCTCCACGCAAAGGCTCCGAGGTGGGAGGAACAGTAGCGCCACCTGCTGAGTAGATCTATGAGCAGCAGCCATGATGAAGGTGTGAGGGAGTGGGTGGAGGCGGAGCACCAAAGGCCACCAGTAGGTGGCGCTCACGCAGGCCGTGCTGGCAATCATCAGAGGTCGTCCGAAATACCCTCCTAAGGCTGGCAATCTGAGGTGCTTCGTCAATGCAAGCTAATTCCTGTCCCCTTCCTGGCGTGGCAAAATGAAAGAAAACGAAGACAACCAGTTGGGATGTATGGAATGAATGAAATTCATACATTAACTAAGCCATGATTTGCCATTACCTTTAACACAGCAAAACACGTTTGAGTAAACTGTGTCTTTATGAATTTTCCTTACTTAAGACACGCTTCACGGGATAAATTGCTATCATTATCTCCTCAGGAGGCTGCATGTCTACAGGTACCAACCTTTATTCACTGCAGGGGGGTTCCTGATACAGTAATTACTTGAGTGAGCTGAGAATCTTTAAAGTAGGGCTAAGTAGACTTGAGGTCCTACATTGGTCCTACATTGTTCAGAAATTAAATCTTATTTAAAGCCCTTCAAAAAATGAGCTTAGGTTTTGGAAACATGGCAATATGACCAAAAAAAAAAAAAAAAAAAAAATTCAAATACCAAGTTTGGGAAAGTAAATATTTTAATTCAATTTTTCATTTAGAGTTGATTAACATACAACTGACAGACGACCCCCCCCCCCCCCCCAACCCCTATGCCTTCAGGTGGACTCAGAGGCCGCTTTACTGATGATGGCGTTCCTCAGAGCACCTTTAACATCCTTGTTCCTAAGGGTATAAATCAAAGGGTTGAGTAAGGGGGTAACAAAGGTGTAGACCAGGGCGATCTGGCGGTCCTCGTCCTCCGACGTGCTGGACCGCGGCCGCAGGTAGACCAGGCTGCAACAGCCGTACTGCAGCAGGACCACCGTGAGATGCGAGGAGCAGGTGGAGAAGGCGCGTTGGCGACCCTCCGCCGAACGGATGCGCAGGATGGCGGCGGCGATGAACACGTAGGAGACACAGATAAGCAGGAAGGGGATGGTCAGCACCAGGATGCCCACGACATAGAGCACTGCCTGGTGCACGCGGATGTCCGCACAGGCCAGGCGCAGCACCGGCGGCACGTCGCAGAGGAAGTGGTTGATCTCCCGGCGGCGCCCGCAGAAGGGCAGGGTGAAGATGAGGGCGGTGAGCTGCAGGGAGAGGACGAGGGCCAGGCCCACGGAGCCGACCACCATCTGGATGCACAGCTTGTGGGTCATGATGAGGGTGTAGTGCAGCGGGTGGCAGATGGCCACGTAACGATCGTAGGCCATGACTGCCAAGAGAAAGCAGTCAGTACTGCCGAGGGTGACAAAGAAGAACATTTGGGTCCCGCAGCCAGCTAAGGAGATGGGCTTCTGGGCCCCGAAAATGTTGGAAAGCATCAAGGGCACCACAACAGAGGTGTAGCAGATTTCCAGCGAGGACAGACTGGACAGGAAGAAATACATGGGGGTGCGGAGTGAGCCGTGTGTGCACACCACGCAGACGATGGCCGTGTTGCCGCAGAGGATCAGCAAGTAGAGGAGGAGGAAGAGGAGGAAGAGAAGGACCTGGAGCGCGGGGACAGCGGTGAACGCGCGGAACACGAACTCGGCGGGGCCGGACTGGTTGAGCCCCGAGTTCCAAGCCAACATGCCCTCTGCAAAAGGAACTAATGGGCAGTGGCGAGCGCTGGTTGGCTGAGTGGCTTCACGGCCTGCACACAACCGGGATTTAAAATCTGAGTTTTGACTTGGAATTACTTATTTACTATCTGGTTTCCAACCACAATGCTCGGGAATGAATTCACGACAGAGGGTCTGGCATGTTTTTCCTTGGAAAATTTTATGAATGGAGTAGACACTCCTCTGTGGAAGATCCTGGTGAGGAGACATGGAGATACTCCTGGTGAAATAAGTGTCTTTCAAAGAAACCGTTCTGGTATTTTTTCAAATCCAATTGACGGAGAGTTAATGCTTTGCTTGCATTGAATTAAAGAGTTACATAGTTGTAGATATTTTTATAATTAGATAAATGGGTGCTTCACATTTTGGTAAGCATTCTTATTGAAATAGAAAATGTACACAGTGGAGCTCATAGATCCTACATATACAACTTTATTTTTTGCACAGCAAAATACATCAGCATAACCACTCTCAAGGGTAAGAAATAGAAACAATTGCGAGAGTCCACAAGCAACTTTCCTTATCTTCTCACAAAAGTAACACTGTTGACTTTTATCATAACAGCTTAGTTTAACTATGTTTCAATTTATGTGTGTAAGGATAAAACATAGACTTTATTGTAACTGGTTCAATACCAGATCTTCAGAGGTTATTCTTGTTGTTCTGTGTAGCAATACTCTTTTCCATTGCTTAATGAAAAAGCATACCCATTATAGGGTATCTAGTAGGTTATTCATGAGTTGTTTCTTTACACTCAGTTGTTTTGCCCCCATATAAAACTAGGCAAGCATCTTTGATTCCAATTCTTTCTGATATATGCTTTTCATATACTTCCTCTTATTTAAATTTTTCTCTAAATTTCCAACCAGGAACCTAAACATTTGGTGTTGGACAAATTTGAATGACAGAGTACTGAACAGCCCTGTTAAAATTAAAGTGCAGCTTTCTGAGATAAGAAAAAGATGGTAAGGAACCTGAAAATGCAATAGAAGGATTGAGTTATGCGTTAGGACAATCAGGAGGATAAGAAAGGATTTTATAAGCATCTCTGGAAATGGGAAAAATGCCCATGAATTAAGCACTTTCAGATTGGACTACAACTTTATTTTTAATAATAATAAAAAAAGATCTAAGAGACAACAGAGTGCTGTCTACAGAGTTTAAAGAAAAACAAACTATGAAAGAACAGGCTTTAGTGATTTATGTTCAAAAGCAACAGAAAGACTTTTCCAGATTTACAAGGGCTTAGGAAACATATCCTAAGAAATACAATTAAAACAACCCCTCAACAAAGGCTTTGGGTTGCTGAGTGATTAATCAGAACATGTAATTCAAGACTGGGAAAGTTGTAATGTAAAATAGCATGCTTTGAAAAATCACATAGTAAAAAATATATTTAACATTAAAAGGTCAATGCAAACATTGATAAAAGAAAAGAAAGAATTTCCAAGAATAATTATTTAAAATACAATAATATAATTTTCTAAAAGTAAATAAATTATGCTTATTCAAAACTACAATTTGTATAATTAGGTAATTGATAGGAAGGGATAAGATAAATAAAAGTATGCTAATGTCCTCAACCTGTGTAAAGAATTCCAGAGGTATTTCATTTAGATGACTAACTAGAGAAGTATTTACCCAAACATGTATTTCTGAATAATCATAAATAATGTAAAACCCAGCATACTCATTCCAAATAGTCAGATAATTCTTAAAAAGTAAATAACAAGAGCAAAAAGTTGAAAATGAAGGAAAATGTGAGCAAGCATATAAAATAGCTTAAAATAAGTTGAGAAAGTAAATATCTCAGCTATGAAAATAAGTTTAAGTGGGACTTATATTCTAATAAAGACTGTCACATTCACCCATGAAAAAGTCCATCCAAGTGTAAGCATGGTGACATAGAAAGACTAGCATTGCTTTTGTTTGTCTTTTTGTCTTCTGATCTAACCAATGCAGATGAACAAAGAGTTGCAGAGGATTTGACTACACAATAGGATTGATTGAAAAAAGCAGGATCAATAAGATATTCATTCTTCTCTTAGCCCTAAGTACAGTGTAGTGGAGGGTCTTTAAACTCTTCACTTACCTGATGTGACAGATTAACCTAGGTTCCTCATTCCCTCTATATGACCTACGACTTGTTGCCTACAATGTACCGAGCACAAGACAGACCACTATAAAAAGTTAGGAGAAAAAAATGAGAAAAGTTTGTATAATTTTATATTCACATTTGACATGAGTTTAATTTTTAATCCCATGTTCAAAAAGTTAAAACTGAAATTAATACTTGATTGTTGTAAGAAAGGCTTTGACTTCATGTAACATAAAACTAATAGTAAATTTCCTGGCATTAGGTCAAAACATTGATGAACGAATGCTCATTTGAATGGTTTAAAGTTAATTTAGTTTTTATGACTCCACTAAAAATAATTATCTTTATTCATAATTAAAAATGCATACCTCAAGATATTAACAGTGGGTGCTACTGGGTCAGTGGGACTGAGATCTTTCTGTTGATGTCTTAAACTTTTCTGTATTTACAAATTTTGTCATGAACATATACAATTTTGCAGTTATGTAATGACTTAAAAATCTTCCTACAACATTAGTTATTTCAACAAAATATTAGGAAGAAAGAATAGCAGGATGTCAATGGCTAGGATTTTTGTATTCAGTTAAATTTGAGTTTGAACCCTGTTCTCTGTCTTGCTAATATGATTTTCATATTGACCATCTTATTTGGCCCCTTAATGTATATAAGGGACTTGAATTCGGAGCTTTATAAGGAATTTAGAAAGATTAAATGTTTCAGAAGTACAATGTTCCTGAGACACAACAGGGCCTGGTGGATGTATCTACTCTTCTACCTCTTTTTCTCAGGATGGTATAACTCCCCTGGATACTTACCCTTTAATCCTTATCTTTTCTGGGAAATGAGGCTTCTTTAGGGCTACTTCATCTTAGGTCTTGCAGTTGCTCTGCAGATCCTTGAATAATAAGAGAAATAGTAAAAGAGAAAAGGAAGAAGAACAAACAAAACAGAAGAGAGATTTCAGCAAAACAATTGTCATTATATGTCATCAAAACCAAATAAGTTAGAACTTGACTCAAGAAAACATTTAGAATGACCCAGTCTTACGAAGACATGAGTATCAAATGAGCAATGTTGCACCTGAACAGAAACAGTCAAAAATCTGGTGCAAAACATACCTAATCTGAGGTTCAAGCAAGATGTGGGTTTAGGAGCCTGAAGTCTGCCAGGACAAGCCATGACAGGGTGATGGCAAAGAAAAAGGACATGTATTCAAGATAAGGCTCTCACGTTAAAAACCATACATATTACATTTGAAAACAAATGTTTTCCTCTCCAGTGGTCATTTTCAAAGGGTTTTGACCTACTGCAATGATTTTGCCTCATTCAAACCATTCCTGGAACTCCTTTGGAAATTATTTTCTTAAACAGATTAGTTGTGACACACATTCACATTGGGATGATATGGCAGCCCTTTTTTCTTAACAGCAAAACACTTGAGACACAGTGAGATGAAACACAGTGAAGGAACTGGGTTATTGCATTTAGTACTACAGGATTTGCCTCAAACCAAAACAAGAGTTGATAAGGCTAATATTACTGTGCAGAAGAAACATATAGTTCATGAGTAAATGTAGGAATAAACGTCATTGCTATTAGGTTCATCAGATGTACCTGATTATATAGAACAATTTTTATGGAATTTTCCTTCTTGTTGAAATTAACTGGAATTAATTCATTCCACCATTCAAATTCAACTCTTTTGAGCATCACCTTGAAGTATTCTGTCCATTGGCATGAACAGATGATCTGACCATTTACACTTTTTCATCTGGCTAATGAGCAAGAGGTTGATTGCCTTTAAAAGTTCTTAATAGAAATCTTCACTGGGACAAGTGTTTATTTCATGTCTACAGGAACTTAGTACAAATATTTTTTTTCTATACTAAACCTGCATCATTCCTCCCCCCCTTTTTCCAGGTATAAGGCATTTAAAACTTCATTTCCTTATCCCTAACAGTCCATGCAAATCTATAGGTTTTTTTTGTCTTTATCAATATTCTACTATTCTCCTCAGAGTTGTTCTCGGAGAACCTTCCAATCCTGTCATCCTCATTGTGCACAGAATACACTTGATCTCTGATGTCCATGTTGCTTCTTTGGGAACTGATGCTTAAAATACTCAATACCTGGCAATACCACTTTGATAAACATTTTAGTCTGGGTTATATTTAAGCTCCACAAGGCCAAGGATATTTGTCTTGTTTACTCCCATATCCCCACCATAATTGCTTTTATTTACATTAAATTGAATTAATTTATTATTAAATCTCATATCCTTTAAACTTCTTTTCAAAGCCAATGCTCAGTGGCTCCTTCTACACATCAGTTTTGCTGTAATTACTTTAGAGCCCCATAGATTGAGACTTTCCTCCATCCAGTGGTTGTTTATATTCATTTGCTACATGAAATAAAGGAGAACTTGGGTAAGATGGATTCAGTTTACCAAAGGATAGTAGGAAGCACAACAATTAAGCTATTGATGTATTTGCTAACCAATAAATTTGATGATGCTGGGAAACTCATCTATGTAGCCATCTTTCCTCAGTGGCTGATGGGCACTGTTGCAATGTGTAATATATGCATACGACTAATACATAAACAACGTGTGTAAGAAACCCAGAACACTCTAGAAAATGTCAGGCTGTGATGGAGTGATAGAAAAGCAGGTCAAATGTGCTTATTTATGGAATATATGTACAATTGAGGCTCTACATTTGGGAACTACAAAGAAATGCAATACACCTAGTTCTGTCTTTTCACATCCTAGATGCAAAAACTGAGGTCCCCAGAGATTAAGCCTTATTCAAAGGAAAATGGAAGTTCTGAGGCCAGAATGCAACATTTAATTGGATTAATTACATTGGTTTGGGCCCATGTATATGCCTTTAATATACCCTTTTTTCATTTACCTTTATGGGAACACAACTTAGGTAAGAGAGTTTAAGCAGCCAGGCAGATGATTCAGTTAGTGCAACTGAAACAAATGCCCAAACTCAGTGTGACATTATGCACACAGATGAGGGAGGCAGCATACTTTTTTGGCCAATTTGAGAGCTATTCAAAACATTTCCTGCCCCAAATTACTTAATGGCAATGACTACTGTACCATGCCCAAATTAATGACACCTTCAGGAGACATCTGATCTCCCAACAAGTGTGTGAGTTCAGGATCTGCCATCTCCTTACAAATTTCTATGAATCTCAGGTTTTGATTTATAAAGAACACCATAGGATTACTGTGGAGAGTTACTGTATGATTATCACTAAGGTGCATTATTAGGTGCACTGACTGACCTGTGACAGGTATTTTATCATTCTCCTTATTGTAGTTTCTGCCCTAGCTCTACTGGACCATGTCATTTCTTGCCCTGGTCTCTGTAGCTCTGGAGACTTTGCATCATCTGTTCTGTCTGCCTTGGACACCTTGCTCCTCTGAAGTTCCTAGCTATATCCTGCTCCTCTTTATGAGCTCAGCAACATGTCATCTTTCCCTGACCTTCATATTCCTGAACTTGAGTGGTAAGCGCTCTCTCAACACACTTCCAGAAGACCTCCTCCTCATCTCAACTCCAAGGCCACTACATCTTATGAATAAATAGTGAAGCAGGAAAACATTAATTCATATCTGTCATTAACTCGAGTCTTGTGCTCAGCTATGTTGACAGATTTAAAAGAATTAAAAGACATGATTGCCAACTACAGCTTCATAGGAGAAAGAATTTAAACCACTGAGGAATTAACCCTTAAACTGTTTTTTTTTTTTTTTAAAAATAGGGATTCTTTATCATGCCCCAGAAATGAAAGTTTTTGTGGTCAATTGGAAAAGATTCACATTTCTCAGAGATTCACCATGTTTAATAACATGAGAGTATTTTGTGAGGCCCTGATACAAAGCAATCAGTTTAATTTTATATCAAAACCTTTTTTTTTTTTTTTTTTTTTTTTTTTACCAAGGAATGCATTATTTTCACACAGAACCATTGAACTACTTATGATTTAATAGATGGTTCTTGGGAAAAAAATTAATTTTGTGCCATTCCCTTTAGGATGATCCCATGCAAAGAATATAGGAAGAAAAGACAGAAAAGCTGAATTCCATCCCAGCTTTATGCTTATCAGATATGTGACACCAGACAACGCACTGTTTATCAGAGCTACCTTTTCTGGATCTGATAAAGTGGATTGTAAAGCCCACTTTAATAACCAGTTTGCTGTCCATAATTCAATATTGTTATTTATGATAAATCTCAGTGTAAAGCATTATAGAAATTTGTTTGTTTGATTTTTATTCTTAGGAAGAAAATCAAAATCAAAATCAAGATGCTCCTGTGCCACTTTGAAATTTCCTTCATTACGTTAGCTACCTAAGGAAATTCACTAAAGAGCAAATTTACTTTTCTGGAACATGTTGAGTTCCTTCCATAGATGATGGAGGAGCTCGCCCAGAGAGAACTTATCTGTCTTCTTCTCACAGGGTAAAATGGAACGAAGGCCTACAACTTCAAGTTGGGCAGCATCTCCTGGAAATGGAAAGCAGAGAGTATGGGATACCTTCTTAACATCCAGACGACGAGGGGGCAGTGTCCTTTGTAGGCTGATGCTCAGGAGAGAAGACATTTAGAAATTTGTGATTGTGTTGCACAGGGTGACAAGGACATCCTAATAAAAAGTGATACTGGGGAACAATCCAAATCTCAGTCCTGACTGAGAAGACTTGTGTTCCCCTTAACAACAGGAAATGGATTCTGATACATTTATTCAGAGTCCAGTCTTGTCTGATCTCATCAGATTATTCACTGTCCTTTAAAAAATGTCTTTAAAATTAATGAGTCCCTATAGAGGAGCGATTTCCCCAGTGGTTCCTCTTAAACTGAATTCAACTAGAGAAAATATTTGAAAAAAAAAAATTCCCCAGTCTATGAACTAAGGCAAGGGTTAAGCAATGACCCTTCTGTGTGGTCACTACAGGTAGTCATTGCCTGGGGATTCCAGGCAGCCTCCTCCCTCTTTTCCCACACCCAACAGGGACCCACCAATGATATGTTCCAGAAAGTACACTCTGTGAGGGGAGCTGAATGCAGGTGTGCATTCAGTGAGAGGGCATGAGACACCTGTGCCTCACTTACTCCACACCAGCCCAGGCGGCTGGAGGTCTGGAGGCCAGCTGTGGCTGTGTAGTATGGCAGCTGCAGGCCACAGACTGGTATGGAAGCTTTCCAAGGGCTTCCTTGAGAGGAGATGTGGGGTTGCATGGACTCCTTGATTCCTTCTAGCTCTAAAGTGCTATGAACTGTGTTTCCTTCTTTCCACCTCCCTCTACCCCTCATAGGCTTAAAATCATGTACTTTCTCCTCATTGTTGCCCTTAATTTTTAGCCATGTTCGTTCAGCTTCCCAATCTCATGTTCATTACCACGAACACATCTTTATTCAACGTGTAACAAATATTTATTGAATTCCTACTACAAACCAGATTCTATTCACAATGTTTGGACTATAGTAGAGGAAAACAGAGATTTTTTTTTCATCTCATAGAATTACATTTTTGAGGAAAGGAAGACAGATAATGAGCAATAAACAAGAATAAGAATATTTAACAGTGCGCTAGGTGGGATGGGAGTTAAGAAAAATAGCGGGACAGGGTAAGGGCACTGAGGACAGGGGTGAGGGTAAGGGTGACAGGTACCATGGGCTACTTTAGTTCAGGTATCTAGGGAAGGTCTCTCTCAGGCAATAGGTAGACCATGAACTGAGAGTTTTCCAGCCAGGAAAGGGGGAAGAAAAAATTTTAAGTTAGAGGTAATAGCATATGAAGAGGTCTCTTTTGAATCCAAGTAGGCACATCCAATGTATTCATCAAGGTCCAGAATATCTAAAATCCATCAGAGTGCATCAGCTTGCCCTTGGTATCCATGGAGATGGTAATCCAGTGTCGATGCTGGCTCTAGGACACACACAACATATAGAAACTACATTCAGACTTGTTTTCCTTTTATCTAGATTCCAAGTTTCTTGAGTCTAGTAAAATTATTCATAACAAATTCAATATGTATAATCAAACATGTCCCAGGGTAATTGCAAAGATGACTTGGTTTGAACTTAAGTCACCCAAAACCTGCTGTGATTGGAAATTAAGGGGAAAGGATAGTGGCTAATATCAGGGCTATATTTTTCCACTGATTAGTTTGTGCCAGGCACTTTTGATCCTCTTCGATATATTAAAAACCATGTCACCAAATGGGATCACTTTTAGTTGTCAGTAAAGACAGAAAGAAGAAAAGGATCAAAGAATCCTGGGGAACGTCAGTGTTTGGGTATCAGGATGAAAATGAGAATCCAGCCTTGGGGAGAAAGAGAAAGGAACTAAGGAAGGAAAACAAAAACATGTTATGGAATATATATACATGTACACATATATCATAGATATTAAAA
This sequence comes from Tamias sibiricus, assembly GCA_025594165.1. NCBI lineage: Eukaryota > Metazoa > Chordata > Mammalia > Rodentia > Sciuridae > Tamias > Tamias sibiricus. Next base: position 16,146,954 of record CM046657.1, on the reverse strand, counting down.
TTGCTACTACAGTGCATCCAATTAACATAATACATCATCTCACATATTTATCTTCCTCCTTTTGTGGCAAGAACACCTAAAATCTGCTTATTTAAGAGGAGTCTTAAATACAGTACAATTTTACTAACTACATGAGAGGAAGGTTTAAATAGCATCTATGCTTATGATTTCTAAATTTATGTTTGTTGTCACAATATTTCTGAACTCCTGATCTAGATATCCAGGAAGATATTTCAAATGCAATATATCCAAAATATTATTCTTAATTTTCTTCACTACATTTGATTTTTTTACAGACTTTCCCATTTTAGTAAATTACATCTTATTATTTCCCTTAGGCTAAATGTTTTGGAGTCCTCTTTCACACCTCTCTTGGGCTCACATCCCACATGTAGTCCATATAAAATTCTACTGGCTTTACCTTTAAAATACACCCAAAATATAATTATTTACCTAGATTGCTATGCTAGATGCCTAAAAGAATCCTGAATCCCCTTTTCTCTAAAATAATATACTTTTCACAGAGAAAAATTCATTAAAAATGCAAGTCTGAAAATACTGCTACTCTGCTCTAATCCCCTCAGTGGCTTTGCATCTTACTAAGAAGGAAATCCAAGTCCTTATTATGTCCTATAATTCCCACCATGACCTTGACCTCGTGTAGCTTCTAACATCATCTCCTGCATACCACCTTCTGCTGCTCTACCCTTTACTTAGTGCCTTGCTGGTCTGTGAAGAGCAATACAGAACAGCGTGGATTATTAAGTGCATGGACTTGGGTACCAATTGCCTGGGTTTGACCTTGGACTATACCTCTTACTAGTTTGGTTACCTTAGACAATTCTCTAACCTCTATGTACATCAGTTCTCTTATCTGTAAATTGAGGATAATCATGGTATCCTCTTCAAAACTTGGAAAGGATAAAAATGAGTCAAACCATGTAAGTTATCAATAGGTGTTAGCTATATGGTCACCACTGTCACCACCACCATCATAAGCATCATCAACATTGTCATCATTAGTTGCCATGACCACCATCATGTCACCATTGCCACACCATCATCAATAATCTTTTTAATTTTTAATTGGTTCTAATTAGTTATACATGACAGTAGTGGAATGCACTTTGATACATCATACATAGAAGGAGTATCATCAGTATTACCTGTCACCACACCAACATCTTTTTCCTCCTCCTCCACAATTGAGCACAAGGATACTTTCATCTTAAGGAATCTGCACTTGCTTCTGGCTGTGCCTGAGATGATCTTCTGACAGATGTCCACATACCAAGTCTTTTTTTAATATTGCCTCCTTCAAGAAGGCTTTCTTGTGACTTTACAAAATAATACTCCTGTCACTCTTATTCTTCTTATCTTGCCTTATGTTTCTTTACATCATATAGTAGAAACTGTGTTTTGTTATTAATTGCTATCTATTTTATTTTTTTGCATCTGGGGTTTTGCATATTTTGCCATTGTATTTATTGAAACAATGTGTGTATTTTAGAGGTGCAAATCTTTTGCATTAAATGTTTATTTGAATAGTTAATGAGTTTTCCTGGTCTCTTAATCTTATATATCCAGATCCCTATGTCTCTGGCTATATTCTAAGTAATTCCTCAATTTTAGTTTCAATTTACTGATTCTCATTTCAAGTTGTTTTGTCAAATGTTTATGCCATCTATTAAGAATTTAAAAAATGCAATTGACTAATTTTTATATCCAGTTTTTTTTTTTCATTTGTCCCTTTCTATTTTGGTCTATTTCTAACTCATAATTACAGTTTTTATTTCACAGACTCCTGTTCTTGTTAGATAGATGTTATTTGATCATTTATTTTTACAAATTTATTATATTTTGTAATCTTATTTTTACCTGCTTAAACTTATTTTCACATTATTACCATTTCTTTGCTTTGGTTTGTTGTAAAATATTGAGACTCTTGTGGCAATGGGTTTCTACAAATACTTTGTGACTTTTATCTGGAGGGTTTTTATTTGTTTTGTTTTTGAGAGATATCATCTTACTTGAGTTGTTTTACTCTTGCCCTAACCCTTATTCCTGAGGCCCACAGTTTAGAACATAATTTATAGTAAGAAATGATGTTTACTCTGGGAATGTATTGGTTTACAGGTCCCATGCAACTTTGTGGCTTGGCTTAGTTACTATTTATGTGAATACCATGCCTTTCAAGGGAATATAATTGTTAATGGACACAACCATTTTTTATTGTGAGCACCATCTAGATCTTAATTTAGTGCATGTAGACTGGTTCCTGTACTCCATAAATGTCTATGACTGATTATTTCCAGTTTTGAATACCAACAATTTTTCCTATCAGGGTACATATACACCATTCTCCCATCAAGGATAGAGTTTATCTGCTGTTCACTCATCTTGAACATGGGATGGCATTGTGACTTGCTTTAACCAACGAGATAAGCAGAAGTGAAGGCATCAGATTTGTTAGCATAGGCCTTAGAGGTTTGTAGCTTCCGTTTTCAATCTCCAGATCCATGAGCCATATAAAGAAGTTTATGTACATGTACGAAAACACGATGGTGTGACTCTACTTTGCGTTGAACCAGAGACATGAAAAATTGTGCTCTGTTTGTGTAATATGAATTGAATTACATTCTGCTGTTATATATAACTAATTAGAATAAATAAAATAAAAAATAAAAAAAGAAGTTTGTGCTAAACTATTGAATGACAAAATAAAAAATGGAGAGAAGGAGGAGAGAGCATCCCCAGCAATGTCCACAACTGGTAAGTGAAGTCATCGTGGACATTTTAGCCCTGGCCAAATTCCTGCTCAATGCAACTGTGATCTGACCTTTGAAAACAGAAGGACTAGTCATCTGAGTCTAGCCCAACCAGACAGCCTCAAGAAAGAATAAATACTTGTAGTTTTAAGCCACTAAGTTTTGGAAAAGTTTGCTTTTTGGTAACAATCAATTGATATATGAGTCACTTAAGGTCACCAGTATGGACGTCCCAATGTGACAGTGGTGGTCTCTGCTTCTATCGCCACTAACAGAGATGAGATTTCATTGCTTCATGTCTACGGATGATATGTATTCTTAATATAGTTTAAAATACTTTTAGCTATGACTATACTTTCTCTAATGTGCATATTTCGTAAATCATTTCCATGTGTTTTTGGGTAACCTGAAGCATAGTTCCTTTCATGTTATTCTATTCATGTCTACTAAAATGTTTCAAACTGAAATACTATTCTCCTACCTCAAATCATATTAAATGACTTACATTTTTTGGCAAGTCTTACAGAAAAGGAGTTCTGTCCGTTAAACTTACCTTTTTATGTTACACTTAAAATACTCAAGACTTAACATGGTGTAGAAATGAAATCTATTTGAAGAACTCAGCAGAAAATTCCAAGGGAACATATTTACACAAGCCAAGAAAAGGCCTGGAAGATATGTTGATAACCCAACCTGCACAGCATCTTCTCTCCAATTTTCTTCATTTCTTTTTCTTCTTCATATCATAAATTATATTAATAGCAGCAATAATAATAATGTTGTACATTCATAGGGTTTAATGTAAGACAGACATTATTTAATCTTTAATTGACCTGATCAGATAGGTGTATTGTCATTTCCATTTGATTACCAATAAAACTGAAACACAGAGAATTTATGTGAATTTTTCCTTTTTCTTTTTTGGTACTGAGGATTTAACCTAGGGGCACTTTACTATGGAGCTACATCCCCAGCCCTACCCCCACATCTAAGCCATATAAATTAAGGTCTAGGTGATACTTCTAATATTAATTATCCTGGGACAAAAGTCTTCTCCATCTGCAGACTCGCAAACTATAAAATAAGGTAATATAATGTTGGAACAGGCATAGGATAATGGTTACAGACCTTCCTACTCCACAAAAAGAATATGGATGTAAAAGAAGTTTTTAAAAAGTGCTCCAAGGCCATTTTGATTATCAAACAGGATAAACTCCATTCATTTTCAAGAACCAAGAATAATCCAGTGTGGATCAACTCTCCACACTTGGACCTGAAGCTCTGCCTTCTGGGCCCATGATTTCCTCAATAATCCAAGAAGTCACTCTCTAGGTCCCTGGCTCTGTCTCCAGGCTCATCTTTCCTTTTCTGTGGAGGGTAGTATATTTTCATCTGAGTAGTTTTATCAGCCTCTTTCTTATTTGTACAATTTGGGGAGTCTGACAGCTTTCTTTCATTTCTTTTTTTTTTTCTGTCTCTTTCAATGCAAGCTGTCAAATTTTCTGCTCATTTTATTTACTATTCCAGGGGATCCTCCACATAGATGTCCTGGACAATCCTATGTCTATTCTTGGCATCTGCTGAGGTGGTTTTGGGAATCCATGAGTTAGTGCACCTAAGGTCTTTAAGGACCCTCTGTGAGGATGAAAAATCTGATATGTTGATCCTTCCAAAATACTTGTATCAAAAGACTGTCCATTTACCATCAATCAGTAGAGTAGAGGGATGGGAGCAGGGGGTGGGGGGAGGGGAGGTGTGGGAGTCTGAATTGGAACAAGACATAGTCCATGCTTTTATAGTTATATCAGGATGGATCCTACTGTACATATCCTGACATGTATAGCTAAAAAAAAAGTAGTTAAAGATGAATAAATAAATTTCAATTATTTTAAAAAAAGATTGCCCAGCCACATCCTTGGCTTTCTCTCCGGAGTACATTTTCCTGAAAGTGTGTCTCCTAATTTCAGCATCTCTCACAATCTTAACAAGCTGAGAATCTCCTTTGGCTCAATAGTTCTTCCCAGAACTTGAAACATGACATCCTGAGTAAAGCAGGTTAGTTGGGGACCCTGCTCTACCTCATAATGTGGCCCTTTGGCATCCCAGCTTACTGTCAGGGCATCACATGTTAGGGCCCTACTTTGTGCAGCTCTGGGCTTGGTTTATACTCTTTACCTCAGGATACTCTCCAAGCAAGCTATATTTTCTGGGAGAAATAAAAGTGACTTCCATGCCCTTTTATCTTACTGTATTCTAGTTTCCCATTCAATTACATCCTTTTTATTGGCACAGCACAATTATACATAATAGTGGGAATCATAGTAACATATTCATACATGCACACAATAGAACAATATAACTTGGTCAATTTCATTCCCCAGTACTTCTCCTTTCCTTTCCTTCCTCCCTTCTCCTGCTCCTCTTCCTCCAATCTGCTGGTCTGTTCTTTTTCACGAGATTCACACACACACACACACACACACACACACACACCCACACACACCCTCTAGCTTCCACATAAGAGCAAACAGGATCTTTGTTTTCTGAGTTGGGCTTATTTCACTTAGCTTAATGAGTCTTCTTCTCTGTATTTGTGTGACAAAATAAATTCACACCAGGTGCAATGGCACATAGCTGTAATCCCAATAACTCCAGAGGCTGAAACAGGAGGATTGCAAGTTCCAGGCCAGCCTCAGAAACTTTGTGAGACCCTCAAGCAACTTAATGAGACCCTGTCTCAAAATAAAAACTTTTAGCTGGGCATGGTGGTGCACGCCTGTAATCCCAGCACTTGGGAGGCTGAGGCAGGGGGATCACGAGTTCAAAGCCAGCCTCAGCAATGGCGAGGCACTTAGCAACTCAGTGAGAACCTGTCTCTAATAAAATACAAAAAAAGGGCTGGGGGTGTGGCCCAGTGGTCGAGTGCCCCTGAGTTCAATCCCCAGTACCAAAAATTTTTTTTAATATAAACAAAATAAAAGATAAACAAAAATATTTTATATTCACAAGGGAGAAAAAAAAAAAAAAAAAAAAACAAGGAGATCAGTGATTTTTTTCAACAAAAACAATGGGACCCAGAAGATGACAGAATGGTATTTTTGAAAAGATTAAAGAAAAAGGGATTCCTATAATTTTATATAAAGTAAAAATAAGCTCACCGTTGAATTTAAAAAAAATGTAGAGAACTACTCAAACCATTTTACAAACTATTAACTGTTTACAACAAAATAATAATATAAATAAAATATGGCTTGCTAACAGCACAAATATGGAAGGGCAGAAAGTGGTATTATAATTTTGAAAGTTTCCTTCATATTTACTGCATTGGTATGATAATAACTCATGATAGGTTAAGAAAAGAATATGACACAATATAATTAAATGGATAGAGCTAGAAAGCTAATAGAGGACATAACAATGCTTTAGAAATTCAAAGTGAGATTGGAAAGGAGAACTCAAAGAGCAAAGAGTGGAAGTGATGGATGAGAAGCACGTGGGAATATGGCATATCCACATTCCTATCGTACTGGATTCAAAAGAAAAAGGATGAACTGTATGCTTTCTTTTTCTTTTTCTTTTTTTATTGGCGCATTGTGATTATACATAATTGTGGGATTCACTGTGACATATTAGTAGATGTACATAACGTAATTTGGTAAATTTCCTTCCATGGGCATAACCAGCAATAAAAAAGAGTAGTTTTGAATGACAAAAATGGTTAATTCATCAGCAAGATATAACAATGCTGAACAAGTTTATATCTAATAACAGAGCTTCAACACACAGGAAAGAAAAATGATCCATGCAGAATCATAGTTGTGGATTTTAACCCAGTTTTACCAGTAACTGACAAGTAGACAGAAATACATCATAGTATTGAAGATTAAGACTATACTATTAGCTGGCATAACATTATTGACATCCCTCAAGTATGCATGTTATATATATATATATATATGTGTGTGTGTATATATATATATATGTATATGTATATATTTCTGCCACACAGAACTTAATTATGTCTAACAGCTATTACTTGAAAACAAATATAAGGCTGAATCAAATCCTTTATACAGTAATGTTTAATCACTTCTTTGTCATGAACAATTGAATTGCTAACATATTTTCATTCTTACATAGAATACCATAATAAACAATTTTGTTCTCCTTGTTTTCTGTTGATCCCTAACTATGAAAGTCTTTCTGTGCCCTTCCTGTGCCCCAGTAGGCTGATACCTATGGACAGAGTCACCCCATGTTCTTGCTCAGGAGTCCAGGGAAAGAGAGAGAAGGTTTTGAGCAGAAAGGGGTTGTGGTATTTCTCTCCCTGCTCTCTCCATTCCTGGCTGTAGTTCTTTCCATAGTGGATTATTTTTCTCCCTGAAGTCACAGTTCTTCCTGGCGGGTTCCCCCCATGCATCCAGCTCTCACTGGTGCCTGATAATACTGAGATTTAAGTTTGCCTTTTGGGTCTAGGAGAGATTATGACTTTCTGCTATTGATGGTATGTAAGTCCCTGTTGTGTCCCTTACCCACCACTCCTGGAGACAATTCCATTCTTACATTTCATAAAAAAACCCAAAACCTATGGAATGAGCCTTCTCTTTCCAGCTGCGAAGTCTCATACTTGTTAATTTGTATGATGTAATGTTCATTTGCTTTCTTTCCTTACTAGAAGAGCAATTATTGAGTCAAATAATAGAAATATTTTAAAGGTCTTTGGCACATAGTTTTGTGTTATATGAACATTTTTTATATAATTTACGTGGATTTTAAAAAATTTTCTTGAACATCAGCTGAGAGAAATCCAGCTCTATAGGCATATTGACACACTGGTACTGAACCCTGGTCTGATAGGCCGTGCTTTCCCCTGTTCTAGCCTCTTAGGGAGATGCAATTCTTGGTGAGCACTTTCCCAATGGCCCCTTTCATCTCGCTGTTCCTCAGAGTGTAGATGAGGGGGTTGAGCATTGGGGTGCCCAGTGTGTACACCAGTGAGATGAACTGATCTTGCTTGGGGTGGTAGCTGGAGCTGGGGCGCAGGTACACAAAGGCACAGCAGCCATACTGCAGCAGCACCACAGTGAGGTGGGAGGAGCAGGTGGAGAAGGCCCTGTGGCGGCCAGCGGCAGAGTGCATCTTGAGCACAGCGGCCACTATGAAGGCATAGGAGGTGGCGATGAGGAAGAAAGGCACGGCAATGGCCAGTGTGGCTGCCACCAGCACTGACAGCTCATGGAAGTGGCTGTTGGTACACACAAGACTCATTATTGGTGGCGCGTCACAAAAAAAATGCTGAATACCCCGAGCCTGGCAGAATGGCAGAGAGAAGATGAAAGCCACCAGTTGTAAGGACAGGAACAAGCCGATGACCACAGATGCCACAACCAGGCGGACACACACAGTCAGAGTCATGATGAGAGGGTACTGCAAGGGGTGACAAATGGCGACATATCGGTCATAGGCCATGGCAGCCAAGATGAAGCAGTCTGCACTGCCAAGTCCAATTAAGAAGGTCATCTGAGTGGCACAGCCCAGGAGGGTGATGGTCTTCTCTGACAGCAGGGTGTTGGCCAGGATGTGGGGCACCACCACAGCAGTGTAGCATATTTCTACCCCCGAGAGGCTGCCCAGAAAATAGTACATGGGCACGTGGAGGCGGGCTTCAGCCTGGATGGACGTCACAATGAGGACATTCCCAGTGATGATAAATGCATAAGCCATGCTGACCCCCAGGAAGGACAGGACACGCAGCTCTGGGCAGGAGGGGTAGGCCAGGAACACAAATTGCATCAGCACCGAGTGGTTTCCCCAGGTCATTGGGCTACAGCTTGCTCTCTGAGAGTCACAGGACAGAAGGAACAATCAGACTGGTGATATATTATCACCCTGGTGATGTGTTTACACTCTTGAGTCATGAAGGTAATTTCCAAGGCTGGAAGTGGAAATAAGAAGGATCAGGATCAGGACTAGTTCTTGGTTTTTGCTCATTGTTATGAAATCCTCCAAGGAAGCATCTGCACTTTAATTCATAAGTGCCCAGAGCTGGGTCCGATTATGTGAGAGACTATGAAGAAAAGTAGAAGTGGAAGTTGGCAGAATTGAATAACTATTGTTTCAACTGCCAAATTTTGATATTTTCTGTTATTCAATGTGATCTTTGAAAAAACAAAAATCTCTATCCTGAATCACTACTTGCAATAGAAATCATTCACATAAACCCAAGTCAGTGTCACAAGCATGGGGGACTAGTGTCGGAAATATCTAGAACATCTAGAATCTGAATAGATATCCGTTCTCCAAGCTAACAGCAGGTGTCCTTCCACTCATTTCCTTTCCTCTTCAAATTCAATAATGTGCTAGAATATTTTCTCATGTCACTTACATATTACACATTTTACCACAGTTGTGTAGGAGTACCATATCAGTGCAAAGTAAGCTCTGAAATTAGATGATATGTTTTGAATAATTATATCTCCAGGATGATCCATGATGCTAGGCCATACATAATTCCTCTGAGTTTTGTATTTTCTATTCTAAATTAAAAAATGATGATAATATTTAGATTTATTTCAAAGCATTGTGAATTTAAACAAAATGGTAATGTCATTTGTCTATCACAATGCCTCGTCCATAGTAATAGCAATCTAATAAAAGATAGTCATCATTGTTATTTGCAAGTCCAAGGACAACCATCCTGCCTTGTTTATGTTTTATCTTTCCCTGTATTGCCAAGCCTGATGTTACATGAATTTGTTATTAATAATTACATGTTGAAGGGATAAATATACTGTGAAAATAATAACTCATTTTCTATTTCCCCTTGTAAAATTATTTCATAATAAAGTTACTCATGTAGAATGCTTTATGGAAAATAACATATTTAATATAAGGGTTGTACTGGGGAAAATCCTGTCACCTAGTAGACATCTGAAGGGTGACCCATGTATAATGATGAAGTGTTTTGAAGTCTATGTCACGATGCTATCTTGTCTATAATAAAACACTGACATCAGAGATATCACAGGTCATGACTTCTTGTTGTTGGAAGGGACCTCAGAAATTGTCTATCTCAGTCCCTATTATATAGTTTACTCTCCAAGACAGTATCCGAACATCAGAACATCTTCAGTGACCATGCATGGTGGTACACACTTGTAAACTAGCAGCTTGGAGAATTGCAAGTTCAAAGCCAGCCTTAGCAACATAGTGATGCCCTAAGCAACTCAGTGAGACCCAGTTTCTAAATGAGATATTAGAACCTTCAGTGCCCAGGGGTTCCATTGCCTCCTGACTTCCTTACATCAGTGTGGGAAGACACAATTCTGTGACAGCCTTTTCCTGTCATCAACTGAATCCTCCTCCTACGCAATTTCTACAGCTTCAATGTGTCTAAACACTGTGGCCATTTCTGCATTGAATCCTGCATGGACTACAGAGCTCTTAACCTGAAGCCCTGTCTTTCCAGTTTCCTTTTACTATTTCTTATGGCGTGGTTTTGATTTATGTCATAATTTGAGCTCTGGAAATGGTCTCATTTTAAATATCTTCCTCGAATAGTGGTGCATGGGACAGATCACATTTAAACAATCTGGAGAGATGAAATGTTGGAGCCTGTGGTTCCAAGAGCATGAAAGATGTCAACACGTCACCAACTTGTAATTCCATGTTGTTTGTGAGCATGATGTGCAGGACAGAAGTGAGAGAAGGGAGCTCAGCATCATGCCCAGAGAGCTCCATGGAACTCAGGGCACCTAGAGAACTCCATTTATGCAGTTTGTTGTCTTCCCTCCTTCCTCTCCGAGTAGCCCAGCTCCAGTGGGCGAGACTGTAATGAGAGATGGTCTCTGTCTCTGATTTCATATTGGAAAGCCAGACCATCTAGGCTGAAACAGCACAGCAATTGTCTAGTTGGTTTTATGTGAAAACGGGAAATAGTGGATTTGGCATTAAACAGACCCAAGCTGCACGCTCAGCCTACTATTAATAGCATAATCCCCTGGGCAGATCATCTCACATTAATTTCTGTTTCCTCATGTTTAAAAGATGTGAATAATAACACTTACCTAATGGTGCTGTGGTGAGATTAAAGGAGATAAAGTATTTAGAACACTTGGTTTGATGTATGAAACCTATTAAGTTGCATAATACACGTTTTCTTCCCTCCGTTCCTTATGTCTGTTATAGGTTTGATATTCATAATATCTGCTTCATTAATATTCTCTGCTTCCTAGCAGAGGATTAATATGAGGTACCATATGAGAACAGGGCCTTTATTAACATTTTAATATTACCCAAATTTACACTATTTACCCAAATTTACATTGTTCAACTGCACAACATTTCTTCGACATCAGCTATTAATATTTTAGTCAGTATATTTGGGCTTTCCAGTGAATTCCAGGTTTCAAAATCTAGGAGGCAGAAAAAGATTTTCTTTTACCTTCAAGGCGAGAAGAGAGGGATCTACTGAGCCAGGCTTCTCAGTTATGCTCATAGAAGACAGGTCCTAGCATGTAATCTTTGTGCTCTGGTGGATCAAGAAGGAAGGAAAATTATCCTGGAGAGTCTCCCTAGTGGGCATGAGTTTATGTACACTCCCAAGCAAAAGCCAGAAGGAGTAAATTGTTTTGTCATCTAGGATCTTGTCTCATAAATTTCATCTCCCAGAAGAAGGTGGTATAGAGGTTATGAACCTCCTCCTCTGTTACCAGATAATGAGTGTCCACTTGGGACCTTCTGTTGCATGGAAATTCTGGAGTATGGTTATCTAAATAATGACCAGTATCACAATCTGTAGCAACATTCTCCATGCCTGAAATAATTTCCAGGGACATGTGACATTTCTACACTATGGCTAGTTGCACCTCTTGTTTCAGAGAGCTTATTCCCACCCAATCATCACGGCTCGGCTCACCCCAATCTCAAACTAGTACTGTTCTGGGAAATGGAGACTACATTTTATATATTGCCTGCCTTCCATGGGGCTCAGCATAGTGCCATGGGATGAATAGTGCCTCAACCAATACATACCAAATATTTCACCTTTTCCAGGGTATAGTCCTTTAAGTTTCCATAGAGCAGAGAAATTCCCATAGGTCTTAGCAATTGGATTTATTGCTTTGAAAAATGTTGATTGGTCAAGTGTATATCAATGTTTATGTGACTCTGTACAAATATATATATACACATATATATATACACACATATATATCTAATATTCTATTTTTTAAAGGTAATTCCTATTAGAGTGACTAATATAGTTTTTGATGTGTGTGTGTGTGTGTGTGTGTGTGTGTTGGTAGGACAATCAGATTCCAATAATTGGCAGGGCTGAAAAGACTGATATGTTCAAAGACTTCTGTAGCATATATTTGTGCCATAAGAGGAGAAAAGTGGAGGTGGAAGAGGTAGGAAGTAAACAGTAGTTTTGGTGCATGGCACGCATCATAGTCATTATAAGAGCTAAGTCTTTTTAAAAAATTTTAATGTGTTTTTGTTAGTGCATTATAATTATAACTAATAGTGGTGCTCATTGTGAAATATTTATATATGCATATCACATAGTTTTCTCCATTTCTTTTTTTTTTTCTTTGCAAGTTTTACCGCAATAAGTCTGCTCCATTAATTTTCCCGGTTTCTTTTCTTCTCTTTCTCCCTCCACCTGATATCCTTCCACTTCTTGACTGGCCTCTCTTCTGTTTATTTTTGTGTTGGTGCCTTATAATTATTCCTAAAAGTTAGATTCATTCTGATACAGGTAAATAGCATGGTTTGGGTGATTTCATTCCCAAGTACCTTACATGTTCCTCTTCTTTTTCTTCCCTATTGATATTCTATTTTCTTCCTTTTATTTATTCTTCTTCCTTCTATTTTCATGAGATACCCACATTTTTTTCTTTCTAGCTTCAGCATATAAAACATTCTATCTTTGACTTTCTGACTCTTATTTCACTTAGCATGAAGTTCTCCACTTTAATCCCTTTACTCACAAAAATGACAAAATTTTATTATGTCATTATAGTTTTATTTTTATATAAAACTCCATTGTGTGTATGTACCACACTTTCTTTATCCGCTCATCTGTTGATTGACACCCAGGCTGGTTACACAATTTTGCTATTATGAATCACACTGCTGTAAACATTGGAATACATGTATCATTACAGTATGCTGACTTTAGTTCTTTTGAATAAATACCAGGGGACATGTCATAAGATGATTTCATTCCTCATCTATTGAGGAATCCTAATTTTCATAGTGTCTGTACTAATTTGCATTCCCAGTAACAATGTGTAAGTGTACCTTTCTCTCCAAATCCTAGCACTTATTCTTGATGGTTTCCATTTTAACTGGAGTGAGATGAAATCTGTGTGTAGTTTTGATTTGAATTTCCCTGATTATTAAGAATGTTGAACATTTTTTTCATGTATTTATTGATTATTTGCATGTCTTTTTTTGAGAAATGTCTGTTCAGTTCACTTTCTTATTTGTTAGTTGGGTTACTTGTTTTTATTTCTAGTTTTAATTTTTTTCCTTGTATATTCTGGATGTTAATTCTCTGTCAGAAGAGTAGCTAGCAAAGATTTTACTCCCATTCTGTGGGCTCTCTCTTCTTGCTCTCAATTATTTCCTTCACTGTAAGGAAGCATTTCAATTTAATGTCATCCAATATAATACTCCTTGGCTTTATTTTATTTTAATTAGGAGTCTTGTTGAGGAAATTGGATGCCCACACCTGTATGTTAAAGTGTTGACCCTTTGTTTTCTCCTGGCATAGTTTCCAATGTAATTCTTGGGTATTTGATCCAATTTGAGTAGTCTTCTGTGCATAGTTATAAGTTGGGATCTAGTTTCAATTTTTTACATAAGAATATTCAGGTTTCCCAGCACCATTTGTTTAAAAAGCTGCATGTTTTTCAATGTATGTTTTTGGCCAAACTTGTCAAGGATGAGATGACCATTTTTTGCGTGGGTTTGTCTCTGTTTTCTATTCTATTTCATTATCCTTTATGTCAACTTTATGCCAATATCATGCTGTTTTTTATTACTATAGCTCTGTAGCATAATTTGAGGTTGGGTATTATGTGTGATACTTCAGCCTTATTATTATTGCTCAGAATTGCTTTGGATATTCTGGGTCTTTTATTTTTTCCATATGAATTTTAGGACTTTTTTATGGTTCTGTGAAAAATTTCATTGGTATATTGTTGGAGATTACATTGAATTTTTAGATTGTCTTTGGTAAAATGATAATTTTAACAATACTAATTCTGCTTATCCAAAAAAATGGGGGATGTCCTTTCTAATGTCTTCTTAAATATCTTTCTTCAATACGCTATAATTTTCATGTTCAGGTCTTTCTACTTGGTTAGATTTATTCCCAGGTTAATACCTAGGGATATTTTGGTGGGCTGTGGTGAATGAAATTGTTGTCCTTATTTCTTTCTCATTATGTTCATTATTGTTATGTAGAAAAGCTATTGACATCTGTATGTTGTTCTTGTTTCCTGCTACTTTGCTGAATTTTTAAGTCATTTATAAAGTGTTCTCATGGAGATTTTTGGGTCTAGTAAGTCTAGAATCATATTATTTGCAAACAGAGATAAATCAACTTCTTTCTTTTTATTCTTTTCCTTGTAATGTTTATCTCTTGACTGTATCTCTGTACTATATTGAATAAGAGTGGTGAGAGTGCACATACTTCTGTTTCTGATTTTAGAGGAAATATTTTGTTTTTACCCATTCAATGTTATTTTGGCTCAGTGTTTGCCATAAACAGCCTTTGCCTTTTTGAGGTAAATTCCTTCTATCTATAGTTTCTTTTTAAAAAAAATTCTTATTATTCTAATTTGTTACACATGTTTGCAGAGTACATTTCATTTCATATTACATATAAAGAGCACAATTTTTCAAGTTGCTTGTTTTATATATAAAGTATTTTTACAACAATTGTGTCTTCATACATGTATTTAGGGTAATCATGGATAACTCAGTCTGCCATTGTTCCTATCCCCTTGCCCCACCCCCCTTTGTTCTATAGTTTCTTTAGTGTGTTAAACATGAATGGCTGCCAAATTTTGTGGATAGCATTTTATGCACATCTTAATATCATATGGTTTTGTCCTTTGTTCTGTCTATGAGATGAATTACATTTTTTTTTTTTTTTGATTTGTGTATGTGGAACCAACCTTACATTCCTGGGATGAAACCAACTTTGTCATGGTGCACAACCTTCTTAGTTTGTGTTCGAAGGCAGATTGCTACTTTTTTTTTTTTTTTTAACTAAGGATTATAACTCATGTGCTTATCAGATATGTTGGTTTTTAGTTTCTTTTTCTTGATTCATCATCCTTACCTTGTTTTGGTGTCAGAATAATATTGTTTTCATAAAATGAATTTGGGAGTGTTTCTTCCTTTCTAATTCATGGAAAAATTTAAGGAAAATTGGCATTAGTTCCTTTTTAAATGTCTGTTAGGATTCAGATGAGAGTCTGTCTGGTCCTGGGCTCTTCCTTTTTGGACACCTTTTTGTTACCCCTTCAACCTTATTGCTTGTTATTGGTTTGCTTAGGTTTCCTATGTTGTTTTAGTCAGCGTTTTCACTGCTGTGACTAAAAGACTAGAGCGGCACAATTGTAGGGGAAGAAAAGTTTATTTGGGGCCTCATAGTTTCAGAAGTCTCAGACCATAGAAGGCTGGCTTCATTCCCTAGCATCCAAGGTGAGGCAGAACATCATGGTGGAAGAGTGTGGCAGAGGAAAGCAGCTCAGATGATGATCAGGAAGCAGAGAGAGATATCTCCACTTGCCAAATACAAATATACACCCTAAAGCCACATCCCTGATGTCCCCCCCTCCTCGAGCCACACCCCACCTGCCTTCAATTGCTACTCAGTCCTATCAGGTGATTAATTCACTGATTGGTTAAGTTTCTCACAACCCAATCATTTCTCCTCTAACCCTTCTTGCATTGTCTTACTCATGAGCTTTTGGGGGATACCTCACATCCAAACCACAATATATGTCTTCTTGGTTCAATTTTGATAGGTCATACAAGTAGAAATTTGCCAATATCTTCTAGATATTCCAATTTTTTGAAATGTAGTTTTCAAAATTGTCACAAAAGATTCTCTGAATTTTAGAAATGTCTGTGATGATATTTCCTTTTGCATCTCTAATTTTGTTGTTTTGGGCCTTCTCTGTTTTTCTTTTGGTTAGTTTGGCTAAAGGTTTATCAATACTTTTATCTTTTCAAAGAACCATCTCATTATCACATTGATTCTTTTTACTCTTTTATTCTATATTTCTCTATTAATTTTGGTTCTAACCTTTATTTTTCCTGTGTTCTACTGTTTTTAGAACCAATTTGTTCCTGACACATTTATTCCTCAAAATTGTGTTATGTGAATTTAATGTGTTAATGTAACTTCTGTTTTTTTTCTTACTGTTGATTTCTAATTTTATTTTATTATGATCTGATGAGGTGCATGGAATTGTATCATATAGTTTGTATTTGCTCAGAATTGTGTTATGTCCCCCAAATGCAGTCTCTTTTGTAGAAGTTTCCTCAAACAGCAGAGAAAGAGAGAATTTGGTGATTGATGAAATCTATAAATTTCTGTTAGGGTTTTTTTTTTTGATTAATCATATTTTATAGGTCTGAAGAATCTTTAATTTATCTCTCTATAACTTATCTATTGGTGAGAGAGATAGCTGAAACCTTCCAGTATTATTATATTGGGCTCTATCTTAATCTTTCTGTAGAGTAAAATTATGTAAGTAGGTGCACTGAAATTTAGGGTATACATACTTATAATTGTTATATTTTCTTGTTGGATTGTCCCTTTTATCAAATGTTTAATTCAGTCCTAATTCTCCTTTGCTTAGCTATGCTTCCAATTACATTTGTCCATCCACTAGCTCTGGAGTGATGTTTTAAGTTATTCTGAATGTAATATTTCTTCAAGTAAATTCTTTGTTGCTGGCTTAGGAATCACAAATTCTTTTAGTTTATTCTATCTAGGAACGTATTTCTTCTTAAATTTTAAAAGATAGCTTTGCTGGATATAGTGATCTTGGCTGGTAATTATTTTCACTCAAGGCTTGTTTAACATTGTTTCATGCTCTCCTGGCTTTTAAAGTCTGTGAATATAAATTAGACATAATTCTTATTGGCTTATTTCTATATGTAACCTTCTATTTTTTCTCTTGGGGATTTTAAAATTCTATCTTTCTTCTGTATTTTAGACATTTTATTTATAATATGTTGTGTATTGAATCTTTTTTTTTTCTTGTCCATTTGGGGTTATGAATGCATCCTTTACTTGGATTTCCATCTCATCCTTATGGTTTGGAAAATTCTCTATTATTTTTACTGAAAAGGATATGCCTTCATATCTTAGGTTATATCTCAATACCCTTTTTGATGTCAAAGGTCCTCAAATTTGTTCTCTTAATGTTCCACATTTCCTGAGTATTCTGGTCATTGTTTCTTATTGTCTTTTCTTTATTGCTGGCTATGTTTTTAAGGTTATACATCTTATCTTTGTGGCCTGAAAATCTCCTGTGTGGTCAAATCTATTGGCAATACTTTCAACTGAATTTTAAATTTGATTTTTTGAATCACTTATTTCCAGAATTTGTAATTTTTTCAGAATACCTCTTTGTTGAAATGCTGTTTCATGTCCTATATTTGCCTTCTTAATTCATTCCTTAGATATTCTTTCAATTAATTAATCATAACTACCAACTTTTAAAATTCTTTATTAGGATTTTGCCCTCTGTGGTGTCTATGTGATCAGTTTTTGAAGTTTTGCGAACTGTTGGGGGAGCCTTGTTCCCTTGCTTTCTCCTATTGCCTTTGTTTATGTGAAGCTTCTGGGATGATTACCTTCTACTGTTATACAAGTAACTTTTTAGTGAGCTACTATTTGTTTACTAAGTGCCTAGGCTGGGAAATATCTAAGTGTCAATAATCCTACTCAGTGTGAACCTGCTGCTATGTCCACTCAACAGCACTGCTTTGAAAGGAGATACTAATCCCTTGTAACTCTGACCACCTCAAGACAAATTAATATTCTAATAAACCTTTAAAACCCTTATTTTAAAAGTTTTTCAGAAGTACCTTAATCCAACAAGAAAAAGAAATCTTCTTCTATGGTTGACAGATTAGGTATAAAGAAAGTAAGAATACTATTAAACTATGTAGTACTTGAAAAAGGGAAAGAGAAAAAGGATAGAAAACTAAAGAAAAAAAGAGCTAGAAAAAAGAATGAAAGAAAAGAAAAAAAGCAAAAAGAAAGAAGAAAAATGGTATAATAGAGATAGGAGCAAGTAATGCAAGAAGAAAAAGAGAGACGAAAGAGAAGCAAATAAACATGAGCAAGGAGAATAAAATGACAGAATAATTTCAACTCATGCTTGAATACATTAAAAACAGATGAAATTGGATTGAGGAATACAGTATCAAATAAAAAGGGAAAACCTAGTAGTTCAATCAAGAAACTAATATCTGTGAGATCAAAATTGTCATTAGACTGAGTTCTTTGGGTTGGAGAGATTTCTTATTGGGACTCCATGATTTGAATTTCATCAGGATTTGGGAGCTTCAGTAAATGCCAACAGGTCTTCAAAATTTTCTCTAAGTTTCTCTGTGTTTGGATATAGTGGATCTCACTAGCACCCCTCTAATACAATTCTGGTAGGTCTCCTCCCTTCTTTGGTGTTTCTGGATCTCTACTAAACTCCTGGTAAGCCAGAGGAGACAACCCCTATTTCTCCTTGCCTTAGCAACCAGGTCTTTCTCTCTGGCTGGGGATCCAGTCTTGAGTGATCTTCTGTAGAAATGCTTTCTGCATCCACAGATGTCAAACCTGATGTGGGCTCACTTGCATAGATTTTGGGGTATGTGAGGCATGGTGCTCTAAAGCAGAGGTGGGTGGTTCATCTGTAGTGGTTCTGGATGGCCCACTGGGGTTTAGGACTGTTGTCTCTGGTGGGATGCAGGAGTTGGTGGATCTATTTCTGTGTACACTGGTCTCTGACTGTAAGTCTGTGGGGTGGTCCTCTGTAGGTCCCCTCTGTGTGGAACATTTTTATGACCGTGTGGGAGGGACTCTGCAAGTTGCTGGGTTTCAGGCTGGTTTCTGGCTGCCCTGGGGGAAAGCCATTCATGAGCCTGCATCTACAATGTTTTGTGGTTACCAGTAGATGTTGGACCTGTGTCTGCAGATCCTCCAGGGGACATGAGGCACTTTTGGGGCATGGGAGACTTTGTCTCCTGTTGCTGTGATCCCTGATGCTTCTGCTACAGTTGCTAGTACTCACAATCAGCAGGGCTGCTGGTTGTCTGTGGGTGCTCAGTGGCTGATGGCATCTGTGAGCCACTTCTGTTGTGCCTTGGGCACTGGGCACAGGATTTCCCTGGCTCTTGTGAGTCAATGAGCTCTTGAGCTTCCAGTCACTGCTGGGGATTGCTGTCAGCGGCCCATGTCTGGATACTTGCTGGCTGTCAGTGGTTGTGAGGCATTTGTGTGTTGGCCTTCTATGGGCCCTCAGGGTGCTGTTATGGCAAGAGAGCCTCTTCCTCTGCTCTTGCATATCATGGGGGTCCGCCCACCTTTAACAGAGGTTATCAGCTGACCCACCTTCTTCAGCAGGCTGCTGTGGATTTCTTGGTACCACTGGGACACAGGTGCCTCTGCTGCATTGCTGGTTCCTAGGACTTCTATTAGTCACTGGGCTCCCTCAACCAGCTTATGTTCATGAGAGATTAGTGGTGGTGCAAGTCACTGGACATGGGAGACTTGTTGGATGTTCTGTTTCAGTAACCGGTTTCTGAGTGCCTCCAAGTCTCAGACTGTCCAGTATCATGTTTTAGAGTATTTCCTCTGATATGCACCTCTCTGGCTCTCTCACTGCTTCTTTTCTGTGCTAGGGAGGAGCCCTAGACTTGCTGCATAGTTCCACCCTGCCATATATATTCCCTTCTCAAAAATACTTGCAGTTTTAAACCACTAAAGTTTGGAAAAATTTAATTTTTTTGTAACAATTTACTGATATATGAGTCACTAGCACAGATGTCCTAATTTGCCAGCAAGTGTCAGTCTCAATCTTTGCTAACAGATAGGAGTGTTTCCTGCTTCATGTCTATGAACAACTTAATATAGTTTAAAATGTTTTTAGCCATAACTATGTTTCTTTAAAGTATGTATTTTATAAATCATTTCAATGTGTTGTGGAGTAACATGAGGCATAGTTACTTTAATGTTATTCTGTTAATTTTTACTAAAATATTTTAGTTTGAAATACTATTCTCCTACCTCAAGGCATCTTAAATGTCTTACATTTTTGGCAAATCTCAGAGAAAAGCAATTCTCTCAGTTAAGTTTACTTTTGCATTGTTGCACCTAAAATACTCAAGACTTAATATGGTACACAATTAAAATCTATTTAAAGAACTCAGCAGAAATTTCTAAGGGAACAGATTTACAGAAGCCAAGAAATGTTTGGAAGAAACTCTCATAACCTCACCCCATGGAAGGAACTCTCCAATTGTCTTCTTTTCTATTCCTTCTCATGCTAGAAATTGTAATAATAGTAGCAATAATAATAGTGTGTCTCATGTTTTCAGGGTTTAATATAAGACATGTATTATTTAACCTTTAATTGGCCCTATCAGACAGGTGTCTTGTCATCTACATTTGATTACCAATAAAACTAAATCACAAAGAGTTTGTGTGAATTTCTTTTGTCACACAGATATAAAGACGCAGAGCCAGGATATGAACCCCGGATAGCTTACTCCAAGTGCCCATGCTATTCCCAAAAGCATTTTTATTGCTTATCTGTAAACTTCATGATAAGCACTTATTTAATGATACAACTAACAAGGGATTATTGCCTCTAGAATTCCATTGATAAATGGACATATGTAACTAGGGAGCTAAGTACCATTTAAAATGCTGGGTAACAAAATTCAACTCAAAACGCATTGAGGACTTAGGCATTAGAACAGAGACCTGTACCTAATAGAAGAAAAAATAGGCATAGGCCCAAATCTACATCTTGTCAGCTTAGGAACTGACTTCTTTAACAAGACTCCTAAAGCACCAAGAAGTAAAATCAAGAATCAATAAATGGGATGGAACCAAACTGAAAATCTTCTTCACAGCAAAGGAAACAATCAAGAACGTGAAGAGAGAGCCTACAGAATGGGAGAAAATGTTTCACACATGCACCTCGTATAGAGCATTAATCTCCAGGATATATGAAGAACTCAAAAAAACTTAACACCAAAAAACCAAACAACCCAATTAATAAATGGGCTAAGGAACTGAACAGACACTTCACAGAAGAAATATGATCAGTCAACAAACATACAAAAAAATGTTCAACATCTCTAGCAATTAGAGAAATGCAAACCAAAACTATTCTAAGATTTCATCTCACTCCAGTCAGAACATCAATTATCAAGAATACAAGCAACAATAAATGTTGGTGAGGATGTGGGGGAAAAAGTACACTCATACATTGCTGGTGGGGCTGCAAATTGGTGCAACCACTATGGAAAGTAGTATGGAGACTCCTTAGAAAACTTGGAATGGAACCACAGTTTGACCCAGTTATCCCACTCCTCCATTTACATCCAAAGGACTTAAAATCATAATACTACCGTGACAGCCACGTCAATGTTTATAGTAGCTCAATTAACAATAGATAAACAATGGAACCAACCTAGGTGCCTTTCAACAGATGAACAGGTAAAGAAAATGTGTTATATATACACAATGGAATATTAGCCATAAAGAAAAATGAAATTATGGCATTTTCCAGTAAACAGATGGAACTGGAGGCTATCATGCTAAGCCAATCCCAACAAACCAAAGCCCTAATGTTTTCTGTGATATGCATATGATAATTCACAATAAGTGGGGGTTAGGGAAGAATAGAAGTACTTTGGATTAGATGAAGGGGAATGAAGGGAAGGGAAGGGAAATAGGAATAGCAAAGATAGTAGAATGAATTGGGCATTACTATCCTGTGTGCATATATGATTACATGACCAATGTAATCCTACATCATGTACAACCAGAAGAATGAGAAGTTATACTCCATATATGTATAATATATCAGAATACACTCTACTATCATGCATAACTAATTAGAACAAATAAAAAAATTGGTCCCCAAATAAATAAAATGCTGGGTGACAGAGAATATTTGAAAGATTAAAAATCATGTTCTTAAAAGACCTGAAAAACTGACAAGATCTCAAACTGTTAGCAGGATATAATTGAATGGAAACCAATAATAGAATATGACCTATAAAGGCCCTGGGAGTCACTTTTATCTCTCCCAGAAAAGAAAGCTTGCTTGGAGAGTGTCATGAAATAAAGAGAGTATAAACCAAGCCCAAACATGTGCAAATAGGGGCCTAATATGTTATTCCCCAATATTAACCTGGTATGCCAAAGGGTCACATTATGAGGTAAAGCAGAGTCACCAACTACCCAGCTTTACCCAGGATATCATGGTTCAAGTTGTGAGAAGAACTGTTGAGCCAAAGGAACCAGGAGATTCCCAGTCTGTTTGGATTGCAAGAGATATTAAAATTAGGAGACACACTGTCAGGAAAGTGTGCTCTGGAGAGAAAGTTAAGGATGTAGCTGGAAAATCTCTTACCACAAGTGTTTTGGAAGGATTAACAGATCAGACTTTTCATTCTCACATAAGGTCCTTGAAGGCTTTAGGTGCATTAAATCATGGATTCCCAAAACCACCTCAGCAAATTCCTGGAATAGAAATGGGATAGTTCAGGAAATCTGTGTGGAGGACCCCCCCCCCCAATAATGGAGTAAATATCTGAAATGTACATGGAAACATTATGAGTAAGTCATGTGAGCAGAAAATTCGACAGCTTGTATTGAAAGGGAGAGAGAAACAGAAGAAATGAAGCAAAGCTGTCAGACTCCCCAAATTCTACAAATAAGAACGAGGCTGATAAAACTACTCAGATGAAAACATACCAAACATACCACCCTCTATGGAAAAGGAAAGATGAGCTTGGAGACAGAGCCAGGGACCTAGAGAGTGACTTCTTGGACTGCTGAGAAAATGTTGGGTCCCGAAGGCAGAGCTTCAGGTCTGGGTGGTGGAGAAATGACCCACACAGGATTATTCTCAGGTCTTGAAAACTTGATATGGCCTATGCTGTTTGACATCTTCAGGTATCAAATATCCTTTGGAACATTTTTTTAAAATTCTAAATTCCTTGGAATAGGAATATCTGTAACCATTTTCCTACACCTGTTCCAGCATCACATTACCTTACTTTATAGTTTACAAGTCTACAGATGGAGAAGAATTTTGTCCTAGGATAATGCATATTCAGAGTCTCACCTAGACCCCAACTTAGATGGTTTAGATGATGAGATTAGGGACACTTGACTGACAATATTTAGATGAGATTTGGGATTCTCATTGATGCTCCAGTGAAATGAATTTTTCAAGATGTTGGGGTAATGTGACCATATTTAACATTTGGGATATGTAATTAAGCACAACAAACTTCCTCTTTATCAGGTGCATTATATAATATGGCTGGAAAGCAAAGAGAAACATAAAGTGTTACATTCACATAGGGAAAAAACAAGTGGTTTCTAATCAGAAACAATAGGAACCAGAAGATGATAGAATGATGTTTTTGAAAAGAATAAAAGAAAAGGGAATTCCTTGAAATCTATATCCAGTAAACTTTCCTTATAATCAAAGGTTAAAAATGTAGATTACTTAAAAAATTTTAAGATCCAAGATGGCGGATTAGAGGAAGACGCACTTTAGGACAGCTCCGTGGAAAGAATCCAACAAAGCAGATAAATTGCCTTTCATCATATATATATAGGCTGAAAATACCGATCTCTTGGATGGTTTGATTACCACTACCAGAGAGAGAAAGAGACAAGCTGTCTGCAGCGGCTGGAGCCGCGAGGCTCCTGCAAAACCGCCTGGGTGGTGCACAGGCCGTTGGAAACAAAGTCAGTGTGGGGAGACCGCGCTACTACTGCAACCCCAGCCAAACTTACGGCACACCAGCGTGAAAACCGGGGATAAAAACCAGCGATAACAGCCAGCGGGATTGGTGCTGGGGAACCACGGGAGACCGCGGGCCCACAGCACCAGTTCGAATCCACACTCCGCCTGACACGACCCTCAGTAGTGGGGCCCCGGACAGAGCGGCGCAGAGATCTGCGATCAGCAAACAGGG